>CM060980.1:211582851-212806601 GCA_030765065.1 Deroplatys truncata | reverse complement strand
GGCACCGCCACACAAATTGGAGAGATGAAGTGAAGGAACAGAAAGAGGACGACCACCAGTCGAGCAGCCCTCTTGTGTCCGGCACCGCCACACAACATGGAGAGATGAAGTGAAGGAACAGAAAGAGGGCGACCAACAGTCGAGCAGCTCTCGTGTCCGGCACCGCCACACATCATGGAGAGATGAAGTGAAGGAACAGAAAGAGGCCGACCAACAGTCGAGGAGCTCTTGTGTCCGGCACCGCCACACAACATGGAGAGATGAAGTGAAGGAACAGAAAGAGGGCGACCAACGGTCGAGCGGCACTCTCGTTTCTGGCACCTCCACACAACATGGAGAGATGAAGTGAAGAAACAGAAAGAGGGCGACCACCAGTCGAATAGCACTCGTTTCTGGCACCGCCACACAACATGGAGAGATGAAGTGTAGGAACAGAAAGAGGGCGACCACCAGTCGAATAGCACTCTCGTTTCTGGCACCGCCACACAACATGGAGAGATGAAGTGAAGGAACAGAAAGAGGGGGACCACCAGTCGAATAGCACTCTCGGTTCTGGCACCTCCACACAAAATGGAGAGATGAAGTGAAGGAACAGAAAGAGGGCGACCAACGGTCGAGCTGCACTCTCGTGTCCGGCACCTCCACACAACATGGAGAGATGAAGAGAAGGAACAGAAAGAGGGCGACCAACGGTCGAGCGGCACTCTCGTGTCCGGCACCTCCACACAACATGGAGAGATGAAGTGAAGAAACAGAAAGAGGGCGACCACCAGTCGAATAGCACTCTCGTTTCTGGCAACGCCACACAACATGTAGAGATGAAGTGAAGGAACAGAAAGAGGGCGACCACCAGTCGAATAGCACTATCGTTTCTGGCACCGCCACACAACATGGAGACATGAAGTGCAGGAACAGAATGAGAGCGACAACCAGTCGAATAGCACTCTCGTTTCTGGCACCGACACACAACATGGACAGATGAAGTGAAGGAACCGAAAGAAGGTGACCACCAGACGATAGCACTCTCGGTTCTGGCACCGCCACACAACATGGACAGATGAAGTGAAGGAACAGAGAGAGGGCGACCACCAGTCGAATAGCACTCTCGTTTCTGGCACCGCCAAACAACATGGAGAGATGAAGTGAAGGAACAGAAAGAGGGCGACCACGCGACGAGCCGCCCTCTTGTGTCCGGCACCTCCACACAACATGGAGAGATGAAGTGAAGGAACAGAAAGAGCGCGACCACCAGTCGAATAGCACTCTCGTTTCTGGCACCTCCAGAAAACATGGAGAGATGAAGTGAAGGAACAAAAAGAGGGCCACCACAAGTCGAATAGCACTCTCGTTTCCGACACCGCCACACAACATGGAGAGATGAAGTGAAGGAACAGAAAGAGGGCGACCAACAGTCGAGTAGGCCTCTCGTGTCTGTCACCTCCACACAACTTGGAGAGATGAAGTGAAGGATCAGAAAGAGGGCGACCAACAGTCGAGGAGCACTCTTGTGTCCGTCACCTCAACACAACATGGAGAGTTGAAGTGGAGGAAAAGAAAGAGGGCGACCAACAGTCGAGCAGCCCTCTCGTGTCCGGCACGTCCACACAACATGGAGAGATGAAGTGAGGGAACAGAGGGCGGCCACCAGTCGAGCAGCTCTCTCGTGTCCGGCACCACCACACAACATCGAGAGATGAAGTGAGGGAACAGAGAGATGGCGACCACCAGTCGAGCTAGCATTCTCGTGTCCGGCACTGCCACAAAATAAGAAGAGATGAAGTGAGGGAACAGAGATAGGGCGACCCCCGCTCGAGCAGCCCTGTCGTGTCCTGCACTACCACAAAACATAGAGATGAAGTGAGGGAACAGAGAGAAGGCGACCCCCGGTCGAGCACCCCGCTCGTGTCCGCCACTGCCACAAAACATGCAGAGATTAAGTGAGGGAACACAGAGAGCCGCCGAGAGAGGGACACCCCAGTCGAGCAGACCTCTTGTGTCCGGCACCGCCACACAACATGGAGAGATGAAGTGAAGGAACAGAAAGAGGGCGACCAACAGTCGAGCAGCTCTTGTGTCCGGCACCGCCACACAACATGGAGAGATGAAGTGAAGGAACAGAAAGAGGGCGACCACCAGTCGAATAGCACTCTTGTTTCTGGCACCGCCACACAACATAGAGAGATGAAGTGAAGGAACCGAAAGAGGGCGACCACCAGTCAAATAGCACTCTCGTTTCTGGCACCGCCACAAAACATGGAGAGATGAAGTGAAGAAACAGAAAGAGGGCGACCACCAGTCAAATAGCACTCTCGTTTCTGGCACCGCCACAAAACATGGAGAGATGAAGTGAAGAAACAGAAAGAGGGCGACCACCAGTCGAATAGCACTCTCGTTTCTGGCGCCGCCACACAACATGGAGAGATGAAGTGAAGGAACAGAAAGAGGGCGACCACTAGTCGAGCTGATCTCGTGTCAGGCACTTCCGCACAACATGGAGAGATGAATTGAAGGAACAAAAAGAGGGCGATCACCAGTCGAGCAGCTCTCGTGTCAGGCACCTCCACACAACATGGAGAGATGAATTGAAGGAACAGAAAGAAGGCGATCACCAGTCGAGCAGCCCTCTCGTGTCCGGCACCGCCACACAACATGGAGAGATGAGTTAAAGGAACAGAAAGAGGGCGATCAACAGTCGAGCAGCCCTCTCGTGTCCGGAACCGCCACACAAAATAAAGAGATGAAGTGAAGGAACACAAAGAGGGTGACCAACATTCGAGCAGCTCTCGTGTCCGGTACCGCCACACAACACGGAGAGATGAAGTGAAGGAACAGAAAGAGGGCGACCCCAGGTCGAGCAGCCCTCTCGTGTCCGGCACTGCCACAAAACATGGAGAGATAAAGGTAAGGAACAGAGAGAGCCGCCGAGAAAGGGAGAGCCTAGTCGAGCAGCACTCTCGTATCCGACACCTCCACACAACATGGAGAGATAAAGTGAAGGAACAGAAAGAGGGCGACCAACAGTCGAATAGCACTCTCGTTTCCGACACCGCCACACAACATCGAGAGATGAAGTGAAGGAACAGATAGAGGGCGACCAACAGTCGAGTAGGCCTCTCGTGTCTGTCACCTCCACACACCATGGAGAGATGAAGTGAAGGATCAGACGGAGGGCGACCAACAGTCGAGGAGCACTCTCGTGTCCGGCACCTCCACACAACATGGAGAGTTGAAGTGGAGGAACGGAAAGAGGGCGACCAACAGTCGAAGAGCACTCTCGTGTCAGGCACGTCCACACAACATGGAGAGTTGAAGTGGAGGAACAGAAAGAAGGCGACCAACAGTCGAGCACTACTCTCTTGTCCGGCAACTTCACACTACATGGAGAGATGAAGTGAGGGAGCAGAGAGAGGACGACCACCAGTCGAGCAGCCCTCTCGTGTCCGGCACGTCCACACAACATAGAGAGCTGAAGTGAGGGAAAAGAAAGAGGGCGACCACCAGTCGAGCAGCCCTCTCGTGTCCGGCACGTCCACAGAACATGGAGAGATGAAGTGAGGGAACAGAGAGATGGCGACCACCAGTCGAGCTAGCATTCTCGTGTCCGGCACTGCCACAAAATAGGAAGAGATGAAGTGAGGGAACAGAGATAGGGCGACCCCGGTCGAGCAGCGCTGTCGTGTCCTGCACTACCACAAAACATAGAGATGAAGTGAGGGAACAGAGAGAAGGCGACCCCCGGTCGAGAAGCTCGCTCATGTCCGCCACTGCCACAAAACATGGAGAGATTAAGTGAGGGAACAGAGAGAGCCGCCGAGAGAGGGAGACCCCAGTCGAGCAGCCCTCTTGTGTCCGGCACCGCCACACAACATGGAGAGATGAAGTGAAGGAACAGAAAGAGGGCGACCAACAGTCGAGCAGCTCTTGTGTCCGGCACCGCCACACATCATGGAGAGATGAAGTGAAGGAACAGAAAGAGGGCGACCAACAGTCGAGGAGCTCTTGTGTCTGGCACCGCCACACAACATGGAGAGATGAAGTGAAGGAACAGAAAGAGGGTGACCAACGGTCACGCGGCACTCTCGTTTCTGGCACCTCCACACAACATGGAGAGATGAAGTGAAGGAACAGAAAGAGGGCGACCACCAGTCGAATAGCACTCTCGTTTCTGGCACCGCCACACAACATGGAGAGATGAAGTGAAGGAACAGAAAGAGGGCGAGCACCAGTCGAATAGCACTCTCGGTTCAAGGCACCTCCACACAAAATGGAGAGATGAAGTGAAGGAACAGAAAGAGGGCGACCAACGGTCGAGCGGCACTCTCGTGTCCGGCACCTCCACGCAACATGGAGTGATGAAGTGAAGGAATAGAAAGAGGGCGACCAACGGTCGAGCGGCACTCTCGTGTCCGGCACCTACACACAACATGGAGAGATGAAGAGAAGGAACAGAAAGAGGGCGACCAACGGTCGAGCGGCACTCTCGTGTCTGGCACCTCCACACAACATGGAGAGATGAAGAGAAGGAACAGAAAGAGGGCGACCAAAGGTCGAGCGGCACTCTCGTGTCTGTCACCTCCACACAACAAGGAGAGATGAAGTGAAGGATCAGAAAGAGTGCGGCCAACAGTCGAGGAGCACTCTTGTGTCCGGCACCTCCACACAACATGGAGAGTTGAAGTGGAGGAACAGAAAGAGGGCGACCAACAGTCGAAGAGCACTCTCGTGTCCGGCACGTCCACACAACATGGAGAGTTGAAGTGGAGGAACAGAAAGAGGGCGACCAACATCGAGCACCACTCTCTTGTCCGGCAACTTCACACTACATGGAGAGATGAAGTGAGGGAACAGAGAGAGGGCGACCACCAGTCGAGCAGCCCTCTCGAGTCCGGCACGTCTACACAACATAGAGAGATGAAGTGAGGGAACAGAGAGAGCGCGACCACCAGACGAGCAGCCCTCTCGTGTCCGGCACGTCCACACAACATGGAGAGATGAAGTGAGGGAACAGAGGGCGGCCACCAGTCGAGCAGCTCTCTCGTGTCCGGCACCTCCACACAACATCGAGAGATGAAGTGAGGGAACAGAGCACCCCCGGTCGAGCAGCCCTGTCGTGTCCTGCACTACCACAAAACATAGAGATGAAGTGAGGGAACAGAGAGAAGGCGACCCCCGGTCGAACAGCCCGCTCGTGTCCGCCTCTGCCACAAAACATGGAGAGATTAAGTGAGGGAACAGAGAGAGCCGCCGCGAGAGGGAGACCCCAGCGAAGCAGCCCTCTTGTATCCGGCACCGCCACACAACATGGAGAGATGAAGTGAAGGAACAGAAAGAGGGCGACCAACAGTCGAGCAGCTCTTGTGTCCGGCACCGCCACATAACATGGAGAGATGAAGTGAAGGAACAGAAAGAGGGCGACCAACGCTCGAGCGGCACTCTCGTTTCTGGCACCTCCACACAACATGGAGAGATGAACTGAAGGAACAGAAAGATGGCGACCAGCAGTCGAATATCACTCTCGTTTCTGGCACCGCCACACAACATGGAGAGATGAAGTGAAGGAACAGAAAGAGGGCGACCAACAGTCGAGGAGCCCTGTCGTGTCCTGCACTACCACAAAACATAGAGATGAAGTGAGGGAACAGAGAGAAGGTGACCCCCGGTCGAACAGCCCGCTCGTGTCCGCCTCTGCCACAAAACATGGAGAGATTAAGTGAGGGAACAGAGAGAGCCGCCGAGAGAGGGAGACCCCAGTCAAGCAGCCCTCTTGTATCCGGCACCGCCACACAACATGGAGAGATGAAGTGAAGGAACAGAAAGAGGACGACCACCAATCGAGCAGCCCTCTTGTGTCCGGCACCGCCACACAACATGGAGAGATGAAGTGAAGGAACAGAAAGAGGGCGACCACCAGTCGAATAGCACTATCGTTTCTGGCACCGCCACACAACATGGAGAGATGAAGTGCAGGAACAGAATGAGAGCGACCACCAGTCGAATAGCACTATCGTTTCTGGCACCGCCACACAACATGGACAGATGAAGTGAAGGAACCGAAAGAAGGTGACCACCAGACGATAGCACTCTCGGTTCTGGCACCGCCACACAACATGGACAGATGAAGTGAAGGAACAGAGAGAGGGCGACCACCAGTCGAATAGCACTCTCGTTTCTGGAACCGCCACAAAACATGGAGAGATGAAGTGAAGGAACAGAAAGAGGGCGACCACACGACGAGCCGCCCTCTTGTGTCCGGCACCTCCACACAACATGGAGAGATGAAGTGAAGGAACAGAAAGAGCGCGACCACCAGTCGAATAGCACTCTCGTTTCTGGCACCTCCAGAAAACATGGAGAGATGAAGTGAAGGAACAAAAAGAGGGCCACCACAAGTGGAATAGCACTCTCGTTTCCGACACCGCCACACAACATGGAGAGATGAAGTGAAGGAACAGAAAGAGGGCGACCAACAGTCGAGTAGGCCTCTCGTGTCTGTCACCTCCACACAACTTGGAGAGATGAAGTGAAGGATCAGAAAGAGGGCGACCAACAGTCGAGGAGCACTCTCGTGTCCGTCACCTCAACACAACATGGAGAGTTGAAGTGGAGGAAAAGAAAGAGGGCGACCAACAGTCGAGCAGCCCTCTCGTGTCCGGCACGTCCACACAACATGGAGAGATGAAGTGAGGGAACAGAGGGCGGCCACCAGTCGAGCAGCCTTCTCGTGTCCGGCACGTCCACAGAACATGGAGAGATGAAGTGAGGGAACAGAGAGATGGCGACCACCAGTCGAGCTAGCATTCTCGTGTCCGGCACTGCCACAAAATAGGAAGATATGAAGTGAGGGAACAGAGATAGGGCGACCCCGGTCGAGCAGCGCTGTCGTGTCCTGCACTACCACAAAACATAGAGATGAAGTGAGGGAACAGAGAGAAGGCGACCCCCGGTCGAGCAGCTCTCTCATGTCTGACACCGCCACACAACATGGAGAGATGAAGTGAAGGAACAGAGAGAGAGGCGGCCAACAGTCGAGCAGCTCTCTCGTGTACGGCACCGCCACACAACATGGAGAGATAAAGTAAAGGAGCAGAGAGAGATGCGGCCACCAGTCGAGCAGCTCTCTCATGTCTGGCACCGCCACACAACCTGGAGAAATGAAGTGAAGGAACAGACAGAAGGCACCCACCAGTCGAGCAGCTCTCTCATGTCTGGCACCGCCACACAACATAGAGAGATGAAGTGAAGGAACAAAGAGAGGGCGACCCCTGTCGAGCAGCCCTCTCGTGTCTGGCACCGCCACATAACATGGCGAGCATGAAATGAAGGAACAGAGAGCCGCCGAGAGGGCGACCACGATTCCAGCAGCCCTCTCGTGTCCGGCGCCGCCACACAACATGGAGAGATAAAGTAAAGGAACAGAGAGCGAGGCATACCCCCAGTCGAGCAGCCCTCTCGTGTCCGTCACCTCTACACAACATGGAGGGATGAAGTGAAGAAACAGAAAGAGGGCGACCAGCACTCGAGCAGCCCTCTCGTGTCCGGCAACTCCACCCATCATGGAGAGATGAAGTGACGGAACAGAAAGAGGGTGAGCACCAGTCGAGCAGCCCTCTCGTGTCTGGCACGTCCACACAAAATGGAGAGATGAAGTGAAGGAACAGAAAGAGGGCGACCACCAGTCGAGCAGCCCTCGCGTGTCCGGCACTGCCACACAACATGGAGAGAAGGAGTGATGGAAAAAAGAGCGGGCCACCCTCCAGTCGTGCAGCCGTCTCGTGTCCGGCACCGCCACACATTGAGAGATGAAATAAAGGATAAGAGAGAGAGGTCGAGCCACAGTCGAGCAACCCTCTCGTGTCTTGCACCACCATATAACATGGAGAGATGAAGTGAAGGAACAGAAAGACGGCGACAACCAGTGGAGAATCACTCTCGTGTCTGGCACCGCCACACAACATGGAGAGCTGAAGCGAAGGAACAGAGAGAGCCGACGAGAGAGGGAGACCACCAGTCGAGCAGCCTTCTCGTATCTGGCACCGCCACACCACATGAAGATATGAGGTGATGATACAGAGAGAGGGCGACCCCCAGTCGAGCAGTTCTCTCGTGTCAGGCATTGCCACACAACATAGTGAGATGAAGTGAAGGAGCAGAGAGCGCCGCCGAGAGAGGGTTTCTACAGTCGAGCAGCTTTCTCGTGTCCGTCACCGCCACTAAACATGGAGAGATGAAGTGAAGGAACAGAAAGAGGCCGACCAACAGTCGAGCAGCACTCTCGTTTCTGGCACCTCCAGACAACTTGGAGAGATGAAGTGAAGGAAAAGAAAGAGGGTGACAACCAGTCGAGCAGCCCTCTCGTGTCCGGCACTGCCATAAAACATGGACAGATGAAGTAAGGGAACAAAGAGAGGGCGACTCACCAGACGATCAGCGCTTTCGTGTCCGGCACTGCCACAAAACATGGACAGATCAAGTGAGGGAACAGAAAGAGGGCGACCACAAGTCGAGCAGACCTATCGTGGCTGGCACTGCCACAAAACATTGAGAGATGAAGGTAAGGAACAGAGAGAGGGCGACCCCCGATCCAACAGCCCTCTCGTGTCTGGCACGGCCACAAAACATGGACAGATGAAGTGAAGGAACAGAAAGAAGGCGACCATCGGTAGAGCAGGCCTCTCGTGTCCTACACTGCCACAAAACATGGAGAGATGAAGTGAGGGAACAGAGAGATGGCGACCCCCGGTCGAGCAGCCCTCTGGTGTCCGGCACTGCCACAAAACATTGAGAGATGAAGGTAAGGAACAGAGAGAGCCGCCGATAGAGGGAGACCCCAGTCGAGCAGTTCTCTCGTATCGGGTCACGCCACACAAAATGGAAACAAGAAGTGACGGAACAGAGAGAGCCACCGAGATAGGGTGACCACCAGTCGAGCAGCGCTCTCATGCCTCGGACTGTAACACAAATGCAGAGATGAGGTGAATTAACAGAGAGAGGGCAACCAGCAGTCGAGCAACCCTCTCGTATCCCGCACCGACAAAAAACATGTAGAGATGAAGTGAAGGAACAGAAAGAGGGCGACCACCAGTCGAGCAGGTCTCTCGTGTCCGGCACCGCCACAAAACATGGAGAGATCAAGTGAACGAACAGAAAGAGGGCGACCAACATTTTAGCAGCTATCGTATTCGGCACCGCCACACAACATAGAGAGATGAAGTGATGGAACAGAGAGAGGGTGACCCCCAGTCGAGCAGCTCTCGTGTCCGGCACCTCCACGCAACCTGGAGAGATGAATTGAAGGAACAGAAAGAGGTCGACCAACAGTCGAGCAGCTCTCGTATCCGGCACCGCCAAACAATATGGAGAGATGAAGTGAAGGAACAGAAAGAGGGCGACCAAAAGTCGAGCAGCTCTCGTGTCCGGCACCGCCACACAACATGGAGAGATGAAGTGAAGGAACAGAGAGAGGGCGACCACCAGTCGAGCAGCACTCTCGTGTCGGGCACGGCCACACAACTTGGAGAGATGAAGTGAAGGAAAAGAGAGAGGGCGACCACCAGTCGAGCAGCTCTATCGTGTCTGGCACGGCCACATAACATGGACAGATGAAGTGAAGGAACAGAGAGAGGGTGACCCCCAGTCGAGCAGCGCTCTCGTGTCTGGCACCGCGACACAACATGGAGAGATGCAGTGGAGGAACAGAGAGACGGCGACCACCAGTCGAGCAGCCCTCTCGTGTCTGGCACCGCCACATAACATGAAGAGAACAAGTGAAGGAACAGAGAGAGGGCGACTCACCAATCGAGCAGCACTCTCGTTTCTGGCAACGCCGCACAAAATGGTGAGATGAAGTGATGGAACAGACAGAGGTCGACCAACACTCGAGCCGCACTCTCGTTTCTGGCACCTCCACACAACATGGAGAGATGCACTGAAGGAACAGAGAGAGGGCAACCACCAGTCGAGCAGCCCTCTCGAGTCCGGCACCGCCACAGAACATGGAGAGATGAAGTGAAGGTACAGAAAGAGGGCGACCAACAAGCGAGCAGCTCTCGTGTCCGGCACCGCCACACATCATGGAGAGACGAAGTGAAGGAACAGAAAGACGGCGACCAACACTCGAGCAGCACTCTCGTTTCTGGCACCTCCACACAACATGGAGAGATGAAGTGAAGCAATAGAAAGAGGGCGACCACCAGTCGAGCAGCCGTATCGTGTTCTACAACTTCACACAACATGGAGAGATGAAGTGAAGGAACAGAAAGAGGGCGACCAACGGTCGAGCGGCTTTCTCGTTTCTGGCACCTCCACACAACATGGAGAGATGAAGTGAAGGAACAGAAAGGGAGCAACCACCAGCTGAGCAGCTCTCTCGTCTCCGGCACCTCCACAGAACATGGAGAGATATAGTGAAGAAACAGAAAGAGGGCGACCATCAGTCTAATAGCACTCTCGTTTATGGCACCGCCACACAGCATGGAGAGATGAAGTGAAGGAACAGAAAGAGGGCGACCACCAGTCGAGCAGCCCTCTCGTGTTCGGCACCGCCACACTACATGGAGAGTTGAAAGGATGGAACAGAGAGAGGGTGACCCCCAGTCGAGCAGCTCTCGTGTCCGACACCTCCGCACAACATGGAGAGATGAATTGAAGGAACAGAAAGAGGGCGACCCCCGGTCGAGCAGCCCTCTCGTGTCTGGCACTGCCACAAAACATAGAGAGATGAAGTGAAGGAACAGAAAGAGGGCGACCCCCGGTCGAGCAGCCCTCTCGTGTTGGCCACTGCCACAAAACATGGAGAGATGAAGCGAAGGAACAGAAAAAGGGCGACTAACAGTCGAGCAGCCCTCTCGTTTCCGGCACTGCCACAAAACATGGAGAGATGAAGGTAAGGAACAGAGAGAGCCGCCGTGAGAGGGAGACCCTAGTCGAGCAGCACTCTCGTATCCGGCACCTCCACACAACATGGAGAGATAAAGTGAAGGAACAGAAAGAGGGCGACCAACAGTCGAGCAGCACTCTCGTTTCTGGCACCTCCCCACAACATGGAGAGATGAAGTGAAGGAATAGAAAGAGGGCGACCACCAGTCGAGCAGCCGTATCGTGATCGGTACCTTCACAGAACATGGAGAGATTAAGTGAAGGAACAGAAAGAGGGCGCCCAACGGTCGAGCGGAACCCTCGTTTCTGGCACCTCCACACAACATGGAGAGATGAAGTGAAGGAAAAGAAAGAGGGCAACCACCAGTCGAGCAGCCCTCTCCTGTCTGGCACTTCCACACAACATGGAGAGATGAAGTGAAGAAACAGAAAGAGGGCGACCACCAGTCGAATAGCACTCTCGTTTCTGGCACCGCCACACAACATGGAGAGATGAAGTGAAGGAACAGAAAGAGGACGACCACACATCGAGCCGCCCTCTTGTGTCCGGCACCTCCACACAACATGGAGAGATGAAGTGAAGGAACAGAAAGAGCGCGACCAGCAGTCGAATAGCACTCTCGTTTCCGACACCGCCACACAACATGGAGAGATGAAGTGAAGGAACAGAAAGAGGGCGACCAACAGTCGAGTAGGCCTCTCGTGTCTGTCACCTCCACACAACTTGGAGAGATGAAGTGAAGGATCAGAAAGAGGGCGACCAACAGTAGAGGAGCACTCTCGTGTCCGTCACCTCCACACAACATGGAGAGTTGAAGTGGAGGAACAGAAAGAGGGCGACCAACAGTCGAAGAGCACTCTCGTGTTCGGCACGTCCACACAACATGGAGAGATTAAGTGAGGGAACAGAGAGAGGGCGACCACCAGTCGAGCAGCCCTCTCGTGTCCGGCACGTCCACACAACATAGTGAGATGAAGTGAGGGAACAGAGAGAGGGCGACCACCATTCGAGCAGCCCTCTCGTGTCCGGCACCACCACACAACATCGAGAGATGAAGTGAGGGAACAGAGAGATGGCGACCACCAGTCGAGCTAGCATTCTCGTGTCCGGCACTGCCACAAAATAGGAAGAGATGAAGTGAGGGAACAGAGATAGGGCGACCCCCGCTCGAGCAGCCCTGTCGTGTCCTGTACTACCACAAAACATAGAGATGAAGTGAGGGAACAGAGAGAAGGCGACCCCCCGTCGAGCAGCCCTCTTGTGTCCGGCACCGCCACACAACATGGAGAGATGAAGTGAAGGAACAGAAAGAGGGCGACCAACAGTCGAGCAGCTCTTGTGTCCGGCACCGCCACGCAACATGGAGAGATGAAGTGAAGGAACAGAAAGAGGGCGGCCAACGGTCGAGCGGCTCTTGTGGTCCCACACCGCCACACAACATGGAGAGATGAAGTGAAGGAACAGAAAGAGGGCGACCACCAGTCGAATAGCACTCTTGTTTCTGGCACCGCCACACAACATAGAGAGATGAAGTGAAGGAACCGAAAGAGGGCGACCACCAGTCGAATAGCACTCTTGTTTCTGGTACGCCACACAACATAGAGAGATGAAGTGAAGGAACCGAAAGAGGGCGACCACCAGTCGAATTGCACTCTTGTTTCTGGCACCGCCACACAACATAGAGAGATGAAGTGAAGGAACCGAAAGAGGGCGACCACCAGTCGAATAGCACTCTCGTTTCTGGCACCGCCACAAAAGATGTAGAGATGAAGTGAAGGAACAGAAAGAGGGCGTCCACCAGTCGAATAGCACTCTCGTTTCTGCCACCGCCACAAAACATGGAGAGATGAAGTGAAGAAACAGAAAGAGGGCGACCACCAGTCGAATAGCACTCTCGTTTCTGGCACCGCCACACAACATGGAGAGATGAAGTGAAGGAACAGAAAGAGGGCGACCACCAGTCGAATAGCACTCTCGTTTCTGGCACCGCCACACAACATGGGGAGATGAAGTGATGGAACAGAAAGAGGGCGACCACCAGTCGAGCTGATCTCGTGTCAGGCACCTCCGCACAACATGGAGAGGTGAATTGAAGGAACAGAAAGAGGGCGATCACCAGTCGAGCAGCTCTCGTGTCAGGCACCTCCACACAACATGGAGAGATGAAGTGAAGGAACAGAGAGAGGGCGACCCCCAGTCGAGCAGTCCTCTCGTGTCCGGCACTGCCACACAACATGGAGAGATGAAGTGAAGGAACAGAGAGAGGGCGACCCCCAGTCGAGCAGTCCTCTCGTGTCCGGCACTGCCACACAACATGGAGAGATGAAGCGAAGGAACAGAGAGAGGGCGACCCCCAGTCGAGCAGTCCTCTCGTGTCCGGCACTGCCACACAACATGGAGAGATGAAGTGAAGGAACATAGAGAGCCGCCGAGAGAAGGCTTCCATCAGTAGAGCAGCCCTCTCGTGTCCAACACCCCCACAAAACATGGGCAGAAGAAGTGATGGAAAAAAGAGCGGGCCACCCACCAGTCGAGAAGCCCTCTCGTGTCCGGCACCGGCACACATGGAGAGATGAAATAAAGGATAAGAGAGAGAGAGGGCGAGCCCCAGTCGAGCAGACCTCTAGTGTCCGGCACTGCCACACAACATGGAGAGATGAAGTGAAGGAACAGAGAGAGGGAGACCCCAGTCAGGCAGCACTCTCGTATCTGGCACCGCCACACAACATGGAGACAAGAACTGAAGGAACAGAGAGAGCCGCCGAGAGAGGTTGACCACCAGTCGAGCAGTCCTCTCATTTCTCGAACTGCCACACAAATGGAGAGATGAGGTGAAGGAACACAGAGAGGGTGACCACTAGTCGAGCAGCCCTCTCGTATCCCGCACAGCTCTCGTATCTCGTATCCCGTAGACATGAAGTAAAGGAACAGAGAGAGATGCGGCCACCAGTCGAGCAGCTCTCTCATGTCTGACACCCCCACACAACATGGAGAGATGAAGTGAAGGAACAGAGAGAGAGGCGGCCACCAGTCGAGCAGCTCTCTCATGTCTGACACCCCCACACAACATGGAGAGATGAAGTGAAGGAACAGAGAGAGAGGCGGCCACCAGTCGAGCAGCTCTATCGTGTCTGGCACGGCCACACAACATGGAGAGACAAAAGTAAAGGAACAGAGAGAGATGCGACCACCAGTCGAGCAGATCTCTCATGTCTGACACCGCCACACAACATGGAGAGATGAAGTGAAGGAACAGAGACAGAGGCGGCCACCAGTCGAGCAGCTCTCTCATGTCTGACACCGCCACACAACATGGAGAGATGAAGTGAAGGAACAGAGAGAGAGGCGGCCAACAGTCGAGCAGCTCTCTCGTGGACGGCACCGCCACACAACATGGAGAGATAAAGTAAAGGAACAGAGAGAGATGCGGCCACCAGTCGAGCAGCTCTCTCATGTCTGGCACCGCCACACAACCTGGAGAAATGAAGTGAAGGAACAGACAGAAGGCACCCACCAGTCGAGCAGCTCTCTCATGTCTGGCACCGCCACACAACATAGAGAGATGAAGTGAAGGCACAGAGAGAGGGCGACCCCTGTCGAGCAGCTCTATCGTGTCTGGCACGGCCACACAACATGGAGGGATGCAGTGAAGGAAAAGAGAGAGCGCGACACCTAAACGAGCAGCCCTCTCGTGTCTGGCACCGCCACATAACATGGCGAGCATGAAATGAAGGAACAGAGAGCCGCCGAGAGGGCGACCACGATTCCAGCAGCCCTCTCGTGTCCGGCACCGCCACACAACATGGAGAGATAAAGTAAAGGAACAGAGAGCGAGGCATACCCCCAGTCGAGCAGCCCTCTCGTGTCCGTCACCTCTACACAACATGGAGGGATGAAGTGAAGAAACAGAAAGAGGGCGACCAACACTCGAGCAGCCCTCTCGTGTCCGGCAACTCCACACATCATGGAGAGATGAAGTGACGGAACAGAAAGAGGGTGAGCACCAGTCGAGCAGCCCTCTCGTGTCTGGCACGTCCACACAAAATGGAGAGATGAAGTGAAGGAACAGAAAGAGGGCGACCACGAGTCGAGCAGCCCTCGCGTGTCCGGCACTGCCACACAACAATGAGAGAAGGAGTGATGGAAAAAAGAGCGGGCCACCCTCCAGTCGTGCAGCCCTCTCGTGTCCGGCACCGCCACACATGGAGAGATGAAATAAAGGATAAGAGAGAGAGGTCGAGCCCCAGTCGAGCAACCCTCTCGTGTCTTGCACCACCATATAACATGGAGAGATGAAGTGAAGGAACAGAAAGACGGCGACAACCAGTGGAGAATCACTCCCGTGTCTGGCACCGCCACACAACATGGAGAGCTGAAGCGAAGGAACAGAGAGAGCCGACGAGAGAGGGAGACCACCAGTCGAGCAGCCTTCTCGTATCTGGCACCGCCACACCACATGAAGATATGAGGTGATGATACAGAGAGAGGGCGACCCCCAGTCGAGCAGTTCTCTCGTGTCAGGCATTGCCACACAACATAGTGAGATGAAGTGAAGGAGCAGAGAGCGCCGCCGAGAGAGGGTTTCTACAGTCGAGCAGCTTTCTCGTGTCCGTCACCGCCACAAAACATGGAGAGATGAAGTGAAGGAACAGAAAGAGGCCGACCAACAGTCGAGCAGCACTCTCGTTTCTGGCACCTCCAGACAACTTGGAGAGATGAAGTGAAGGAAAAGAAAGAGGGTGACAACCAGTCGAGCAGCACTCTCGTGTCCGGCACTGCCATAAAACATGGACAGATCAAGTGAGGGAACAGAAAGAGGGCGACCACAAGTCGAGCAGACCTATCGTGGCTGGCACTGCCACAAAACATTGAGAGATGAAGGTAAGGAACAGAGAGAGGGCGACCCCCGATCCAACAGCCCTCTCGTGTCTGGCACGGCCACAAAACATGGACAGATGAAGTGAAGGAACAGAAAGAAGGCGACCATCGGTAGAGCAGGCCTCTCGTGTCCTACACTGCCACAAAACATGGAGAGATGAAGTGAGGGAACAGAGAGAGGGCGACCCCCGGTCGAGCAGCCCTCTGGTGTCCGGCACTGCCACAAAACATTGAGAGATGAAGGTAAGGAACAGAGAGAGCCGCCGATAGAGGGAGACCCCAGTCGAGCAGTTCTCTCGTATCGGGTACCGCCACACAAAATGGAAACAAGAAGTGACGGAACAGAGAGAGCCACCGAGAGAGGGTGACCACCAGTCGAGCAGCGCTCTCATGCCTCGGACTGTAACACAAATGCAGAGATGAGGTGAATTAACAGAGAGAGGGCAACCAGCAGTCGAGCAACCCTCTCGTATCCCGCACCGACAAAAAACATGTAGAGATGAAGTGAAGGAACAGAAAGAGGGCGACCACCAGTCGAGCAGGTCTCTCGTGTCCGGCACCGCCACAAAACATGGAGAGATCAAGTGAACGAACAGAAAGAGGGCGACCAACATTTTAGCAGCTATCGTATTCGGCACCGCCACACAACATAGAGAGATGAAGTGATGGAACAGAGAGAGGGTGACCCCCAGTCGAACAGCTTTCGTGTCCGGCACCTCCACGCAACCTGGAGAGATGAATTGAAGGAACAGAAAGAGGTCGACCAACAGTCGAGCAGCTCTCGTATCCGGCACCGCCAAAAAATATGGAGAGATGAAGTGAAGGAACAGAAAGAGGGCGACCAAAAGTCGAGCAGCTCTCGTGTCCGGCACCGCCACACAACATGGAGAGATGAAGTGAAGGAACAGAGAGAGGGCGACCACCAGTCGAGCAGCACTCTCGTGTCGGGCACGGCCACACAACTTGGAGAGATGAAGTGAAGGAAAAGAGAGAGGGCGACCACCAGTCGAGCAGCTCTATCGTGTCTGGCACGGCCACATAACATGGACAGACGAAGTGAAGGAACAGAGAGAGGGTGACCCCCAGTCGAGCAGCGCTCTCGTGTCTGGCACCGCGACACAACATGGAGAGATGCAGTGGAGGAACAGAGAGACGGCGACCACCAGTCGAGCAGCCCTCTCGTGTCTGGCACCGCCACATAACATGAACAGAACAAGTGAGGGAACAGAGAGAGGGCGACTCACCAATCGAGCAGCACTCTCGTTTCTGGCAACGCCGCACAAAATGGTGAGATGAAGTGATGGAGCAGACAGAGGTCGACCAACACTCGAGCCGCACTCTCGTTTCTGGAACCGCCACACAACATGGAGAGATGCACTGAAGGAACAGAGAGAGGGCAACCACCAGTCGAGCAGCCCTCTCGAGTCCGGCACCGCCACAGAACATGGAGAGATGAAGTGAAGGTACAGAAAGAGGGCGACCAACAAGCGAGCAGCTCTCGTGTCCGGCACCGCCACACATCATGGAGAGACGAAGTGAAGGAACAGTAAGAGGGCGATCAACACTCGAGCAGCACTCTCGTTTCTGGCACCTCCACACAACATGGAGAGATGAAGTGAAGCAATAGAAAGAGGGCGACCACCAGTCGAGCAGCCGTATCGTGTTCTTCACCTTCACACAACATGGAGAGATGAAGTGAAGGAACAGAAAGAGGGCGACCAACGGTCCAGCGGCTTTCTCGTTTCTGGCACCTCCACACAACATGGAGAGATGAAGTGAAGGAACAGAAAGGGAGCAACCACCAGCTGAGCAGCTCTCTCGTCTCCGGCACCTCCACAGAACATGGAGAGATATAGTGAAGAAACAGAAAGAGGGCGACCATCAGTCTAATAGCACTCTCGTTTATGGCACCGCCACACAGCATGGAGAGATGAAGTGAAGGAACAGAAAGAGGGCGACCACCAGTCGAGCAGCCCTCTCGTGTTCGGCACCGCCACACTACATGGAGAGTTGAAAGGATGGAACAGAGAGAGGGTGACCCCCAGTCGAGCAGCTCTCGTGTCCGACACCTCCGCACAACATGGAGAGATGAATTGAAGGAACAGAAAGAGGGCGACCCCCGGTCGAGCAGCCCTCTCGTGTCTGGCACTGCCACAAAACATAGAGAGATGAAGTGAAGGAACAGAAAGAGGGCGACCCCCGGTCGAGCAGCCCTCTCGTGTCTGGCACTGCCACAAAACATAGAGAGATGAAGTGAAGGAACAGAAAGAGGGCGACCCCCGGTAGAGCAGCCCTCTCGTGTTGGCCACTGCCACAAAACATGGAGAGATGAAGCGAAGGAACAGAAAAAGGGCGACTAACAGTCGAGCAGCCCTCTCGTGTCCGGCACTGCCACAAAACATGGAGAGATGAAGGTAAGGAACAGAGAGAGCCGCCGAGAGAGGGAGACCCTAGTCGAGCTGCACTCTCGTATCCGGCACCTCCACACAACATGGAGAGATGAAGTGAAGGAAAAGAAAGAGGGCAACCACCAGTCGAGCAGCCCTCTCCTGTCTGGTACTTCCACACAACATGGAGAGATGAAGTGAAGAAACAGAAAGAGGGCGACCACCAGTCGAATAGCACTCTCGTTTCTGGCAACGCCACACAACATGGAGAGATGAAGTGAAGGAACAGAAAGAGGACGACCACACGTCGAGCCGCCCTCTTGTGTCCGGCACCTCCACACAACATGGAGAGATGAAGTGAAGGAAAAGAAAGCGCGCGACCACCAGTCGAATAGCACTCTCGTTTCCACACCGCCACACAACATGGAGAGATGAAGTGAAGGAACAGAAAGAGGGCGACCAACAGTCGAGTAGGCCTCTCGTGTCTGTCACCTCCACACAACTTGGAGAGATGAAGTGAAGGATCAGAAAGAGGGCGACCAACAGTCGAGGAGCACTCTCGTGTCCGTCACCTCCACACAACATGGAGAGTTGAAGTGGAGGAACAGAAAGAGGGCGACCAACAGTCGAAGAGCACTCTCGTGTTCGGCACGTCCACACAACATGGAGAGATTAAGTTAGGGAACAGAGAGAGGGCGACCACCAGTCGAGCAGCCCTCTCGTGTCCGGCACGTCC
Source organism: Deroplatys truncata (assembly GCA_030765065.1). Lineage (NCBI taxonomy): Eukaryota > Metazoa > Arthropoda > Insecta > Mantodea > Mantidae > Deroplatys > Deroplatys truncata. Next base: position 212,787,724 of record CM060980.1, on the reverse strand, counting down.
ACACAACATAGAGAGATGAAGTGAGGGAACAGAGAGAGGGCGACCACCAGTCGAGCAGCCCTCTCGTGTCCGGCACCACCACAAAACATAGAGATGAAGTGAGGGAACAGAGAGAAGGCGACCCCCGGTCGAGCAGCCCTCTTGTGTCCGGCACCGTCACACAACATGGAGAGATGAAGTGAAGGAACAGAAAGAGGGCGACCAACAGTCGAGCAGCTCTTGTGTCCGGCACCGCCACGCAACATGGAGAGATGAAGTGAAGGAACAGAAAGAGGGCGGCCAACGGTCGAGCGGCTCTTGTGTCCCGCACCGCCACACAACATGGAGAGATGAAGTGAAGGAACAGAAAGAGGGCGACCACCAGTCGAATAGCACTCTTGTTTCTGGCACCGCCACACAACATAGAGAGATGAAGTGAAGGAACCGAAAGAGGGCGACCACCAGTCGAATAGCACTATCGTTTCTGGCACCGCCACACAACATGGAGAGATGAAGTGCAGGAACAGAATGAGAGCGACAACCAGTCGAATAGCACTCTCGTTTCTGGCACCGCCACACAACATGGACAGATGAAGTGAAGGAACCGAAAGAAGGTGACCACCAGACGATAGCACTCTCGGTTCTGGCACCGCCACACAACATGGACAGATGAAGTGAAGGAACAGAGAGAGGGCGACCACCAGTCGAATAGCACTCTCGTTTCTGGAACCGCCACAAAACATGGAGAGGTGAAGTGAAGGAACAGAAAGAGGGCGACCACACGACGAGCCGCCTTCTTGTGTCCGGCACCTCCACACAACATGGAGAGATGAAGTGAAGGAACAGAAAGAGCGCGACCACCAGTCGAATAGCACTCTCGTTTCTGGCACCTCCAGAAAACATGGAGAGATGAAGTGAAGGAACAAAAAGAGGGCCACCACAAGTGGAATAGCACTCTCGTTTCCGACACCGCCACACAACATTGAGAGATGAAGTGAAGGAACAGAAAGAGGGCGACCAACAGTCGAGTAGGCCTCTCGTGTCTGTCACCTCCACACAACTTGGAGAGATGAAGTGAAGGATCAGAAAGAGGGCGACCAACAGTCGAGGAGCACTCTCGTGTCCGTCACCTCAACACAACATGGAGAGTTGAAGTGGAGGAAAAGAAAGAGGGCGACCAACAGTCGAGCAGCCCTCTCGTGTCCGGCACGTCCACACAACATGGAGAGATGACGTGAGGGAACAGAGGGCGGCCACCAGTCGAGCAGCCTTCTCGTGTCCGGCACGTCCACAGAACATGGAGAGATGAAGTGAGGGAACAGAGAGATGGCGACCACCAGTCGAGCTAGCATTCTCGTGTCCGGCACTGCCACAAAATAGGAAGAGATGAAGTGAGGGAACAGAGATAGGGCGACCCCGGTCGAGCAGCGCTGTCGTGTCCTGCACTACCACAAAACATAGAGATGAAGTGAGGGAACAGAGAGAAGGCGACCCCCGGTCGAGCAGCTCTCTCATGTCTGACACCGCCACACAACATGGAGAGATGAAGTGAAGGAACAGAGAGAGAGGCGGCCAACAGTCGAGCAGCTCTCTCGTGTACGGCACCGCCACACAACATGGAGAGATAAAGTAAAGGAACAGAGAGAGATACGGCCACCAGTCGAGCAGCTCTCTCATGTCTGGCACCGCCACACAACCTGGAGAAATGAAGTGAAGGAACAGACAGAAGGCACCCACCAGTCGAGCAGCTCTCTCATGTCTGGCACCGCCACACAACATAGAGAGATGAAGTGAAGGAACAGAGAGAGGGCGACTCCTGTCGAGCAGCTCTATCGTGTCTGGCACGGCCACACAACATGGAGGGATGCAGTGAAGGAAAAGAGAGAGCGCGACACCTAAACGAGCAGCCCTCTCGTGTCTGGCACCGCCACATAACATGGCGAGCATGAAATGAAGGAACAGAGAGCCGCCGAGAGGGCGACCACGATTCCAGCAGCCCTCTCGTGTCCGGCGCCGCCACACAAAATGGAGAGATAAAGTAAAGGAACAGAGAGCGAGGCATACCCCCAGTCGAGCAGCCCTCTCGTGTCCGTCACCTCTACACAACATGGAGGGATGAAGTGAAGAAACAGAAAGAGGGCGACCAGCACTCGAGCAGCCCTCTCGTGTCCGGCAACTCCACACATCATGGAGAGATGAAGTGACGGAACAGAAAGAGGGTGAGCACCAGTCGAGCAGCCCTCTCGTGTCTGGCACGTCCACACAAAATGGAGAGATGAAGTGAAGGAACAGAAAGAGGGCGACCACCAGTCGAGCAGCCCTCGCGTGTCCGGCACTGCCACACAACATGGAGAGAAGGAGTGATGGAAAAAAGAGCGGGCCACCCTCCAGTCGTGCAGCCCTCTCGTGTCCGGCACCGCCACACATGGAGAGATGAAATAAAGGATAAGAGAGAGAGGTCGAGCCCCAGTCGAGCAACCCTCTCGTGTCTTGCACCACCATATAACATGGAGAGATGAAGTGAAGGAACAGAAAGACGGCGACAACCAGTGGAGAATCACTCTCGTGTCTGGCACCGCCACACAACATGGAGAGCTGAAGCGAAGGAACAGAGAGAGCCGACGAGAGAGGGAGACCACCAGTCGAGCAGCCTTCTCGTATCTGGCACCGCCACACCACATGAAGATATGAGGTGATGATACAGAGAGAGGGCGACCCCCAGTCGAGCAGTTCTCTCGTGTCAGGCATTGCCACACAACATAGTGAGATGAAGTGAAGGAGCAGAGAGCGCCGCCGAGAGAGGGTTTTTACAGTCGAGCAGCTTTCTCGTGTCCGTCACCGCCACAAAACATGGAGAGATGAAGTGAAGGAACAGAAAGAGGCCGACCAACATTCGAGCAGCACTCTCGTTTCTGGCACCTCCAGACAACTTGGAGAGATGAAGTGAAGGAAAAGAAAGAGGGTGACAACCAGTCGAGCAGCCCTCTCGTGTCCGGCACTGCCATAAAACATGGACAGATGAAGTAAGGGAACAAAGAGAGGGCGACTCACCAGACGATCAGCGCTTTCGTATCCGGCACTGCCACAAAACATGGACAGATCAAGTGAGGGAACAGAAAGAGGGCGACCACAAGTCGAGCAGACCTATCGTGGCTGGCACTGCCACAAAACATTGAGAGATGAAGGTAAGGAACAGAGAGAGGGCGACCCCCGATCCAACAGCCCTCTCGTGTCTGGCACGGCCACAAAACATGGACAGATGAAGTGAAGGAACAGAAAGAAGGCGACCATCGGTAGAGCAGGCCTCTCGTGTCCTACACTGCCACAAAATATGGAGAGATGAAGTGAGGGAACAGAGAGATGGCGACCCCCGGTCGAGCAGCCCTCTGGTGTCCGGCACTGCCACAAAACATTGAGAGATGAAGGTAAGGAACAGAGAGAGCCGCCGATAGAGGGAGACCCCAGTCGAGCAGTTCTCTCGTATCGGGTACCGCCACACAAAATGGAAACAAGAAGTGACGGAACAGAGAGAGCCACCGAGGGAGGGTGACCACCAGTCGAGCAGCGCTCTCATGCCTCGGACTGTAACACAAATGCAGAGATGAGGTGAATTAACAGAGAGAGGGCAACCAGCAGTCGAGCAACCCTCTCGTATCCCGCACCGACAAAAAACATGTAGAGATGAAGTGAAGGAACAGAAAGAGGGCGACCACCATTCGAGCAGGTCTCTCGTGTCCGGCACCGCCACAAAACATGGAGAGATCAAGTGAACGAACACAAAGAGGGCGACCAACATTTTAGCAGCTATCGTATTCGGCACCGCCACACAACATAGAGAGATGAAGTGATGGAACAGAGAGAGGGTGACCCCCAGTCGAGCAGCTCTCGTGTCCGGCACCTCCACGCAACCTGGAGAGATGAATTGAAGGAACAGAAAGAGGTCGACCAACAGTCGAGCAGCTCTCGTATCCGGCACCGCCAAACAATATGGAGAGATGAAGTGAAGGAACAGAAAGAGGGCGACCAAAAGTCGAGCAGCTCTCGTGTCCGGCACCGCCACACAACATGGAGAGATGAAGTGAAGGAACAGAGAGAGGGCGACCACCAGTCGAGCAGCTCTATCGTGTCTGGCACGGCCACATAACATGGACAGATGAAGTGAAGGAACAGAGAGAGGGTGACCCCCAGTCGAGCAGCGCTCTCGTGTCTGGCACCGCGACACAACATGGAGAGATGCAGTGGAGGAACAGAGAGACGGCGACCACCAGTCGAGCAGCCCTCTCGTGTCTGGCACCGCCACATAACATGAAGAGAACAAGTGAGGGAACAGAGAGAGGGCGACTCACCAATCGAGCAGCACTCTCGTTTCTGGCAACGCCGCACAAAATGGTGAGATGAAGTGATGGAACAGACAGAGGTCGACCAACACTCGAGCCGCACTCTCGTTTCTGGCACCGCCACACAACATGGAGAGATGCACTGAAGGAACAGAGAGAGGGCAACCACCAGTCGAGCAGCCCTCTCGAGTCCGGCACCGCCACGGAACATGGAGAGATGAAGTGAAGGTACAGAAAGAGGGCGACTAACAAGCGAGCAGCTCTCGTGTCCGGCACCGCCACACATCATGGAGAGACGAAGTGAAGGAACAGAAAGAGGGCGACCAACACTCGAGCAGCACTCTCGTTTCTATCACCTCCACACAACATGGAGAGATGAAGTGAAGCAATAGAAAGAGGGCGACCACCAGTCGAGCAGCCGTATCGTGTTCTTCAACTTCACACAACATGGAGAGATGAAGTGAAGGAACAGAAAGAGGGCGACCAACGGTCGAGCGGCTTTCTCGTTTCTGGCACCTCCACACAACATGGAGAGATGAAGTGAAGGAACAGAAAGGGAGCAACCACCAGCTGAGCAGCTCTCTCGTCTCCGGCACCTCCACAGAACATGGAGAGATATAGTGAAGAAACAGAAAGAGGGCGACCATCAGTCTAATAGCACTCTCGTTTATGGCACCGCCACACAGCATGGAGAGATGAAGTGAAGGAACAGAAAGAGGGCGACCACCAGTCGAGCAGCCCTCTCGTGTTCGGCACCGCCACACTACATGGAGAGTTGAAAGGATGGAACAGAGAGAGGGTGACCCCCAGTCGAGCAGCTCTCGTGTCCGACACCTCCGCACAACATGGAGAGATGAATTGAAGGAACAGAAAGAGGGCGACCCTCGGTCGAGCAGCCCTCTCGTGTCTGGCACTGCCACAAAACATAGAGAGATGAAGTGAAGGAACAGAAAGAGGGCGACCCCCGGTCGAGCAGCCCTCTCGTGTTGGCCACTGCCACAAAACATGGAGAGATGAAGCGAAGGAACAGAAAAAGGGCGACTAACAGTCGAGCAGCCCTCTCGTTTCCGGCACTGCCACAAAACATGGAGAGATGAAGGTAAGGAACAGAGAGAGCCGCCGAGAGAGGGAGACCCTAGTCGAGCAGCACTCTCGTATCCGGCACCTCCACACAACATGGAGAGATAAAGTGAAGGAACAGAAAGAGGGCGACCAACAGTCGAGCAGCACTCTCGTTTCTGGCACCTCCCCACAACATGGAGAGATGAAGTGAAGGAATAGAAAGAGGGCGACCACCAGTCGAGCAGCCGTATCGTGATCGGTACCTTCACAGAACATGGAGAGATTAAGTGAAGGAACAGAAAGAGGGCAACCACCAGTCGAGCAGCCCTCTCCTGTCTGGCACTTCCACACAACATGGAGAGATGAAGTGAAGAAACAGAAAGAGGGCGACCACCAGTCGAATAGCACTCTCGTTTCTGGCACCGCCACACAACATGGAGAGATGAAGTGAAGGAACAGAAAGAGGACGACCACACGTCGAGCCGCCCTCTTGTGTCCGGCACCTCCACACAACATGGAGAGATGAAGTGAAGGAACAGAAAGAGCGCGACCACCAGTCGAATAGCACTCTCGTTTCCGACACCGCCACACAACATGGAGAGATGAAGTGAAGGAACAGAAAGAGGGCGACCAACAGTCGAGTAGGCCTCTCGTGTCTGTCACCTACACACAACTTGGAGAGATGAAGTGAAGCATCAGAAAGAGGGCGACCAACAGTCGAGGAGCACTCTCGTGTCCGTCACCTCCACACAACATGGAGAGTTGAAGTGGAGGAACAGAAAGAGGGCGACCAACAGTCGAAGAGCACTCTCGTGTTCGGCACGTCCACACAACATGGAGAGATTAAGTGAGGGAACAGAGAGAGGGCGACCACCAGTCGAGCAGCCCTCTCGTGTCCGGCACGTCCACACAACATAGAGAGATGAAGTGAGGGAACAGAGAGAGGGCGACCACCATTCGAGCAGCCCTCTCGTGTCCGGCACCACCACACAACATCGAGAGATGAAGTGAGGGAACAGAGAGATGGCGACCACCAGTCGAGCTAGCTTTCTCGTGTCCGGCACTGCCACAAAATAGGAAGAGATGAAGTGAGGGAACAGAGATAGGGCGACCCCCGCTCGAGCAGCCCTGTCGTGTCCTGTACTACCACAAAACATAGAGATGAAGTGAGGGAACAGAGAGAAGGCGACCCCCGGTCGAGCAGCCCTTTTGTGTCCGGCACCGCCACACAACATGGAGAGTTGAAGTGAAGGAACAGAAAGAGGGCGACCAACAGTCGAGCAGCTCTTGTGCCCGGCACCGCCACGCAACATGGAGAGATGAAGTGAAGGAACAGAAAGAGGGCGGCCAACGGTCGAGCGGCTCTTGTGTCCCACACCGCCACACAACATAGAGAGATGAAGTGAAGGAACAGAAAGAGGGCGACCACCAGTCGAATAGCACTCTTGTTCCTGGCACCGCCACACAACATACAGAGATGAAGTGAAGGAACCGAAAGAGGGCGACCACCAGTCGAATAGCACTCTTGTTTCTGGTACGCCACACAACATAGAGAGATGAAGTGAAGGAACCGAAAGAGGGCGACCACCAGTCGAATTGCACTCTTGTTTCTGGCACCGCCACACAACATAGAGAGATGAAGTGAAGGAACCGAAAGAGGGCGACCACCAGTCGAATTGCACTCTTGTTTCTGGCACCACCACACAACATAGAGAGATGAAGTGAAGGAACCGAAAGAGGGCGACCACCAGTCGAATAGCACTCTCGTTTCTGGCACCGCCACAAAACATGTAGAGATGAAGTGAAGGAACAGAAAGAGGGCGTCCACCAGTCGAATAGCACTCTCGTTTCTGCCACCGCCACAAAACATGGAGAGATGAAGTGAAGAAACAGAAATAGGGCGACCACCAGTCGAATAGCACTCTCGTTTCTGGCACCGCCACACAACATGGAGAGATGAAGTGAAGGAACAGAGAGAGGGCGACCCCCAGTCGAGCAGTCCTCTCGTGTCCGGCACTGCCACACAACATGGAGAGATGAAGTGAAGGAACAGAGAGAGGGCGACCCCCAGTCGAGCAGTCCTCTCGTGTCCGGCACTGCCACACAACATGGAGAGATGAAGTGAAGGAACATAGAGAGCCGCCGAGAGAAGGCTTCCATCAGTAGAGCAGCCCTCTCGTGTCCAACACCCCCACAAAACATGGGCAGAAGAAGTGATGGAAAAAAGAGCGGGCCACCCACCAGTCGAGAAGCCCTCTCGTGTCCGGCACCGGCACACATGGAGAGATGAAATAAAGGATAAGAGAGAGAGAGGGCGAGCCCCAGTCCAGCAGACCTCTAGTGTCCGGCACTGCCACACACCATGGAGAGATGAAGTGAAGGAACAGAGAGAGGGAGACCCCAGTCAGGCAGCACTCTCGTATCTGGCACCGCCACACAACATGGAGACAAGAACTGAAGGAACAGAGAGAGCCGCCGTGAGAGGGTGACCACCAGTCGAGCAGTCCTCTCATTTCTCGAACTGCCACACAAATGGAGAGATGAGGTGAAGGAACACAGAGAGGGTGACCACTAGTCGAGCAGCCCTCTCGTATCCCGCACAGCTCTCGTATCTCGTATCCCGTAGACATGAAGTAAAGGAAAAGAGAGAGATGCGGCCACCAGTCGAGCAGCTCTCTCATGTCTGACACCCCCACACAACACGGAGAGATGAAGTGAAGGAACAGAGAGAGAGGCGGCCACCAGTCGAGCAGCTCTCTCATGTCTGACACTGCCACACAACATGGAGAGATGAAGTGAAGGAACAGAGAGAGAGGCGGCCAACAGTCGAGCAGCTCTCTCGTGGATGGCACCGCCACACAACATGGAGAGATGAAGTGAAGGAACAGAGAGAGAGGCGGCCAACAGTCGAGCAGCTCTCTCGTGGACGGCACCGCCACACAACATGGAGAGATAAAGTAAAGGAACAGAGAGAGATGCGGCCACCAGTCGAGCAGCTCTCTCATGTCTGGCACCGCCACACAACCTGGAGAAATGAAGTGAAGGAACAGACAGAAGGCACCCACCAGTCGAGCAGCTCTCTCATGTCTGGCACCGCCACACAACATAGAGAGATGAAATGAAGGCACAGAGAGAGGGCGACCCCTGTCGAGCAGCTCTATCGTGTCTGGCACGGCCACACAACATGGAGGGATGCAGTGAAGGAAAAGAGAGAGCGCGACACCTAAACGAGCAGCCCTCTCGTGTCTGGCACCGCCACATAACATGGCGAGCATGAAATGAAGGAACAGAGAGCCGCCGAGAGGGCGACCACGATTCCAGCAGCCCTCTCGTGTCCGGCACCGCCACACAACATGGAGAGATAAAGTAAAGGAACAGAGAGCGAGGCATACCCCCAGTCGAGCAGCCCTCTCGTGTCCGTCACCTCTACACAACATGGAGGGATGAAGTGAAGAAACAGAAAGAGGGCGACCAACACTCGAGCAGCCCTCTCGTGTCCGGCAACTCCATACATCATGGAGAGATGAAGTGACGGAACAGAAAGAGGGTGAGCACCAGTCGAGCAGCCCTCTCGTGTCTGGCACGTCCACACAAAATGGAGAGATGAAGTGAAGGAACAGAAAGAGGGCGACCACCAGTCGAGCAGCCCTCGCGTGTCCGGCACTGCCACACAACATGGAGAGAAGGAGTGATGGAAAAAAGAGCGGGCCACCCTCCAGTCGTGCAGCCCTCTCGTGTCCGGCACCGCCACACAAGGAGAGATGAAATAAAGGATAAGAGAGAGAGGTCGAGCCCCAGTCGAGCAACCCTCTCGTGTCTTGCACCACCATATAACATGGAGAGATGAAGTGAAGGAACAGAAAGACGGCGACAACCAGTGGAGAATCACTCTCGTGTCTGGCACCGCCACACAACATGGAGAGCTGAAGCGAAGGAACAGAGAGAGCCGACGAGAGAGGGAGACCACCAGTCGAGCAGCCTTCTCGTATCTGGCACCGCCACACCACATGAAGATATGAGGTGATGATACAGAGAGAGGGCGACCCCCAGTCGAGCAGTTCTCTCGTGTCAGGCATTGCCACACAACATAGTGAGATGAAGTGAAGGAGCAGAGAGCGCCGCCGAGAGAGGGTTTCTACAGTCGAGCAGCTTTCTCGTGTCCGTCACCGCCACAAAACATGGAGAGATGAAGTGAAGGAACAGAAAGAGGCCGACCAACAGTCGAACAGCACTCTCGTTTCTGGCACCTCCAGACAACTTGGAGAGATGAAGTGAAGGAAAAGAAAGAGGGTGACAACCAGTCGAGCAGCCCTCTCGTGTCCGGCACTGCCATAAAACATGGACAGATCAAGTGAGGGAACAGAAAGAGGGCCACCACAAGTCGAGCAGACCTATCGTGGCTGGCACTGCCACAAAACATTGAGAGATGAAGGTAAGGAAGAGAGAGAGGGCGACCCCCGATCCAACAGCCCTCTCGTGTCTGGCACGGCCACAAAACATGGACAGATGAAGTGAAGGAACAGAAAGAAGGCGACCATCGGTAGAGCAGGCCTCTCGTGTCCTACACTGCCACAAAACATGGAGAGATGAAGTGAGGGAACAGAGAGAGGGCGACCCATGGTCGAGCAGCCCTCTGGTGTCCGGCACTGCCACAAAACATTGAGAGATGAAGGTAAGGAACAGAGAGAGCCGCCGATAGAGGGAGACCCCAGTCGAGCAGTTCTCTCGTATCGGGTACCGCCACACAAAATGGAAACAAGAAGTGACGGAACAGAGAGAGCCACCGAGAGAGGGTGACCACCAGTCGAGCAGCGCTCTCATGCCTCGGACTGTAACACAAATGCAGAGATGAGGTGAATTAACAGAGAGAGGGCAACCAGCAGTCGAGCAACCCTCTCGTATCCCGCACCGACAAAAAACATGTAGAGATGAAGTGAAGGAACAGAAAGAGGGCGACCACCAGTCGAGCAGGTCTCTCGTGTCCGGCACCGCCACAAAACATGGAGAAATCAAGTGAACGAACAGAAAGAGGGCGACCAACATTTTAGCAGCTATCGTATTCGGCACCGCCACACAACATAGAGAGATGAAGTGATGGAACAGAGAGAGGGTGACCCCCAGTCGAGCAGCTTTCGTGTCCGGCACCTCCACGCAACCTGGAGAGATGAATTGAAGGAACAGAAAGAGGTCGACCAACAGTCGAGCAGCTCTCGTATCCGGCACCGCCAAACAATATGGAGAGATGAAGTGAAGGAACAGAAAGAGGGCGACCAAAAGTGGAGCAGCTCTCGTGTCCGGCACCGCCACACAACATGGAGAGATGAAGTGAAGGAACAGAGAGAGGGCGACCACCAGTCGAGCAGCACTCTCGTGTCGGGCACGGCCACACAACTTGGAGAGATGAAGTGAAGGAAAAGAGAGAGGGCGACCACCAGTCGAGCAGCTCTATCGTGTCTGGCACGGCCACATAACATGGACAGATGAAGTGAAGGAACAGAGAGAGGGTGACCCCCAGTCGAGCAGCGCTCTCGTGTCTGGCACCGCGACACAACATGGAGAGATGCAGTGGAGGAACAGAGAGACGGCGACCACCAGTCGAATAGCACTCTCGTTTCTGGCACCGCCACACAACATGGAGAGATGAAGTGAAGGAACAGAAAGAGGGCGACCACCAGTCGAATAGCACTCTCGTTTCTGGCACCGCCACACAACATGGAGAGATGAAGTGAAGGAACAGAAAGAGGGCGACCAACGGTCGAGCGGCACTCTCGTGTCCGGTACCTCCACGCAACATGGAGTGATGAAGTGAAGGAAAAGAAAGAGGGCGACCACCAGTCGAATAGCACTCTCGGTTCAGGCACCTCCACACAAAATGGAGAGATGAAGTGAAGGAACAGAAAGAGGGCGACCAACGGTCGAGCGGCACTCTCGTGTCCGGCACCTCCACGCAACATGGAGTGATGAAGTGAAGGAATAGAAAGAGGGCGACCAACGGTCGAGCGGCACTCTCGTGTCCGGCACCTCCACACAACATGGAGAGATGAAGAGAAGGAACAGAAAGAGGGCGACCAACGGTCGAGCGGCACTCTCGTGTCTGGCACCTCCACACAACATGGAGAGATGAAGAGAAGGAACAGAAAGAGGGCGACCAACGGTCGAGCGGCACTCTCGTATCCGGCACCTCCACACAACATGGAGAGATGAAGTGAAGAAACAGAAAGAGGGCGACCACCAGTCGAATAGCACTCTCGTTTCTGGCACGCCACACAACATGGAGAGATGAGGTGCAGGAACAGAAAGAGGGCGACCACCATTCGAATAGCACTATCGTTTCTGGCACCGCCACACAACATGAAGAGATGAAGTGAAGGAACAGAAAGAGAGCGACCACCAGTCGAATAGCACTCTCGTTTCTGGCACCTCCAGAAAACATGAAGAGATGACGTGAAGGAACAAAAAGAGGGCCACCACAAGTCGAATAGCACTCTGGTTTCCGACACCGCCACACAACATGGAGAGATGAAGTGAAGGAATAGAAAGAGGGCGACCAACAGTCGAGTAGGCCTCTCGTGTCTGTCACCTCCACACAACATGGAGAGATGAAGTGAAGGATCAGAAAGAGTGCGGCCAACAGTCGAAGAGCACTCTCGTGTCCGGCACCTCCACACAACATGGAGAGTTGAAGTGGAGGAACAGAAAGACGGCGACCAACAGTCGAAGAGCACTCTCGAGTCCGGCACGTCCACACAACATGGAGAGTTGAAGTGGAGGAACAGAAAGAGGGCGACCAACAGTCGAAGAGCACTCTCGTGTCCGGCACGTCCACACAACATGGAGAGTTAAAGTGGAGGAACAGAAAGAGGGCGACCAACATCGAGCACCACTCTCTTGTCCGGCAACTTCACACTACATGGAGAGATGAAGTGAGGGAACAGAGAGAGGGCGACCACCAGTCGAGCAGACCTCTCGTGTCCGGCACGTCTACACAACATAGAGAGATGAAGTGAGGGAACAGAGAGAGGGCGACCACCAGTCGAGCAGCCCTCTCGTGTCCGGCACGTCCACACAACATGGAGAGATGAAGTGAGGGAACAGAGGGCGGCCACAAGTCGAGCAGCTCTCTCGTGTCCGGCACCTCCACACAACATCGAGAGATGAAGTGAGGGAACAGAGAGATGGCGACCCCCGGTCGAGCAGCCCTGTCGTGTCCTGCACTACCACAAAACGTAGAGATGAAGTGAGGGAACAGAGAGAAGGCGACCCCCGGTCGAACAGCCCGCTCGTGTCCGCCTCTGCCACAAAACATGGAGAGATTAAGTGAGGGAACAGAGAGAGCCCCCGCGAGAGGGAGACCCCAGCGAAGCAGCCCTCTTGTATCCGGCACCGCCACACAACATGGAGAGATGAAGTGAAGGAACAGAAAGAGGACGACCACCAATCGAGCAGCCCTCTTGTGTCCGGCACCGCCACACAACATGGAGAGATGTAGTGAAGGAACAGAAAGAGGGCGACCAACAGTCGAGCAGCTCTTGTGTCCGGCACCGCCACACAACATGGAGAGATGAAGTGAAGGAACAGAAAGAGGGCGACCACACGTCGAATAGCACTCTCGTTTATGGCACCGCCACACAACATGGAGAGATGAAGTGAAGGAACTGAAAGAGGGTGACCAACGGTCGAGCGGCACTCTCGTGTCCGGTACCTCCACACAACATGGAGAGATGAAGAGAAGGAACAGAAAGAGGGCGACCAACGTTCGAGCGGCAGTCTCGTGTCTGGCACGGCCACACAACATGGAGAGATGAAGTGAAGGAACAGATAGAGAGCGACCACCAGTCGAGCTGATCTCTCGTGTCTGGCACCCCCACACAACATGGACAGATGAAGTGAAGGAACAGAGAGAGGGCGGCCATCAGTCGAGCACCTCTATCGTGTCCGGCACGTCCACACAACATAGAGAGATGAAGTGAGGGAACACAGAGAGGGCGACCACCAGTCGAGCAGACCTCTCGTGTCCGGCACGTCCACACAAAATGGAGAGATGAAGTGAGGGAAAAGAGGGCGGCCACCAGTCGAGCAGCTCTCTCGTGTCTGACACCTCCACACAAAATCGAGAGATGAAGTGATGAAACAGAGATAGGGCGACCCCCGGTCGAGCAGCCCTGTCGTGTCCTGCACTACCACAAAACATAGAGATGAAGTGAGGGAACAGAGAGAAGGCGACCCCGGTCGAGCAGCCCGCTGGTGTCCGCCACTGCCACAAAACATAGAGAGATTAAGTGAGGGAAAAGAGAGAGCCGCCGAGAGAGAGAGACCGCAGTCGAGCAGCCCTCTTGTGTCCGGCACCGCCACACAAATTGGAGAGATGAAGTGAAGGAACAGAAAGAGGACGACCACCAGTCGAGCAGCCCTCTTGTGTCCGGCACCGCCACACAACATGGAGAGATGAAGTGAAGGAACAGAAAGAGGGCGACCAACAGTCGAGCAGCTCTCGTGTCCGGCACCGCCACACATCATGGAGAGATGAAGTGAAGGAACAGAAAGAGGCCGACCAACAGTCGAGGAGCTCCTGTGTCCGGCACCGCCACACAACATGGAGAGATGAAGTGAAGGAACAGAAAGAGGGCGACCAACGGTCGAGCGGCACTCTCGTTTCTGGCACCTCCACACAACATGGAGAGATGAAGTGAAGGAACAGAAAGAGGGCGACCACCAGTCGAATAGCACTCGTTTCTGGCACCGCCACACAACATGGAGAGATGAAGTGTAGGAACAGAAAGAGGGCGACCACCAGTCGAATAGCACTCTCGTTTCTGGCACCGCCACACAACATGGAGAGATGAAGTGAAGGAACAGAAAGAGGGGGACCACCAGTCGAATAGCACTCTCGGTTCTGGCACCTCCACACAAAATGGAGAGATGAAGTGAAGGAACAGAAAGAGGGCGACCAACGGTCGAGCGGCACTCTCGTGTCCGGCACCTCCACACAACATGGAGAGATGAAGAGAAGGAACAGAAAGAGGGCGACCAACGGTCGAGCGGCACTCTCGTGTCCGGCACCTCCACACAACATGGAGAGATGAAGTGAAGAAACAGAAAGAGGGCGACCACCAGTCGAATAGCACTCTCGTTTCTGGCACCGCCACACAACATGGAGAGATGAAGTGAAGGAACAGAAAGAGAGCGAGCACCAGTCGAATAGCACTCTCGGTTCAAGGCACCTCCACACAAAATGGAGAGATGAAGTGAAGGAACAGAAAGAGGGCGACCACCAGTCGAGCAGCCCTCTCGTGTCCGGCACGTCCACAGAACATGGAGAGATGAAGTGAGGGAACAGAGAGATGGCGACCACCAGTCGAGCTAGCATTCTCGTGTCCGGCACTGCCACAAAATAGGAAGAGATGAAGTGAGGGAACAGAGATAGGGCGACCCCGGTCGAGCAGCGCTGTCGTGTCCTGCACTACCACAAAACATAGAGATGAAGTGAGGGAACAGAGAGAAGGCGACCCCCGGTCGAGAAGCTCGCTCGTGTCCGCCACTGCCACAAAACATGGAGAGATTAAGTGAGGGAACAGAGAGAGCCGCCGAGAGATGGAGACCCCAGTCGAGCAGCCCTCTCGTGTCTGGCACCGCCACATAACATGAAGAGAACAAGTGAAGGAACAGAGAGAGGGCGACTCACCAATCGAGCAGCACTCTCGTTTCTGGCAACGCCGCACAAAATGGTGAGATGAAGTGATGGAACAGACAGAGGTCGACCAACACTCGAGCCGCACTCTCGTTTCTGGCACCGCCACACAACATGGAGAGATGCACTGAAGGAACAGAGAGAGGGCAACCACCAGTCGAGCAGCCCTCTCGAGTCCGGCACCGCCACAGAACATGGAGAGATGAAGTGAAGGTACAGAAAGAGGGCGACCAACAAGCGAGCAGCTCTCGTGTCCGGCACCGCCACACATCATGGAGAGACGAAGTGAAGGAACAGAAAGAGGGCGACCAACACTCGAGCAGCACTCTCGTTTCTGGCACCTCCACACAACATGGAGAGATGAAGTGAAGCAATAGAAAGAGGGCGACCACCAGTCGAGCAGCCGTATCGTGTTCTACAACTTCACACAACATGGAGAGATGAAGTGAAGGAACAGAAAGAGGGCGACCAACGGTCGAGCGGCTTTCTCGTTTCTGGCACCTCCACACAACATGGAGAGATGAAGTGAAGGAACAGAAAGGGAGCAACCACCAGCTGAGCAGCTCTCTCGTCTCCGGCACCTCCACAGAACATGGAGAGATATAGTGAAGAAATAGAAAGAGGGCGACCATCAGTCTAATAGCACTCTCGTTTATGGCACCGCCACACAGCATGGAGAGATGAAGTGAAGGAACAGAAAGAGGGCGACCACCAGTCGAGCAGCCCTCTCGTGTTCGGCACCGCCACACTACATGGAGAGTTGAAATGATGGAACAGAGAGAGGGTGACCCCCAGTCGAGCAGCTCTCGTGTCCGACACCTCCGCACAACATGGAGAGATGAATTGAAGGAACAGAAAGAGGGCGACCCCCGGTCGAGCAGCCCTCTCGTGTCTGGCACTGCCACAAAACATAGAGAGATGAAGTGAAGGAACAGAAAGAGGGCGACCCCCGGTCGAGCAGCCCTCTCGTGTTGGCCACTGCCACAAAACATGGAGAGATGAAGCGAAGGAACAGAAAAAGGGCGACTAACAGTCGAGCAGCCCTCTCGTTTCCGGCACTGCCACAAAACATGGAGAGATGAAGGTAAGGAACAGAGAGAGCCGCCGAGAGAGGGAGACCCTAGTCGAGCAGCACTCTCGTATCCGGCACCTCCACACAACATGGAGAGATAAAGTGAAGGAACAGAAAGAGGGCGACCAACAGTCGAGCAGCACTCTCGTTTCTGGCACCTCCCCACAACATGGAGAGATGAAGTGAAGGAATAGAAAGAGGGCGACCACCAGTCGAGCAGCCGTATCGTGATCGGTACCTTCACAGAACATGGAGAGATTAAGTGAAGGAACAGAAAGAGGGCGCCCAACGGTCGAGCGGAACCCTCGTTTCTGGCACCTCCACACAACATGGAGAGATGAAGTGAAGGAAAAGAAAGAGGGCAACCACCAGTCGAGCAGCCCTCTCCTGTCTGGCACTTCCACACAACATGGAGAGATGAAGTGAAGAAACAGAAAGAGGGCGACCACCAGTCGAATAGCACTCTCGTTTCTGGCACCGCCACAAAACATGGAGAGATGAAGTGAAGGTACAGAAAGAGGACGACCACACGTCGAGCCGCCCTCTTGTGTCCGGCACCTCCACACAACATGGAGAGATGAAGTGAAGGAACAGAAAGAGCGCGACCACCAGTCGAATAGCACTCTCGTTTCCGACACCGCCACACAACATGGAGAGATGAAGTGAAGGAACAGAAAGAGGGCGACCAACAGTCGAGTAGGCCTCTCGTGTCTGTCACCTCCACACAACTTGGAGAGATGAAGTGAAGGATCAGAAAGAGGGCGACCAACAGTAGAGGAGCACTCTCGTGTCCGTCACCTCCACACAACATGGAGAATTGAAGTGGAGGAACAGAAAGAGGGCGACCAACAGTCGAAGAGCACTCTCGTGTTCGGCACGTCCACACAACCTGGAGAGATTAAGTGAGGGAACAGAGAGAGGGCGACCACCAGTCGAGCAGCCCTCTCGTGTCCGGCACGTCCACACAACATAGAGAGATGAAGTGAGGGAACAGAGAGAGGGCGACCACCATTCGAGCAGCCCTCTCGTGTCCGGCACCACCACACAACATCGAGAGATGAAGTGAAGGCACAGAGAGAGGGCGACCCCTGTCGAGCAGCTCTATCGTGTCTGGCACGGCCACACAACATGGAGGGATGCAGTGAAGGAAAAGAGAGAGCGCGACACCTAAACGAGCAGCCCTCTCGTGTCTGGCACCGCCACATAACATGGCGAGCATGAAATGAAGGAACAGAGAGCCGCCGAGAGGGCGACCACGATTCCAGCAGCCCTCTCGTGTCCGGCACCGCCACACAACATGGAGAGATAAAGTAAAGGAACAGAGAGCGAGGCATACCCCCAGTCGAGCAGCCCTCTCGTGTCCGTCACCTCTACACAACATGGAGGGATGAAGTGAAGAAACAGAAAGAGGGCGACCAACACTCGAGCAGCCCTCTCGTGTCCGGCAACTCCACACATCATGGAGAGATGAAGTGACGGAACTGAAAGAGGGTGAGCACCAGTCGAGCAGCCCTTTCGTGTCTGGCACGTCCACACAAAATGGAGAGATGAAGTGAAGGAACAGAAAGAGGGCGACCACCAGTCGAGCAGCCCTCGCGTGTCCGGCACTGCCACACAACAATGAGAGAAGGAGTGATGGAAAAAAGAGCGGGCCACCCTCCAGTCGTGCAGCCCTCTCGTGTCCGGCACCGCCACACATGGAGAGATGAAATAAAGGATAAGAGAGAGAGGTCGAGCCCCAGTCGAGCAACCCTCTCGTGTCTTGCACCACCATATAACATGGAGAGATGAAGTGAAGGAACAGAAAGACGGCGACAACCAGTGGAGAATCACTCCCGTGTCTGGCACCGCCACACAACATGGAGAGCTGAAGCGAAGGAACAGAGAGAGCCGACGAGAGAGGGAGACCACCAGTCGAGCAGCCTTCTCGTATCTGGCACCGCCACACCACATGAAGATATGAGGTGATGATACAGAGAGAGGGCGACCCCCAGTCGAGCAGTTCTCTCGTGTCAGGCATTGCCACACAACATAGTGAGATGAAGTGAAGGAGCAGAGAGCGCCGCCGAGAGAGGGTTTCTACAGTCGAGCAGCTTTCTCGTGTCCGTCACCGCCACAAAACATGGAGAGATGAAGTGAAGGAACAGAAAGAGCCCGACCAACAGTCGAGCAGCACTCTCGTTTCTGGCACCTCCAGACAACTTGGAGAGATGAAGTGAAGGAAAAGAAAGAGGGTGACAACCAGTCGAGCAGCCCTCTCGTGTCCGGCACTGCCATAAAACATGGACAGATCAAGTGAGGGAACAGAAAGAGGGCGACCACAAGTCGAGCAGACCTATCGTGGCTGGCACTGCCACAAAACATTGAGAGATGAAGGTAAGGAACAGAGAGAGGGCGACCCCCGATCCAACAGCCCTCTCGTGTCTGGCACGGCCACAAAACATGGACAGATGAAGTGAAGGAACAGAAAGAAGGCGACCATCGGTAGAGCAGGCCTCTCGTGTCCTACACTGCCACAAAACATGGAGAGATGAAGTGAGGGAACAGAGAGAGGGCGACCCCCGGTCGAGCAGCCCTCTGGTGTCCGGCACTGCCACAAAACATTGAGAGATGAAGGTAAGGAACAGAGAGAGCCGCCGATAGAGGGAGACCCCAGTCGAGCAGTTCTCTCGTATCGGGTACCGCCACACAAAATGGAAACAAGAAGTGACGGAACAGAGAGAGCCACCGAGAGAGGGTGACCACCAGTCGAGCAGCGCTCTCATGCCTCGGACTGTAACACAAATGCAGAGATGAGGTGAATTAACAGAGAGAGGGCAACCAGCAGTCGAGCAACCCTCTCGTATCCCGCACCGACAAAAAACATGTAGAGATGAAGTGAAGGAACAGAAAGAGGGCGACCACCAGTCGAGCAGGTCTCTCGTGTCCGGCACCGCCACAAAACATGGAGAGATCAAGTGAACGAACAGAAAGAGGGCGACCAACATTTTAGCAGCTATCGTATTCGGCACCGCCACACAACATAGAGAGATGAAGTGAAGGAACAGAAAGAGGGCGACCAAAAGTCGAGCAGCTCTCGTGTCCGGCACCGCCACACAACATGGAGAGATGAAGTGAAGGAACAGAGAGAGGGCGACCACCAGTCGAGCAGCACTCTCGTGTCGGGCACGGCCACACAACTTGGAGAGATGAAGTGAAGGAAAAGAGAGAGGGCGACCACCAGTCGAGCAGCTCTATCGTGTCTGGCACGGCCACATAACATGGACAGATGAAGTGAAGGAACAGAGAGAGGGTGACCCCCAGTCGAGCAGCGCTCTCGTGTCTGGCACCGCGACACAACATGGAGAGATGCAGTGGAGGAACAGAGAGACGGCGACCACCAGTCGAGCAGCCCTCTCGTGTCTGGCACCGCCACATAACATGAAGAGAACAAGTGATGGAGCAGACAGAGGTCGACCAACACTCGAGCCGCACTCTCGTTTCTGGAACCGCCACACAACATGGAGAGATGCACTGAAGGAACAGAGAGAGGGCAACCACCAGTCGAGCAGCCCTCTCGAGTCCGGCACCGCCACAGAACATGGAGAGATGAAGTGAAGGTACAGAAAGAGGGCGACCAACAAGCGAGCAGCTCTCGTGTCCGGCACCGCCACACATCATGGAGAGACGAAGTGAAGGAACAGAAAGAGGGCGATCAACACTCGAGCAGCACTCTCGTTTCTGGCACCTCCACACAACATGGAGAGATGAAGTGAAGCAATAGAAAGAGGGCGACCACCAGTCGAGCAGCCGTATCGTGTTCTTCACCTTCACACAACATGGAGAGATGAAGTGAAGGAACAGAAAGAGGGCGACCAACGGTCCAGCGGCTTTCTCGTTTCTGGCACCTCCACACAACATGGAGAGATGAAGTGAAGGAACAGAAAGGGAGCAACCACCAGCTGAGCAGCTCTCTCGTCTCCGGCACCTCCACAGAACATGGAGAGATATAGTGAAGAAACAGAAAGAGGGCGACCATCAGTCTAATAGCACTCTCGTTTATGGCACCGCCACACAGCATGGAGAGATGAAGTGAAGGAACAGAAAGAGGGCGACCACCAGTCGAGCAGCCCTCTCGTGTTCGGCACCGCCACACTACATGGAGAGTTGAAAGGATGGAACAGAGAGAGGGTGACCCCCAGTCGAGCAGCTCTCGTGTCCGACACCTCCGCACAACATGGAGAGATGAATTGAAGGAACAGAAAGAGGGCGACCCCCGGTCGAGCAGCCCTCTCGTGTCTGGCACTGCCACAAAACATAGAGAGATGAAGTGAAGGAACAGAAAGAGGGCGACCCCCGGTCGAGCAGCCCTCTCGTGTCTGGCACTGCCACAAAACATAGAGAGATGAAGTGAAGGAACAGAAAGAGGGCGACCCCCGGTCGAGCAGCCCTCTCGTGTTGGCCACTGCCACAAAACATGGAGAGATGAAGCGAAGGAACAGAAAAAGGGCGACTAACAGTCGAGCAGCCCTCTCGTGTCCGGCACTGCCACAAAACATGGAGAGATGAAGGTAAGGAACAGAGAGAGCCGCCGAGAGAGGGAGACCCTAGTCGAGCTGCACTCTCGTATCCGGCACCTCCACACAACATGGAGAGATGAAGTGAAGGAAAAGAAAGAGGGCAACCACCAGTCGAGCAGCCCTCTCCTGTCTGGCACTTCCACACAACATGGAGAGATGAAGTGAAGAAACAGAAAGAGGGCGACCACCAGTCGAATAGCACTCTCGTTTCTGGCAACGCCACACAACATGGAGAGATGAAGTGAAGGAACAGAAAGAGGACGACCACACGTCGAGCCGCCCTCTTGTGTCCGGCACCTCCACACAACATGGAGAGATGAAGTGAAGGAAAAGAAAGCGCGCGACCACCAGTCGAATAGCACTCTCGTTTCCGACACCGCCACACAACATGGAGAGATGAAGTGAAGGAACAGAAAGAGGGCGACCAACAGTCGAGTAGGCCTCTCGTGTCTGTCACCTCCACACAACTTGGAGAGATGAAGTGAAGGATCAGAAAGAGGGCGACCAACAGTCGAGGAGCACTCTCGTGTCCGTCACCTCCACACAACATGGAGAGTTGAAGTGGAGGAACAGAAAGAGGGCGACCAACAGTCGAAGAGCACTCTCGTGTTCGGCACGTCCACACAACATGGAGAGATTAAGTTAGGGAACAGAGAGAGGGCGACCACCAGTCGAGCAGCCCTCTCGTGTCCGGCACGTCCACACAACATAGAGAGATGAAGTGAGGGAACAGAGAGAGGGCGACCACCAGTCGAGCAGCCCTCTCGTGTCCGGCACCACCACACAACATCGAGAGATGAAGTGAGGGAACAGAGAGATGGCGACCACCAGTCGAGCTAGCATTCTCGTGTCCGACACTGCCACAAAATAGGAAGAGATGAAGTGAGGTAACAGAGATAGGGCGACCCCCGCTCGAGCAGCCCTGTCGTGTCCTGTACTATCACAAAACATAGAGATGAAGTGAGGGAACAGAGAGAAGGCGACCCCCGGTCGAGCAGCCCTCTTGTGTCCGGCACCGCCACACAACATGGAGAGATGAAGTGAAGGAACAGAAAGAGGGCGACCAACATTCGAGCAGCTCTTGTGTCCGGCACCGCCACGCAACATGGAGAGATGAAGTGAAGGAACAGAAAGAGGGCGGCCAACGGTCGAGCGGCTCTTGTGTCCCGCACCGCCACACAACATGGAGAGATGAAGTGAAGGAACAGAAAGAGGGCGACCCCTGTCGAGCAGCTCTATCGTGTCTGGCACGGCCACACAACATGGAGGGATGCAGTGAAGGAAAAGAGAGAGCGCGACACCTAAACGAGCAGCCCTCTCGTGTCTGGCACCGCCACATAACATGGCGAGCATGAAATGAAGGAACAGAGAGCCGCCGAGAGGGCGACCACGATTCCAGCAGCCCTCTCGTGTCCGGCGCCGCCACACAAAATGGAGAGATAAAGTAAAGGAACAGAGAGCGAGGCATACCCCCAGTCGAGCAGCCCTCTCGTGTCCGTCACCTCTACACAACATGGAGGGATGAAGTGAAGAAACAGAAAGAGGGCGACCAGCACTCGAGCAGCCCTCTCGTGTCCGGCAACTCCACACATCATGGAGAGATGAAGTGACGGAACAGAAAGAGGGTGAGCACCAGTCGAGCAGCCCTCTCGTGTCTGGCACGTCCACACAAAATGGAGAGATGAAGTGAAGGAACAGAAAGAGGGCGACCACCAGTCGAGCAGCCCTCGCGTGTCCGGCACTGCCACACAACATGGAGAGAAGGAGTGATGGAAAAAAGAGCGGGCCACCCTCCAGTCGTGCAGCCCTCTCGTGTCCGGCACCGCCACACATGGAGAGATGAAATAAAGGATAAGAGAGAGAGGTCGAGCCCCAGTCGAGCAACCCTCTCGTGTCTTGCACCACCATATAACATGGAGAGATGAAGTGAAGGAACAGAAAGACGGCGACAACCAGTGGAGAATCACTCTCGTGTCTGGCACCGTGACACAACATGGAGAGCTGAAGCGAAGGAACAGAGAGAGCCGACGAGAGAGGGAGACCACCAGTCGAGCAGCCTTCTCGTATCTGGCACCGCCACACCACATGAAGATATGAGGTGATGATACAGAGAGAGGGCGACCCCCAGTCGAGCAGTTCTATCGTGTCAGGCATTGCCACACAACATAGTGAGATGAAGTGAAGGAGCAGAGAGCGCCGCCGAGAGAGGGTTTTTACAGTCGAGCAGCTTTCTCGTGTCCGTCACCGCCACAAAACATGGAGAGATGAAGTGAAGGAACAGAAAGAGGCCGACCAACAGTCGAGCAGCACTCTCGTTTCTGGCACCTCCAGACAACTTGGAGAGATGAAGTGAAGGAAAAGAAAGAGGGTGACAACCAGTCGAGCAGCCCTCTCGTGTCCGGCACTGCCATAAAACATGGACAGATGAAGTAAGGGAACAAAGAGAGGGCGACTCACCAGACGATCAGCGCTTTCGTGTCCGGCACTGCCACAAAACATGGACAGATCAAGTGAGGGAACAGAAAGCAGGCGACCACAAGTCGAGCAGACCTATCGTGGCTGGCACTGCCACAAAACATTGAGAGATGAAGGTAAGGAACAGAGAGAGGGCGACCCCCGATCCAACAGCCCTCTCGTGTCTGGCACGGCCACAAAACATGGACAGATGAAGTGAAGGAACAGAAAGAAGGCGACCATCGGTAGAGCAGGCCTCTCGTGTCCTACACTGCCACAAAATATGGAGAGATGAAGTGAGGGAACAGAGAGATGGCGACCCCCGGTCGAGCAGCCCTCTGGTGTCCGGCACTGCCACAAAACATTGAGAGATGAAGGTAAGGAACAGAGAGAGCCGCCGATAGAGGGAGACCCCAGTCGAGCAGTTCTCTCGTATCGGGTACCGCCACACAAAATGGAAACAAGAAGTGACGGAACAGAGAGAGCCACCGAGGGAGGGTGACCACCAGTCGAGCAGCGCTCTCATGCCTCGGACTGTAACACAAATGCAGAGATGAGGTGAATTAACAGAGAGAGGGCAACCAGCAGTCGAGCAACCCTCTCGTATCCCGCACCGACAAAAAACATGTAGAGATGAAGTGAAGGAACAGAAAGAGGACGACCACCAGTCGAGCAGGTCTCTCGTGTCCGGCACCGCCACAAAACATGGAGAGATCAAGTGAACGAACAGAAAGAGGGCGACCAACATTTTAGCAGCTATCGTATTCGGCACCGCCACACAACATAGAGAGATGAAGTGATGGAACAGAGAGAGGGTGACCCCCAGTCGAGCAGCTCTCGTGTCCGGCACCTCCACGCAACCTGGAGAGATGAATTGAAGGAACACAAAGAGGTCGACCAACAGTCGAGCAGCTCTCGTATCCGGCACCGCCAAACAATATGGAGAGATGAAGTGAAGGAACAGAAAGAGGGCGACCAAAAGTCGAGCAGCTCTCGTGTCCGGCACCGCCACACAACATGGAGAGATGAAGTGAAGGAACAGAGAGAGGGCGACCACCAGTCGAGCAGCACTCTCGTGTCGGGCACGGCCACACAACTTGGAGAGATGAAGTGAAGGAAAAGAGAGAGGGCGACCACCAGTCGAGCAGCTCTATCGTGTCTGGCACGGCCACATAACATGGACAGATGAAGTGAAGGAACAGAGAGAGGGTGACCCCCAGTCGAGCAGCGCTCTCGTGTCTGGCACCGCGACACAACATGGAGAGATGCAGTGGAGGAACAGAGAGACGGCGACCACCAGTCGAGCAGCCCTCTCGTGTCTGGCACCGCCACATAACATGAAGAGAACAAGTGATGGAGCAGACAGAGGTCGACCAACACTCGAGCCGCACTCTCGTTTCTGGAACCGCCACACAACATGGAGAGATGCACTGAAGGAACAGAGAGAGGGCAACCACCAGTCGAGCAGCCCTCTCGAGTCCGGCACCCCCACAGAACATGGAGAGATGAAGTGAAGGTACAGAAAGAGGGCGACCAACAAGCGAGCAGCTCTCGTGTCCGGCACCGCCACACATCATGGAGAGACGAAGTGAAGGAACAGAAAGAGGGCGATCAACACTCGAGCAGCACTCTCGTTTCTGGCACCTCCACACAACATGGAGAGATGAAGTGAAGCAATAGAAAGAGGGCGACCACCAGTCGAGCAGCCGTATCGTGTTCTTCACCTTCACACAACATGGAGAGATGAAGTGAAGGAACAGAAAGAGGGCGACCAACGGTCCAGCGGCTTTCTCGTTTCTGGCACCTCCACACAACATGGAGAGATGAAGTGAAGGAACAGAAAGGGAGCAACCACCAGCTGAGCAGCTCTCTCGTCTCCGGCACCTCCACAGAACATGGAGAGATATAGTGAAGATACAGAAAGAGGGCGACCATCAGTCTAATAGCACTCTCGTTTATGGCACCGCCACACAGCATGGAGAGATGAAGTGAAGGAACAGAAAGAGGGCGACCACCAGTCGAGCAGCCCTCTCGTGTTCGGCACCGCCACACTACATGGAGAGTTGAAAGGATGGAACAGAGAGAGGGTGACCCCCAGTCGAGCAGCTCTCGTGTCCGACACCTCCGCACAACATGGAGAGATGAATTGAAGGAACAGAAAGAGGGCGACCCCCGGTCGAGCAGCCCTCTCGTGTCTGGCACTGCCACAAAACATAGAGAGATGAAGTGAAGGAACAGAAAGAGGGCGACCCCCGGTCGAGCAGCCCTCTCGTGTCTGGCACTGCCACAAAACATAGAGAGATGAAGTGAAGGAACAGAAAGAGGGCGACCCCCGGTCGAGCAGCCCTCTCGTGTTGGCCACTGCCACAAAACATGGAGAGATGAAGCGAAGGAACAGAAAAAGGGCGACTAACAGTCGAGCAGCCCTCTCGTGTCCGGCACTGCCACAAAACATGGAGAGATGAAGGTAAGGAACAGAGAGAGCCGCCGAGAGAGGGAGACCCTAGTCGAGCTGCACTCTCGTATCCGGCACCTCCACACAACATGGAGAGATGAAGTGAAGGAAAAGAAAGAGGGCAACCACCAGTCGAGCAGCCCTCTCCTGTCTGGCACTTCCACACAACATGGAGAGATGAAGTGAAGAAACAGAAAGAGGGCGACCACCAGTCGAATAGCACTCTCGTTTCTGGCAACGCCACACAACATGGAGAGATGAAGTGAAGGAACAGAAAGAGGACGACCACACGTCGAGCCGCCCTCTTGTGTCCGGCACCTCCACACAACATGGAGAGATGAAGTGAAGGAAAAGAAAGCGCGCGACCACCAGTCGAATAGCACTCTCGTTTCCGACACCGCCACACAACATGGAGAGATGAAGTGAAGGAACAGAAAGAGGGCGACCAACAGTCGAGTAGGCCTCTCGTGTCTGTCACCTCCACACAACTTGGAGAGATGAAGTGAAGGATCAGAAAGAGGGCGACCAACAGTCGAGGAGCACTCTCGTGTCCGTCACCTCCACACAACATGGAGAGTTGAAGTGGAGGAACAGAAAGAGGGCGACCAACAGTCGAAGAGCACTCTCGTGTTCGGCACGTCCACACAACATGGAGAGATTAAGTTAGGGAACAGAGAGAGGGCGACCACCAGTCGAGCAGCCCTCTCGTGTCCGGCACGTCCACACAACATAGAGAGATGAAGTGAGGGAACAGAGAGAGGGCGACCACCAGTCGAGCAGCCCTCTCGTGTCCGGCACCACCACACAACATCGAGAGATGAAGTGAGGGAACAGAGAGATGGCGACCACCAGTCGAGCTAGCATTCTCGTGTCCGACACTGCCACAAAATAGGAAGAGATGAAGTGAGGTAACAGAGATAGGGCGACCCCCGCTCGAGCAGCCCTGTCGTGTCCTGTACTATCACAAAACATAGAGATGAAGTGAGGGAACAGAGAGAAGGCGACCCCCGGTCGAGCAGCCCTCTTGTGTCCGGCACCGCCACACAACATGGAGAGATGAAGTGAAGGAACAGAAAGAGGGCGACCAACAGTCGAGCAGCTCTTGTGTCCGGCACCGCCACGCAACATGGAGAGATGAAGTGAAGGAACAGAAAGAGGGCGGCCAACGGTCGAGCGGCTCTTGTGTCCCGCACCGCCACACAACATGGAGAGATGAAGTGAAGGAACAGAAAGAGGGCGACCACCAGTCGAATAGCACTCTTGTTTCTGGCACCGCCACACAACATAGAGAGATGAAGTGAAGGAACCGAAAGAGGGCGACCACCAGTCGAATAGCACTATCGTTTCTGGCACCGCCACACAACATGGAGAGATGAAGAGCAGGAACAGAATGAGAGCGACAACCAGTCGAATAGCACTCTCGTTTCTGGCACCGCCACACAACATGGACAGATGAAGTGAAGGAACCGAAAGAAGGTGACCACCAGACGATAGCACTCTCGGTTCTGGCACCGCCACACAACATGGACAGATGAAGTGAAGGAACAGAGAGAGGGCGACCACCAGTCGAATAGCACTCTCGTTTCTGGAACCGCCACAAAACATGGAGAGATGAAGTGAAGGAACAGAAAGAGGGCGACCACACGACGAGCCGCCTTCTTGTGTCCGGCACCTCCACACAACATGGAGAGATGAAGTGAAGGAACAGAAAGAGCGCGACCACCAGTCGAATAGCACTCTCGTTTCTGGCACCTCCAGAAA
This sequence comes from Deroplatys truncata, assembly GCA_030765065.1. NCBI lineage: Eukaryota > Metazoa > Arthropoda > Insecta > Mantodea > Mantidae > Deroplatys > Deroplatys truncata. The sequence continues at coordinate 212,760,357 of CM060980.1, read as the reverse complement.
ACATGGAGAGATGAAGTGAAGGAACAAAAAGAGGGCCACCACAAGTGGAATAGCACTCTCGTTTCCGACACCGCCTCACAACATTGAGAGATGAAGTGAAGGAACAGAAAGAGGGCGACCAACAGTCGAGTAGGCCTCTCGTGTCTGTCATCTCCACACAACTTGGAGAGATGAAGTGAAGGATCAGAAAGAGGGCGACCAACAGTCGAGGAGCACTCTCGTGTCCGTCACCTCAACACAACATGGAGAGTTGAAGTGGAGGAAAAGAAAGAGGGCGACCAACAGTCGAGCAGCCCTCTAATGTCCGGCACGTCCACACAACATGGAGAGATGAAGTGAGGGAACAGAGGGCGGCCACCAGTCGAGCAGCCTTCTCGTGTCCGGCACGTCCAAAGAACATGGAGAGATGAAGTGAGGGAACAGAGAGATGGCGACCACCAGTCGAGCTAGCATTCTCGTGTCCGGCACTGCCACAAAATAGGAAGAGATGAAGTGAGGGAACAGAGATAGGGCGACCCCGGTCGAGCAGCGCTGTCGTGTCCTGCACTACCACAAAACATAGAGATGAAGTGAGGGAACAGAGAGAAGGCGACCCCCGGTCGAGCAGCTCTCTCATGTCTGACACCGCCACACAACATGGAAGGTGAAGTGAAGGAACAGAGAGAGAGGCGGCCAACAGTCGAGCAGCTCTCTCGTGTACGGCACCGCCACACAACATGGAGAGATAAAGTAAAGGAACAGAGAGAGATGCGGCCACCAGTCGAGCAGCTCTCTCATGTCTGGCACCGCCACACAACCTGGAGAAATGAAGTGAAGGAACAGACAGAAGGCACCCACCAGTCGAGCAGCTCTCTCATGTCTGGCACCGCCACACAACATAGAGAGATGAAGTGAAGGAACAGAGAGAGGGCGACCCCTGTCGAGCAGCTCTATCGTGTCTGGCACGGCCACACAACATGGAGGGATGCAGTGAAGGAAAAGAGAGAGCGCGACACCTAAACGAGCAGCCCTCTCGTGTCTGGCACCGCCACATAACATGGCGAGCATGAAATGAAGGAACAGAGAGCCGCCGAGAGGGCGACCACGATTCCAGCAGCCCTCTCGTGTCCGGCGCCGCCACACAAAATGGAGAGATAAAGTAAAGGAACAGAGAGCGAGGCATACCCCCAGTCGAGCAGCCCTCTCGTGTCCGTCACCTCTACACAACATGGAGGGATGAAGTGAAGAAACAGAAAGAGGGCGACCAGCACTCGAGCAGCCCTCTCGTGTCCGGCAACTCCACACATCATGGAGAGATGAAGTGACGGAACAGAAAGAGGGTGAGCACCAGTCGAGCAGCCCTCTCGTGTCTGGCACGTCCACACAAAATGGAGAGATGAAGTGAAGGAACAGAAAGAGGGCGACCACCAGTCGAGCAGCCCTCGCGTGTCCGGCACTGCCACACAACATGGAGAGAAGGAGTGATGGAAAAAAGAGCGGGCCACCCTCCAGTCGTGCAGCCCTCTCGTGTCCGGCACCGCCACACATGGAGAGATGAAATAAAGGATAAGAGAGAGAGGTCGAGCCCCAGTCGAGCAACCCTCTCGTGTCTTGCACCACCATATAACATGGAGAGATGAAGTGAAGGAACAGAAAGACGGCGACAACCAGTGGAGAATCACTCTCGTGTCTGGCACCGTGACACAACATGGAGAGCTGAAGCGAAGGAACAGAGAGAGCCGACGAGAGAGGGAGACCACCAGTCGAGCAGCCTTCTCGTATCTGGCACCGCCACACCACATGAAGATATGAGGTGATGATACAGAGAGAGGGCGACCCCCAGTCGAGCAGTTCTATCGTGTCAGGCATTGCCACACAACATAGTGAGATGAAGTGAAGGAGCAGAGAGCGCCGCCGAGAGAGGGTTTTTACAGTCGAGCAGCTTTCTCGTGTCCGTCACCGCCACAAAACATGGAGAGATGAAGTGAAGGAACAGAAAGAGGCCGACCAACAGTCGAGCAGCACTCTCGTTTCTGGCACCTCCAGACAACTTGGAGAGATGAAGTGAAGGAAAAGAAAGAGGGTGACAACCAGTCGAGCAGCCCTCTCGTGTCCGGCACTGCCATAAAACATGGACAGATGAAGTAAGGGAACAAAGAGAGGGCGACTCACCAGACGATCAGCGCTTTCGTGTCCGGCACTGCCACAAAACATGGACAGATCAAGTGAGGGAACAGAAAGAGGGCGACCACAAGTCGAGCAGACCTATCGTGGCTGGCACTGCCACAAAACATTGAGAGATGAAGGTAAGGAACAGAGAGAGGGCGACCCCCGATCCAACAGCCCTCTCGTGTCTGGCACGGCCACAAAACATGGACAGATGAAGTGAAGGAACAGAAAGAAGGCGACCATCGGTAGAGCAGGCCTCTCGTGTCCTACACTGCCACAAAATATGGAGAGATGAAGTGAGGGAACAGAGAGATGGCGACCCCCGGTCGAGCAGCCCTCTGGTGTCCGGCACTGCCACAAAACATTGAGAGATGAAGGTAAGGAACAGAGAGAGCCGCCGATAGAGGGAGACCCCAGTCGAGCAGTTCTCTCGTATCGGGTACCGCCACACAAAATGGAAACAAGAAGTGACGGAACAGAGAGAGCCACCGAGGGAGGGTGACCACCAGTCGAGCAGCGCTCTCATGCCTCGGACTGTAACACAAATGCAGAGATGAGGTGAATTAACAGAGAGAGGGCAACCAGCAGTCGAGCAACCCTCTCGTATCCCGCACCGACAAAAAACATGTAGAGATGAAGTGAAGGAACAGAAAGAGGACGACCACCAGTCGAGCAGGTCTCTCGTGTCCGGCACCGCCACAAAACATGGAGAGATCAAGTGAACGAACAGAAAGAGGGCGACCAACATTTTAGCAGCTATCGTATTCGGCACCGCCACACAACATAGAGAGATGAAGTGATGGAACAGAGAGAGGGTGACCCCCAGTCGAGCAGCTCTCGTGTCCGGCACCTCCACGCAACCTGGAGAGATGAATTGAAGGAACAGAAAGAGGTCGACCAACAGTCGAGCAGCTCTCGTATCCGGCACCGCCAAACAATATGGAGAGATGAAGTGAAGGAACAGAAAGAGGGCGACCAAAAGTCGAGCAGCTCTCGTGTCCGGCACCGCCACACAACATGGAGAGATGAAGTGAAGGAACAGAGAGAGGGCGACCACCAGTCGAGCAGCACTCTCGTGTCGGGCACGGCCACACAACTTGGAGAGATGAAGTGAAGGAAAAGAGAGAGGGCGACCACCAGTCGAGCAGCTCTATCGTGTCTGGCACGGCCACATAACATGGACAGATGAAGTGAAGGAACAGAGAGAGGGTGACCCCCAGTCGAGCAGCGCTCTCGTGTCTGGCACCGCGACACAACATGGAGAGATGCAGTGGAGGAACAGAGAGACGGCGACCACCAGTCGAGCAGCCCTCTCGTGTCTGGCACCGCCACATAACATGAAGAGAACAAGTGAGGGAACAGAGAGAGGGCGACTCACCAATCGAGCAGCACTCTCGTTTCTGGCAACGCCGCACAAAATGGTGAGATGAAGTGATGGAACAGACAGAGGTCGACCAACACTCGAGCCGCACTCTCGTTTCTGGCACCGCCACACAACATGGAGAGATGCACTGAAGGAACAGAGAGAGGGCAACCACCAGTCGAGCAGCCCTCTCGAGTCCGGCACCGCCACAGAACATGGAGAGATGAAGTGAAGGTACAGAAAGAGGGCGACCAACAAGCGAGCAGCTCTCGTGTCCGGCACCGCCACACATCATGGAGAGACGAAGTGAAGGAACAGAAAGAGGGCGACCAACACTCGAGCAGCACTCTCGTTTCTGGCACCTCCACACAACATGGAGAGATGAAGTGAAGCAATAGAAAGAGGGCGACCACCAGTCGAGCAGCCGTATCGTGTTCTTCAACTTCACATAACATGGAGAGATGAAGTGAAGGAACAGAAAGAGGGCGACCAACGGTCGAGCGGCTTTCTCGTTTCTGGCACCTCCACACAACATGGAGAGATGAAGTGAAGGAACAGAAAGGGAGCAACCACCAGCTGAGCAGCTCTCTCGTCTCCGGCACCTCCACAGAACATGGAGAGATATAGTGAAGAAACAGAAAGAGGGCGACCATCAGTCTAATAGCACTCTCGTTTATGGCACCGCCACACAGCATGGAGAGATGAAGTGAAGGAACAGAAAGAGGGCGACCACCAGTCGAGCAGCCCTCTCGTGTTCGGCACCGCCACACTACATGGAGAGTTGAAAGGATGGAACAGAGAGAGGGTGACCCCCAGTCGAGCAGCTCTCGTGTCCGACACCTCCGCACAACATGGAGAGATGAATTGAAGGAACAGAAAGAGGGCGACCCTCGGTCGAGCAGCCCTCTCGTGTCTGGCACTGCCACAAAACATAGAGAGATGAAGTGAAGGAACAGAAAGAGGGCGACCCCCGGTCGAGCAGCCCTCTCGTGTTGGCCACTGCCACAAAACATGGAGAGATGAAGCGAAGGAACAGAAAAAGGGCGACTAACAGTCGAGCAGCCCTCTCGTTTCCGGCACTGCCACAAAACATGGAGAGATGAAGGTAAGGAACAGAGAGAGCCGCCGAGAGAGGGAGACCCTAGTCGAGCAGCACTCTCGTATCCGGCACCTCCACACAACATGGAGAGATAAAGTGAAGGAACAGAAAGAGGGCGACCAACAGTCGAGCAGCACTCTCGTTTCTGGCACCTCCCCACAACATGGAGAGATGAAGTGAAGGAATAGAAAGAGGGCGACCACCAGTCGAGCAGCCGTATCGTGATCGGTACCTTCACAGAACATGGAGAGATTAAGTGAAGGAACAGAAAGAGGGCGCCCAACGGTCGAGCGGAACCCTCGTTTCTGGCACCTCCACACAACATGGAGAGATGAAGTGAAGGAAAAGAAAGAGGGCAACCACCAGTCGAGCAGCCCTCTCCTGTCTGGCACTTCCACACAACATGGAGAGATGAAGTGAAGAAACAGAAAGAGGGCGACCACCAGTCGAATAGCACTCTCGTTTCTGGCACCGCCACACAACATGGAGAGATGAAGTGAAGGAACAGAAAGAGGACGACCACACGTCGAGCCGCCCTCTTGTGTCCGGCACCTCCACACAACATGGAGAGATGAAGTGAAGGAACAGAAAGAGCGCGACCACCAGTCGAATAGCACTCTCGTTTCCGACACCGCCACACAACATGGAGAGATGAAGTGAAGAAACAGAAAGAGGGCGACCAACAGTCGAGTAGGCCTCTCGTGTCTGTCACCTCCACACAACTTGGAGAGATGAAGTGAAGGATCAGAAAGAGGGCGACCAACAGTCGAGGAGCACTCTCGTGTCCGTCACCTCCACACAACATGGAGAGTTGAAGTGGAGGAACAGAAAGAGGGCGACCAACAGTCGAAGAGCACTCTCGTGTTCGGCACGTCCACACAACATGGAGAGATTAAGTGAGGGAACAGAGAGAGGGCGACCACCAGTCGAGCAGCCCTCTCGTGTCCGGCACGTCCACACAACATAGAGAGATGAAGTGAGGGAACAGAGAGAGGGCGACCACCATTCGAGCAGCCCTCTCGTGTCCGGCACCACCACACAACATCGAGAGATGAAGTGAGGGAACAGAGAGATGGCGACCACCAGTCGAGCTAGCATTCTCGTGTCCGGCACTGCCACAAAATAGGAAGAGATGAAGTGAGGGAACAGAGATAGGGCGACCCCCGCTCGAGCAGCCCTGTCGTGTCCTGTACTACCACAAAACATAGAGATGAAGTGAGGGAACAGAGAGAAGGCGACCCCCGGTCGAGCAGCCCTTTTGTGTCCGGCACCGCCACACAACATGGAGAGTTGAAGTGAAGGAACAGAAAGAGGGCGACCAACAGTCGAGCAGCTCTTGTGCCCGGCACCGCCACGCAACATGGAGAGATGAAGTGAAGGAACAGAAAGAGGGCGGCCAACGGTCGAGCGGCTCTTGTGTCCCACACCGCCACACAACATAGAGAGATGAAGTGACGGAACAGAAAGAGGGCGACCACCAGTCGAATAGCACTCTTGTTTCTGGCACCGCCACACAACATAGAGAGATGAAGTGAAGGAACCGAAAGAGGGCGACCACCAGTCGAATAGCACTCTTGTTTCTGGTACGCCACACAACATAGAGAGATGAAGTGAAGGAACCGAAAGAGGTCGACCACCAGTCGAATTGCACTCTTGTTTCTGGCACCGCCACACAACATAGAGAGATGAAGTGAAGGAACCGAAAGAGGGCGACCACCAGTCGAATTGCACTCTTGTTTCTGGCACCGCCACACAACATAGAGAGATGAAGTGAAGGAACCGAAAGAGGGCGACCACCAGTCGAATAGCACTCTCGTTTCTGGCACCGCCACAAAACATGTAGAGATGAAGTGAAGGAACAGAAAGAGGGCGTCCACCAGTCGAATAGCACTCTCGTTTCTGCCACCGCCACAAAACATGGAGAGATGAAGTGAAGAAACAGAAAGAGGGCGACCACCAGTCGAATAGCACTCTCGTTTCTGGCACCGCCACACAACATGGAGAGATGAAGTGAAGGAACAGAAAGAGGGCGACCACCAGTCGAATAGCACTCTCGTTTCTGGCACCGCCACACAACATGGGGAGATGAAGTGAAGGAACAGAAAGAGGGCGACCACCAGTCGAGCTGATCTCGTGTCAGGCACCTCCGCACAACATGGAGAGATGAATTGAAGGAACAGAAAGAGGGCGATCACCAGTCGAGCAGCTCTCGTGTCAGGCACCTCCACACAACATGGAGAGATGAAGTGAAGGAACAGAGAGAGGGCGACCCCCAGTCGAGCAGTCCTCTCGTGTCCGGCACTGCCACACAACATGGAGAGATGAAGTGAAGGAACAGAGAGAGGGCGACCCCCAGTCGAGCAGTCCTCTCGTGTCCGGCACTGCCACACAACATGGAGAGATGAAGTGAAGGAACAGAGAGAGGGCGACCCCCAGTCGAGCAGTCCTCTCGTGTCCGGCACTGCCACACAACATGGAGAGATGAAGTGAAGGAACATAGAGAGCCGCCGAGAGAAGGCTTCCATCAGTAGAGCAGCCCTCTCGTGTCCAACACCCCCACAAAACATGGGCAGAAGAAGTGATGGAAAAAAGAGCGGGCCACCCACCAGTCGAGAAGCCCTCTCGTGTCCGGCACCGGCACACATGGAGAGATGAAATAAAGGATAAGAGAGAGAGAGAGGGCGAGCCCCAGTCGAGCAGACCTCTAGTGTCCGGCACTGCCACACAACATGGAGAGATGAAGTGAAGGAACAGAGAGAGGGAGACCCCAGTCAGGCAGCACTCTCGTATCTGGCACCGCCACACAACATGGAGACAAGAACTGAAGGAACAGAGAGAGCCGCCGAGAGAGGGTGACCACCAGTCGAGCAGTCCTCTCATTTCTCGAACTGCCACACAAATGGAGAGATGAGGTGAAGGAACACAGAGAGGGTGACCACTAGTCGAGCAGCCCTCTCGTATCCCGCACAGCTCTCGTATCTCGTATCCCGTAGACATGAAGTAAAGGAACAGAGAGAGATGCGGCCACCAGTCGAGCAGCTCTCTCATGTCTGACACCCCCACACAACATGGAGAGATGAAGTGAAGGAACAGAGAGAGAGGCGGCCACCAGTCGAGCAGCTCTCTCATGTCTGACACCCCCACACAACATGGAGAGATGAAGTGAAGGAACAGAGAGAGAGGCGGCCACCAGTCGAGCAGCTCTATCGTGTCTGGCACGGCCACACAACATGGAGAGACAAAAGTAAAGGAACAGAGAGAGATGCGACCACCAGTCGAGCAGATCTCTCATGTCTGACACCGCCACACAACATGGAGAGATGAAGTGAAGGAACAGAGAGAGAGGCGGCCACCAGTCGAGCAGCTCTCTCATGTCTGACACCGCCACACAACATGGAGAGATGAAGTGAAGGAACAGAGAGAGGCGGCCAAAAGTCGAGCAGCTCTCTCGTGGACGGCACCGCCACACAACATGGAGAGATAAAGTAAAGGAACAGAGAGAGATGCGGCCACCAGTCGAGCAGCTCTCTCATGTCTGGCACCGCCACACAACCTGGAGAAATGAAGTGAAGGAACAGACAGAAGGCACCCACCAGTCGAGCAGCTCTCTCATGTCTGGCACCGCCACACAACATAGAGAGATGAAGTGAAGGCACAGAGAGAGGGCGACCCCTGTCGAGCAGCTCTATCGTGTCTGGCACGGCCACACAACATGGAGGGATGCAGTGAAGGAAAAGAGAGAGCGCGACACCTAAACGAGCAGCCCTCTCGTGTCTGGCACCGCCACATAACATGGCGAGCATGAAATGAAGGAACAGAGAGCCGCCGAGAGGGCGACCACGATTCCAGCAGCCCTCTCGTGTCCGGCACCGCCACACAACATGGAGAGATAAAGTAAAGGAACAGAGAGCGAGGCATACCCCCAGTCGAGCAGCCCTCTCGTGTCCGTCACCTCTACACAACATGGAGGGATGAAGTGAAGAAACAGAAAGAGGGCGACCAACACTCGAGCAGCCCTCTCGTGTCCGGCAACTCCACACATCATGGAGAGATGAAGTGACGGAACAGAAAGAGGGTGAGCACCAGTCGAGCAGCCCTCTCGTGTCTGGCACGTCCACACAAAATGGAGAGATGAAGTGAAGGAACAGAAAGAGGGCGACCACCAGTCGAGCAGCCCTCGCGTGTCCGGCACTGCCACACAACAATGAGAGAAGGAGTGATGGAAAAAAGAGCGGGCCACCCTCCAGTCGTGCAGCCCTCTCGTGTCCGGCACCGCCACACATGGAGAGATGAAATAAAGGATAAGAGAGAGAGGTCGAGCCCCAGTGGAGAATCACTCCCGTGTCTGGCACCGCCACACAACATGGAGAGCTGAAGCGAAGGAACAGAGAGAGCCGACGAGAGAGGGAGACCACCAGTCGAGCAGCCTTCTCGTATCTGGCACCGCCACACCACATGAAGATATGAGGTGATGATACAGAGAGAGGGCGACCCCCAGTCGAGCAGTTCTCTCGTGTCAGGCATTGCCACACAACATAGTGAGATGAAGTGAAGGAGCAGAGAGCGCCGCCGAGAGAGGGTTTCTACAGTCGAGCAGCTTTCTCGTGTCCGTCACCGCCACAAAACATGGAGAGATGAAGTGAAGGAACAGAAAGAGCCCGACCAACAGTCGAGCAGCACTCTCGTTTCTGGCACCTCCAGACAACTTGGAGAGATGAAGTGAAGGAAAAGAAAGAGGGTGACAACCAGTCGAGCAGCCCTCTCGTGTCCGGCACCGCCATAAAACATGGACAGATCAAGTGAGGGAACAGAAAGAGGGCGACCACAAGTCGAGCAGACCTATCGTGGCTGGCACTGCCACAAAGCATTGAGAGATGAAGTTAAGGAACAGAGAGAGGGCGACCCCCGATCCAACAGCCCTCTCGTGTCTGGCACGGCCACAAAACATGGACAGATGAAGTGAAGGAACAGAAAGAAGGCGACCATCGGTAGAGCAGGCCTCTCGTGTCCTACACTGCCACAAAACATGGAGAGATGAAGTGAGGGAACAGAGAGAGGGCGACCCCCGGTCGAGCAGCCCTCTGGTGTCCGGCACTGCCACAAAACATTGAGAGATGAAGGTAAGGAACAGAGAGAGCCGCCGATAGAGGGAGACCCCAGTCGAGCAGTTCTCTCGTATCGGGTACCGCCACACAAAATGGAAACAAGAAGTGACGGAACAGAGAGAGCCACCGAGAGAGGGTGACCACCAGTCGAGCAGCGCTCTCATGCCTCGGACTGTAACACAAATGCAGAGATGAGGTGAATTAACAGAGAGAGGGCAACCAGCAGTCGAGCAACCCTCTCGTATCCCGCACCGACAAAAAACATGTAGAGATGAAGTGAAGGAACAGAAAGAGGGCGACCACCAGTCGAGCAGGTCTCTCGTGTCCGGCACCGCCACAAAACATGGAGAGATCAAGTGAACGAACAGAAAGAGGGCGACCAACATTTTAGCAGCTATCGTATTCGGCACCGCCACACAACATAGAGAGATGAAGTGATGGAACAGAGAGAGGGTGACCCCCAGTCGAACAGCTTTCGTGTCCGGCACCTCCACGCAACCTGGAGAGATGAATTGAAGGAACAGAAAGAGGTCGACCAACAGTCGAGCAGCTCTCGTATCCGGCACCGCCAAACAATATGGAGAGATGAAGTGAAGGAACAGAAAGAGGGCGACCAAAAGTCGAGCAGCTCTCGTGTCCGGCACCGCCACACAACATGGAGAGATGAAGTGAAGGAACAGAGAGAGGGCGACCACCAGTCGAGCAGCACTCTCGTGTCGGGCACGGCCACACAACTTGGAGAGATGAAGTGAAGGAAAAGAGAGAGGGCGACCACCAGTCGAGCAGCTCTATCGTGTCTGGCACGGCCACATAACATGGACAGATGAAGTGAAGGAACAGAGAGAGGGTGACCCCCAGTCGAGCAGCGCTCTCGTGTCTGGCACCGCGGCACAACATGGAGAGATGCAGTGGAGGAACAGAGAGACGGCGACCACCAGTCGAGCAGCCCTCTCGTGTCTGGCACCGCCACATAACATGAAGAGAACAAGTGAGGGAACAGAGAGAGGGCGACTCACCAATCGAGCAGCACTCTCGTTTCTGGCAACGCCGCACAAAATGGTGAGATGAAGTGATGGAGCAGACAGAGGTCGACCAACACTCGAGCCGCACTCTCGTTTCTGGAACCGCCACACAACATGGAGAGATGCACTGAAGGAACAGAGAGAGGGCAACCACCAGTCGAGCAGCCCTCTCGAGTCCGGCACCGCCACAGAACATGGAGAGATGAAGTGAAGGTACAGAAAGAGGGCGACCAACAAGCGAGCAGCTCTCGTGTCCGGCACCGCCACACATCATGGAGAGACGAAGTGAAGGAACATAAAGAGGGCGATCAACACTCGAGCAGCACTCTCGTTTCTGGCACCTCCACACAACATGGAGAGATGAAGTGAAGCAATAGAAAGAGGGCGACCACCAGTCGAGCAGCCGTATCGTGTTCTTCACCTTCACACAACATGGAGAGATGAAGTGAAGGAACAGAAAGAGGGCGACCAACGGTCCAGCGGCTTTCTCGTTTCTGGCACCTCCACACAACATGGAGAGATGAAGTGAAGGAACAGAAAGGGAGCAACCACCAGCTGAGCAGCTCTCTCGTCTCCGGCACCTCCACAGAACATGGAGAGATATAGTGAAGAAACAGAAAGAGGGCGACCATCAGTCTAATAGCACTCTCGTTTATGGCACCGCCACACAGCATGGAGAGATGAAGTGAAGGAACAGAAAGAGGGCGACCACCAGTCGAGCAGCCCTCTCGTGTTCGGCACCGCCACACTACATGGAGAGTTGAAAGGATGGAACAGAGAGAGGGTGACCCCCAGTCGAGCAGCTCTCGTGTCCGACACCTCCGCACAACATGGAGAGATGAATTGAAGGAACAGAAAGAGGGCGACCCCCGGTCGAGCAGCCCTCTCGTGTCTGGCACTGCCACAAAACATAGAGAGATGAAGTGAAGGAACAGAAAGAGGGCGACCCCCGGTCGAGCAGCCCTCTCGTGTTGGCCACTGCCACAAAACATGGAGAGATGAAGCGAAGGAACAGAAAAAGGGCGCCTAACAGTCGAGCAGCCCTCTCGTGTCCGGCACTGCCACAAAACATGGAGAGATGAAGGTAAGGAACAGAGAGAGCCGCCGAGAGAGGGAGACCCTAGTCGAGCTGCACTCTCGTATCCGGCACCTCCACACAACATGGAGAGATGAAGTTTAGGAAAAGAAAGAGGGCAACCACCAGTCGAGCAGCCCTCTCCTGTCTGGCACTTCCACACAACATGGAGAGATGAAGTGAAGAAACAGAAAGAGGGCGACCACCAGTCGAATAGCACTCTCGTTTCTGGCAACGCCACACAACATGGAGAGATGAAGTGAAGGAACAGAAAGAGGACGACCACACGTCGAGCCGCCCTCTTGTGTCCGGCACCTCCACACAACATGGAGAGATGAAGTGAAGGAAAAGAAAGCGCGCGATCACCAGTCGAATAGCACTCTCGTTTCCGACACCGCCACACAACATGGAGAGATGAAGTGAAGAAACAGAAAGAGGGCGACCAACAGTCGAGTAGGCCTCTCGTGTCTGTCACCTCCACACAACTTGGAGAGATGAAGTGAAGGATCAGAAAGAGGGCGACCAACAGTCGAGGAGCACTCTCGTGTCCGTCACCTCCACACAACATGGAGAGTTGAAGTGGAGGAACAGAAAGAGGGCGACCAACAGTCGAAGAGCACTCTCGTGTTCGGCACGTCCACACAACATGGAGAGATTAAGTTAGGGAACAGAGAGAGGGCGACCACCAGTCGAGCAGCCCTCTCGTGTCCGGCACGTCCACACAACATAGAGAGATGAAGTGAGGGAACAGAGAGAGGGCGACCACCAGTCGAGCAGCCCTCTCGTGTCCGGCACCACCACACAACATCGAGAGATGAAGTGAGGGAACAGAGAGATGGCGACCACCAGTCGAGCTAGCATTCTCGTGTCCGGCACTGCCACAAAATAGGAAAAGATGAAGTGAGGGAACAGAAATAGGGCGACCCCCGCTCGAGCAGCCCTGTCGTGTCCTGTACTACCACAAAACATAGAGATGAAGTGAGGGAACAGAGAGAAGGCGACCCCCGGTCGAGCAGCCCTCTTGTGTCCGGCACCGCCACACAACATGGAGAGATGAAGTGAAGGAACAGAAAGAGGGCGACCAACAGTCGAGCAGCTCTTGTGTCCGGCACCGCCACGCAACATGGAGAGATGAAGTGAAGGAACAGAAAGAGGGCGGCCAACGGTCGAGCGGCTCTTGTGTCCCGCACCGCCACACAACATGGAGAGATGAAGTGAAGGAACAGAAAGAGGGCGACCACCAGTCGAATAGCACTCTTGTTTCTGGCACCGCCACACAACATAGAGAGATGAAGTGAAGGAACCGAAAGAGGGCGACCACCAGTCGAATAGCACTATCGTCTCTGGCACCGCCACACAACATGGAGAGATGAAGTGCAGGAACAGAATGAGAGCGACAACCAGTCGAATAGCACTCTCGTTTCTGGCACCGCCACACAACATGGACAGATGAAGTGAAGGAACCGAAAGAAGGTGACCACCAGACGATAGCACTCTCGGTTCTGGCACCGCCACACAACATGGACAGATGAAGTGAAGGAACAGAGAGAGGGCGACCACCAGTCGAATAGCACTCTCGTTTCTGGAACCGCCACAAAACATGGAGAGATGAAGTGAAGGAACAGAAAGAGGGCGACCACACGACGAGCCGCCTTCTTGTGTCCGGCACCTCCACACAACATGGAGAGATGAAGTGAAGGAACAGAAAGAGCGCGACCACCAGTCGAATAGCACTCTCGTTTCTGGCACCTTCAGAAAACATGGAGAGATGAAGTGAAGGAACAAAAAGAGGGCCACCACAAGTGGAATAGCACTCTCGTTTCCGACACCGCCACACAACATTGAGAGATGAAGTGAAGGAACAGAAAGAGGGCGACCAACAGTCGAGTAGGCCTCTCGTGTCTGTCACCTCCACACAACTTGGAGAGATGAAGTGAAGGATCAGAAAGAGGGCGACCAACAGTCGAGGAGCACTCTCGTGTCCGTCACCTCAACACAACATGGAGAGTTGAAGTGGAGGAAAAGAAAGAGGGCGACCAACAGTCGAGCAGCCCTCTCGTGTCCGGCACGTCCACACAACATGGAGAGATGAAGTGAGGGAACAGAGGGCGGCCACCAGTCGAGCAGCCTTCTCGTGTCCGGCACGTCCACAGAACATGGAGAGATGAAGTGAGGGATCAGAGAGATGGCGACCACCAGTCGAGCTAGCATTCTCGTGTCCGGCACTGCCACAAAATAGGAAGAGATGAAGTGAGGGAACAGAGATAGGGCGACCCCGGTCGAGCAGCGCTGTCGTGTCCTGCACTACCACAAAACATAGAGATGAAGTGAGGGAACAGAGAGAAGGCGACCCCCGGTCGAGCAGCTCTCTCATGTCTGACACCGCCACACAACATGGAGAGATGAAGTGAAGGAACAGAGAGAGAGGCGGCCAACAGTCGAGCAGCTCTCTCGTGTACGGCACCGCCACACAACATGGAGAGATAAAGTAAAGGAACAGAGAGAGATGCGGCCACCAGTCGAGCAGCTCTCTCATGTCTGGCACCGCCACACAACCTGGAGAAATGAAGTGAAGGAACAGACAGAAGGCACCCACCAGTCGAGCAGCTCTCTCATGTCTGGCACCGCCACACAACATAGAGAGATGAAGTGAAGGAACAGAGAGAGGGCGACCCCTGTCGAGCAGCTCTATCGTGTCTGGCACGGCCACACAACATGGAGGGATGCAGTGAAGGAAAAGAGAGAGCGCGACACCTAAACGAGCAGCCCTCTCGTGTCTGGCACCGCCACATAACATGGCGAGCATGAAATGAAGGAACAGAGAGCCGCCGAGAGGGCGACCACGATTCCAGCAGCCCTCTCGTGTCCGGCGCCGCCACACAAAATGGAGAGATAAAGTAAAGGAACAGAGAGCGAGGCATACCCCCAGTCGAGCAGCCCTCTCGTGTCCGTCACCTCTACACAACATGGAGGGATGAAGTGAAGAAACAGAAAGAGGGCGACCAGCACTCGAGCAGCCCTCTCGTGTCCGGCAACTCCACACATAATGGAGAGATGAAGTGACGGAACAGAAAGAGGGTGAGCACCAGTCGAGCAGCCCTCTCGTGTCTGGCACGTCCACACAAAATGGAGAGATGAAGTGAAGGAACAGAAAGAGGGCGACCACCAGTCGAGCAGCCCTCGCGTGTCCGGCACTGCCACACAACATGGAGAGAAGGAGTGATGGAAAAAAGAGCGGGCCACCCTCCAGTCGTGCAGCCCTCTCGTGTCCGGCACCGCCACACATGGAGAGATGAAATAAAGGATAAGAGAGAGAGGTCGAGCCCCAGTCGAGCAACCCTCTCGTGTCTTGCACCACCATATAACATGGAGAGATGAAGTGAAGGAACAGAAAGACGGCGACAACCAGTGGAGAATCACTCTCGTGTCTGGCACCGCCACACAACATGAAGATATGAGGTGATGATACAGAGAGAGGGCGACCCCCAGTCGAGCAGTTCTCTCGTGTCAGGCATTGCCACACAACATAGTGAGATGAAGTGAAGGAGCAGAGAGCGCCGCCGAGAGAGGGTTTTTACAGTCGAGCAGCTTTCTCGTGTCCGTCACCGCCACAAAACATGGAGAGATGAAGTGAAGGAACAGAAAGAGGCCGACCAACAGTCGAGCAGCACTCTCGTTTCTGGCACCTCCAGACAACTTGGAGAGATGAAGTGAAGGAAAAGAAAGAGGGTGACAACCAGTCGAGCAGCCCTCTCGTGTCCGGCACTGCCATAAAACATGGACAGATGAAGTAAGGGAACAAAGAGAGGGCGACTCACCAGACGATCAGCGCTTTCGTGTCCGGCACTGCCACAAAACATGGACAGATCAAGTGAGGGAACAGAAAGAGGGCGACCACAAGTCGAGCAGACCTATCGTGGCTGGCACTGCCACAAAACATTGAGAGATGAAGGTAAGGAACAGAGAGAGGGCGACCCCCGATCCAACAGCCCTCTCGTGTCTGGCACGGCCACAAAACATGGACAGATGAAGTGAAGGAACAGAAAGAAGGCGACCATCGGTAGAGCAGGCCTCTCGTGTCCTACACTGCCACAAAATATGGAGAGATGAAGTGAGGGAACAGAGAGATGGCGACCCCCGGTCGAGCAGCCCTCTGGTGTCCGGCACTGCCACAAAACATTGAGAGATGAAGGTAAGGAACAGAGAGAGCCGCCGATAGAGGGAGACCCCAGTCGAGCAGTTCTCTCGTATCGGGTACCGCCACACAAAATGGAAACAAGAAGTGACGGAACAGAGAGAGCCACCGAGGGAGGGTGACCACCAGTCGAGCAGCGCTCTCATGCCTCGGACTGTAACACAAATGCAGAGATGAGGTGAATTAACAGACAGAGGGCAACCAGCAGTCGAGCAACCCTCTCGTATCCCGCACCGACAAAAAACATGAAGAGATGAAGTGAAGGAACAGAAAGAGGGCGACCACCAGTCGAGCAGGTCTCTCGTGTCCGGCACCGCCACAAAACATGGAGAGATCAAGTGAACGAACAGAAAGAGGGCGACCAACATTTTAGCAGCTATCGTATTCGGCACCGCCACACAACATAGAGAGATGAAGTGATGGAACAGAGAGAGGGTGACCCCCAGTCGAGCAGCTCTCGTGTCCGGCACCTCCACGCAACCTGGAGAGATGAATTGAAGGAACAGAAAGAGGTCGACCAACAGTCGAGCAGCTCTCGTATCCGGCACCGCCAAACAATATGGAGAGATGAAGTGAAGGAACAGAAAGAGGGCGACCAAAAGTCGAGCAGCTCTCGTGTCCGGCACCGCCACACAACATGGAGAGATGAAGTGAAGGAACAGAGAGAGGGCGACCACCAGTCGAGCAGCACTCTCGTGTCGGGCACGGCCACACAACTTGGAGAGATGAAGTGAAGGAAAAGAGAGAGGGCGACCACCAGTCGAGCAGCTCTATCGTGTCTGGCACGGCCACATAACATGGACAGATGAAGTGAAGGAACAGAGAGAGGGTGACCCCCAGTCGAGCAGCGCTCTCGTGTCTGGCACCGCGACACAACATGGAGAGATGCAGTGGAGGAACAGAGAGACGGCGACCACCAGTCGAGCAGCCCTCTCGTGTCTGGCACCGCCACATAACATGAAGAGAACAAGTGAGGGAACAGAGAGAGGGCGACTCACCAATCGAGCAGCACTCTCGTTTCTGGCAACGCCGCACAAAATGGTGAGATGAAGTGATGGAACAGACAGAGGTCGACCAACACTCGAGCCGCACTCTCGTTTCTGGCACCGCCACACAACATGGAGAGATGCACTGAAGGAACAGAGAGAGGGCAACCACCAGTCGAGCAGCCCTCTCGAGTCCGGCACCGCCACAGAACATGGAGAGATGAAGTGAAGGTACAGAAAGAGGGCGACCAACAAGCGAGCAGCTCTCGTGTCCGGCACTGCCACACATCATGGAGAGACGAAGTGAAGGAACAGAAAGAGGGCGACCAACGGTCGAGCGGCTTTCTCGTTTCTGGCACCTCCACACAACATGGAGAGATGAAGTGAAGGAACAGAAAGGGAGCAACCACCAGCTGAGCAGCTCTCTCGTCTCCGGCACCTCCACAGAACATGGAGAGATATAGTGAAGAAACAGAAAGAGGGCGACCATCAGTCTAATAGCACTCTCGTTTATGGCACCGCCACACAGCATGGAGAGATGAAGTGAAGGAACAGAAAGAGGGCGACCACCAGTCGAGCAGCCCTCTCGTGTTCGGCACCGCCACACTACATGGAGAGTTGAAAGGATGGAACAGAGAGAGGGTGACCCCCAGTCGAGCAGCTCTCGTGTCCGACACCTCCGCACAACATGGAGAGATGAATTGAAGGAACAGAAAGAGGGCGACCCTCGGTCGAGCAGCCCTCTCGTGTCTGGCACTGCCACAAAACATAGAGAGATGAAGTGAAGGAACAGAAAGAGGGCGACCCCCGGTCGAGCAGCCCTCTCGTGTTGGCCACTGCCACAAAACATAGAGAGATGAAGCGAAGGAACAGAAAAAGGGCGACTAACAGTCGAGCAGCCCTCTCGTTTCCGGCACTGCCACAAAACATGGAGAGATGAAGGTAAGGAACAGAGAGAGCCGCCGAGAGAGGGAGACCCTAGTCGAGCAGCACTCTCGTATCCGGCACCTCCACACAACATGGAGAGATAAAGTGAAGGAACAGAAAGAGGGCGACCAACAGTCGAGCAGCACTTTCGTTTCTGGCACCTCCCCACAACATGGAGAGATGAAGTGAAGGAATAGAAAGAGGGCGACCACCAGTCGAGCAGCCGTATCGTGGTCGGTACCTTCACAGAACATGGAGAGATTAAGTGAAGGAACAGAAAGAGGGCGCCCAACGGTCGAGCGGAACCCTCGTTTCTGGCACCTCCACACAACATGGAGAGATGAAGTGAAGGAAAAGAAAGAGGGCAACCACCAGTCGAGCAGCCCTCTCCTGTCTGGCACTTCCACACAACATGGAGAGATGAAGTGAAGAAACAGAAAGAGGGCGACCACCAGTCGAATAGCACTCTCGTTTCTGGCACCGCCACACAACATGGAGAGATGAAGTGAAGGAACAGAAAGAGGACGACCACACGTCGAGCCGCCCTCTTGTGTCCGGCACCTCCACACAACATGGAGAGATGAAGTGAAGGAACAGAAAGAGCGCGACCACCAGTCGAATAGCACTCTCGTTTCCGACACTGCCACACAACATGGAGAGATTAAGTGAGGGAACAGAGAGAGGGCGACCACCAGTCGAGCAGCCCTCTCGTGTCCGGCACGTCCACACAACATAGAGAGATGAAGTGAGGGAACAGAGAGAGGGCGACCACCATTCGAGCAGCCCTCTCGTGTCCGGCACCACCACACAACATCGAGAGATGAAGTGAGGGAACAGAGAGATGGCGACCACCAGTCGAGCTAGCATTCTCGTGTCCGGCACTGCCACAAAATAGGAAGAGATGAAGTGAGGGAACAGAGATAGGGCGACCCCCTCTCGAGCAGCCCTGTCGTGTCCTGTACTACCACAAAACATAGAGATGAAGTGAGGGAACAGAGAGAAGGCGACCCCCGGTCGAGCAGCCCTTTTGTGTCCGGCACCGCCACACAACATGGAGAGTTGAAGTGAAGGAACAGAAAGAGGGCGACCAACAGTCGAGCAGCTCTTGTGCCCGGCACCGCCACGCAACATGGAGAGATGAAGTGAAGGAACAGAAAGAGGGCGGCCAACGGTCGAGCGGCTCTTGTGTCCCACACCGCCACACAACATAGAGAGATGAAGTGAAGGAACAGAAAGAGGGCGACCACCAGTCGAATAGCACTCTTGTTTCTGGCACCGCCAAACAACATAGAGAGATGAAGTGAAGGAACCGAAAGAGGGCGACCACCAGTCGAATAGCACTCTTGTTTCTGGTACGCCACACAACATAGAGAGATGAAGTGAAGGAACCGAAAGAGGGCGACCACCAGTCGAATTGCACTCTTGTTT
This sequence comes from Deroplatys truncata, assembly GCA_030765065.1. Taxonomy (NCBI): domain Eukaryota; kingdom Metazoa; phylum Arthropoda; class Insecta; order Mantodea; family Mantidae; genus Deroplatys; species Deroplatys truncata. The sequence continues at coordinate 212,741,009 of CM060980.1, read as the reverse complement.
CTGGCACCGCCACACAACATAGAGAGATGAAGTGAAGGAACCGAAAGAGGGCGACCACCAGTCGAATTGCACTCTTGTTTCTGGCACCGCCACACAACATAAAGAGATGAAGTGAAGGAACCGAAAGAGGGCGACCACCAGTCGAATTGCACTCTTGTTTCTGGCACCACCACACAACATAGAGAGATGAAGTGAAGGAACCGAAAGAGGGCGACCACCAGTCGAATAGCACTCTCGTTTCTGGCACCGCCACAAAACATGTAGAGATGAAGTGAAGGAACAGAAAGAGGGCGTCCACCAGACGAATAGCACTCTCGTTTCTGCCACCGCCACAAAACATGGAGAGATGAAGTGAAGAAACAGAAAAAGGGCGACCACCAGTCGAATAGCACTCTCGTTTCTGGCACCGCCACACAACATGGAGAGATGAAGTGAAGGAACAGAAAGAGGGCGACCACCAGTCGAATAGCACTCTCGTTTCTGGCACCGCCACACAACATGGGGAGATGAAGTGAAGGAACAGAAAGAGGGCGACCACCAGTCGAGCTGATCTCGTGTCAGGCACCTCCGCACATCATGGAGAGATGAATTGAAGGAACAGAAAGAGGGCGATCACCAGTCGAGCAGCTCTCGTGTCAGGCACCTCCACACAACATGGAGAGATGAAGTGAAGGAACAGAGAGAGGGCGACCCCCAGTCGAGCAGTCCTCTCGTGTCCGGCACTGCCACACAACATGGAGAGATGAAGTGAAGGAACAGAGAGAGGGCGACCCCCAGTCGAGCAGTCCTCTCGTGTCCGGCACTGCCACACAACATGGAGAGATGAAGTGAAGGAACAGAGAGAGGGCGACCCCCAGTCGAGCAGTCCTCTCGTGTCCGGCACTGCCACACAACATGGAGAGATGAAGTGAAGGAACATAGAGAGCCGCCGAGAGAAGGCTTCCATCAGTAGAGCAGCCCTCTCGTGTCCAACACCCCCACAAAACATGGGCAGAAGAAGTGATGGAAAAAAGAGCGGGCCACCCACCAGTCGAGAAGCCCTCTCGTGTCCGGCACCGGCACACATGGAGAGATGAAATAAAGGATAAGAGAGAGAGAGAGGGCGAGCCCCAGTCGAGCAGACCTCTAGTGTCCGGCACTGCCACACAACATGGAGAGATGAAGTGAAGGAACAGAGAGAGGGAGACCCCAGTCAGGCAGCACTCTCGTATCTGGCACCGCCACACAACATGGAGACAAGAACTGAAGGAACAGAGAGAGCCGCCGAGAGAGGGTGACCACCAGTCGAGCAGTCCTCTCATTTCTCGAACTGCCACACAAATGGAGAGATGAGGTGAAGGAACACAGAGAGGGTGACCACTAGTCGAGCAGCCCTCTCGTATCCCGCACAGCTCTCGTATCTCGTATCCCGTAGACATGAAGTAAAGGAACAGAGAGAGATGCGGCCACCAGTCGAGCAGCTCTCTCATGTCTGACACCCCCACACAACATGGAGAGATGAAGTGAAGGAACAGAGAGAGAGGCGGCCACCAGTCGAGCAGCTCTCTGATGTATGACACTGCCACACAACATGGAGAGATGAAGTGAAGGAACAGAGAGAGAGGCGGCCACCAGTCGAGCAGCTCTATCGTGTCTGGCACGGCCACACAACATGGAGAGACAAAAGTAAAGGAACAGAGAGAGATGCGGCCACCAGTCGAGCAGATCTCTCATGTCTGACACCGCCACACAACATGGAGAGATGAAGTGAAGGAACAGAGAGAGAGGCGGCCACCAGTCGAGCAGCTCTCTCATGTCTGACACCGCCACACAACATGGAGAGATGAAGTGAAGGAACAGAGAGAGAGGCGGCCAACAGTCGAGCACCTCTCTCGTGCACGGCACCGCCACACAACATGGAGAGATAAAGTAAAGGAACAGAGAGAGATGCGGCCACCAGTCGAGCAGCTCTCTCATGTCTGGCACCGCCACACAACCTGGAGAAATGAAGTGAAGGAACAGACAGAAGGCACCCACCAGTCGAGCAGCTCTCTCATGTCTGGCACCGCCACACAACATAGAGAGATGAAGTGAAGGCACAGAGAGAGGGCGACCCCTGTCGAGCAGCTCTATCGTGTCTGGCACGGCCACACAACATGGAGGGATGCAGTGAAGGAAAAGAGAGAGCGCGACACTTAACGAGCAGCCCTCTCGTGTCTGGCACCGCCACATAACATGGCGAGCATGAAATGAAGGAACAGAGAGCCGCCGAGAGGGCGACCACGATTCCAGCAGCCCTCTCGTGTCCGGCACCGCCACACAACATGGAGAGATAAAGTAAAGGAACAGAGAGCGAGGCATACCCCCAGTCGAGCAGCCCTCTCGTGTCCGTCACCTCTACACAACATGGAGGGATGAAGTGAAGAAACAGAAAGAGGGCGACCAACACTCGAGCAGCCCTCTCGTGTCCGGCAACTCCACACATCATGGAGAGATGAAGTGACGGAACAGAAAGAGTGTGAGCACCAGTCGAGCAGCCCTCTCGTGTCTGGCACGTCCACACAAAATGGAGAGATGAAGTGAAGGAACAGAAAGAGGGCGACCACCAGTCGAGCAGCCCTCGCGTGTCCGGCACTGCCACACAACATGGAGAGGAGTGATGGAAAAAAGAGCGGGCCACCCTCCAGTCGTGCAGCCCTCTCGTGTCCGGCACCGCCACACAAGGAGAGATGAAATAAAGGATAAGAGAGAGAGGTCGAGCCCCAGTCGAGCAACCCTCTCGTGTCTTGCACCACCATATAACATGGAGAGATGAAGTGAAGGAACAGAAAGACGGCGACAACCAGTGGAGAATCACTCTCGTGTCTGGCACCGCCACACAACATGGAGAGCTGAAGCGAAGGAACAGAGAGAGCCGACGAGAGAGGGAGACCACCAGTCGAGCAGCCTTCTCGTATCTGGCACCGCCACACCACATGAAGATATGAGGTGATGATACAGAGAGAGGGCGACCCCCAGTCGAGCAGTTCTCTCGTGTCAGGCATTGCCACACAACATAGTGAGATGAAGTGAAGGAGCAGAGAGCGCCGCCGAGAGAGGGTTTCTACAGTCGAGCAGCTTTCTCGTGTCCGTCACCGCCACAAAACATGGAGAGATGAAGTGAAGGAACAGAAAGAGGCCGACCAACAGTCGAACAGCACTCTCGTTTCTGGCACCTCCAGACAACTTGGAGAGATGAAGTGAAGGAAAAAGTAAGAGGGTGACAACCAGTCGAGCAGCCCTCTCGTGTCCGGCACTGCCATAAAACATGGACAGATCAAGTGAGGGAACAGAAAGAGGGCGACCACAAGTCGAGCAGACCTATCGTGGCTGGCACTGCCACAAAACATTGAGAGATGAAGGTAAGGAAGAGAGAGAGGGCGACCCCCGATCCAACAGCCCTCTCGTGTCTGGCACGGCCACAAAACATGGACAGATGAAGTGAAGGAACAGAAAGAAGGCGACCATCGGTAGAGCAGGCCTCTCGTGTCCTACACTGCCACAAAACATGGAGAGATGAAGTGAGGGAACAGAGAGAGGGCGACCCATGGTCGAGCAGCCCTCTGGTGTCCGGCACTGCCACAAAACATTGAGAGATGAAGGTAAGGAACAGAGAGAGCCGCCGATAGAGGGAGACCCCAGTCGAGCAGTTCTCTCGTATCGGGTACCGCCACACAAAATGGAAACAAGAAGTGACGGAACAGAGAGAGCCACCGAGAGAGGGTGACCACCAGTCGAGCAGCGCTCTCATGCCTCGGACTGTAACACAAATGCAGAGATGAGGTGAATTAACAGAGAGAGGGCAACCAGCAGTCGAGCAACCCTCTCGTATCCCGCACCGACAAAAAACATGTAGAGATGAAGTGAAGGAACAGAAAGAGGGCGACCACCAGTCGAGCAGGTCTCTCGTGTCCGGCACCGCCACAAAACATGGAGAGATCAAGTGAACGAACAGAAAGAGGGCGACCAACATTTTAGCAGCTATCGTATTCGGCACCGCCACACAACATAGAGAGATGAAGTGATGGAACAGAGAGAGGGTGACCCCCAGTCGAGCAGCTTTCGTGTCCGGCACCTCCACGCAACCTGGAGAGATGAATTGAAGGAACAGAAAGAGGTCGACCAACAGTCGAGCAGCTCTCGTATCCGGCACCGCCAAAAAATATGGAGAGATGAAGTGAAGGAACAGAAAGAGGGCGACCAAAAGTCGAGCAGCTCTCGTGTCCGGCACCGCCACACAACATGGAGAGATTAAGTGAAGGAACAGAGAGAGGGCGACCACCAGTCGAGCAGCACTCTCGTGTCGGGCACGGCCACACAACTTGGAGAGATGAAGTGAAGGAAAAGAGAGAGGGCGACCACCAGTCCAGCAGCTCTATCGTGTCTGGCACGGCCACATAACATGGACAGATGAAGTGAAGGAACAGAGAGAGGGTGACCCCCAGTCGAGCAGCGCTCTCGTGTCTGGCACCGCGACACAACATGGAGAGATGCAGTGGAGGAACAGAGAGACGGCGACCACCAGTCGAGCAGCCCTCTCGTGTCTGGCACCGCCACATAACATGAAGAGAACAAGTGAGGGAACAGAGAGAGGGCGACTCACCAATCGAGCAGCACTCTCGTTTCTGGCACCGCCACACAACATGGAGAGATGCACTGAAGGAACAGAGAGAGGGCAACCACCAGTCGAGCAGCCCTCTCGAGTCCGGCACCGCCACAGAACATGGAGAGATGAAGTGAAGGTACAGAAAGAGGGCGACCAACAAGCGAGCAGCTCTCGTGTCCGGCACCGCCACACATCATGGAGAGACGAAGTGAAGGAACAGAAAGAGGGCGATCAACACTCGAGCAGCACTCTCGTTTCTGGCACCTCCACACAACATGGAGAGATGAAGTGAAGCAATAGAAAGAGGGCGACCACCAGTCGAGCAGCCGTATCGTGTTCTTCACCTTCACACAACATGGAGAGATGAAGTGAAGGAACAGAAAGAGGGCGACCAACGGTCGAGCGGCTTTCTCGTTTCTGGCACCTCCACACAACATGGAGAGATGAAGTGAAGGAACAGAAAGGGAGCAACCACCAGCTGAGCAGCTCTCTCGTCTCCGGCACCTCCACAGAACATGGAGAGATATAGTGAAGAAACAGAAAGAGGGCGACCATCAGTCTAATAGCACTCTCGTTTATGGCACCGCCACACAGCATGGAGAGATGAAGTGAAGGAACAGAAAGAGGGCGACCACCAGTCGAGCAGCCCTCTCGTGTTCGGCACCGCCACACTACATGGAGAGTTGAAAGGATGGAACAGAGAGAGGGTGACCCCCAGTCGAGCAGCTCTCGTGTCCGACACCTCCGCACAACATGGAGAGATGAATTGAAGGAACAGAAAGAGGGCGACCCCCGGTCGAGCAGCCCTCTCGTGTCTGGCACTGCCACAAAACATAGAGAGATGAAGTGAAGGAACAGAAAGAGGGCGACCCCCGGTCGAGCAGCCCTCTCGTGTCTGGCACTGCCACAAAACATAGAGAGATGAAGTGAAGGAACAGAAAGAGGGCGACCCCCGGTCGAGCAGCCCTCTCGTGTTGGCCACTGCCACAAAACATGGAGAGATGAAGCGAAGGAACAGAAAAAGGGCGACTAACAGTCGAGCAGCCCTCTCGTGTCCGGCACTGCCACAAAACATGGAGAGATGAAGGTAAGGAACAGAGAGAGCCGCCGAGAGAGGGAGACCCTAGTCGAGCTGCACTCTCGTATCCGGCACCTCCACACAACATGGAGAGATAAAGTGAAGGAACAGAAAGAGGGCGACCAACAGTCGAGCAGCACTCTCGTTTCTGGCACCTCCCCACAACATGGAGAGATGAAGTGAAGGAAAAGAAAGAGGGCAACCACCAGTCGAGCAGCCCTCTCCTGTCTGGCACTTCCACACAACATGGAGAGATGAAGTGAAGAAACAGAAAGAGGGCGACCACCAGTCGAATAGCACTCTCGTTTCTGGCTCCGCCACACAACATGGAGAGATGAAGTGAAGGAACAGAAAGAGGACGACCACACGTCGAGCCGCCCTCTTGTGTCCGGCACCTCCACACAACATGGAGAGTTGAAGTGGAGGAACAGAAAGAGGGCGACCAACAGTCGAAGAGCACTCTCGTGTTCGGCACGTCCACACAACATAGAGAGATGAAGTGAGGGAACAGAGAGAGGGCGACCACCAGTCGAGCAGCCCTCTCGTGTCCGGCACCACCACACAACATCGAGAGATGAAGTGAGGGAACAGAGAGATGGCGACCACCAGTCGAGCTAGCATTCTCGTGTCCGGCACTGCCACAAAATAGGAAGAGATGAAGTGAGGGAACAGAGATAGGGCGACCCCCGCTCGAGCAGCCCTCTCGTGTCCTGTACTACCACAAAACATAGAGATGAAGTGAGGGAACAGAGAGAAGGCGACCCCCGGTCGAGCAGCCCTCTTGTGTCCGGCACCGCCACACAACATGGAGAGATGAAGTGAAGGAACAGAAAGAGGGCGACCAACAGTCGAGCAGCTCTTGTGTCCGGCACCGCCACGCAACATGGAGAGATGAAGTGAAGGAACAGAAAGAGGGCGGCCAACGGTCGAGCGGCTCTTGTGTCCCGCACCGCCACACAACATGGAGAGATGAAGTGAAGGAACAGAAGGAGGGCGACCACCAGTCGAATAGCACTCTTGTTTCTGGCACCGCCACACAACATAGAGAGATGAAGTGAAGGAACCGAAAGAGGGCGACCACCAGTCGAATAGCACTCTTGTTTCTGGTACGCCACACAACATAGAGAGATGAAGTGAAGGAACCGAAAGAGGGCGACCACCAGTCGAATTGCACTCTTGTTTCTGGCACCGCCACACAACATAGAGAGATGAAGTGAAGGAACCGAAAGAGGGCGACCACCAGTCGAATAGCACTCTCGTTTCTGGCACCGCCACAAAACATGTAGAGATGAAGTGAAGGAACAGAAAGAGGGCGTCCACAAGTCGAATAGCACTCTCGATTCTGCCACCGCCACACAACATGGAGAGATGAAGTGAAGGAACAGAAAGAGGGCGACCACCAGTCGAATAGCACTCTCGTTTCTGGCACCGCCACACAACATGGGGAGATGAAGTGAAGGAACAGAAAGAGGGCGACCACCAGTCGAGCTGATCTCGTGTCAGGCACCTCCGCACAACATGGAGAGATGAATTGAAGGAACAGAAAGAGGGCGATCACCAGTCGAGCAGCTCTCGTGTCAGGCACCTCCACACAACATGGAGAGATGAAGTGAAGGAACAGAGAGAGGGCGACCCCCAGTCGAGCAGTCCTCTCGTGTCCGGCACTGCCACACAACATGGAGAGATGAAGTGAAGGAACAGAGAGAGGGCGACCCCCAGTCGAGCAGTCCTCTCGTGTCCGGCACTGCCACAAAACATGGAGAGATGAAGTGAAGGAACAGAGAGAGGGCGACCCCCAGTCGAGCAGTCCTCTCGTGTCCGGCACTGCCACACAACATGGAGAGATGAAGTGAAGGAACATAGAGAGCCGCCGAGAGAAGGCTTCCATCAGTAGAGCAGCCCTCTCGTGTCCAACACCCCCACAAAACATGGACAGAAGAAGTGATGGAAAAAAGAGCGGGCCAACCACCAGTCGAGAAGCCCTCTCGTGTCCGGCACCGGCACACATGGAGAGATGAAATAAAGGATAAGAGAGAGAGAGGGCGAGCCCCAGTCGAGCAGACCTCTAGTGTCCGGCACTGCCACACAACATGGAGAGATGAAGTGAAGGAACAGAGAGAGGGAGACCCCAGTCAGGCAGCACTCTCGTATCTGGCACCGCCACACAACATGGAGACAAGAACTGAAGGAACAGAGAGAGCCGCCGAGAGAGGGTGACCACCAGTCGATCAGTCCTCTCATTTCTCGAACTGCCACACAAATGGAGAGATGAGGTGAAGGAACACAGAGAGGGTGACCACTAGTCGAGCAGCCCTCTCGTATCCCGCACAGCTCTCGTATCTCGTATCCCGTAGACATGAAGCAAAGGAACAGAGAGAGATGCGGCCACCAGTCGAGCAGCTCTCTCATGTCTGACACCCCCACACAACATGGAGAGATGAAGTGAAGGAACAGAGAGAGACGGCCACCAGTCGAGCAGCTCTCTCATGTCTGACACTGCCACACAACATGGAGAGATGAAGTGAAGGAACAGAGAGAGAGGCGGCCACCAGTCGAGCAGCTCTATCGTGTCTGGCACGGCCACACAACATGGAGAGAATAAAGTAAAGAAACAGAGAGAGATGCGGCCAACAGTCGAGCAGATCTCTCATGTCTGACACCGCCACACAACATGGAGAGATGAAGTGAAGGAAAATAGAGAGAGGCGGCCACCAGTCGAGCAGCTCTCTCATGTCTGACACCGCCACACAACATGGTGAGATGAAGTGAAGGAACAGAGAGAGAGGCGGCCAACAGTCGAGCAGCTCTCTCGTGGACGGCACCGCCACACAACATGGAGAGATAAAGTAAAGGAACAGAGAGAGATGCGGCCACCAGTCGAGCAGCTCTCTCATGTCTGGCACCGCCACACAACCTGGAGAAATGAAGTGAAGGAACAGACAGAAGGCACCCACCAGTCGAGCAGCTCTCTCATGTCTGGCACCGCCACACAACATAGAGAGATGAAGTGAAGGAACAGAGAGAGGGCGACCCCTGTCGAGCAGCTCTATCGTGTCTGGCACGGCCACACAACATGGAGGGATGCAGTGAAGGAAAAGAGAGAGCGCGACACCTAAACGAGCAGCCCTCTCGTGTCTGGCACTGCCACATAACATGGCGAGCATGAAATGAAGGAACAGAGAGCCGCCGAGAGAGGGCGACCACGATTCCAGCAGCCCTCTCGGGTCCGGCACCGCCACACAACATGGAGAGATAAAGTAAAGGAACAGAGAGAGAGGCACACCCCCAGTCGAGCAGCCCTCTCGTGTCCGGCACCGCCACACAACATGGAGAAATGAACTGAAGGAAACGCAAGAGCCGCCGAGTGAGGGCGTCTACCAGTCGAGCAGCCCTTTCGTGTCTGGCACCGCCACACAACATGGAGAGATAAATTGAAGGAACAGAGAGAGAGCGACCCTCAGTCGAGCAGCCCTCTCGTGTCCGGCACCACCACACAACATGGAGAGATGAACACAGAGAGCCGTCGAGAAAGGGCTACCACCGGTTGACAAGCCCTGTATTGTCCGGAACACCCACACAAAATGGAGAGATGAAACAGAGAGAGAGAGCGACCCCCAGTCGAGCAGTCCTCTTGTGTCCGCCACTGCCACACAACATGGAGAGATGAAGTGAAGGAACAGAGAGAGCCACCGAGAGAGGGTTCCATCAGTCGAACAGCCCTCTCGTGTCCGAAACCGCCACAAAACATGGAGAGAAGAAGTGATGGAAAAAAGAGCGGGCGACCAACCAGTCGTGCAGCCCTCTCATGTCCGGCACCGCCACACATGGAGAGATGAAATAAAGAATTAGAGAGAGAGAGGGGGCGAGCCCCACTCGAGCAACACTCTCGGGTCTGGCACCACCATACAAACATGGAGAGATGAAGTAAAGGAACAGAGAGAGGGAGACCCCAGTCGAGCAGCACTCGTATCTGCAACCGCCACACAACATGGAGAGATGAAGTGAAGGAACAGAAAGAGGGCGACCAACAGTCGAGGAGCTCTTGTGTCCGGCACCGCCACACAACATGGAGAGATGAAGTGAAGGAACAGAAAGAGGGTGACCAACGGTCACGCGGCACTCTCGTTTCTGGCACCTCCACACAACATGGAGAGATGAAGTGAAGGAACAGAAAGAGGGCGACCACCAGTCGAATAGCACTGGTTTCTGGCACCGCCACACAACATGGAGAGATGAAGTGAAGGAACAGAAAGAGGGCGACCACCGGTCGAATAGCACTCTCGTTTCTGGCACCGCCACACAACATGGAGAGATGAAGTGAAGGAACAGAAAGAGGGCGACCACCAGTCGAATAGCACTCTCGTTTCTGGCACCGCCACACAACATGGAGAGATGAAGTGAAGGAACAGAAAGAGGGCGACCAACGTTCGAGCGGCACTCTCGTGTCCGGCACCTCCACGCAACATGGAGTGATGAAGTGAAGGAAAAGAAAGAGGGCGACCACCAGTCGAATAGCACTCTCGGTTCAGGCACCTCCACACAAAATGGAGAGATGAAGTGAAGGAACAGAAAGAGGGCGACCAACGGTCGAGCGGCACTCTCGTGTCCGGCACCTCCACGCAACATGGAGTGATGAAGTGAAGGAATAGAAAGAGGGCGACCAACGGTCGAGCGGCACTCTCGTGTCCGGCACCTCCACACAACATGGAGAGATGAAGAGAAGGAACAGAAAGAGGGCGACCAGCGGTCGAGCGGCACTCTCGTGTCTGGCACCTCCACACAACATGGCGAGATGAAGAGAAGGAACAGAAAGAGGGCGACCAACGGTCGAGCGGCACTCTCGTATCCGGCACCTCCACACAACATGGAGAGATGAAGTGAAGAAACAGAAAGAGGGCGACCACCAGTCGAATAGCACTCTCGTTTCTGGCACGCCACACAACATGGAGAGATGAGGTGCAGGAACAGAAAGAGGGCGACCACCATTCGAATAGCACTATCGTTTCTGGCACCGCCACACAACATGAAGAGATGAAGTGAAGGAACAGACAGAGAGCGACCACCAGTCGAATAGCACTCTCGTTTCTGGCACCTCAAGAAAACATGAAGAGATGAAGTGAAGGAACAAAAAGAGGGCCACCACAAGTCGAATAGCACTCTGGTTTCCGACACCGCCACACAACATGGAGAGATGAAGTGAAGGAATAGAAAGAGGGCGACCAACAGTCGAGTAGGCCTCTCGTGTCTGTCACCTCCACACAACATGGAGAGATGAAGTGAAGGATCAGAAAGAGTGCGGCCAACAGTCGAAGAGCACTCTCGTGTCCGGCACCTCCACACAACATGGAGAGTTGAAGTGGAGGAACAGAAAGAGGGCGACCAACAGTCGAAGAGCACTCTCGAGTCCGGCACGTCCACACAACATGGAGAGTTGAAGTGGAGGAACAGAAAGAGGGCGACCAACAGTCGAAGAGCACTCTCGTGTCCGGCACGTCCACACAACATGGAGAGTTAAAGTGGAGGAACAGAAAGAGGGCGACCAACATCGAGCACCACTCTCTTGTCCGGCAACTTCACACTACATGGAGAGATGAAGTGAGGGAACAGAGAGAGGGCGACCACCAGTCGAGCAGCCCTCTCGTGTCCGGCACGTCTACACAACATAGAGAGATGAAGTGAGGGAACAGAGCGAGGGCGACCACCAGTCGAGCAGCCCTCTCGTGTCCGGCACGTCCACACAACATGGAGAGATGAAGTGAGGGAACAGAGGGCGGCCACAAGTCGAGCAGCTCTCTCGTGTCCGGCACCTCCACACAACATCGAGAGATGAAGTGAGGGAACAGAGAGATGGCGACCCCCGGTCGAGCAGCCCTGTCGTGTCCTGCACTACCACAAAACGTAGAGATGAAGTGAGGGAACAGAGAGAAGGCGACCCCCGGTCGAACAGCCCACTCGTGTCCGCCTCTGCCACAAAACATGGAGAGATTAAGTGAGGGAACAGAGAGAGCCGCCGCGAGAGGGAGACCCCAGCGAAGCAGCCCTCTTGTATCCGGCACCGCCACACAACATGGAGAGATGAAGTGAAGGAACAGAAAGAGGACGACCACCAATCGAGCAGCCCTCTTGTGTCCGGCACCGCCACACAACATGGAGAGATGAAGTGAAGGAACAGAAAGAGGGCGACCAACAGTCGAGCAGCTCTTGTGTCCGGCACCGCCACACAACATGGAGAGATGAAGTGAAGGAACAGAAAGAGGGCGACCACACGTCGAATAGCACTCTCGTTTATGGCACCGCCACACAACATGGAGAGATGAAGTGAAGGAACTGAAAGAGGGTGACCAACGGTCGAGCGGCACTCTCGTGTCCGGTACCTCCACACAACATGGAGAGATGAAGAGAAGGAACAGAAAGAGGGCGACCAACAGTCGAGCGGCAGTCTCGTGTCTGGCACGGCCACACAACATGGAGAGATGAAGTGAAGGAACAGATAGAGAGCGACCACCAGTCGAGCTGATCTCTCGTGTCTGGCACCCCCACACAACATGGACAGATGAAGTGAAGGAACAGAGAGAGGGCGGCCATCAGTCGAGCACCTCTATCGTGTCCGGCACGTCCACACAACATAGAGAGATGAAGTGAGGGAACAGAGAGAGGGCGACCACCAGTCGAGCAGACCTCTCGTGTCCGGCACGTCCACACAAAATGGAGAGATGAAGTGAGGGAAAAGAGGGCGGCCACCAGTCGAGCAGCTCTCTCGTGTCTGACACCTCCACACAACATCGAGAGATGAAGTGATGAAACAGAGATAGGGCGACCCCCGGTCGAGCAGCCCTGTCGTGTCCTGCACTACCACAAAACATAGAGATGAAGTGAGGGAACAGAGAGAAGGCGACCCCGGTCGAGCAGCCCGCTGGTGTCCGCCACTGCCACAAAACATGGAGAGATTAAGTGAGGGAAAAGAGAGAGCCGCCGAGAGAGGGAGACCGCAGTCGAGCAGCCCTCTTGTGTCCGGCACCGCCACACAAATTGGAGAGATGAAGTGAAGGAACAGAAAGAGGACGACCACCATTCGAGCAGCCCTCTTGTGTCCGGCACCGCCACACAACATGGAGAGATGAAGTGAAGGAACAGAAAGAGGGCGACCAACAGTCGAGCAGCTCTCGTGTCCGGCACCGCCACACATCATGGAGAGATGAAGTGAAGGAACAGAAAGAGGCCGACCAACAGTCGAGGAGCTCTTGTGTCCGGCACCGCCACACAACATGGAGAGATGAAGTGAAGGAACAGAAAGAGGGCGACTAACGGTCGAGCGGCACTCTCGTTTCTGGCACCTCCACACAACATGGAGAGATGAAGTGAAGGAACAGAAAGAGGGCGACCACCAGTCGAATAGCACTCGTTTCTGGCACCGCCACACAACATGGAGAGATGAAGTGTAGGAACAGAAAGAGGGCGACCACCAGTCGAATAGCACTCTCGTTTCTGGCACCGCCACACAACATGGAGAGATGAAGTGAAGGATCAGAAAGAGGGGGACCACCAGTCGAATAGCACTCTCGGTTCTGGCACCTCCACACAAAATGGAGAGATGAAGTGAAGGAACAGAAAGAGGGCGACCAACGGTCGAGCGGCACTCTCGTGTCCGGCACCTCCACACAACATGGAGAGATGAAGAGAAGGAACAGAAAGAGGGCGACCAACGGTCGAGCGGCACTCTCGTGTCTGGCACCTCCACACAACATAGAGAGATGAAGAGAAGGAACAGAAAGAGGGCGACCAACGGTTGAGCGGCACTCTAGTGTCCGGCACCTCCACACAACATGGAGAGATGAAGTGAAGAAACAGAAAGAGGGCGACCACCAGTCGAATAGCACTCTCGTTTCTGGCAACGCCACACAACATGTAGAGATGAAGTGAAGGAACAGAAAAAGGGGGACCACCAGTCGAATAGCACTATCGTTTCTGGCACCGCCACACAACATGGAGAGATGAAGTGCAGGAACAGAATGAGAGCGACAACCAGTCGAATAGCACTCCCGTTTCTGGCACCGCCACACAACATGGACAAATGAAGTGAAGGAACCGAAAGAAGGTGACCACCAGACGATAGCACTCTCGGTTCTGGCACCGCCACACAACATGGACAGATGAAGTGAAGGAACAGAGAGAGGGCGACCACCAGTCGAATAGCACTCTCGTTTCTGGCACCGCCAAACAACATGGAGAGATGAAGTGAAGGAACAGAAAGAGGGCGACCACGCGACGAGCCGCCCTCTTGTGTCCGGCACCTCCACAAAACATGGAGAGATGAAGTGAAGGAACAGAAAGAGCGCGACCACCAGTCGAATAGCACTCTCGTTTCTGGCACCTCCAGAAAACATGGAGAGATGAAGTGAAGGAACAAAAAGAGGGCCACCACAAGTCGAATAGCACTCTCGTTTCCGACACCGCCACACAACATGGAGAGATGAAGTGAAGGAACAGAAAGAGGGCGACCAACAGTCGAGTAGGCCTCTCGTGTCTGTCACCTCCACACAACTTGGAGAGATGAAGTGAAGGATCAGAAAGAGGGCGACCAACAGTCGAGGAGCACTCTCGTGTCCGTCACCTCAACACAACATGGAGAGTTGAAGTGGAGGAAAAGAAAGAGGGCGACCAACAGTCGAGCAGCCCTCTCGTGTCCGGCACGTCCACACAACATGGAGAGATGAAGTGAGGGAACAGAGGGCGGCCACCATTCGAGCAGCTCTCTCGTGTCCGGCACCACCACACAACATCGAGAGATGAAGTGAGGGAACAGAGAGATGGCGACCACCAGTCGAGCTAGCATTCTCGTGTCCGGCACTGCCACAAAATAGGAAGAGATGAAGTGAGGGAACAGAGATAGGGCGACCCCCGCTCGAGCAGCCCTGTCGTGTCCTGCACTACCACAAAACATAGAGATGAAGTGAGGGAACAGAGAGAAGGCGACCCCCGGTCGAGCACCCCGCTCGTGTCCGCCACTGCCACAAAACATGCAGAGATTAAGTGAGGGAACACAGAGAGCCGCCGAGAGAGGGACACCCCAGTCGAGCAGCCCTGTTGTGTCCGGCACCGCCACACAACATGGAGAGATGAAGTGAAGGAACAGAAAGAGGGCGACCAACAGTCGAGCAGCTCTTGTGTCCGGCACCGCCACACAACATGGAGAGATGAAGTGAAGGAACAGAAGGAGGGCGACCACCAGTCGAATAGCACTCTTGTTTCTGGCACCGCCACACAACATAGAGAGATGAAGTGAAGGAACCGAAAGAGGGCGACCACCAGTCGAATTGCACTCTTGTTTCTGGCACCGCCACACAACATAGAGAGATGAAGTGAAGGAACCGAAAGAGGGCGACCACCAGTCAAATAGCACTCTCGTTTCTGGCACCGCCACAAAACATGGAGAGATGAAGTGAAGAAACAGAAAGAGGGCGACCACCAGTCAAATAGCACTCTCGTTTCTGGCACCGCCACAAAACATGGAGAGATGAAGTGAAGAAACAGAAAGAGGGCGACCACCAGTCAAATAGCACTCTCGTTTCTGGCACCGCCACACAACATGGAGAGATGAAGTGAAGGAACAGAAAGAGGGCGACCACCAGTCGAATAGCACTCTCGTTTCTGGCGCCGCAACACAACATGGAGAGATGAAGTGAAGGAACAGAAAGAGGGAGAACACTAGTCGAGCAGCTCTCGTGTCCGGTACCGCCACAAAACACGGAGAGATGAAGTGAAGGAACAGAAAGAGGGCGACCCCAGGTCGAGCAGCCCTCTCGTGTCCGGCACTGCCACAAAACATGGAGAGATAAAGGTAAGGAACAGAGAGAGCCGCCGAGAAAGGGAGAGCCTAGTCGAGCAGCACTCTCGTATCCGACACCTCCACACAACATGGAGAGATAAAGTGAAGGAACAGAAAGAGGGCGACCAACAGTCGAATAGCACTCTCGTTTCCGACACCGCCACACAACATCGAGAGATGAAGTGAAGGAACAGAAAGAGGGCGACCAACAGTCGAGTAGGCCTCTCGTGTCTGTCACCTCCACACACCATGGAGAGATGAAGTGAAGGATGAGACGGAGGGCGACCAACAGTCGAGGAGCACTCTCGTGTCCGGCACCTCCACACAACATGGAGAGTTGAAGTGGAGGAACGGAAAGAGGGCGACCAACAGTCGAAGAGCACTCTCGTGTCAGGCACGTCCACACAACATGGAGAGTTGAAGTGGAGGAACAGAAAGAGGGCGACCAACAGTCGAGCACTACTCTCTTGTCCGGCAACTTCACACTACATGGAGAGATGAAGTGAGGGAACAGAGAGAGGACGACCACCAGTCGAGCAGCCCTCTCGTGTCCGGCACGTCCACACAACATAGAGAGCTGAAGTGAGGGAAAAGAGAGAGGGCGACCACCAGTCGAGCAGCCCTCTCGTGTCCGGCACGTCCACAGAACATGGAGAGATGAAGTGAGGGAACAGAGAGATGGCGACCACCAGTCGAGCTAGCATTCTCGTGTCCGGCACTGCCACAAAATAGGAAGAGATGAAGTGAGGGAACAGAGATAGGGCGACCCCGGTCGAGCAGCGCTGTCGTGTCCTGCACTACCACAAAACATAGAGATGAAGTGAGGGAACAGAGAGAAGGCGACCCCCGGTCGAGAAGCTCGCTCGTGTCCGCCACTGCCACAAAACATGGAGAGATTAAGTGAGGGAACAGAGAGAGCCGCCGAGAGAGGGAGACCCCAGTCGAGCAGCCCTCTTGTGTCCGGCACCGCCACACAAAATGGAGAGATGAAGTGAAGGAACAGAAAGAGGACGACCACCAGTCGAGCAGCCCTCTTGTGTCCGGCACCGCCACACAACATGGCGAGATGAAGTGAAGGAACAAAAAGAGGGCGACCAACAGTCGTGCAGCTCTCGTGTCCGGCACCGCCACACATCATGGAGAGATGAAGTGAAGGAACAGAAAGAGGGCGACCAACAGTCGAGGAGCTCTTGTGTCTGGCACCGCCACACAACATGGAGAGATGAAGTGAAGGAACAGAAAGAGGGTGACTACGGTCACGCGGCACTCTCGTTTCTGGCACCTCCACACAACATGGAGAGATGAAGTGAAGGAACAGAAAGAGGGCGACCACCAGTCGAATAGCACTCTCGTTTCTGGCACCGCCACACAACATGGAGAGATGAAGTGAAGGAACAGAAAGAGGGCGAGCACCAGTCGAATAGCACTCTCGGTTCAAGGCACCTCCACACAAAATGGAGAGATGAAGTGAAGGAACAGAAAGAGGGCGACCAACGGTCGAGCGGCACTCTCGTGTCCGGCACCTCCACGCAACATGGAGAGATGAAGAGAAGGAACAGAAAGAGGGCGACCAAAGGTCGAGCGGCACTCTCGTGTCTGTCACCTCCACACAACAAGGAGAGATGAAGTGAAGGATCAGAAAGAGTGCGGCCAACAGTCGAGGAGCACTCTTGTGTCCGGCACCTCCACACAACATGGAGAGTTGAAGTGGAGGAACAGAAAGAGGGCGACCAACAGTCGAAGAGCACTCTCGTGTACGGCACGTCCACACAACATGGAGAGTTGAAGTGGAGGAACAGAAAGAGGGCGACCAACAGTCGAAGAGCACTCTCGTGTCCGGCACGTCCACACAACATGGAGAGTTGAATTGGAGGAACAGAAAGAGGGCGACCAACATCGAGCACCACTCTCTTGTCCGGCAACTTCACACTACATGGAGAGATGAAGTGAGGGAACAGAGAGCCGGCGACCACCAGTCGAGCAGCCCTCTCGAGTCCGGCACGTCTACACAACATAGAGAGATGAAGTGAGGGAACAGAGAGAGCGCGACCACCAGACGAGCAGCCCTCTCGTGTCCGGCACGTCCACACAACATGGAGAGATGAAGTGAAGGAACAGAAAGAGGGCGAACAACGCTCGAGCGGCACTCTCGTTTCTGGCACCTCCACACAACATGGAGAGATGAACTGAAGGAACAGAAAGATGGCGACCAGCAGTCGAATATCACTCTCGTTTCTGGCACCGCCACACAACATGGAGAGATGAAGTGAAGGAACAGAAAGAGGACGACCACCAATCGAGCAGCCCTCTTGTGTCCGGCACCGCCACACAACATGGAGAGATGAAGTGAAGGAACAGAAAGAGGGCGACCACCAGTCGAATAGCACTATCGTTTCTGGCACCGCCACACAACATGGAGAGATGAAGTGCAGGAACAGAATGAGAGCGACAACCAGTCGAATAGCACTCTCGTTTCTGGCACCGCCACACAACATGGACAGATGAAGTGAAGGAACCGAAAGAAGGTGACCACCAGACGATAGCACTCTCGGTTCTGGCACCGCCACACAACATGGACAGATGAAGTGAAGGAACAGAGAGAGGGCGACCACCAGTCGAATAGCACTCTCGTTTCTGGAACCGCCACAAAACATGGAGAGATGAAGTGAAGGAACAGAAAGATGGCGACCACACGACGAGCCGCCCTCTTGTGTCCGGCACCTCCACACAACATGGAGAGATGAAGTGAAGGAACAGAAAGAGCGCGACCACCAGTCGAATAGCACTCTCGTTTCTGGCACCTCCAGAAAACATGGAGAGATGAAGTGAAGGAACAAAAAGAGGGCCACCACAAGTCGAATAGCACTCTCGTTTCCGACACCGCCACACAACATGGAGAGATGAAGTGAAGGAACAGAAAGAAGGCGACCAACAGTCGAGTAGGCCTCTCGTGTCTGTCACCTCCACACAACTTGGAGAGATGAAGTGAAGGATCAGAAAGAGGGCGACCAAAAGTCGAGGAGCACTCTCGTGTCCGTCACCTCAACACAACATGGAGAGTTGAAGTGGAGGAAAAGAAAGAGGGCGACCAACAGTCGAGCAGCCCTCTCGTGTCCGGCACGTCCACACAACATGGAGAGATGAAGTGAGGGAACAGAGGGCGGCCACCAGTCGAGCAGCCTTCTCGTGTCCGGCACGTCCACAGAACATGGAGAGATGAAGTGAGGGAACAGAGAGATGGCGACCACCAGTCGAGCTAGCATTCTCGTGTCCGGCACTGCCACAAAATAGGAAGAGATGAAGTGAGGGAACAGAGATAGGGCGACCCCGGTCGAGCAGCGCTGTCGTGTCCTGCACTACCACAAAACATAGAGATGAAGTGAGGGAACAGAGAGAAGGCGACCCCCGGTCGAGCAGCTCGCTCGTGTCCGCCACTGCCACAAAACATGGAGAGATTAAGTTAGGGAACAGAGAGAGCCGCCGAGAGAGGGAGACCCCAGTCGAGCAGCCCTCTTGTGTCCGGCACCGCCACACAAAATGGAGAGATGAAGTGAAGGAACAGAAAGAGGACGACCACCAGTCGAGCAGCCCTCTTGTGTCCGGCACCGCCACACAACATGGCGAGATGAAGTGAAGGAACAGAAAGAGGGCGACCAACAGTCGTGCAGCTCTCGTGTCCGCCACCGCCACACATCATGGAGAGATGAAGTGAAGGAACAGAAAGAGGGCGACCAACAGTCGAGGAGCTCTTGTGTCTGGCACCGCCACACAACATGGAGAGATGAAGTGAAGGAACAGAAAGAGGGTGACCAACGGTCACGCGGCACTCTCGTTTCTGGCACCTCCACACAACATGGAGAGATGAAGAGAAGGAACAGAAAGAGGGCGACCTCCGGTCGAGCGGCACTCTCGTGTCTGGCACCTCCACACACCATGGAGAGATGAAGTGAAGAAACAAAAAGAGGGCGACCAACAGTCGAGTAGGCCTCTCGTGTCTGTCACCTCCACACAACATGGAGAGATGAAGTGAAGGATCAGAAAGAGTGCGGCCAACAGTCGAGGAGCACTCTCGTGTCCGGCACCTCCACACAACATGGAGAGTTGAAGTGGAGGAACAGAAAGAGGGCGACCAACAGTCGAAGAGCACTCTCGTGTACGGCACGTCCACACAACATGGAGAGTTGAAGTGGAGGAACAGAAAGAGGGCGACCAACAGTCAAAGAGCACTCTCGTGTCCGGCACGTCCACACAACATGGAGAGTTGAAGTGGAGGAACAGAAAGAGGGCGACCAACATCGAGCACCACTCTCTTGTCCGGCAACTTCACACTACATGGAGAGATGAAGTGAGGGAACAGAGAGAGGGCGACCACCAGTCGAGCAGCCCTCTCGAGTCCGGCACGTCTACACAACATAGAGAGATGAAGTGAGGGAACAGAGAGAGCGCGACCACCAGACGAGCAGCCCTCTCGTGTCCGGCACGTCCACACAACATGGAGAGATGAAGTGAGGGAACAGAGGGCGGCCACCGGTCGAGCAGCTCTCTCGTGTCCGGCACCTCCGCACAACATCGAGAGATGAAGTGAGGGAACAGAGCACCCCCGGTCGAGCAGCCCTGTCGTGTCCTGCACTACCACAAAACATAGAGATGAAGTGAGGGAAAAGAGAGAAGGCGACCCCCGGTCGAACAGCCCGCTCGTGTCCGCCTCTGCCACAAAACATGGAGAGATTAAGTGAGGGAACAAAGAGAGCCGCCGTGAGAGTGAGACCCCAGCGAAGCAGCCCTCTTGTATCCGGCACCGCCACACAACATGGAGAGATGAAGTGAAGGAACAGAAAGAGGACGACCACCAATCGAGCAGCCCTTTTGTGTCCGGCACCGCCACACAACATCGAGAGATGAAGTGAAGGAACAGAAAGAGGGCGACCAACAGTCGAGCAGCTCTTGTGTCCGGCACCGCCACATAACATGGAGAGATGAAGTGAAGGAACAGAAAGAGGGCGACCAACGCTCAAGCGGCACTCTCGTTTCTGGCACCTCCACACAACATGGAGAGATGAACTGAAGGAACAGAAAGATGGCGACCAGCAGTCGAATATCACTCTCGTTTCTGGCACCGCCACACAACATGGAGAGATGAAGTGAAGGAACAGAAAGAGGGCGACCAACAGTCGAGCAGCTCTCGTGTCCGGCACCGCCACACATCATGGAGAGATGAAGTGAAGGAACAGAAACAGGGCGACCAACAGTCGAGGAGCCCTGTCGTATCCTGCACTACCACAAAACATAGAGATGAAGTGAGGGAACAGAGAGAAGGTGACCCCCGGTCGAACAGCCCGCTCGTGTCTGCCTCTGCCACAAAACATGGAGAGATTAAGTGAGGGAACAGAGAGAGCCGCCGAGAGAGGGAGACCCCAGTCAAGCAGCCCTCTTGTATCCGGCACCGCCACACAACATGGAGAGATGAAGTGAAGGAACAGAAAGAGGGCGACCACCAGTCGAATAGCACTATCGTTTCTGGCACCGCCACACAACATGGAGAGATGAAGTGCAGGAACAGAATGAGAGCGACAACCAGTCGAATAGCACTCTCGTTTCTGGCACCGCCACACAACATGGACAGATGAAGTGAAGGAACCGAAAGAAGGTGACCACCAGACGATAGCACTCTCGGTTCTGGCACCGCCACACAACATGGACAGATGAAGTGAAGGAACAGAGAGAGGGCGACCACCAGTCGAATAGCACTCTCGTTTCTGGAACCGCCACACAACATGGATAGATGAAGTGAAGGAACAGAAAGAGGGCGACCACACGACGAGCCGCCCTCTTGTGTCCGGCACCTCCACACAACATGGAGAGATGAAGTGAAGGAACAAAAAGAGCGCGACCACCAGTCGAATAGCACTCTCGTTTCTGGCACCTCCAGAAAACATGGAGAGATGAAGTGAAGGAACAAAAAGAGGGCCACCACAAGTCGAATAGCACTCTCGTTTCCGACACCGCCACACAACATGGAGAGATAAAGTGAAGGAACAGAAAGAGGGCGACCAACAGTCGAGTAGGCCTCTCGTGTCTGTCACCTCCACACAACTTGGAGAGATGAAGTGAAGGATCAAAAAGAGGGCGACCAACAGTCGAGGAGCACTCTCGTGTCCGTCACCTCAACACAACATGGAGAGTTGAAGTGGAGGAAAAGAAAGAGGGCGGCCAACAGTCGAGCAGCCCTCTCGTGTCCGGCACGTCCACACAACATGGAGAGATGAAGTGAGGGAACAGAGGGCGGCCACCAGTCGAGCAGCTCTCTCGTGTCCGGCACCACCACACAACATCGAGAGATGAAGTGAGGGAACAGAGAGATGGCAAACACCAGTCGAGCTAGCATTCTCGTGTCCGGCACTGCCACAAAATAGGAAGAGATGAAGTGAGGGAACAGAGATAGGGCGACCCCCGCTCGAGCAGCCCTGTCGTGTCCTGCACTACCACAAAACATAGAGATGAAGTGAGGGAACAGAGAGAAGGCGACCCCCGGTCGAGCACCCCGCTCGTGTCCGCCACTGCCACAAAACATGCAGAGATTAAGTGAGGGAACACAGAGAGCCGCCGAGAGAGGGAGACCCCAGTCGAGCAGCCCTCTTGTGTCCGGCACCGCCACACAACATGGAGAGATGAAGTTAAGGAACAGAAAGAGGGCGGCCAACGGTCGAGCGGCTCTTGCGTCCCGCACCGCCACACAACATGGAGAGATGAAGTGAAGGAACAGAAAGAGTGCGACCACCAGTCGAATAGCACTCTTGTTTCTGGCACCGCCACACAACATAGAGAGATGAAGTGAAGGAACCGAAAGAGGGCGACCACCAGTCGAATTGCACTCTTGTTTCTGGCACCGCCACACAACATAGAGAGATGAAGTGAAGGAACCGAAAGAGGGCGACCACCAGTCGAATTGCACTCTTGTTTCCGGCACCGCCACACAACATAGAGAGATGAAGTGAAGGAACCGAAAGAGGGCGACCACCAGTCGAATAGCACTCTCGTTTCTGGCACCGCCACAAAACATGGAGAGATGAGGTGAAGGAACAGAAAGAGGGCGACCACCAGTCAAATAGCACTCTCGTTTCTGGCACCGCCACAAAACATGGAGAGATGAAGTGAAGAAACAGAAAGAGGGCGACCACCAGTCGAATAGCACTCTCGTTTCTGGCACCGCCACACAACATGGAGAGATGAAGTGAAGGAAAAGAAAGAGGGCGACCACCAGTCGAATAGCACTCTCGTTTCTGGCACCGCCACACAACATGGAGAGATGAAGTGAAGGAACAGAAAGAGGGCGACCACTAGTCGAGCTGATCTCGTGTCAGGCACCTCCGCACAACATGGAGAGATGAATTGAAGGAACAAAAAGAGGGCGATCACCAGTCGAGCAGCTCTCGTGTCAGGCACCTCCACACAACATGGAGAGATGAATTGAAGGAACAGAAAGAGGGCGATCACCAGTCGAGCAGCCCTCTCGTGTCCGGCACCGCCACACAACATGGAGAGATGAGTTAAAGGAACAGAAAGAGGGCGATCACCAGTCGAGCAGCCCTCTCGTGTCCGGAACCGCCACACAAAATGGAGAGATGAAGTGAAGGAACAGAAAGAGGGTGATCAACATTCGAGCAGCTCTCGTGTCCTGTACCGCCACACAACATGGAGAGATGAAGTGAAGGAACAGAAAGAGGGCGACCCCCGGTCGAGCAGCCCTCTCGTGTCTGGCACTGCCACAAAACATGGAGAGATGAAGTGAAGGAACAGAAGGAGGGCTACCCCCGGTCGAGCAGCCGTCTCGTGTCGGCCACTGCCACAAACCATGGACTGATGAAGTGAAGGAACAGAAAGAGGGCGAACAACATTCGAGCAGCCCTCTCGTGTCCGGCACTGCCACAAAACATGGAGAGATAAAGGTAAGGAACAGAGAGAGCCGCCGAGAAAGGAGAGCCTAGTCGAGCAGTACTCTCGTATCCGACACCTCCACACAACATGGAGAGATAAAGTGAAGGAACAGAAAGAGGGCGACCAACAGTCGAATAGCACTGTCGTTTCCGACACCGCCACACAACATGGAGAGATGAAGTGAAGGAACAGAAAGAGGGCGACCAACAGTCGAGTAGGCCTCTCGTGTCTGTCACCTCCACACACCATGGAGAGATGAAGTGAAGGATCAGACGGAGGGCGACCAACAGTCGAGGAGCACTCTCGTGTCCGGCACCTCCACACAACATGGAGAGTTGAAGTGGCGGAACGGAAAGAGGGCGACCAACAGTCGAAGAGCACTCTCGTGTCAGGCACGTCCACACAACATGGAGAGTTGAAGTGGAGGAACAGAAAGAGGGCGACCAAGAGTCGAGCACCACTCTCTTGTCCGGCAACTTCACACTACATGGAGAGATGAAGTGAGGGAACAGAGAGAGGGCGACCACCAGTCGAGCAGCCCTCTCGTGTCCGGCACGTCCACACAACATAGAGAGCTGAAGTGAGGGAAAAGAGAGAGGGCGACCACCAGTCGAGCAGCCCTCTCGTGTCCGGCACGTCCACACAACATGGAGAGATGAAGTGAGGGAACAGAGAGATGGCGACCACCATTCGAGCTAGCATTCTCGTGTCCGGCACTGCCACAAAATAGGAAGAGATGAAGTGAGGGAACAGAGATAGGGCGACCCCGGTCGAGCAGCTCGCTCGTGTCCGCCACTGCCACAAAACATGGAGAGATTAAGTGAGGGAACAGAGAGAGCCGCCGAGAGAGGGAGACCCCAGTCGAGCAGCCCTCTTGTGTCCGGCACCGCCACACAAAATGGAGAGATGAAGTGAAGGAACAGAAAGAGGACGACCACCAGTCGAGCAGCCCTCTTGTGTCCGGCACCGCCACACAACATGGCGAGATGAAGTGAAGGAACAGAAAGAGGGCGACCAACAGTCGTGCAGCTCTCGTGTCCGGCACCGCCACACATCATGGAGAGATGAAGTGAAGGAACAGAAAGAGGGCGACCAACAGTCGAGGAGCTCTTGTGTCTGGCACCGCCACACAACATGGAGAGATGAAGTGAAGGAACAGAAAGAGGGTGACCAACGGTCACGCGGCACTCTCGTTTCTGGCACCTCCACACAACATGGAGAGATGAAGTGAAGGAACAGAAAGAGGGCGACCACCAGTCGAATAGCACTCTCGTTTCTGGCACCGCCACACAACATGGAGAGATGAAGTGAAGGAACAGAAAGAGGGCGAGCACCAGTCGAATAGCACTCTCGGTTCAGGCACCCCCACACAAAATGGAGAGATGAAGTGAAGGAACAGAAAGAGGGCGACCAACGGTCGAGCGGCACTCTCGTGTCCGGCACCTCCACGCAACATGGAGTGATGAAGTGAAGGAATAGAAAGAGGGCGACCAACGGTCGAGCGGCACTCTCGTGTCCGGCACCTCCACACAACATGAAGAGATGAAGAGAAGGAACAGAAAGAGGGCGACCAACGGTCGAGCGGCACTCTCGTGTCTGGCACCTCCACACAACATGGAGAGATGAAGAGAAGGAACAGAAAGAGGGCGACCAACGGTCGAGCGGCACTCTCGTGTCTGGCACGGCCACACAACATGGAGAGATGAAGTGAGGAAACAAAAAGAGGGCGACCAACAGTCGAGTAGGCCTCTCGTGTCTGTCACCTCCACACAACATGGAGAGATGAAGTGAAGCATCAGAAAGAGTGCGGCCAACAGTCGAGGAGCACTCTCGTGTCCGGCACCTCCACACAACATGGAGAGTTGAAGTGGAGGAACAGAAAGAGGGCGACCAACAGTCGAAGAGCACTCTCGTGTACGGCACGTCCACACAACATGGAGAGTTGAAGTGGAGGAACAGAAAGAGTGCGACCACCAGTCGAGCAGCACTCTCGTGTCCGGCACGTCTACACAACATAGAGAGATGAAGTGAGGGAACAGAGAGAGGGCGACCACCAGTCTAGCAGCCCTCTCGTGTCCGGCACGTCCACACAACATAGAGAGATGAAGTGAGGGAACAGAGAGAGCGCGACCACCAGACGAGCAGCCCTCTCGTGTCCGGCACGTCCACACAACATGGAGAGATGAAGTGAGGGAACAGAGGGCGGCCACCAGTCGAGCAGCTCTCTCGTGTCCGGCACCTCCACACAACATCGAGAGATGAAGTGAGGGAACAGAGAGATGGCGACCCCCGGTCGAGCAGCCCTGTCGTGTCCTGCACTACCACAAAACATAGAGATGAAGTGAAGGAACAGAGAGAAGGCGACCCCCGGTCGAACAGCCCGCTCGTGTCCGCCTCTGCCACAAAACATGGAGAGATTAAGTGAGGGAACAGAGAGAGCCGCCGCGAGAGGGAGACCCCAGCGAAGCAGCCCTCTTGTATCCGGCACCGCCACACAACATGGAGAGATGAAGTGAAGGAACAGAAAGAGGACGACCACCAATCGAGCAGCCCTCTTGTGTCCGGCACCGTCACACAACATGGAGAGATGAAGTGAAGGAACAGAAAGAGGGCGACCAACAGTCGAGCAGCTCTTGTGTCCGGCACCGCCACATAACATGGAGAGATGAAGTGAAGGAACAGAAAGAGGGCGACCAACGCTCGAGCGGCACTCTCGGTTCTGGCACCTCCACACAACATGGAGAGATGAACTGAAGGAACAGAAAGATAGCGACCAGCAGTCGAATATCACTCTCGTTTCTGGCACCGCCACACATCATGGAGAGATGAAGTGAAGGAACAGAAAGAGGGCGACCAACAGTCGAGGAGCCCTGACGTGTCCTGCACTACCACAAAACATAGAGATGAAGTGAGGGAACAGAGAGAAGGTGACCCCCGGTCGAACAGCCCGCTCGTGTCCGCCTCTGCCACAAAACATGGAGAGATTAAGTGAGGGAACAGAGAGAGCCGCCGAGAGAGGCAGACCCCAGTCAAGCAGCCCTCTTGTATCCGGCACCGCCACACAACATGGAGAGATGAAGTGAAGGAACAGAAAGAGGACGACCACCAATCGAGCAGCCCTCTTGTGTCCGGCACCGCCACACAACATGGAGAGATGAAGTGAAGGAACAGAAAGAGGGCGACCAACAGTCGAGCAGCTCTCGTGTCCGGCACCGCCACACATCATGGAGAGATGAAGTGAAGGATCAGAAAGAGGGCGACCAACAGTCGAGCAGCTCTTGTGTCCGGCACCGCCACACAACATGGAGAGATGAAGTGAAGGAACAGAAAGAGGGCGACCAACGGTCGAGCGGCACTCTCGTTTCTGGCACCTCCACACAAAATGGAGAGATGAACTGAAGGAACAGAAAGAGGGCGACCACCAGTCGAATAGCACTCTCGCTTCTGGGACCGCCACACAACATGGAGAGATGAAGTGAAGGAACAGAAAGAGGGCGACCACCAGTCGAATAGCACTCTCGTTTGTGGCACCGCCACAACACATGGAGAGATGAAGTGAAGGAACAGAAAGAGGGTGACCAATAGTCGAATAGCACTCTCGTGTCCCGCACCTCCACACAACATGGAGAGATGAAGTGAAGGAATAGAAAGAGGGCGACCAACGGTCGAGCGGCACTCTCGTGTCCGGTACCTCCACACAACATGGAGAGATGAAGAGAAGGAACAGAAAGAGGGCGACCAACGGTCGAGCGGCACTCTCGTGTCTGGCACGACCACACAACATGGAGAGATGAAGTGAAGGAACAGATAGAGAGCGACCACCAGTCGAGCTGATCTCTCGTGTCTGGCACCCCCACACAACATGGACAGATGAAGTGAAGGAACAGAGAGAGGGCGGCCATCAGTCGAGCACCTCTATCGTATCCGGCACGTCCACACAACATAGAGAGATGAAGTGAGGGAACAGAGAGAGGGCGACCACCAGTCGAGCAGACCTCTCGTGTCCGGCACGTCCACACAACATGGAGAGATGAAGTGAGGGAACAGAGGGCGGCCACCAGTCGAGCAGCTCTCTCGTGTCCGACACCTCCACACAACATCGAGAGATGAAGTGATGAAACAGAGATAGGGCGACCCCCGGTCGAGGAGCCCTGTCGTGTCCTGCACTACCACAAAAGATAGAGATGAAGTGAGGGAACAGAGAGAAGGCGACCCCCGGTCGAGCAGCCCGCTGGTGTCCGACACTGCCACAAAACATGGAGAGATTAAGTGAGGGAAAAGAGAGAGCCGCCGAGAGAGGGAGACCGCAGTCGAGCAGCCCTCTTGTGTCCGGCACCGCCACACAAATTGGAGAGATGAAGTGAAGGAACAGAAAGAGGACGACCACCAGTCGAGCAGCCCTCTTGTGTGCGGCACCGCCACACAACATGGAGAGATGAAGTGAAGGAACAGAAAGAGGGCGACCAACAGCCGAGCAGCTCTCGTGTCCGGCACCGCCACACATCATGGAGAGATGAAGTGAAGGAACAGAAAGAGGCCGACCAACAGTCGAGGAGCTCTTGTGTCCGGCACCGCCACACAACATGGAGAGATGAAGTGAAGGAACAGAAAGATGGCGAGCAACGGTCGAGCGGCACTCTCGTTTCTGGCACCTCCACACAACATGGAGAGATGAAGTGAAGGAACAGAAAGAGGGCGACCACCAGTCGAATAGCACTCGTTTCTGGCACCGCCACACAACATGGAGAGATGAAGTGAAGGAACAGAAAGAGGGCGACCACCAGTCGAATAGCACTCTCGTTTCTGGCACCGCCACACAACATGGAGAGATGAAGTGAAGGAACAGAAAGAGGGGGACCACCAGTCGAATAGCACTCTCGGTTCTGGCACCTCCACACAAAATGGAGAGATGAAGTGAAGGAACAGAAAGAGGGCGACCATCGGTCGAGCGGCACTCTCGTGTCCGGCACCTCCACACAACATGGAGAGATGAAGAGAAGGAACAGAAAGAGGGCGACCAACGGTCGAGCGGCACTCTCGTGTCCGGCACCTCCACACAACATGGAGAGATGAAGAGAAGGAACAGAAAGAGGGCGACCAACGGTCGAGCGGCACTCTCGTGTTTGGCACCTCCACACAAATGGAGAGATGAAGAGAAGGAACAGAAAGAAGGCGACCAACGGTCGAGCGGCACTCTCGTGTCCGGCACCTCCACACAACATGGAGAGATGAAGTGAAGAAACAGAAAGAGGGCGACCACCAGTCGAATAGCACTCTCGTTTCTTGCAACGCCACACAACATGGAGAGATGAAGTGAAGGAACAGAAAGAGGGCGACCACCAGTCGAATAGCACTATCGTTTCTGGCACCGCCACACAACATGGAGAGATGAAGTGCAGGAACAGAATGAGAGCGACAACCAGTCAAATAGCACTCTCGTTTCTGGCACCGCCACACAACATGGACAGATGAAGCGAAGGAACCGAAAGAAGGTGACCACCAGACGATAGCACTCTCGGTTCTGGCACCGCCACACAACATGGACAGATGAAATGAAGGAACAGAGAGAGGGCGACCACCAGTCGAATATCACTCTCGTTTCTGGCATCGCCACACAACATGGAGAGATGAAGTGAAGGAACAGAAAGAGGGGGACCACACGACGAGCCGCCCTCTTGTGTCCGGCACCTCCACACAACATGGAGAGATGAAGTGAAGGAACAGAAAGAGCGCGACCACCAGTCGAATAGCACTCTCGTTTCTGGCACCTCCAGAAAACATGGAGAGATGAAGTGAAGGAACAAAAAGAGGGCCACCACAAGTCGAATAGCACTCTCGTTTCCGACACCGCCACACAACATGGAGAGATGAAGTGAAGGAACAGAAAGAGGGCGACCAACAGTCGAGTAGGCCTCTCGTGTCTGTCACCTCCACACAGCTTGGAGAGATGAAGTGAAGGATCAGAAAGAGGGCGACCAACAGTCGAGGAGCACTCTCGTGTCCGTCACCTCAACACAACATGGAGAGTTGAAGTGGAGGAACAGAAAGAGGGCGACCAACAGTCGAGCAGCCCTCTCGTGTCCGGCACGTCCACACAACATGGAGAGATGAAGTGAGGGAACAGAGGGCGGCCACCAGTCGAGCAGCTCTCTCGTGTCCGGCACCACCACACAACATCGAGAGATGAAGTGAGGGAACAGAGAGATGGCGACCACCAGTCGAGCGGCACTCTCGTGTCCGGCACCTCCACGCAACATGGAGTGATGAAGTGAAGGAACAGAAAGAGGACGACCACCAGTCGAGCAGCCCTCTTGTGTGCGGCACCGCCACACAACATGGAGAGATGAAGTGAAGGAACAGAGAGAGGGCGACCACCAGTCGAGATGACCTCTCGTGTCAGGAACCGGTACACAACATGGAGAGATGTAGTGAAGAAACAGAGAGAGGGCGACCCCAGTTGAGCTGACCTGTCGTGTCCGGCACCGCCACATAACATGGAGAGATGTAGTGAAGGAATAGAGAGAGGGCGACCCCCATTCGAGATGTCCTCTCGTGTCCGACACCGGTACACAACATGGAGAGATGTAGTGAAGGAACAGAGAGAGGGCGACCCCCAGTCGAGATGACCTCTCCTGTCTGGCACCTCCACACAACATGGAGAGATGAAGTGAAGGAACAGAGAGAGGGCGACCCCCAGTCGAGCTGACTTCTCGTGTCCGACACCGGTACACAACATGGAGAGATGTAGTGAAGGAACAGAGAGAGGGCGAACCCCAGTCGAGATGACCTCTCGTGTCCGACACCGGTACACAACATGGAGAGATGTAGTGAAGGAACAGAGGGAGAGGGCGACCACCAGTCGAGCTGACCTCTCGTGTCCGACACAGGTACACAAGATGGAGAGATGTAGTGAAGGAACAGAGAGAGAGGGCGACCACCAGTCGAGCTGACCTCTCGTGTCCGACACCGGTACACAACATGGAGAGATGTAGTGAAGGAACACAGAGAGAGGGCGACCACCAGTCGAGCTGACCTCTCGTGTCCGACACCGGTACTAAACATGGAGAGATGTAGTGAAGGAACAGAGAGAGAGGGCGACCACCAGTCGAGCTGACCTCTCGTGTCCGACACCGGTACACAACATGGAGAGATGTAGTGAAGGAACAGAGAGAGAGGGCGACCACCAGTCGAGCTGACCTCTCGTGTCCGACACCGGTACACAACATGGAGAGATGTAGTGAAGGAACAGAGAGAGAGGGCGACCACCAGTCGAGCTGACCTCTCGTGTCCGACACCGGTACACAACATGGAGAGATGTAGTGAAGGAACAGAGAGAGAGGGCGACCACCAGTCGAGCTGACCTCTCGTGTCCGACACCGGCACACAACATGGAGAGATGTAGTGAAGGAACAGAGAGAGAGGGCGACCACCAGTCGAGCTG
Organism: Deroplatys truncata; assembly: GCA_030765065.1. NCBI lineage: Eukaryota > Metazoa > Arthropoda > Insecta > Mantodea > Mantidae > Deroplatys > Deroplatys truncata. The sequence goes on along the minus strand of CM060980.1, from coordinate 212,710,105 downwards.
ACCTCTCGTGTCCGACACCGGTACACAACATGGAGAGATGTAGTGAAGCAACAGAGAGAGGGCGACCCCCAGTCGAGCTGACTTCTCGTGTCCGACACCGGTACACAACATGGAGAGATGTAGTGAAGGAACAGAGAGAGGGCGAACCCCAGTCGAGATTAACTCTCGTGTCCGACACCGGTACACAACATGGAGAGATGTAGTGAAGGATCAGAGAGAGAGGGCGACCACCAGTCGAGCTGACCTCTCGTGTCCGACACCGGTACACAACATGGAGAGATGTAGTGAAGGAACAGAGAGAGGGCGAACCCCAGTCGAGCTGACCTCTCGTGTCCGACACCGGTACACAACATGGAGAGATGTAGTGAAGGAACAGAGAGAGGGCGCCCACCAGTCGAGCTGACCTCTCGTGTCCGGCACCGCCACATAACATGGAGAGATGTAGTGAAGGAACAGAAATAGGGCGACCACCAGTCGGGCTGACCTCCCGTGTCTGGCACCTCCACACAACATGGAGAGATGTAGTGAAGGAACAGAGAGAGGTCGACCACCAGTCGAGCTGACCTCTCGTGTCCGACACCGCCACACAACATTGAGAGTTGAAGTGAAGGAACAGAGAGAGGGCGACCCCCAGTTGAGCTGACTTCTCGTGTCCGACACCGTTACACAACATGGAGAGATGTAGTGAAGGAACAGAGAGAGGGCGACCCCCAGTTGAGCTGACCTCTCGTGTCCGACAATGTTACACAACATGGTGAGATGAAGTGAAGGAACAGAGAGAGGGTGACCCCAGTTGAGCTGACCTCTCGTGTCCGACACCGTTACACAACATGGAGAGATGTAGTGAAGGAACAGAGAGAGGGCGACCACCAGTCGAGCTGACCTCTCGTGTCTGGCACCTCCACACAACATTTAGAGATGTAGTCAAGGAACAGAGAGAGGGCGACCCCCAGTCGAGCTGACCTCTCGTGTCGGATACCGGTACACAACATGGAGAGATGTAGTGAAGGAACAGAGAGAGGGCGACCACCAGTCGAGCTGACCTCCCGTGTGTGGCACCTCCACACAACATTTAGAGATGTAGTCAAGGAACAGAGAGAGGGCGACCTCCAGTCGAGCTGACCTCTCGTTTCGGATACCGGTACACAACATGGAGAGATGTAGTGAAGGAACAGAGAGAGAGGGCGACCACCAGTCGAGCTGACCTCTCGTGTCTGGCACCTCCACACAACATTTAGAGATGTAGTCAAGGAACAGAGAGAGGGCGACCCCCAGTCGAGCTGACCTCTCGTGTCGGATACCGGTACACAACATGGAGAGATGTAGTAAAGGAACAGAGAGAGGGCGACCACCAGTCGAGATGACCTCTCGTGTCCGACACGGGTACACAACACGGAGAGATGTAGTGAAGGAACAGAAATAGGGCGACCACCAGTCGGGCTGACCTCTCGTGTCTGGCGCCTCCACACAACATGGAGAGATGTAGTGAAGGAACAGAGAGAGGGTGACCGCCAGTCGAGCTGACCTCTCGTGTCCGACACCGCCACACAACATTGAGAGTTGAAGTGAAGGAACAGAGAGAGGGCGACCCCCAGTTGAGCTGACCTCTCGTGTCCGACACCGTTACACAACATGGAGAGATGTAGTGAAGGAACAGAGAGAGGGCTACCCCCAGTTGAGCTGACCTCTCGTGTCCGACAAGGTTACACAGCATGGTGAGATGAAGTGAAGGAACAGAGAGAGGGTGACCCCAGTTCAGCTGACCTCTCGTGTCCGACACCGTTACACAACATGGAGACATGTAGTGAAGGAACAGAGAGAGGGGTACCACCAGTCGAGCTGACCTCTCGTGTCTGGCACCTCCACAGAACATGGAGAGATGAAGTGAAGGAACTGAGAGAGGTCGACATCAGTCGAGCTGAGCTCTCTTGTCTGGCACCGCCACATAACATGGAGAGATGAAGTGAAGGAACAGAAAGAGGGCGACCACCAGTCGAGCAGACCTCTCGTGTTTGACACCGCTACACAACATGGAGAGATGAAGTGAAGGAACAGAGAGAGGGCGACCCCAGTCGAGCAGTCCTCTCGTGTTTGGCACCGCTACACAACATGGAGAGATGTAGTGAAGGAACACAGAGAGGGCGACCACCAGTCGAGCTGACCTCTCGTGTCCGACACCGGTACACAACATGGAGAGATGTAGTGAAGGAACAGAGAGAGGGTGACCCCCAGTCGAGCTGACCTCTCGTGTCCGGCACCGCCACATAACTTGAAGAGATGTAGTGAAGGAACAGAGAGAGGGCGACCACCAGTCGAGCTGACCTCTCGTGTCCGGCACCGCCACATAACTTGGAGAGATGTAGTGAAGGAACAGAGAGAGGGTGACCCCCAGTCGAGCTGACCTCTCGTGTCCGGCACCGCCACATAACTTGGAGAGATGTAGTGAAGGAACACAGAGAGGGCGACCACCAGTCGAGCTGACCTCTCGTGTCCGGCACCGCCACATAACATGGAGAGATGTAGTGAAGGAACAGAGAGAGGGCGACCACCAGTCGAGCTGACCTCTCGTGTCCGACACCGGTACACAACATGGAGAGATGTAGTGAAGGAACAGAGAGAGGGCGACCACCAGTCGAGCTGACCTCACATGTCCGACACCGGTACACAACATGGAGAGATGTAGTGAAGGAACAGAGAGAGGGCGACCCCCATTCGAGCTGACCTCTCGTGTCTGGCACCGCCACATAACATGGAGAGATGTAGTGAAGGAACAGAGAGAGGGCGACCCCCAGTCGAGCTGACCTCTCGTGTCCGACACCGTTACACAACATGGAGAGGTGTAGTGAAGGAACAGAGAGACGGCGACCCCCAGTCGAGCTGACCTCTCGTGTCTGGCACGGCCACACAACATGGAGAGATGTAGTGAAGGAACAGAGAGAGGGCGACCCCCAGTCGAGCTGACCTCTCGTGTCTGGCACGGCCACACAACATGGAGAGATGTAGTGAAGGAACAGAGAGAGGGCGACCCCCAGTCGAGCTGACCTCTCGTGTCTGGCACGGCCACACAACATGGAGAGATGTAGTGAAGGAACAGAGTGACGGTCACCCCCAGTCGAGCAGCCCTCTCGTGTCCGGCACCGCCACATAACATGGAGAGATGTAGTGAAGGAACAGAGAGAGGGCGACCCCCAGTCTAGCTAACTTGTCGTGTCCGACACCGGTACACAACATGGAGAGATGTAGTGAAGGAACAGAGAGAGGGCGCCCCCCAGTCGAGCTGACTTGTCGTGTCCGACACCGGTACATAACATGGAGAGATGTAGTGAAGGAACAGAGAGAGGGCGACCCCCAGTCTAGCTGACCTCTCGTGTCCGGCACCGCCACGCAACATGAAAACCGGAAAGAAAGGAAAATGTGGCAGGGAAGAAATGAGCCTAGCATTCGCCTGTCAAGGCATGGGAAAGTGAGGCCGAGGATGGATCCCGGGATCTCCCCTGTGCCATGCAGTCTTGTTGTAGTATCCTGAGAGGTTTGATATTGAACCGACAGTTATGTGGGTGTCCGAGCCTCGACATCACCACTCGTAAGCTAAGTTATACATTCACTATCCAAATTATAGGGGAAATACATGTTATGGGGCGCCTTGAATACAAAAAAGTAACTTTTACACAAATTTGGTGTATCCCAAGGACAAAAATTTTACTCTTGCTCTGCTTGTTTGCTTTCATATTTATTCAACAAAAGCTATTGGTGATAACATTTTTCGTAGCCACGCAGACAACGGTAGTAAGACAGTCAAGTATTTAACAAAATCTCACGTGGCTAATAACAACCAAAGGAAAGGACGAAAGTGTTTCGCTTTTAATAATGAAAGTTCCGTACAAAAACAAGAAATACATAACAACCGTTTAGGTACCTGTCTTCTTCAGAAAGTGTTGTTTATCTTCAATTAAAGTCGTTGTGAATGAAGAGGACTTTACACGCTTTTCCCAGAAAATTGAAGATATACTTTATTTTCCCATGTTAAACACACGTGTGCTGTTTTAATCGAAATTTTTGGAGCCATTTACCAGAAAATAAAAAGTAACCTAATTATTTACATGCAAACAGTAATTGGAATGAGGGATTTTCTTAAATATCTTTGTGTCGCATCCTTGAAGATATGCAACTTTTTGGGTTTAAGTTATGCCACACACACACACACACACACACACACACACATCTACGTTTTTCTTAATATGCTTCTTTTATTTATTCAGAGGGTCTCAAAACCTGTATTTCAGGTGAAATCTCGCTAATTTTTGGATGGAATGCAATACTTACTGCAGAGAAAGTAAAAGGAGCATTTATACAAAACCTCCGTGTCTGTGAACAGCAAAACCCAAAAACTAAATGTAAGAAAAAGCTTGCGTAACGAAAATGCTCGCACTGTGCTATGTCTGAATGACTGATAAACCGTACTTAGATCTAATTAACGCACACAATTTATGTCAGCAAAGTGTTTTGTCGTATTAGCCAATATTACTTCTTGTTATTGCCGAATTCTGCTAAGACACCATTCTTTTGTCCTGCAAACAGAGAGCCAGCATATGACTACAACCAAATTACTAGATAATTAAAATATTTCTGGAAACGTTTATGTGATTATCACAAAACAGATGAAACACTTTCACCTATGTGCAAGTGGTCTCATACCTATTCTCACAATACAAACTCTACCATTACAGATTTACAAAACATCCTATGACACAACTCAACAGTAAAACCCCACTCATGTATGAGAACAAGCGAACATGTTAAATAAAATATATTGATGAGAGGAAATTTATTTGAAAAGTCTGGTTCACAATGCACATCGGGTCGAAAGTCGATTTTCATTTGTTTTAGGTGACCAATCAAATTGGATAGAATAATGCAGATTCAGTCGTACGTGAGAAGCAACCCTCGTTCCAGCTTTAAGTGAGAGTACTACTTTAGTATTGCATTCCACACAAAATTCGATACCGAGATTTCATCGCAAATACGTGTTTTGGGGTGCCCTGAATTCAAACATGCCCATGTGTCTGTGAACAGCATAACTCAAAATGGATAAATAACAAAGTTGGTCTTTGAGTTTAGTATGTTCCAAGAACGCGACACGAAGATTTTCAAGAAAACCCCCACCCCATGGAACATTTTTCGAAATTAACGATTTTCGAAAAACTGGCTCTAACGATTTTTATTAAATATCATAAGTAGAATAAGAATACCGGTTTGAGCGCACAGAGAGATGCCGAAAAACTGATAAGCTTCTTTGATCTATGCCGCTAGCCCCGCCCCCTCCCTTTGTGTGCTCACATGCCGCCAGGTCTCGTGTCGTTAGGCCCCGCCCCCTCTCGCTTTGTGTGCTCACCTAATGCCGACAGTGTCTGTGCCGGCAGGTTCTACCCCCTCCCCCATGCGTTCTACTGTGGCGTCATGACTTGATGGAATTGTTTTCTCGAGTCCTGCCGCCCCTCGGCAAATTAATTAGGTAATGTTCGTCAAACATTTTTTTTATGATTACTAAGGTCTGCAGATTGCATCCTCGAGCAATTAAGTTTTTTGATTAATGAATTGTTGACTGGAGCTTGAGTATAAGTAGTCTGCTCACGGGAACAGTCTGTCATGTAATGAAACACTGCAGCCTTCTTGTATCTGGGGAAATCGCTTGTCCATTAGCTGAACATGTTAGACGCTTTCAACACATTAATAGGCTTTTAAGTTTACATTCCGGATCTGTTTACATACATTAGCGAACGACATACTTCCGCCAGGCGGTAACGGTGACCTCCATTAGCTGACCAGTTAGACGCTTTCACCCCATTAGCGAACAATGTCAGTAATTGTTTTCCTAAGTGCTCTGCCCAACACTCAACACTTTAGATTTTAGCGATGGAAATGATATAAAAAGCAGCAGCTTCTCCAACGAGTTCCAAGTTGACCAGGATGCCCGGGTTCGAATTACAAATTCAGCTTCTAATAACTCAGAGACTAATTACGATAAAGACATCAAATAAAGTTTATTACATTAAGGTCATTAGATAGTTTCTTGTGCATGTATATTTGGGTACATGGCGTCCAGGGTTCGAATACCGATAAAATGTAATTTAATTATAAATTTAATAACTCCTAAACTAATTAAGATAAAGACGCCAAATAAACTTTATTGCCTTTATTTTATTAGGTAGTATCTTGTGGATGTGTAATTAGATACCTGAAGTTCTGGGTTCGAGCCTAATGTTTAAATCGTCATTATCTCAGAAACTAAGAGAGGTAGAGGAATTGACCAAAGCATGATTGATAGCTCCTATGATGGGTAATTAATACTGTATATAATTTTTAATCAGTTGTCCTTACTTCGAATCCCGATCTTTCAATCACTTACTTATTTTTTCTCTATACTCTAGAATATGTCACTTAGATTAATGCTGTAACTACATACACAACCTTTAAACATATCAAACTAATATTGTAAATAATTTTGTTTCTGGTGTCCAGGGTTCGAATACCGATAAAATGTAATTTAATTATAAATTTAATAACTTCTAAACTAATTAAGATAAAGACGCCAAATAAACTTTATTGTCTTTATGTTATTAGGTACTATCTTGTGGATGTGTAATTAGATACCTGACGTTCTAGGTTCGATCCTAATTTTAAATCGTCATTATCTCAGAAACTAAGAGAGGTAGACGAGTGAACCAAAGCATGATTGATAGCTCCTATAAGGGGTAATTAATACTGTACAAAATTTTTAATCAGTTGTCCTTATTTCGAATCCCGATCTTTCAATCACTTACTTATTTTTTCTCTATACTCTAGAATATATCACTTAGATTGATGCTGTAACTGCATACACAACCTTTAAACATATCAAACTAATATTGTAAATAATTTCGTTTCTGGTGTCCAGGGTTCGAATACCGATAAAATGTAGTTTAATTATAAATTTAATAACTTCTAAACTAATTAAGATAAAGACGCCAAATAAACTTTATTGCCTTTATGTTATTAGGTACTATCTTGTGGATGTGTAATTAGATACCTGACGTTCTGGGTTCGATCCTAATTTTAAATCGTCATTATCTCAGAAACTAAGAGAGGTAGACGAGTGAACCAAAGCATGATTGATAGCTCCTATAAGGGATAATTAATACTGTATATAATTTTCAATCAGTTGTCCTTACTTCGAATCCCGATCTTTCAATCACTTATTTTTCTCTATACTCTAGAATATATCACTTAGATTGATGCTGTAACTGTATACAGCACCTTTAAACATATCAAACTAATATTGTAAATAATTTCGTTTCTGGTGTCCAGGGTTCGAATACCGATAAAATGTAGTTTAATTATAAATTTAATAACTTCTAAACTAATTAAGATAAAGACGCCAAATAAACTTTATTGCCTTTATGTTATTAGGTATTATCTTGTGGATGTGTAATTAGATACCTGACGTTCTGGGTTCGAGCCTAATTTTAAATCGTCATTATCTCAGAAACTAAGAGAGGTAGAGGAATTGACCAAAGCATGATTGATAGCTCCTATGAGGGGCAATTAATACTGTATATAATTTTCAATCAGCTGTCCTTACTTCGAATCCCGATCTTTCAATCACTTACTTATTTTTCTCTATACTCTAGAATATATCACTTAGATTGATGCTGTAACTGCATACAGCACCTTTAAACATATCAAACTAATATTGTAAATAATTTTGTTTCTGGTGTCCAGGGTTCGAATACCGATAAAATATAGTTTAATTATAAATTTAATAACTTCTAAACTAATTAAGATAAAGACGCCAAATAAACTTTATTGCCTTTATGTTATTAGGTATTATCTTGTGGATGTGTAATTAGATACCTGACGTTCTGGGTTCGAGCCTAATTTTAAATCGTCATTATCTCAGAAACTAAGAGAGGTAGAGGAATTGACCAAAGCATGATTGATAGCTCCTATGAGGGGCAATTAATACTGTATATAATTTTCAATCAGCTGTCCTTACTTCGAATCCCGATCTTTCAATCACTTACTTATTTTTCTCTATACTCTAGAATATATCACTTAGATTGATGCTGTAACTGCATACAGCACCTTTAAACATATCAAACTAATATTGTAAATAATTTTGTTTCTGGTGTCCAGGGTTCGAATACCGATAAAATATAGTTTAATTATAAATTTAATAACTTCTAAACTAATTAAGATAAAGACGCCAAATAAACTTTATTGCCTTTATGTTATTAGGTATTATCTTGTGGATGTGTAATTAGATACCTGACGTTCTGGGTTCGAGCCTAATTTTAAATCGTCATTATCTCAGAAACTAAGAGAGGTAGACGAGTGAACCAAAGCATGATTGATAGCTCCTATGAGGGGTAATTAATACTGTATATAATTTTCAATCAGTTGTCCTTACTTCGAATCCCGATCTTTCAATCACTTACTTATTTTTCTCTATACTCTGGAATATATCACTTAGATTGATGCTGTAACTGCATACAGCACCTTTAAACATATCAAACCAATATTGTAAATAATTTTGTTTCTGGTGTCCAGGGTTCGAATACCGATAAAATATAGTTTAATTATAAATTTAATAACTTCTAAACTAATTAAGATAAAGACGCCAAATAAACTTTATTGCCTTTATGTTATTAGGTATTATCTTGTGGATGTGTAATTAGATACCTGACGTTCTGGGTTCGAGCCTAATTTTAAATCGTCATTATCTCAGAAACTAAGAGAGGTAGAGGAATTGACCAAAGCATGATTGATAGCTCCTATGAGGGGCAATTAATACTGTATATAATTTTCAATCAGCTGTCCTTACTTCGAATCCCGATCTTTCAATCACTTACTTATTTTTCTCTATACTCTAGAATATATCACTTAGATTGATGCTGTAAATGCATACAGCACCCTTAAAGATATCAAACTAATATTGTAAATAATATTGGTTCTGGTGTCCAGGGTTCGAATACCGATAAAATGTAATTTAATTATAAATTTAATAACTCCTAAACTAATTAAGATAAAGACACCAAATAAACTTTTATAGGGGAAAGGATGCTCTCCTGAAACATTAGGTCTCTAGATAGAAGTATTTATAGGGGAGAGATAGGGAATACCAGGGCTGATGCTAGGCTAGTCAGATGCTAAAGGAGGGAGGGATATGCTTTATACGAGAGAGATAGGGAACACAAGGAAAGATGCTATACTAAACAGGACTTGAAGGGTAGAATATGAGCGATATAGCAAACCGAGGAGAGGTATTAGGATAGGAGTTTTGAATGATGGAGTAGGCGTTTATGTGCGAGAGATAGGGAATACGAGGGTCGATGCTAGGCTAGACGGTGTTGAATGAGGGAATGCATCTTATATGAGAGAGGTAGGGGAATATGAGGAGAAGTGCTAGGCTAGTCGGGAAGGTCTGAATGAGAGAGTATACGTCTATATGGGAAAATATAGGGAAAATGAAGGTAGGTGCTAGGTTGAGAGAGTCTTCAAGGAGGAAAATGCATTTATATGAGAGCCGTAGGGTATACGAGGAGAGGTGCTAGTCTAGACATGGTTTGAGGATTAGAGTATACGTTTATATGGGAGAAATATGGAAAACAGGAGAGATACAAGGATAGACAGAGATTGAAGGAGGAGGAATGTAGGTTTATACTGTAATATAGAGAGTAATTCGATTATAAAACTTTTCTCATCCAGCCTTACAACACTTTTTATATACTTAATTTCTAAACCTTACAAACTTTATATTTGTTAAACAGTAGTGCGCGAGACGGAGAGGGACAAACAGTATAGACAAACAGTATATCGGTTTACAGTGAAGTATACGTCCTAACCTATTCCCACCCTGTTTGTTCTGGATCTTCTCATTGTCTGTCATCTAACGTAACCACGTAACAAGACGTAACACAGGAAATCATACATATGGCACATTAAAAAAAAATAAAGGTATATATAATGAAACATAAACAAGTAGACAGAGGGTCGTCGATACATAGAAAACCAGGAGTTGTATGTACTGAGACCATAGATTAGTATAGGCAAACAACAAAGAAGTGAATTTATAGTGTAAATAGCCTAATATTTTCAAATATTATTATAGTCTAAAAGTATATAACTTAATTATGTATCGAGTATTGAGAAATAAACGTTATTCATTATTCACTAATCTCAGATCACTGCAATTGTATTGAATCAATTCACAATTGCTAATGCCATTCAACTTTCATTTGTCTCTGATACATAAACAAATTGCAAAATGGAGAAGGACGAAAGTAATAAAAAAACTCAGGCAGCAAATTTTAAGAAAGAAGAGAAAGATATATGACCGACATTGTTTTAGAACACAAATTAGTGTTGAAAATAAAATGACTGATAGCTCTGCTAAGCGTAAGGAAGAGACATGGAAATAAATTGCAAATGAATACAATTCTAGGTTAGAAAAAGAAGATAAACAACATTCATGTAAACCAATTTTTAAAAATCAGTTTAACTGAATACATGTAAAAAAACATATCACTTTACAAAAAGTAATGCAGACAACATTTATTTTTTATAAACATTATCCTATTACATTCCTTTACAAAAAACCATACATATTTCCTAAAGGCAAAGGTGATAGTCTAGACATTCTAAACACTCAGTTATATAATCATATACATCACACAGAAAGAGACCATCATTATCAGTAAAAAAACTAAACATCTCAACAATGTCTGAATGATGTATTTTATAAGTACAAGTTTTTTGATATTTCAAAGTTCCTGTTAACCATGGCAGTAATTGATTAACACAATTTCTCGATCCTGTCATGCTATAACTTTAGATGCTTTCAGCTTACTTATAATTTCCTCAATCTCTTGTGTGTGTCTATTATTACCAGCATCCCTCGACGCAATTAGTAACCTCAATATATTTACTAGTCTATTCGGATTTTCAAGCGTTGATATCACTGAATCATCATCATATGAAGATTTCATATTCTCGCAACTTCCGATGTATCCAGATTTTTCACCAACAGTAGTCTCCAGTGAAGGACAGAGGCTTGATATGGTATAACATTCCCCTCTATACATCTTCGGATCTTCAAGTGCAGGTGAGAGAGTCGATTCAGTATAACATGTTGCTCTATGAAACTTAAATCTTGACAAAGAACGATTCTTAAAAATCCGCCCGCATACACAGCATCTAATAACGCGTTTTCCTCCATGTGTAATGTATGAAAAATCGAGTTTCTCATTCGTCAGTTGCACAGATTTTCTCGGGCAGTAGCTCATGCTAAAACTAAAAGAAATTAAATGAATACGTGAATGCTAACGCTCGAAGGAATTAAAAGCGAATGAATGAATTCATAACACGCACCTATGTATATATCCAGGATGAGGACGACGGAGGGAATTGCGATCAATGCATAGCAGGGAGAAAGGATACTCTCTTGAAACATTAGTCATCTAGACAACTATTGTTCACGGAGCCTGTAGACGTCAGGTTGAATGGGACAGACCTCAGGTTCAAATCTTTAAGGGCACGGACCCAGCCTTTTGCCTGTCATGTATACTAAACCATCCTAACAGCGTAACATTACGTTACAACGACACGTAACCAGAACATGGCGAGTGCGAGCATGGAAAAAAGGATGCTCTCTGGGAACATTACTGGAAAAGGATGCTCTCTGGAAACACTAGTCATCCACACAACGGGTTGTCCCTAACATTTCCAGATTTCGGGTCGTTCAACATCGTGACGCGCCCCTGTCATCTACATTTCGACGAACTTTTACCTCCTGAATTAAAGTTTGGTGATCTGTATAGACCTGCACAACATGCATTACGCTATGTAACAGACTCATCACGTTATGTAACAACACGATCACGCTAGGTAACAACATGTTCACGCTATGTAACAACATGATCACGTTATGTAACAACATGATCACGCTATGTAACAACATGATCACGCCATGTAACAACATGATCACGCTATGTAACAACATGATCACGCTATGTAACAACATGATCACGCTATGTAACAACATGACCACGCTATGTAACAAAACGATCAAGCTATGTAACAACTGATCACGCTATGTAACAACATGATCATGCTATGTAACAACCTGAGCACGCTATGTAACAACATGATCACGCTATGTAACAAACTGAGTACGCTATGTAACAACATGATCACGCCATGTAACAACTGATCACGCTATGTAACAACATGCTCAAGCTATGTAACAACTGATCACGCTATGTAACAACATGATCACGCTATGTAACAACCTGAGCACGCTATGTAACAATCTGATCACGTTATGTAACAACTGATCACGCTATGTAACAACATGATCACGCTATGTAACAACATGATCACGCTATGTAACAACATGATCACGCTATGTAGCAACATGTTCACGCTATGTAACAACATGACCACGCTATGTAACAAAACGAACACGCTATGTAACAACACGATCACGCTATGTAACAACACGATCACGCAATGTAACAACTGATCACGCTATGTAACAACCTGATCAAGCTATGTAACAACTGATCACGCTATGTCACAACATGATCACGCTATGTAACAACCTGAGCACGCTATGTAACAACATGATCACGCTATGTAACCACCTGAGTACACTATGTAACAACATGATCACGCCATGTAACAACTGATCACGCTATGTAACAACATGCTCAAGCTATGTAACAACTGATCACGCTATGTAACAACACGATCACGCTATGTAACAACCTGATCAAGCTATGTAACAACATGATCACGCTATGTAACAACCTGAGTACGCTATGTAACAACATGATCACGCCATGTAACAACTGATCACGCTATGTAACAACATGCTCAAGCTATGTAACAACATGTTCACGCTATGTAACAACATGATCACGCTATGTAACAACATGTTCACGCTATGTAACAACATGATCACGCTATGTAACAACATGACCACACTATGTAACAACATGATCACGCTATGTAACAAAACGATCAAGCTATGTAACAACACGATCACGCTATGTAACAACCTGATCAAGCTATGTAACAACTGATCACGCTATGTAACAACCTGAGCACGCTATGTAACAACCTGATCACGCTATGTAACAACTGATCACGCTATGTAACAACATGCTCAAGCTATGTAACAACATGATCACGCTATTTAACAACATGTTCATGCTATGTAACAACATGTTCACGCTATGTAACAACATGATCACGCTATGTAACAACATGACCACACTATGTAACAACATGATCATGCTATGTAACAAAACGATCAAGCTATGTAACAACATGATCACGCTATGTAACAAAACGATCACGCTATGTAACAAAACGATCAAGCTATGTAACAACCTGAGCACGCTATGTAACAACATGTTCACGCTATGTAACAACATGATCACGTTATGTAACAACATGATCACGCTATGTAACAACATGATCACGCTATGTAACAAAACGATCAAGCTATGTAACAACCTGAGCACGCTATGTAACAACATGTTCACGCTATGTAACAACATGAACACGCTATGTAACAATACGATCACGCTATGTAACAATCTGATTACGCTATGTAACAACTGATCACGCTATGTAACAACATGATCACGCTATGTAACAACCTGAGCACGTTATGTAACAACATGACTACGCTATGTAACAAAACGATCACGCTATGTAACAACTGATCACGCTATGTAACAACCTGAGCACGCTATGTAACAACATGACCACGCTATGTAACAAAACGATCACGCTATGTAACAACTGATCACGCTATGTAACAACCTGAGCACGCTATGTAACAACCTGAGCACGCTATGTAACAATACGATCATGCTATGTAACAACCTGATCACGCTATGTAACAACCTGATTACGCTATGTAACAACTGATCACGCTATGTAACAACATGATCACGCCATGTAACAACCTGAGCACGCTATGTAACAACATGATCACGCTATGTAACAACATGAACACGCTATGTAACAATACGATCACGCTATGTAACAATCTGATTACTATGTAACAACGGATCACGCTATGTAACAACATGATCACGCTATGTAACAACCTGAGCACGCTATGTAACATCATGATCACGCTATGTAACAACCTGATCACGCTATGTAACAACATGCTCACGCTATGTAACAACTGATCACGCTATGTAACAACATAATCACGCTATGTAACAACCTGAGCACGCTATGTAACAACATGATCACGCTATGTAACAACATGTTCACGCTATGTAACAACACGATCACGCTATGTAACAACACGATCACGCTATGTAACAACATGGACACGCTATGTAACAACATGAACACGCTATGTAACAATACGATCAAGCGATGTAACAACCTGAGCACGCTATGTAACAACATGATCACGCTATGTAACAACATGAACACTCTATGTAACAACCTGAGCATGCTATGTAACAACATGATCACGCTATGTAACAACCTAATCACGCTATGTAACATGATCACGCTATGTAACTACATGATCACGCTATGTAAATAGGGTGGACCATTTAAGTTGAGGCTATACAATATATCCAAAACTAAGCGTTGTAGAAAGAAATGTCTTTAATAAAACTTGATTGATATTATGGCGAAAGTAAATGCTGCTAGTCGTGTTTCGTTTGGAGGCCGTTATGAGGGTCATTTTGGGTCAATTTATTTTTTTAAATGGGAACCTACAATTAGGGTCCCATTTAAAAAGACCCTGAAATGACCCTCACTACGTCCTCCAAACGAAATACGACTAGCAGCATTTACTTTCGCCATAATATCAATCAAGTTTATTAAAGACATTTCTTTCTACAACGCTTAGTTTTGGATATATTGTATAGCCTCAACTTAAATGGTCCACCCTATTTACATAGCGTGATCATGTTGTTACATAGCGTGATCATGTTACATAGCGTGATTAGGTTGTTACATAGCGTGATCATGTTGTTACATAGCATGCTCAGGTTGTTACATAGAGTGTTCATGTTGTTACATAGCGTGATCATGTTGTTACATAGCGTGCTCAGGTTGTTACATAGCTTGATCGTATTGTTACATAGCGTGTTCATGTTGTTACATAGCGTGTCCATGTTGTTACATAGCGTGATCGTGTTGTTACATAGCGTGATCGTGTTGTTACATAGCGTGAACATGTTGTTACATAGCGTGATCATGTTACATAGCGTGCTCAGGTTGTTACATAGCGTGATCATGTTGTTACATAGCGTGATCAGTTGTTACATAGCGTGAGCATGTTGTTACATAGCGTGATCAGGTTGTTACATAGCGTGATCATGATGTTACATAGCGTGCTCAGGTTGTTACATAGCGTGATCATGTTGTTACATAGCGTGATCCGTTGTTACATAGCGTGATCGTATTGTTACATAGCGTGTTCATGTTGTTACATAGCGTGATCATGTTGTTACATAGCGTGCTCAGGTTGTTACATGGCGTGATCATGTTGTTACATAGCGTGATCAGTTGTTACATAGCGTAATCAGGTTGTTACATAGCGTGATCAGGTTGTTACATAGCATGATCGTATTGATACATAGCGTGCTCAGGTTGTTACATAGCGTGCTCAGGTTGTTACATAGCGTGATCAGTTGTTACATAGCGTGATCGTTTTGTTACATAGCGTGGTCATGTTGTTACATAGCGTGCTCAGGTTGTTACATAGCGTGATCAGTTGTTACATAGCGTGATCGTTTTGTTACATAGCGTAGTCATGTTGTTACATAACGTGCTCAGGTTGTTACATAGCGTGATCATGTTGTTACATAGCGTGATCAGTTGTTACATAGCGTAATCAGATTGTTACAGAGCGTGATCGTATTGTTACATAGCGTGTTCATGTTGTTACATAGCGTGAACATGTTGTTACATAGCGTGCTCAGGTTGTTACATAGCTTGATCGTTTTGTTACATAGCGTGATCATGTTGTTACATAGCGTGATCATGTTGTTACATAACGTGATCATGTTGTTACATAGCGTGAACATGTTGTTACATAGCGTGCTCAGGTTGTTACATAGCTTGATCGTTTTGTTACATAGCGTGATCATGTTGTTACATAGCTTGATCGTTTTGTTACATAGCATGATCATGTTGTTACATAGTGTGGTCATGTTGTTACATAGCGTGATCATGTTGTTACATAGCGTGAACATGTTGTTACATAGCGTGAACATGTTGTTACATAGCGTGATCATGTTGTTACATAGCTTGAGCATGTTGTTACATAGCGTGATCAGTTGTTACATAGCGTGATCAGGTTGTTACATAGCGTGCTCAGGTTGTTACATAGCGTGATCAGTTGTTACATAGCTTGATCAGGTTGTTACATAGCGTGATCGTGTTGTTACATAGCTTGATCGTTTTGTTACATAGCGTGATCATGTTGTTACATAGTGTGGTCATGTTGTTACATAGCGTGATCATGTTGTTACATAGCGTGAACATGTTGTTACATAGCGTGTCCATGTTGTTACATAGCGTGATCGTGTTGTTACATAGCGTGAACATGTTGTTACATAGCTTGAGCATGTTGTTACATAGCGTGATCAGTTGTTACATGGCGTGATCATGTTGTTACATAGCGTACTCAGGTTGTTACATAGCGTGATCATGTTGTTACATAGCTTGATCAGGTTGTTACATAGCGTGATCGTGTTGTTACATAGCGTGATCAGTTGTTACATAGCTTGAGCATGTTGTTACATAGCGTGATCAGTTGTTACATGGCGTGATCATGTTGTTACATAGTGTACTCAGGTTGTTACATAGCGTGATCATGTTGTTACATAGCGTGCTCAGGTTGTTACATAGCGTGATCATGTTGTTACATAGCGTGATCATTTGTTACATAGCTTGATCAGGTTGTTACATAGCGTGATCAGTTGTTACATTGCGTGATCGTGTTGTTACATAGCGTGATCGTGTTGTTACATAGCGTGATCGTTTTGTTACATAGCGTGGTCATGTTGTTACATAGCGTGAACATGTTGCTACATAGCGTGATCATGTTGTTACATAGCGTGATCATGTTGTTACATAGCGTGATCATGTTATTACATAGCGTGATCAGTTGTTACATAACGTGATCAGATTGTTACATAGCGTGCTCAGGTTGTTACATAGCGTGATCATGTTGTTACATAGCGTGATCAGTTGTTACATAGCTTGAGCATGTTGTTACATAGCGTGATCAGTTGTTACATGGCGTGATCATGTTGTTACATAGCGTACTCAGTTTGTTACATAGCGTGATCATGTTGTTACATAGCGTGCTCAGGTTGTTACATAGCATGATCATGTTGTTACATAGCGTGATCAGTTGTTACATAGCTTGATCGTTTTGTTACATAGCGTGGTCATGTTGTTACATAGCGTGATCATGTTGTTACATAGCGTGATCATGTTGTTACATAGCGTGATCATGTTGTTACATGGCGTGATCATGTTGTTACATAGCGTGATCATGTTGTTACATAACGTGATCATGTTGTTACATAGCGTGAACATGTTGTTACCTAGCGTGATCGTGTTGTTACATAACGTGATGAGTCTGTTACATAGCGTAATGCATGTTGTGCAGGTCTATACAGATCACCAAACTTTAATTCAGGAGGTAAAATTTCGTCGAAATGTAGATGACAGGGGCGCGTCACGATGTTGAACGACCCGAAATCTGGAAATGTTAGGGACAACCCGTTGTGTGGATGACTAGTGTTTCCAGAGAGCATCCTTTTCCAGTAATGTTCCCAGAGAGCATCCTTTTTTCCATGCTCGCACTCGCCATGTTCTGGTTACGTGTCGTTGTAACGTAATGTTACGCTGTTAGGATGGTTTAGTATACATGACAGGCAAAAGGCTGGGTCCGTGCCCTTAAAGATTTGAACCTGAGGTCTGTCCCATTCAACCTGACGTCTACAGGCTCCGTGAACAATAGTTGTCTAGATGACTAATGTTTCAAGAGAGTATCCTTTCTCCCTGCTATGCATTGATCGCAATTCCCTCCGTCGTCCTCATCCTGGATATATACATAGGTGCGTGTTATGAATTCATTCATTCGCTTTTAATTCCTTCGAGCGTTAGCATTCACGTATTCATTTAATTTCTTTTAGTTTTAGCATGAGCTACTGCCCGAGAAAATCTGTGCAACTGACGAATGAGAAAATCGATTTTTCATACATTACACATGGAGGAAAACGCGTTATTAGATGCTGTGTATGCGGGCGGATTTTTAAGAATCGTTCTTTGTCAAGATTTAAGTTTCATAGAGCAACATGTTATACTGAATCGACTCTCTCACCTGCACTTGAAGATCCGAAGATGTATAGAGGGGAATGTTATACCGTATCAAGCCTCTGTCCTTCACTGGAGACTACTGTTGGTGAAAAATCTGGATACATCGGAAGTTGCGAGAATATGAAATCTTCATATGATGATGATTCAGTGATATCAACGCTTGAAAATCCGAATAGACTAGTAAATATATTGAGGTTACTAATTGCGTCGAGGGATGCTGGTAATAATAGACACACACAAGAGATTGAGGAAATTATAAGTAAGCTGAAAGCATCTAAAGTTATAGCATGACAGGATCGAGAAATTGTGTTAATCAATTACTGCCATGGTTAACAGGAACTTTGAAATATCAAAAAACTTGTACTTATAAAATACATCATTCAGACATTGTTGAGATGTTTAGTTTTTTTACTGATAATGATGGTCTCTTTCTGTGTGATGTATATGATTATATAACTGAGTGTTTAGAATGTCTAGACTATCACCTTTGCCTTTAGGAAATATGTATGGTTTTTTGTAAAGGAATGTAATAGGATAATGTTTATAAAAAATAAATGTTGTCTGCATTACTTTTTGTAAAGTGATATGTTTTTTTACATGTATTCAGTTAAACTGATTTTTAAAAATTGGTTTACATGAATGTTGTTTATCTTCTTTTTCTAACCTAGAATTGTATTCATTTGCAATTTATTTCCATGTCTCTTCCTTACGCTTAGCAGAGCTATCAGTCATTTTATTTTCAACACTAATTTGTGTTCTAAAACAATGTCGGTCATATATCTTTCTCTTCTTTCTTAAAATTTGCTGCCTGAGTTTTTTTATTACTTTCGTCCTTCTCCATTTTGCAATTTGTTTATGTATCAGAGACAAATGAAAGTTGAATGGCATTAGCAATTGTGAATTGATTTAATACAATTGCAGTGATCTGAGATTAGTGAATAATGAATAACGTTTATTTCTCAATACTCGATACATAATTAAGTTATATACTTTTAGACTATAATAATATTTGAAAATATTAGGCTATTTACACTATAAATTCACTTCTTTGTTGTTTGCCTATACTAATCTATGGTCTCAGTACATACAACTCCTGGTTTTCTATGTATCGACGACCCTCTGTCTACTTGTTTATGTTTCATTATATATACCTTTATTTTTTTTTTAATGTGCCATATGTATGATTTCCTGTGTTACGTCTTGTTACGTGGTTACGTTAGATGACAGATAATGAGAAGATCCAGAACAAACAGGGTGGGAATAGGTTAGGACGTATACTTCACTGTAAACCGATATACTGTTTGTCTATACTGTTTGTCCCTCTCCGTCTCGCGCACTACTGTTTAACAAATATAAAGTTTGTAAGGTTTAGAAATTAAGTATATAAAAAGTGTTGTAAGGCTGGATGAGAAAAGTTTTATAATCGAATTACTCTCTATATTACAGTATAAACCTACATTCCTCCTCCTTCAATCTCTGTCTATCCTTGTATCTCTCCTGTTTTCCATATTTCTCCCATATAAACGTATACTCTAATCCTCAAACCATGTCTAGACTAGCACCTCTCCTCGTATACCCTACGGCTCTCATATAAATGCATTTTCCTCCTTGAAGACTCTCTCAACCTAGCACCTACCTTCGTTTTCCCTATATTTTCCCATATAGACGTATACTCTCTCATTCAGACCTTCCCGACTAGCCTAGCACTTCTCCTCATATTCCCCTACCTCTCTCATATAAGATGCATTCCCTCATTCAACACCGTCTAGCCTAGCATCGACCCTCGTATTCCCTATCTCTCGCATATAAACGCCTACTCCATCATTCAAAACTCCTATCCTAATACCTCTCCTCGGTTTGCTATATCGCTCATATTCTACCCTTCAAGTCCTGTTTAGTATAGCATCTTTCCTTGTGTTCCCTATCTCTCTCGTATAAAGCATATCCCTCCCTCCTTTAGCATCTGACTAGCCTAGCATCAGCCCTGGTATTCCCTATCTCTCCCCTATAAATACTTCTATCTAGAGACCTAATGTTTCAGGAGAGCATCCTTTCCCCTATAAAAGTTTATTTGGTGTCTTTATCTTAATTAGTTTAGGAGTTATTAAATTTATAATTAAATTACATTTTATCGGTATTCGAACCCTGGACACCAGAACCAATATTATTTACAATATTAGTTTGATATGTTTAAGGGTGCTGTATGCATTTACAGCATCAATCTAAGTGATATATTCTAGAGTATAGAGAAAAATAAGTAAGTGATTGAAAGATCGGGATTCGAAGTAAGGACAGCTGATTGAAAATTATATACAGTATTAATTGCCCCTCATAGGAGCTATCAATCATGCTTTGGTCAATTCCTCTACCTCTCTTAGTTTCTGAGATAATGACGATTTAAAATTAGGCTCGAACCCAGAACGTCAGGTATCTAATTACACATCCACAAGATAATACCTAATAACATAAAGGCAATAAAGTTTATTTGGCGTCTTTATCTTAATTAGTTTAGAAGTTATTAAATTTATAATTAAACTATATTTTATCGGTATTCGAACCCTGGACACCAGAAACAAAATTATTTACAATATTAGTTTGATATGTTTAAAGGTGCTGTATGCAGTTACAGCATCAATCTAAGTGATATATTCCAGAGTATAGAGAAAAATAAGTAAGTGATTGAAAGATCGGGATTCGAAGTAAGGACAACTGATTGAAAATTATATACAGTATTAATTACCCCTCATAGGAGCTATCAATCATGCTTTGGTTCACTCGTCTACCTCTCTTAGTTTCTGAGATAATGACGATTTAAAATTAGGCTCGAACCCAGAACGTCAGGTATCTAATTACACATCCACAAGATAATACCTAATAACATAAAGGCAATAAAGTTTATTTGGCGTCTTTATCTTAATTAGTTTAGAAGTTATTAAATTTATAATTAAACTATATTTTATCGGTATTCGAACCCTGGACACCAGAAACAAAATTATTTACAATATTAGTTTGATATGTTTAAAGGTGCTGTATGCAGTTACAGCATCAATCTAAGTGATATATTCTAGAGTATAGAGAAAAATAAGTAAGTGATTGAAAGATCGGGATTCGAAGTAAGGACAACTGATTGAAAATTATATACAGTATTAATTACCCCTCATAGGAGCTATCAATCATACTTTGGTTCACTCGTCTACCTCTCTTAGTTTCTGAGATAATGACGATTTAAAATTAGGCTCGAACCCAGAACGTCAGGTATCTAATTACACATCCACAAGATAATACCTAATAACATAAAGGCAATAAAGTTTATTTGGCGTCTTTATCTTAATTAGTTTAGAAGTTATTAAATTTATAATTAAACTACATTTTATCGGTATTCGAACCCTGGACACCAGAAACGAAATTATTTACAATATTAGTTTGATATGTTTAAAGGTGCTGTATACAGTTACAGCATCAATCTAAGTGATATATTCTAGAGTATAGAGAAAAATAAGTGATTGAAAGATCGGGATTCGAAGTAAGGACAACTGATTGAAAATTATATACAGTATTAATTATCCCTTATAGGAGCTATCAATCATGCTTTGGTTCACTCGTCTACCTCTCTTAGTTTCTGAGATAATGACGATTTAAAATTAGGATCGAACCCAGAACGTCAGGTATCTAATTACACATCCACAAGATAGTACCTAATAACATAAAGGCAATAAAGTTTATTTGGCGTCTTTATCTTAATTAGTTTAGAAGTTATTAAATTTATAATTAAACTACATTTTATCGGTATTCGAACCCTGGACACCAGAAACGAAATTATTTACAATATTAGTTTGATATGTTTAAAGGTTGTGTATGCAGTTACAGCATCAATCTAAGTGATATATTCTAGAGTATAGAGAAAAAATAAGTAAGTGATTGAAAGATCGGGATTCGAAATAAGGACAACTGATTAAAAATTTTGTACAGTATTAATTACCCCTTATAGGAGCTATCAATCATGCTTTGGTTCACTCGTCTACCTCTCTTAGTTTCTGAGATAATGACGATTTAAAATTAGGATCGAACCTAGAACGTCAGGTATCTAATTACACATCCACAAGATAGTACCTAATAACATAAAGACAATAAAGTTTATTTGGCGTCTTTATCTTAATTAGTTTAGAAGTTATTAAATTTATAATTAAATTACATTTTATCGGTATTCGAACCCTGGACACCAGAAACAAAATTATTTACAATATTAGTTTGATATGTTTAAAGGTTGTGTATGTAGTTACAGCATTAATCTAAGTGACATATTCTAGAGTATAGAGAAAAAATAAGTAAGTGATTGAAAGATCGGGATTCGAAGTAAGGACAACTGATTAAAAATTATATACAGTATTAATTACCCATCATAGGAGCTATCAATCATGCTTTGGTCAATTCCTCTACCTCTCTTAGTTTCTGAGATAATGACGATTTAAACATTAGGCTCGAACCCAGAACTTCAGGTATCTAATTACACATCCACAAGATACTACCTAATAAAATAAAGGCAATAAAGTTTATTTGGCGTCTTTATCTTAATTAGTTTAGGAGTTATTAAATTTATAATTAAATTACATTTTATCGGTATTCGAACCCTGGACACCATGTACCCAAATATACATGCACAAGAAACTATCTAATGACATTAATGTAATAAACTTTATTTGATGTCTTTATCGTAATTAGTCTCTGAGTTATTAGAAGCTGAATTTGTAATTCGAACCCGGGCATCCTGGTCAACTTGGAACTCGTTGGAGAAGCTGCTGCTTTTTATATCATTTCCATCGCTAAAATCTAAAGTGTTGAGTGTTGGGCAGAGCACTTAGGAAAACAATTACTGACATTGTTCGCTAATGGGGTGAAAGCGTCTAACTGGTCAGCTAATGGAGGTCACCGTTACCGCCTGGCGGAAGTATGTCGTTCGCTAATGTATGTAAACAGATCCGGAATGTAAACTTAAAAGCCTATTAATGTGTTGAAAGCGTCTAACATGTTCAGCTAATGGACAAGCGATTTCCCCAGATACAAGAAGGCTGCAGTGTTTCATTACATGACAGACTGTTCCCGTGAGCAGACTACTTATACTCAAGCTCCAGTCAACAATTCATTAATCAAAAAACTTAATTGCTCGAGGATGCAATCTGCAGACCTTAGTAATCATAAAAAAAATGTTTGACGAACATTACCTAATTAATTTGCCGAGGGGCGGCAGGACTCGAGAAAACAATTCCATCAAGTCATGACGCCACAGTAGAACGCATGGGGGAGGGGGTAGAACCTGCCGGCACAGACACTGTCGGCATTAGGTGAGCACACAAAGCGAGAGGGGGCGGGGCCTAACGACACGAGACCTGGCGGCATGTGAGCACACAAAGGGAGGGGGCGGGGCTAGCGGCATAGATCAAAGAAGCTTATCAGTTTTTCGGCATCTCTCTCTGTGCTCAAACCGGTATGTTATATCTACTATCATATGTTTAAAATATTTTAAGGCAAATGAAATGTATATCTTGAATTTTTCTGGGAATGTCTCCAAAAGTATTCTTTATTGTGAACGACTTTTGCATAACTGGTAAACCGTAAGAGACAGACAAAATTTTACTACACAAAAAATGTAAATCGCGTTAAAATACACAATTTATGTCGTATACTTTTTTGGTGGAGTGAACCATTTCCGAGATATTCTCTGTTATTTGTTTGAATTTTGCAATACTTATACTTTTTCTCAAATGGTAATTCGTTATTCCTTTCTTCTTTTTTTTATATCCTGGAGACACAAAGAGAATGGAATGCGCCACATAGCAACCAGCGCTTAAAGCCTTGCATTTACAAGAAAATTAGCAATAAGATAAGAGTCTACAAGTGTTTATCTCGAGGAGAATACGCGTTTGTACAAGAGTAGAGAAAGTGTAACACATGAGATTATTTCCTGAAAGTCTACTGATAGTAGAAACAAAACAGGCGAAGGCACCTCTATTTAATGTGCATATAAACCTGTGCTAGAAATCTCATTGTTTTCACGTACATAAGGTCGTTAGGAAAGAGAATTTTGACAAGCATTAAAATCTTGTTCAATTTGATCACCAGATGCCAGTTTAACGTGATACGTCACTATCTGTACCACGTACATAGTAGGTAGAGAAGGTATTGCAACATTATTTTTAATATCTAAATGATATCAGTCTAATTATATAATATAAACTGAAATAACTTAAAGCAATATGTGTATGTAATAATATATAAAGTATATGTAAGTCATTGTGTGATGTTAATAATGTTATGTGAATGTATTACGTAGATTAACAATGTAGGAGCTGTGAGAACAGAAGCTGAAAGTTGCTAACAATTAGGTAACCTTGAGACAACAATAAATGCTACTAATAATTCTGGGAAAAATAATAATGCAATATTTAAAACAGTTTATAAATAGCCAATCAACAACTAGTAAAGCTAAAATTTGAATAAAAGTATTCTATTGGAGTAGGATTAGACAATGAGAGACTTGAAATAGAGGAGATTTACAAATTCAGGCGGCAGACGCTATTAGATACGTGTTCAGTGTGAGACATAAAACATCAATGCGGTGAGAATAATATAAAGTTTACGTGTTAAAAGTGCAAAAAACAATAATCTCATAGTAGGATACATCAGTCAAGTGTTATTTAATCGTGTGAAGGATTAATTAACAAAGTACAATACAATTATAATTTTGTAAGCCTTGTTCTTTAGTCACACCAGCTCTGCTAAAAGATACGTGTTCTGAAAATTACTACTGACGCAGCCGAGGCATACATATATAATATTTAAATAAACATTAAAATACAAAGTTGATTTTTAAACGTGGGGCGAAGGTCACCGGAAAGTCTGTGTCGTACGTGGGGCGAACACTCCAAGAAACATATCTCCCGCAATACGTGGTGCAAACAGCAACAAAAGTTTGGCTCCCAAACGTGGGGCAACACAACTTCTTCAAATTCGATACCGAGATTTCACCCGAAATACACGTTTCTAAAACACTCTGAATAAAAAATAGGAAAACATAATTTAGAAAAAGGTCGCAAACAGCATAAGTAAAAAACGAAAAGTAAGATACCAAGCTTTGTATAATTTCACTATCTTCCAAAGAAGCAATGCGAAGATTTTCAAGAAAATCCCCCATTCCAAACTACCGTTTCGAAATGGCTGTAACCATTTTAATTAAAATACCACATATATACTGCATATCTTGAGTTTTCTGGCAATAATAGCCCATGGAATCCTCTTTATTCCGAAGCTTTTGTGACTGGTAAATGTTAAGTGATAGATGAAAACGTGTCTTTACAACACACAGTTTATTCCAAATAACTTTTTGTGACATCAGCCATTTCCGAGGTATCCGTTATTAATGGTTCTAATTGTTCAATACTTTGTCATTCCCTTAAAGTCCTGTCGACATTCAGTTGTTTCTCGCGATGTCATGGAAACAGTATGGAAGACCAGCATACAGCGTTCAGTTGTTAAACATTTGACTATCGCTGTTCTCTATAACGAAATGTGTAATGTAGCTATTTCTGTAAAGGTGTATTAAAATGAAAATGTACTAGATAGAAAAATAAAGTTGATAAGAGTAATTTGTATACCCACTAATAAAGGATAGAGAAAGTCATGTGAATGTAATACATCAGGACAGTACTTGTGGTGATACCTATAGCTGTTGTACGTTGTTAGGATACTTGCTAATTTCTACAAATAATTTTAATTGAATATTTTGACTCAGAAAGAAATGTAAAAATGCTACACGTTTGCATGTTATTCCTCGTTGACACCTGCAAGATGTTGGGTAATGCTCCCATGTTCTTCTGCCCAAAACAAGCCACAGTTTATATTTGAACATCTTCTACATAAAACATGTTCTAATCTTAACATTCTTATTACTTTCTTCATCGTATGACTTCGTTCTTCTCTTCATGTGTAATTCTGCATTTGATATGCTTCGTCCACCTTTCACTTAAGGAAGCTTTAACATCAAGTATTAAAAGCTTTCCCTTTTTAACAATGTTAATTTTCTAAAAAGCACTCATGTATTACATTAAACCCTAAATTATAAAAATATAATTGGTATTAAGAAAAATTCTTTAAATTTCCTCATCCACCTTTAAAGAGCGTACACAAAAAGTGCATCGTGAGGAGCGGTAGGAAAACACAATAATACGATAAAATAATGCCACACAACTGCAATGGTCCAAAAGGGCATTGTGATTCTAGAATGTTTCTATGAAAATGTCCCTCTCACCACTGTCGCACTTTCAGCTCTACATGACAGCATAGTTTACTTCCTTAAGGGTATCTACCAATCATCTCTTTTTCCAAAAGCACAACAAAGCGTTTTACTTTCAGCATCTCCATAAGAAATAGACCAAAACGTTACAGCTTGTTGAAGCAGAGAATATATGTCCAATAAATGTTTATTGTTTTTCCTTTGAGAGCTTTATTACTTTATACTTTTTGGTTACTATTCTTTGTTTCTAATGACGTCATACGAAGAATATACAATTTCAAAGCCAAGATATAGCGATCCACTTTTCTTAACATTTCAGAGCAGAGTGGGTAGAAAATGTCACGTAAACGTAACACACTGCTTTATTAAAGAAGTGTCTTATAGCAACACAGAAACAATCAACATACCTTTTGCCAGCAGCAGAGGTTTGAAACCAGGCCCCACGTTGCACTGAAAAACAAACATCAAAGTTAGATACTCTTTTTTTGTATTTATTTCAAAGGGAACAATCAATTATATTAGTTTTGCTATTTACTTAATAAACACGAGAGCTTTTCTTGCTGATGTCACAGTTTCAGGAATATCGAGCTTGGGACGAGTTTGGTTGTAACACAAACTTGCTGCAGGTCACAACGTGCTCTACTAAAATGTCAATACAGCTGCTGCAACAACTAGTGACTGCAACGGTCTCCTTCACTGTAGATAGTTTAAACTGCAGTTTACAGAAGCAGTTCACTCATTAAACGACGACACAAACATATATGCCACTTTTAATATCAAGCGTTGACTTTGCTCACACATGACATGCTCTACTCACTCTGTATACTATGCTTACAAAAGTTTATTCTCCTATCTACTTCTTGTTAATACAGATAAAATTTCATTTCACATTTCGTTCTAGGTATAAGAAGAATACAGTACACTAAAGCGAGTCAGATTTTTAGAAAGCGGGTCGTTATATAATGGCTTTGACTATGCGACGTACCACTTGCAAATTCGAATATCTCGCAAATCATTAACATTCAGCTAACGTAAATACTGTGCTTTAACGAGATTTACACTCTCTTGCGGTTTACCAGTTACACAAAGGTCGAGTTCACAGACTTTATTTGTCATGTAAATATCTTATACATACAAATAATCAAACATTTTGTATGTGAAGGGTGTACTCGCACCGCTGGAATATGCTCTTCTCCCTCACACAGAGTCTTGAAGGTTCCAACTGTGTAATACAGTGACAGTGAAGCAAACACATAAATTACAATAAATATTTTGTGACAATTCTACAGTTATCTTTTTCAAATGCACAGCACTTGTTTCGATTACACCTTGAGCTTGTTGACTCGTTTATTTGCGTTGTTACGGTTATTGCCATCTACTGGAGGTAAAACAGATTTGTTGACAGGATCTCTTAAATTATTAAAGCATTTAAATGAACTCATAGATTTAATGGTGCGAGAGAAAATATTTATTTTGAAGAATAAAGATGGCATATGTCAACAAATTTCTTTCACTATACGCTGGCTGGCCTTAAACTGACATGCAATCGCGAGAAACAACTGAATGTTAACACCACTTGAACAGAACCAACAATTCTAACCATGGCATTGGGTGTTTTAAAGAAATCTACATTTTTTGTACAGTACGTTTTCATCGAGCGCTTAACGCTTAACAGTTATACCTACAAGATTTTACAAAATTCCTTCCTAATGGAGTGGAATTCACAGGATATTCCCAGAAAATTTAAGATATGCGTTTTATTTGTCAAGTAAATATCTTTAATATCACATTTTAGTCAAAATGGTTAGAGCCAGTTTTTACAAAATAAAAAAATTCTAAAAATGTTCCATGTAAATGGTAGTTTGGAGTTGAGGGTTTTTCTTGAAAGTCTTCGTGTTTTATGTTTGGAAGGCACTGAACCTAAATACCAAGATTGCTGTTCACGTTGGAACTGAAGACATGTATACAATACTTGTTAGATCGCAAGATGGCCATTTATGTCCGATTACAAGCTCTGTTTGAACAAGAATAATGACAAGGTTACTTAACAATAAAAAGAAACATTTTTAGAAAAAGGTCTGCGTGTTTCCGTGAACAGCATAACTCAAAACGAAAAGCCCTTTAAAATCAATGTTGGTGTTTAAGTTCAGCGTATTCTAATGATAGAACACGAAAATGTTGAAGAAAATTCTGCTATCCCTTTACATAGACAAGTTTTGGTTATTTTTTATTTTGTCAAAAAATGACACCAAATGTTTTCATTAAAATAACATATTTACATAACAAATAAAATGTAATAGCCTGTCTAGTCGGAAGGAAGTTATGAAGTATTGTACAATAAATGTAGAACAGAATTTATTTCAAATAACTTTGTTTTTGCCTTCCGACATACCCATTACCATTGCGTTACTTTGTCATGGAATTTCCAAGCCAGTATTGTATTTTTACAGCAATTGGCATTGTCAATACAAGAGCATAAAAACAATTATTAAAACTACCTTATTAATGAGCCTTTAAATGCTGCTTTTCTTAATGGAAAATATATTTACTGGAAATATATCATCCCGCTTTTAAAACTTTGCCTTGAAGGTTTACAACTGCAGGGCAAGTTTTGGCAAAATTGCGAGTCATATTATAGTAAGACATGTTTACTGTTTCTGCAGCTGCCACACCCAGTGACTAATGATAATTTAATCTTTATCAAGTCATTACACAAAGTAGACGAATTTAAGACTTCAGTCTTAATACTGAAAACCCACAGCCACACAAATGGAATTTCAGCCAATTTTATTGCATGGCAACTTACATAGAGGTGGAGTTTGTATATATGTTAGAAATAATGTGACTTTGTAGTGAAGGAAACCTTGAACTCTGTGCAGTTCAGCTAAATGAAAGTAAATTGAATTTAACCATAGTAGCCCTTTATCGATCTCCCTTACGCAATTTTGAAATAGTCAGAAAGCAACTTGAACATCTTCTAAAATGTTTATGCAAACCAAAAAGTGAATTAATCATATGCGGTGATATAAATGTTGATTATTTGAAACCTAGTCTTCTCTTTACTTACAACATACAGTAAACTTCCCAACAAGAATCAAAACAGTTATAGATAATACATTTTTAAACTCAGATAGCTTTAATTTTTGCAAGCTCTCATCAAAAACTAGTGGCCTGTCGGATCATGACGCACAAGTTCTAAACATCAAAAAGTTTATTTTAAAATCCAAACCTAAATATACTTATCAGAAATCTAGGGAAACAAATGAAAATACTCTTAGTGAATTTAGTAAAAAACTTAAACTTGAATCATGGAATCGAACTTACAAACGAATGGAACCAACAATAAATATAACAGTTTTCTTCAATGTTTCAAAACCCACTTTGACGCTTGCTTCCCGGTCAAGTTAAACAAAAATCTAACTTCAAAAGAGAGAATGCCCGGATCACTTTAGCAATTAGCGCGTCATGCAGACGTAAAAGAGAATTATATGAGCAAGTAAGAATTCGCAATAACATCGATTTAAAACACTAACTTCAAAAAATATAGTAAGCTTCTAAAGAAGGTAATAAAAGCGGCTAGAGTATTGCATTATAATAAACAGATTCAACTCTGACAATAAAATAAAAACTACTTGGAATATAATAAAAAGAGAAACGGGTAAATACTCATTACAAAATGACTTAATAACACTAAACATTGATAATCAAGAAATTAGTAAACCTCACGCAGTTGCACAAATCTTTAACAAATTCTTTTTGGATGTAACAAACAAACTGAGTATTCATTTTGGAAGTAAATAGGCAGCTTTGGAATTTCTAAGATCAAATTTCACCAATAAAGATCCTGAATTTAAAGCTAATCTGACAACGCTTCTGAAATAAACAAAATTATTAGCTCCTTCAAAAGAAAAATATTCTTCTGGTTAATATGAAATAACAATAAAAATTTTAAAATCATGCTCATCTCAAATTTCCACCGCCCCTTTAGTTATTTGTGTAACGAGTCACTAAGGACAGAATGAAATTTTCCATTGTTAAACCACTTATCAAAAAAGGCGAACGCTTCAAATTATAGACCAATATCTCCCTTGCCAATTTTTTCAAAAGTTCTTGAAAAGGTGATGTTTAATAGACTTTATAAATACCTTGAATATAACAACATACTTGTCAGTTCGGGTTCACAAAAGGAATGTCGACCAATAATGCAACTTATAAACTTACCCCTGAAGTCTTAACTGCATTAAATAAAAAAATTCTGATGTGTTACACTCACATGACTTTCTCTACTCTTGTACAAACTATTTTTACAAACGCTTATTCTTCATATGCTTCATGTTAATCGAGATGCTAATCTTATTGCTAATTTTCTTGTACGTGCAAGGGGAATATAGTAGACTTTAAGCGATAGTCAAATATTTTAAGAGCTGGTTGCTATGTGGAGTATTCTATTCTCTTTGCCACAGATTAATACTCTTTGCATATCCAAGACAAAAACATGAATAACGAATTCCCATTTGAGAAATTAAGTATATTGAAAAATTTAAGGGAATAACAAGCAATATCTCGAAAATGGTTCACTCAACAACAAAAAATGTATATGACATAAATTGTTTATTTTAACGTGATCTACATTTTGTGTGTAGTAAAATTTTGTCTATCTCTTATGGTTTACCAGTTATGCAAAAGTCGTTCACAACGAAGAGTACTTTTGGAGACATTCCCAGAAAATTCAAAATATACATTTTATTTGTCATGAAAATATCTTAAACATATGATATTTTAATTAAAATCGTTAGAGCCATTTTTGAGAAAATTAAAATTTTCGAAAAATGTTCCATGTAAAGGGTAATCTGGGATAGGGGAATTTTCTTGAAAACCTTTGTGTAGCATCACTGGAAGATACTGAACCTAAATACCAAGTTTGGTGTTTATCCGACTGTTCGTTTCTCAGTTATGCTGTTCACAGACACACACACACGGACATGTTTTCAAAATGCTTTTTTTTAGATTCAGGGGGTCCCAAAATATATATTTTCGTTGAAATCTCGGTATCGAATTTTTGGGTAGAATACAATACTTCCCTACTTACTATACGTAGTAGAGAAAGTAAAAATGCATGAAGTGGGATTTTCTTGACTTAGCAAAAGGCATTTGACTGCGTTAATTATGATATTCTGATAGAAAAATTGAAATTCTATGGACTACAAAATGAAACTCTAAGTTGGTTCGTATCATAAGTAAATTAAAGAAAACAAAGCGTTGAAGTAGTCAATGATATTCGATTTAGAAAACATACATCAAAATGAAAACAGTAACACATGGAGTGCCCCAAGGTTCTGTCCTAGGACCTTTACTATTTTTTATCTATATAAATGACTCATTTTATATAAAGGATATTACAAGTATCATTCTGTTTGCCGATGACACGAGTGTTCCGGTGACTAGTAAAAACTTGAATGAGTGTGTAATTAAATTGAACTATGTTTTGAAGTGTATGTCACACTGGTTTAAAGTTAACAAATTATCTGTAAATGTAGACAAATAAATTTATAACCCATCGATCACCAGAAATTGGGATTAATGAAATGTTACTAGAACAAACAGACAACAATAAATTTCTGGGCCTCCAAGTAGACATATATTTGGTTTGGAAAGTTCACATTACGTATATCTTACCCAAACTCAGTTCTGCCTGTTATGCTATCCGAGCACTGGTAAATGTCAGTTCTATAGATACACTTAAATTAGTATACTATGCATATTTTAACTCTATCATTGAATATAATTTTGGGGAAAATCGGTAGAAAGCAAACGAATATTCCTCATGCAAAAGAAGGTTATAAGAATCATTTCCAGCACTCATAGCAGACACTCTTGCAAACATCTTTTTAGAAGAATGAAGATATTAACCCTACCTTGCATGTACCTATTTTCAATTTTAAAATTCTATGTATACAATCGAACCACATTTATCACAAACATGGAAATTCATGAGATAAACACTAGACAAAAGGGTAACATCCATTATCCAAGTGCAAAGCTTTCTTGCTTCCAGAAAGGTGTATATTATGAGACCATAAAAATATTTAATACTCTCCCTAATGATCTTAAGGGAAAAGTTGACAATTTCAATGTCTTTAAAACTGCTGTTAAAGAGTAGCTGTGCTCAAAAGCATATTATTCTGTACAAGATTATCTGAATGACAAATTATCCTGGTGATAATACATATATAGCTCTGTAGGTAGTATTAATAAATATTAATGACAATTGCCAGTTTTCCAATTGCCTGCTCTAGAACTAATGAAGCTATTTCAATGTATGTATATTAAGAACTGATGTAAATGCTATGCATTACAAATCAAATAGAACAAAATGCTGAGACTAACAAATGTATTAGCCTAGTGAAAGTTAAAATAACTGTTATTGTTCTATAAATATAATGTTAGCCTTATAACGGTAGGGAGGTATTCGATTTCGTACAAAATTACACCTGATTTGTTTCATTTTGTATATGATATGTCTTTATTTTATTTTAAATGTTCTATGTTCTGTGTAATATTTATGTATATATGTGACTATATTGTACATTTCCTTGACACGCATATAGTATGTCTCTATTTTATTTCAAATGTTCTATATTCTGTGTAATATTTATGTTTATATGTAATTTTTGTACATTTCCTTGACATGTTCTATGTTCACAAGTCTTTATGGCTGCTAGTGAACTCACAGAATGCAATCAAATCAAATCACAATGATCTAGAAGGTATTTTATGCCGTCACCCTCACCCCCCCATTTACCTCTTAGAAGTGTAATTTCATAAAACTGCCTGCTAGTCATAATAACTGACCGAAATTTCACTGAAATGGCGATAGAATATCAGCAGATGTTGTATTTTACCTTAGTCCTCAATCTTCAAAATTCTGGAAATGTTGTAAAAAATGTTAGGGGTGAAACATTATCCAAATGTGGGCGTCAAAGTTACATAAGATAAAATATGCTTCTTTCATTAACAATGTCTTCCAGGAACCAATCACCTTAAAATTTAATCTAAAATAAATGAATGATATTTCAATAAATTTTTGCAGACACCCTGAAACTATTTCATCTCGATTAACAGGAAGCAGATACAAAAATAAACGAGAAAGTCACGTGATATTTATTACCTCCTATAGAAATTTTAATTAACATTTTCGTTTCTCTTGTCAAGTTCGGTTTAAGCTCAAAGAGTTGTTTTGTTGTGTAAGAGTCCCTTTTGTGATTTTTAGAGTTCGTTTTACTGGGTGGTACTAAATCAAACGTTATATGGATGTAATCGCGTTTTAAGGTTTTATTTTGCACGTCTATTTCAATTATAAATGCCAATTTTGTGGTTTTTAAATCAAGAACCTTTTCATTTAATTTTCAATGTTTGTATTACATTGAGAGACGAAGGATATCTTGCTTCCCAAGCTCACAGTTGTGTTAGTGACTTTGATGCCCAATAACAAAGAATGGTGATTAGAAAATAAAGCTACTTCTAACATCCAGCAAACAGCCACAGTTTTCATTAGATTTGTGTACATGTTCACATTTCTGCTAATAAAAATATGATGAGATACATTCGCATGACTTTCTCTACCCTCTATTGTGTTTAACTGGGTTACCAATTATTCTTAGGAAAGTTTGTTTTTCTATCTACTTCATTTTAATCGTAATAAACCTTTACAGAAACAGCTACTTTACACATTTCGTTATAGAGAACAGCGATAGTCAAATGTTTAACAACTGGACGCTGTTTCCATGACATAGGGAGAAACAACTGAATGTGAACAGGACTATGGCTAAGTATTCAACAATTCGAAGCACTAATAACGGATATCTCGGAAATGAATGCCACAAAAAAAACGTCATTTGAGATAAATTGTGTATTTTAAACACGTCTATATTTCTTGTGTAGTACGTTTTCTTGTATCGCTTATCGTTTACCACTTATACAAGATT
The DNA here is from genome assembly GCA_030765065.1 of Deroplatys truncata. Taxonomy (NCBI): domain Eukaryota; kingdom Metazoa; phylum Arthropoda; class Insecta; order Mantodea; family Mantidae; genus Deroplatys; species Deroplatys truncata. The sequence goes on along the minus strand of CM060980.1, from coordinate 212,675,413 downwards.
ATACAAAATTGCTTCAGAATTAAAAGGACTTCCTAGAAGATCCAAGATATTCGTTTTATTTGCCATGTAAATATCATTAATATATGGTATTTTAATCAAAATTGTTACAACCATTCTTTAGAAAATAAAAAATTTCGAAAAATCTTTTATCTAAAGAGTAGTTTGGGTGGGTTTAAACTCTTCTTGTCGTAACTTCAGAAGGTACTGAACATAAATACCAAGTTTGGTGTTTGAAATCCATCACACGCCTAAGCTTTCTCTATTCCTGTTACTGCTACAACGAATTGATTAATGAAAGTTTATGTATATGGTCTATCCAATCTATCATCTATATAGTCTATCTAATTTATACATCTATATAATCTATATAGTCCATCCAATCTATCCATCTATATAGTCTATCTAATTTATACATCCATATAATCTATCCAATCTAGCCATTTAGTCTATCCATCTATATAATATATCTAATTTATCCATCTATCTAATCTATCCATCTATATAATCTATCAACTATGTTATCTGTGCAGGACCCCAAGTCCAGTTCTTTCATTAACACGAAGGATAAACATATAATTGTCTTTTGATCTCAAGTATTAGATTGACGTGTTTAGTAATGGGAAGTAAAGCTCGGTAAAATAGTTTATTAGGTCACGTGTCACACTACTGCATTCCACCCAAAAATTTGATATCTGGATTTCACGGAAACACGTTTTTGAGATCCCATGAATCCAAGAAAAGCACATTAAGAGAAAGTTCCAGCAGCATAACTAAAAAATTAAATATAGGATAAACAACAAATTTGGTATTTAAATTGAGCATTTTCCAAAAATGCGAGAGGAAGGTTTAAAAAACATCCCCCACCACAAACTACCATTTAAATAGAAAACGTCTCAACATTTTTATTAAAATATTTCCATGAAGCAGTTTTGTATAACTGGTGAGTTGTACACCAGGGTGCTATTAAATGTAGCTTTTGTGAAAGAGGACTTTACCTGCTTTCTAATCATCTGACTATCCTCTTGTACCTTATGCTTGTAAGGATAATTTGTAGAAGAATGGTTTCAGAAAAGAATGTGAATATAACATGAGATTTTGTTGTAATATTGAGAACACCTTCTGTCCCACCATTTAACTAATCCTTGTGCTGTTACGAATGACATCGTTAACGTTTCTAGATTTGTTCTGACAGTTCTTATTTTCGTGGTTATTTGCGCTATACTGAGTAATACATGGAAAAATGCATTTAAATTCCTAATATTATGTAGTAACCTAAAAAAAGGATATTTTATAACAACGAAGGTGTGTTACAATACAATTCCAACCAAAATGAGGAACACAAATGTTTCTGTCGTGCTATATTCAAACACCGTAGTACAACCTTGGCTGGGAAATGAGGTCCCGAGGGTCAAATGCACCACATTCCGGGAGAAGGAAAAATGCAGTATTTTAAAGAGGGATCCGTATTGGATCTGATGACTTTCCCTATCCTCTAGCGCTCATTACTGGCTATGCAAATCATCCCTCAGTATAGCGTCAATGGCACTCATCCATTTAAAAGTAAATAAACAAAAACAAATTATTCTTAGGAAAGTTTATTTTAAACGAGATAAAACTCCCAGAAACAGCTACATTACACATGCGATAGTCAAATGTTTAACAACTGGACGCTATATCTGTTTCCATGACATCGCGAGAAACAGCTGAATATCGACAGTAGTTTAAAAGACTGACAAAGTATTGACCAATTCGCAAAATTAATAACGATATCTCGGAAATGGCTGATGACACACAAAGAGTTATTTCAAATAAATTGTTTTTAAAGAGATGTGCATGTTTTCTTCTGCCGTTTAACGTTTACCTATACAAAATTGCTTCCGAATGAAGAGGACTCAAACACATACATGGCATTTTAACCAAAATCGTCAGAGCCATTTTTTAGAAAATAAAAATTTTCGAAAAACGTTCCTGTTAAGGTTAGTTTGAGATGTGGGATTTTTTTTAAAAGATCTTGTGTCGCATCTTTGGAAAGTATTGTAATTAAATACACACGCGCGGACCTTTTTCCAAATATGCTTTTTTGGGATTCAGGGCACCTCAGAACATGCATTTCCGTGAAATTGCGATATCGTATTTTTAGGTCGAATACACACTTCCCCTACTTACCACACGTAGAAGCGAATAGTGATTTACCACTGAAATTCTGATGTGTTACATTCACATGACTTCATCTACCCATTATTCTATCTACTTTATGTTAATCGAGATAAACATAGAAATAGTTTCATTGCAAGAGCAAGTAGATAGTTGGAAAATACAAACCAATAATAAAGACATTCCACAGAAAACGTTACTCAAATAAATTGTGAGGAGACGCACATTTTAGTGTAAGCTTGTCATGTACTTCAAAAAACTCTAGCAGCAAATTCTCTCTTTAATACACAGAAAAAACAAATAGTACTAATGTTACGTGTTGTTGCGTTTCTCAAAATTTCATTTCATTAGTTTTATAACGTTTTGAATATGACACGGAATCTGTGGTGTTTATATACTACATACTGACGTGTGAATATCCCTGACTGACTTTTACAATTTATTCTTCCTACAAATGAAACCTGTTTTCACCGCAAAATCCGATATCGCACAAAAACATTGTATAAACACCACGGACAAAAATCGATATATTGTTCAAAAAGTTGTAGTAAAACTAATAACATACAACAACATACTGAAAGCCGCCAAAGCAAGTATGCTGTTCTTGTCAATTTTATCTCCGCTACAATTTTTAATCAGTACTTCTGTCTGTCTCTGTATATATTGTAAACCAGTGGTATTTTAATCAAAAGTGGGGTTGGGGTGGAGGATTGGTATTCTTGGAACTTTTATACACACTTGTAGGTACATTTATTTCTCTAAAAATGCTTTTTCCTTTCTCTACTACGTATAGTAAGTAGGGGAAGTATTGTATTCCACCCAAAATTTCGATACCGAGATTTCACCGGAAATATATGTTTTGAGACCCCCTGAATCCAAAAAAAGCATTTCTGGAAACATGTCCGTGTGTGTGTCTGTGTGTCTGTCTGTGTGTCTGTGTGCGTGTCTGTGAACAGCATAACTCAGAAACGAATAGTCGGATAAACACCAAACTTGGTATTTAGGTTCAGTATCTTCCAGAGATGCGACACGAAGGTTTTCAATAAAATCCCCCCACCCCAGAGTACCCTTTACATGGAAGATTTTTCGAAAATTTTAATTTTCTCAAAAATGGCTCTAACGACTTTCATTAAAATATCATATGTTTAAGATATTTTTATGAAAAATAAAATTTATATCTTGAATTTCCTGGGAATGTCTCCAAAATTATTCTTTATTGTGAACGACTTTTGCATAACTGGTAAACCATAAGAGATAGACAAAATTTTACCACACAAAAAATGTAGATCGCGTTAAAATACACAATTTATGTCATATACATTTTTGTTGTTGAGTGAACCATTTTCGAGATATTACTTGTTATTCCCTTAAATTTTTCAATACGTTTCTCAAATGGGAATTCGTTATTCATTTTTACTTTCTCTACTACGTATAGTAAGTAGGGGAAGTATTGCATTCCACCCAAAAATTCGATACCGAGATTTCACCGGAAATACATGTTTTGAGACCTCCTGAATCCAAAAAAAGCATTTTTGGAAACATGTCCGTGTGTGTGTCTGTGTGTGTGTGTGTGTCTGTGTGTGTGTGTGTGTGTGTCTGTGAACAGCATAACTCAAAAACGAACAGTCGGATAAACACCAAACTTGGTATTTAGTTTCAGTATCCTCCAGAGATGCGACACGAAGGTTTTCAAGAAAATCCCCCCACCCCAGACTACCCTTTACATGGAACATTTTTCGAAAATTTTAATTTTCTCAAAAATGGCTCTAACGATTTTGATTAAAATATCATATGTTTAAGACAATGTTATGAGTAATGAAATGTATATCTCGAATTTTCTGGGAATGTCTCCAAAAGTGTTCTTCATTGTGAACGACTTTTGCATAACTGGTAAACCATAAGAGATAGACAAAATTTTACTACACAAAAAATGTAGACCGCATTAAAATACACAACTTATGTCATATACATTTCTTTTATTGAGTGAACCGTTTTCGAGATATTGCTTGTTATTTCCTTAAATTTTCCAATACTTATACTTTTTCTCAAATTCGTTATTCATTTTTTTATGTCCTGGACATGCAAAGAGAATGGAATTCGCCACATAGCAACCAGCGTTAAAATATTTGACTATCGCTTAAAAGCTACCATATTTCCCTTGCATCTACAAGAAAATTACCAATAAGATTGACATCTCGATATCTCGATTAACATGAAGCATATGGAGAATAGGCGTTTGTAAAAATAGATTGTACAAGAGTAGAGAAAGTCATGTGAGTGTAACACATCAGATTTTTTTATGTCCTGAACATGCAAAGAGAATGGAATTCGCCACATAGCAACCAGCGTTAAAATATTTGACTATCGCTTAAAAGCTACCATATTCCCCTTGCATCTACAAGAAAATTACCAATAAGATTGACATCTCGATATCTCGATTAACATGAAGCATATGGAGAATAGGCGTTTGTAAAATTAGATTGTACAAGAGTAGAGAAAGTCATGTGAGTGTAACACATCAGATTTTTTTGTCTTGGATATGCAAAGAGTATTATGCTGTGGGAAAGGGAATGGTGCTGCACCTAGCAACCAGTTATTAAGAGATATGTATGTGCTTAAAAGCTACTGTATTTCTATATTGCCCTTGTAAATATATATTCCCCTTACATCTACAAGAAAATTAGCAATAAGATAGACTCTCCAAATGTTTATCTCGTTTAACATGAAGTAGATGGAGAATAAGCGTTTGTAAAAATAGTTTGTACAAGAGTAGAGAAAGTCATGTGAGTGTAACACATCAGAATTTTTCTTAAGATTTTTTGGTAAGTGGATGATCCTTGTTCTACGGAATTAAGTTAAGGGGGCGCGTCAATAACATTCTTAGGTGAGAATTGTAACGCGTAGATAACCCGAGATCTGCGGTCTGTAATCTGCTGCTACCTAGCGGCCATAGCATGAACTACTTGCAACTGTTTCTCCTCCAGATGGCAGGACAAGCTAGCTAGCCAAGCTGGCCAACATCCTTGCGAACAGGCTCGCCAACGTCAGTGGTGTAGTTGACCCTACCACCAACAGATGGCCGAAGCGTTGCCTGACGCCGACACACGCCTCGCGCATGCGCAGAAGAGACGCTCAATCAGGTTGCGTGGCTGGCACTACAGGAGAAAGCTGATTTATCGGAGATTCGTGTTCCATTAGTTAGGAAGCAGGGAAAAGCTTTTTGACAAGACCATATCTGTCCTGTCTGCCATTCTCGCGTTTTAGGCTATAAAATAAATAAAATGGCCATTTGCGTTCCGAAAAGGATCTCCTTGTCTTGTTTATTTAAAACCTGTTAAATCGGTATGCAAGTATCGCATCAGCACTGGACCCTTTTAAAATAACTCGGCTAGCTCGTCCTGCAACAAGGGCGCATGTGCTGCCTTCCAAGATAAATAAACAAACAAAGAAACAAACAAGCGGGTATTAGGGGTCATTAGACGAGAAGCAATTTCAGAACATTACTGTTTCACAGAGAAGGCAAATTATAGGAGTGTGGTCAACCCAAAATGGGCCTCAGTGCCATAACAAGAAACCAGGGCTGTCCACCCGGTGAAGTACAGTCCCACCTAAGAGTAAACATAGCAACTTCTGCAGAAGAGTTTTATTGTAGATGCAAGAGTGACACACACTATATTCTATATCACTAAAAACAAAAGAATAAACTGAGATCAAACCAATATCTGTGGCCATATCGACGCTTGTTCAGTGTGGGTTTTTACAACTTCTAACCTGAAGCATGGGGGGGGCGGACTTCACTGCATACCCGCAGAAAATGCATTTTATTTCGTTCCAAATACCTTACACTAATCAAAACCTTTGGAGCCATTTTTGACAAAAATAAAACGGTAGTTTGGGATGGGGGAAGTTTCCTAAAAATCCTCGTGTCGCATCCTGGGAACATCTGACTGAACTTGAATACCAAGCAGTTTTCCTTTTGGGGTTATGTCCACAGACGAACCTTTTCTAACGTTGGATCTGAAAGCGTGTATTTCCAATTTTTTGATGACATACAATCAAATTAACTTACAGAAAATTATCATTTTTAACAACCAGAAAGAAAACGTGTTCAGTGATAGGTAGCAGTTTTATAATCGTTTGAAAATGGTCACAATCTTTACTTTCTGTACCACTCAAAAATTCAATACCGAGATTTCACCGGAAATATATGTTTTGAGACCCTCTGAATAAAAAAAAACATTTTTTGGAAAAATTGCGTGTGTGTAAAAAGTATAATTTAAAAAGGAAAAGTAGGATAAACACCACACTTGATATTTAGGTTGAAGATGCGACACACACTTTACATGGAACATTTAAATGATGGCTCTAACGATTTTGATTAAAATACCATATATTAATGATATTTACATGACAAATAAAATGCATGAATTTTCTGTGAAGTCGTTTAGCGACAGAAGAAAACGTGCCTACTACACAAGAAATGTAGATACATCCCTTTAAAACACACAATTTATTTCAAATTTGTGGCATCAGCCATTTCGACATATCCGTTATTAATGGTGCGAATTGTTCAATACTTGCTCATTCTTTAAAGTGCTGTCGACATTCAGCTGTTTCTCGCGATGTCATGGAAGACCAGCATATAGCGTCCAGTTGTTAAACATTTGACTATCGCTGCTCTCTTTGTATCTATAGGCTATTTTTTTTGTTTATGAATTAAGTAAAATTTTGTTGTTATAGAATAAATTAATGTAATGTAGGTATTTCTGCAAAAATGTATTTGGATAAAAATGAAGCAGATGAAACAAAATAACCTTTAGTAAGACTATTTGTATACCCCCTAATAAACGATAGAGGACAGAGAAAGCCTTGTGAGTGTATAATATGAGATTTTTAGTTTTTCCTTTATAGAGTTTGTCACCGACGTATGGTGAACTAAATTTGCGAAATCTAAAACTGTGAAGCTAATGACCGTGGCGTGTCAACTCGCGTCTCGTTAGGGCGAGTTATTGGGCCAGGATGTGGGGTAACTGTAAGCTCTAGGCACCGCGGGCTCATTTCAACCCTTCTACTCATTCATTCACCGTCCGATATGGCCTCCTCAGTTAAACCTCAAATGTCCCTGCGCCGATACAAAATCCTGATTTTGACCGTCTTCGTCGCAATTTCAATGTTATGCAAAATACAATTATACTAAATGCAAGTAAAAAAATTATAAACAGAAACAAGTTTAAAACCGCTACAAATTCTCTATCGGAGTATACAAATTATAGTTACCTACCCAAGTTTATTTTCCTATCTACTTCATTTTAATCGAGATAAATCTTTACAGAAACAGCTAAATTATACATCTCGTTATAGATACAAAGAGAACAGCGATAGTCAAATCTTTAACAACTGAACGCTATATGCTGCCTTAAAATTCCATGACATCGTGAGAAATAGCTGAATGTGGACAGGACTTTAAAAGAATGACCAAGTATTGAACAATTCGAAACATTGACAGTGGATATGCCCGAAATACCTTATGCCACAAAAGAAGTTATTTAGAATAAATTGTGTTTTGAAGAGATCGACATTTTTTCTGTAGTACGTTTTGGTCTAAAGATTATATAAACTTCCTTCCTAATGAAGACTGTTCCCAGAATATTCAAGATATACATTTTATTTGTTATGTAAATACCTTTAATATGTGGTATTTTAAAAAAAAGTGGTTACACCAATTTTTCAGAAAATCAAAAACTTCGGAAAATGTTTAAGGTGGAATATTTTCTTGAAAAATGTTTGTGTCGCTACTTTGGAAGGCTGTAAACTAAAATAGCAAGTTTGGTATTTATCCGACATTTACTTTTTGAGTTATGCTGTTCAGACACACACACACACACACACACACACACAAATGCTTTTGTTTGATTCAGGTGTTGTCAAAACGTGTATTTCCGGTGAAATAGCAATATTTTCTGTAGCAGTAGGTATATATGTGCTAGTAAAGTGAGGATGAAATACGCTGCTCAAAACTATTTAGTACGTACTTGACTTTCGCTTGAACAGACGTCTTTACGTATTGTATTCGATAAAGCGACGTTTGCACGAGAAATAACAAGTAGGTAGCAAAGTTTGATCCACACTCGAGACTTCAACGAGCGAATTTGTTGCCCCACAGAAGCGCTTGTTGCTGTAACTATGACAACGCTGTGTCAAGTAAAATTACATTCCTATAATTGCTATACTGTAACAGACAGACAAGCAACATAATTTATGTGAAATGCATTTTTTGTGGCATTAATGGTTTCCGACATATTCTTTGTTATTGCCTTCAATTGCTAAATACCTACTTTACAACTTTTAATTGCAAAGTCGCAATTGCTTTTCTACAAATCTACTATGACTTATAGTTTTGTATTCCACCCAAAAATTCGATATCGACATTTCACCGGAAATACACGTTTTGAGGCCCTCTGAATAAAAACAAACATTTTTAGAAAAAGCTCCGTGTGTGTCCGAACAGCATAACTCAAAAACGAAAAGACGGAAAAATACCAAACTTGCTATTTAGGTTCACTACCTCCCACATATGCCACACCAAGATTTCAAGAAAATCCCCCCACCTCCAAACTATCCTTTACATGCAACATTTTTCGAAATTCTTGTTTTTTAAAAACATGGCTCTAACAATTTTGAATAAAATACCACATATTAAAGACATTTATATGGAAAATGAAGTGTGTGGGAATAGAATACAAAGTCGTGTTCATTCGGAAGCAATTCTGTATAACTGGTAAATGTTAAGTGATGGACGTACCACATCTCTTTCAAACACACAATTTATTACAAATAACTTTTTTCTGGCATATCCGTTATTAATTGTATGCATTGCTCATTACTTTGTCGTCCTTTTAGAGTGCTGTCAACATTCAGTTGTTTCTCGCGATGTCATGGAAACAGTATGGAAGGCCAGCATATAGCGTCCAGTTGTTAAACATTTGACTATCGCTGTTCTCTATAACGAAATGTGTAATGTAGCTGTTTCTGTAAAGTTTATTTGGATTAAAATGAAGTAGATAGAGCGTAATGAAATTATATGAATGTACCACATAAGATATTTTAAAAATTTGTTCCAAAAACTGTATTCATTTATTTTTACTGCTTTGAAAAATTGCTCTACACGATGCAACTATTTTTTGGAAAACTTAATATTTTATAATAGACTCTATAATAGAATATTAGTAACCAGGTAAATGTTTAGCATAAAATAAATGTTAAATATGAGGCTTAAACTTTATTGCTTACAACTGTCCACTTTTGTGGTGTAGGGAAATTTCAAAATGAGAACGTGCCGAGAAAAGTGTTTTAAAATGATAACGCTGAAATAACACTTTTATGCTGTTCAAAAAGCATTTAGTGCCTCATTCCGCCCCACTACAACTTCTTTAGTGCTTGAAGATTCTCTTGAGTAGGTTCTTCGTTCTTCGACACGTTTTATATTATTATTATATTAATGCAAAATGTTACCATTTGTTACATAATTCAACAGTTGGTTCCAATGACAAATACGCCGCATGACAATATTTACTAGGTTTTCTGATAAATAAATAAGAGTGGAGGTTTTTCACAATGCCAAACATTTTGTGAGTGTCTGTACAGTTGATGATAGGCATTACGTGACGTCACGAACTCTTGTTTTTGTGCATGCCATGTCTTTAAGTCTGAGGACGTATAGTACCGCCTGCATGTTGACATCGGTCAAGAGGGGCACAAGAAACCTCATTACCGTGTTATACAAGACAACTAACTGCTTAGTGTTATATTTCACTTCACATCAAGCTGTTCAGTGTTTTCAAACACTGTTAGTGTTATATTTCACTACACATCAAGCTGTTCAGTGTTTTCAAACACTGTTAGTGTTATATTACACTACACATCAAGCTGTTCAGTGTTTTCAAACACTGTTAGTGTTATATTTCACTACACATCAGGCTGTTCAGTGTTTTCAAACACTGTTAGTGTTATATTACACTACACATCAAGCTGTTCAGTGTTTTCAAACACTGTTAGTGTTATATTTCACTACACATCAAGCTGTTCAGTGTTTTCAAACACTGTTAGTGTTATATTTCACTACACATCAAGCTGTTCAGTGTTTTCAAACACTGTGAGTGTTATACTACACTACACATCAAGCTGTTCAGTGTTTTCAAACACTGTGAGTGTTATATTACACTACACATTAAGCTGTTCAGTGTTTTCAAACACTGTTAGTGTTATATTTCACTACACATCAGGCTGTTCAGTGTTTTCAAACACTGTTAGTGTTATATTACACTACACATTAAGCTGTTCAGTGTTTTCAAACACTGTTAGTGTTATATTTCACTACACATCAAGCTGTTCAGTGTTTTCAAACACTGTTAGTGTTATATTTCACTACACATCAAGCTGTTCAGTGTTTTCTAACACTGTGAGTGTTATACTACACTACACATCAAGCTGTTCAGTGTTTTCAAACACTGTGAGTGTTATATTACACTACACATTAAGCTGTTCAGTGTTTTCAAACACTGTTAGTGTTATATTTCACTACACATCAGGCTGTTCAGTGTTTTCAAACACTGTTAGTGTTATATTACACTACACATCAAGCTGTTCAGTGTTTTCAAACACTGTTAGTGTTATACTACACTACACATCAAGCTGTTCAGTGTTTTCAAACACTGTTAGTGTTATATTATATTACACATCAGGGTGTTCAGTGTTTTCAAATACTGTTAGTGTTATATTACACTACACATCAAACTGTTCAGTGTTTTCAAACACTGTTAGTGTTATATTATATTACACTACACATCAGGCTGTTCAGTGTTTTCAAACACTGTTAGTGTTATACTACACTACACATCAAGTGTTCAGTGTTTTCAAACACTGTTAGTGTTATATTATACTACACATCAGGCTGTTCAGTGTTTTCAAACACTGTTAGTGTTATATTATACTACACATCAGGCTGTTCAGTGTTTTCAAACACTGTTAGTGTTATATTACACTACACATCATGCTGTTCAGTGTTTTCAAACACTGTTAGTGTTATATTACACTACACATCAGGCTGTTCAGTGTTTTCAAACACTGTTTAGTGTTATATTACACCACACGTCAGGCTGTTCAGTGTTTTCATACACTGTTAGTGTTATATTATACTACACACCAGGCTGTTCAGTGTTTTCATACACTGTTAGTGTTATATTATACTACACACCAGGCTGTTCAGTGTTTTCAAACACTGTTAGTGTTATATTACACTACACATCAGGCTGTTCAGTGTTTTCAAACACTGTTAGTGTTATATTACACTACACATCAGGCTGTTCAGTGTTTTCAAACACTGTTTAGTGTTATATTACACCACACGTCAGGCTGTTCAGTGTTTTCATACACTGTTAGTGTTATATTATACTACACACCAGGCTGTTCAGTGTTTTCATACACTGTTAGTGTTATATTATACTACACACCAGGCTGTTCAGTGTTTTCAAACACTGCTAGTGTTATATTACACTACACATCAGGCTGTTCAGTGTTTTCAAACACTGTTAGTGTTATATTATACTACACATCAGGCTGTTCAGTGTTTTCAAACACTGTTAGTGTTATATTACACTACGCATCATGCTGTTCAGTGTTTTAAAACACTGTTAGTGTTATATTACACTACACATCAGGCTGTTCAGTGTTTTCAAACACTGTTAGTGTTATATTATACTACACATCAGGCTGTTCAGTGTTTTCAAACATTGTTAGTGTTATATTACACTACTTATCAGCCTGTTCTGTGCTATCAAACACTATCTGTGCTTGGAGCACACTACAGGAACGGGTGAGGTGGTGTCCAACATGTCTCGGTAGGTGTAAATTACCTAAGTTTTAAAGTGGAACACCATTAGAACTGGCCTACTACATCAGTGCCAGCAGCTCATTAGTGACGTCTACTACAGCGGGCCATTAGTGCCGTCTACTACAGCAGGCCATTAGTGCTGTACAGCTACTCCACTATCAGCAGGTCATTCGTGCTGTTCTGTTACTCCACTATCAGCAGGCCATTAGTGTTGTTCTGCTACTCCACTATCAGCAGGCCATTACTGCTGTCCTGCTACTCCACTGCCAGCAGGTCATTAGTGCTGTTTTGCTACTCCATTATCAGCAGGCCATTAGTGCTGTTCTGCTACTCCACTATCACCAGGCCATTAGTGCTGTTCTGCTACTCCACTATCAGCAGGCCATTAGTGCTGTTCTGCTACTCCACTGCCAGCAGGCCATTAGTGCCGTCTACTACAGCAGGCCATTAGTGCTGTTCTGCTACTCCACCGCCAACAGGCCATTAGTGCTGTTCTGCTCCTCGACTGCCAGCAGGCCATTAGTGCTGTTTACTCCACTGCCAGCAGGTCATTAGTGCCGTCTACTACAGCAGGCCATTAGTGCTGCTCTGCTACTCCACTGCCAGGTCATTAGTGCTGTTTACTCCACTGCCAGCAGGTCATTAGTGCTGTTCAGCTACTCCACTGCCAGCAGGTCTTTAGTGCCGTCTACTACGACAGGCCATTAGTGCTGTTCTGCTACTCCACCGCCAGCAGGCCATTAGTGCTGTTCTGCTACTCCACTGCCAGCAGGCCATTAGTGCCGTCTACTACAGCAGGCCATTAGTGCTGTTCTGCTACTCCACCGCCAGCAGGCCATTAGTGCTGTTCAGCTACTCCACTGCCAGCAGGCCATTAGTGCCGTCTACTACAGCAGGCCATTAGTGCTGTTCTGCTACTCCACCGCCAGCAGGCCATTAGTGCTGTTCTTCTACTCGACTGCCAGCAGGCCATTAGTGCTGTTTATTCCACTGCCAGCAGGTCATTAGTGCCGTCTACTACAGCAGGCCATTAGTGCTGCTCTGCTACTCCACAGCCAGGTCATTAGTGCTGTTTACTCCACTGCCAGCAGGTCATTAGTGCTGCTCTGCTACTCCACTGCCAGGAGGTCATTAGTGCTGTTTACTCAACTGCCAGCAGGTCATTAGTGGCGTCTACTACAGCAGGCCATTAGTGCTGTTCAGCTACTCCACTGCCAGCAGGTTATTAGTGCTGTTTACTCCACTGCCAGCAGCTCATTAGTGCCGTCTACTTCAGCAGGCCATTAGTGTTGTTCAGCTACTCCACTGCCAGGATGTCATTACTGCTGTTCTGCTAGTCCACTGCCAGCAGGCCATTAGTGCTGTTTACTCCATTGCCAGCAGCTCATTAGTGCCGCCTACTACAGCAGGCCATTAGTGCTGTTCAGCTACCCCACTTCCAGGAGGTCACTAGTGCTGTTTACTCCACTGTCAGCAGGTGATTAGTGCTGTTCAGCTACTCCACTGCCAGCAGGTCATTAGTGCCGTCTACTACAGCAGGCCATTAGTGCTGTTCTGCTACTCCACTGCCAGGAGGTCACTAGTGCTGTTTACTCCACTGCCAGCAGGTCATTAGTGCCGTCTACTACAGCAGGCCATTAATGCTGTTCAGCTACTCCACTGCCAGGAGGCCATTAGTGCTGTTTACTCCACTGCCAACAGGTCATACGTGCTGTTCAGCTACTCCACTGCCAGCAGGTCATTAGTGCTGTTCAGCTACTCCACTGCCAGGAAGTCATTAGTGCTGTTTACTCCACTGCCAGCAGCTCATTAGTGCTGTTCAGCTACTCCACTGCCAGGATGTCATTAGTGCTGTTTACTCCACTGCCAGCAGCTCATTAGTGCTGTTCAGCTACTCCACTGCCAGGAGGTCATTAGTGCTGTTTACTCCACTGCCAGCAGCTCATTAGTGCAGTTTACTCCACTGCCAGCAGCTCATTAGTGCCGTCTACTACAGCAGGCCATTAGTGCTGTTCTGCTACTGCACTGCCAGCAGGTCATTAGTGCTCTTCAGCTACTCCACTGCCAGCACGCTATTAGTGTTGTTCTGCTACATCACGGCCAGCAGTTCATTAGTGCTGGTCTATTACATAGTGCCAGCAAGCCATTAGTGTTGATTTGCTACATCACGGTCAGCAGCTCATTAGTGCTGGTCTATTACATAAACCAGCAAGCCATTAGTGTTGTTTTGCTACATCACGGCCAGCAGCTCATTAGTGCTGGTCTATTACATAAGCCAGCAAGCCATTAGTGTTGTTCTATTACATAGTGCCTTCAGCTCATTAGTGCTGGTTTATTACATAGTGCCAGCAGCTCATTAGTGCTGGTCTATTACATAGTGCCTTCAGCCCATTAGTGTTGTTCTATTACATAGTACCATCAGCTCATTAGTGCTGGTCTATTACATAGTGCCAGCAGCTCATTAGTGCTGGTCTATTACATAAGCCAGCAAGCCATTAGTGTTGATTTGCTACATCACGGCCAGCAGCTCATTAGTGCTGGTCTATTACATAGTGCCAGCAGCTCATTAGTGCTGGTCTATTACATAGTGCCAGCAAGCCATTAGTGTTGTTCTGCTACATCACGGCCAGCAGCTCATTAATGCTGGTCTATTACATAGTGCCAGTAAATCATCAGTGTTGTTCTGCTACATCACGGCCAGCAGTTCATTAGTGCTGGTCTATTACATAGTGCCAGCAAGCTATTAGTGTTGTTTTGCTACACCTCTACCAGCAGCCCATTAGTGCTGTTGGTCTACACCAGTGTCAGCAGCTCATTAGTGCAGGTGCAGCGTCACGATACTTGGCCCCATTTTGCTCCAAGTGAAGTGAAATAGAGAAGGAATTACTGGTGATTGTGGTTACAAAGGGCACACAATTTGTTGCGAGTGGAACACTCTCCATTTCATTCCTAGAATAAAAGGAGTGATTTGTTTTTTTGTCTTATTGCTGGAATGTGGGCTCCAGAAACGATTTCAAAATGATGATGATGATGATAATGATCAGTAACAGCATCCGTTTAGAGACAAGAAGATAATGACGACGCTCGCTTCCTGTGACTCTACCACGCAGCATTCATATCAAATGTGATTCTCTATCAGTTTCTCTCAGGTCTGGCAACTTGATATGTTCCCAAAAAATTCGAGATAGACATGTAAACACTGATACTTCAACAAAAACTGTTACAAACGTGTTTAAGGGGAAAAATCTTTCTATACATACGCATAGCTATTTAATAAAATGGGTTTCATCCTTCAAAGATGTTGGACTTAATTTCTTAGTTTCATACTTCTTTTTATTGTTTATATTTTGAGGTCCTCTGAATTAAAAAAATACAGGCACTTTTACTTTCTCTGCTACCTACCTATGGTAACTAGAGACAGTATTTGCGTTCCACCCAAAAAGATGGATTCTTAAAATTGTCCAAGAATGTTCAAGTTTTTGTGAACGAGAACAAATAGAAGGTTGCCAGCTGTTACAGGAAAATCGTGTATTTTTGTAAACAAATCCTACACAAAATTCAAATGTTTACGTGTCTAAATTTGGAGACTAGTATAGTTGAATTAAGTTCATAGTTTGTATATATCGAATCACCTACTGGATGAAGCGCGTAGCAACAGATCACTACCGTCGCCACCAGACGGCAGAAGGATGTCACCTTTCCAGCGTTTACATTTGGAACTTCTCGTAAACTCGCACAACTTTTCTCATTACTGTTGACGGCATGTCTCGGGACGTGAGAGACCCTCCCCCTTGTATTTTTCCAGTTCTGTGATCGGTGCTCCCTTTCATCTCGAGTGTATCCTAGTGAAAAGCATTTCTGCACCGCCGCAGTACAGAAGTCGGAAACGCATGCAGTCCGCGGTTCACTTCCGCACCTCCCCTTTGACACAAGGGGCTGGCTCAAGTAATGATGACGTCATCCGTATAAAACGGCCGAAAACCTGTTGTAACACTTGACATTCGGCATCGTGGAGCCGTGGAGTGACCATCGTCTTCGAGAACTTCTTCTGTGGTCTTCTTGGGCAACGCAGCAGCATCCTGGGCAAGGTCAGCGCCTACTACCGCCGCAGCTTGGGACACCTAGCGGCAAGCAGTGGGCACTAGAGTTGGGTCGAGCGATTCATTTGCAGTAATCGATTCATGCGATTCGTTCACGGTTCATGAATCGTCCTCTTGTTACCTGTCTACTAGTCTCTCCTACTGCACGATTCGTTCATGAATCGTCGCCTTGCCTCCCGTCTATTCTCACTCACGATTCTTATATGACTCGTCCCCGTTTGTACTTTGCAGTTTGCAGCCAAAATACGCAGTCAGGACTTTTTTTGTTACGATGGGGGCTATGATCTTTTTCTTTGGCATATAAAAGACAATGTATGTAAAAGCGCTTTCCGCGTTATTTTGGATAATACACTTGGAGTTTCCTGAATTTGTCATAAAAATCAACCTGTGTGATTGCACTTGTTACGATTACATAAGGTGTTATGCTAAGTAATTATTATTATTATTATTATTATTATTATATTCTTCATTTCGATGATTAGGCATTCCATTCGATTCTTTACTTTACACCTCTCTTTTTCTGGGGTATCCGATGTCTCTTTCTCCCGACGGTTTGTATTTATTAATTAATAGTGGTATTCTTTCTTCAGTCATGTAGTTTATATCGCTTTCCAATTAAGTTAGTTGAAGCTGGTTATCGAGACCCAGGAGAAATAATAATAATAATAATAATAATAATAATAATAATAATAATAATAATAATAATAATAATAATAATAATAATAATATACGATCGAACATAGCGACGAAAATGTGCTGAATTCATATTAGGAATGGGTTTTGTCGGGAAGACAGAGAAACAAAGTTGTTTCCTCGAAGCAGAGGTATTTTACCTGCGATGGTCAACGAACCTGCATACCGGAAGTCTCGCCTTTATACTTTTGGCTCGGACAGGGTTTACAACGGTTTTCAAGGCTTAAAAGGGTGAGGAAGTAGATGTGCCTTATCTACGATCTAAGAATGTTCGTGGGAAGATTGTAAAACTCAAAATAAGCTGTGAGAGGCAGATGTGAAAGTTGTCACGTGGGGGTAGCCAATAACAAAAAAAAATCATGAAACAAAAATTATAGCCAATCGAAAGATCGCGTAGGCATCATATGATACGTTTTGAACTTAAAACAGAACGAAACTTAAGAAAGGGAGAGGGGAAAATTCTAGAGTTTGGCGAAAGGCGTGAAGGAGGAAAGACACGCCGAGACAGTCGAGTACACACTAACCATGACAACGGCCGAGGCACATTCCGGTACAAATTAACCACGAGGACGCGACGAAACAGAATTAGAACAAAATAATCAGAAGATTTATAGCGTAAAAGTGAAGTTGTGAAATCTAGGCAATTCGAGGGCTAGTCGGAGAAACACATAAGTAGCGACTTCGAGAGTAATAAGAATAACAGTGGTTTCGACGACGAAGGTGGCGGGTTGACCAGATAGGAATCTACGTAACAAAATAAAGATATCACCCAAACTTCTCCGGCAGTATTATTAATCTCATCAAGGCAGTGTCACCACCCCTGAAAAACAAGAACCTCAGCTCTACCGAATCAAACCCCAAATCCCTGCCATCCAACCAACGAACCCAGGACTCTGAGTCCATTGAAGCAACTGCCAGGAACACCACAGCTGATGAGTCAGAGGTCAGCGTCATTTGGCGCCCACTACGTTGGGGCTCGAAATACTGCCAGCGGATAACGCACCCGGAGAACCGACAACGGAAGGAAGACGACGCCGATGACGACATCAGCAACCACCAGCAGCAGAGTGTACCGATAGACGTGGGGCAACAAGCGACATCGACGCCGCTCCATTACAACAAGGAAGCAGACATTCAGCGCAGACATCATCAGTGTCAAAAAAAAGTGTGTAAGTGTAGTGAAGTGTTTTGTGAACTACTACAACACTTCGCAGCAGCTCAACCCAGCACCGAGTAAGTGTTAACTGCATGATACATAAGTTAATGAAATTTTGGAAGGGAGTGTATATGCAATAGATATAAGTAAACTGGGGTATGTATGTTTGTAAATGCTGTTAAGAAGCAAGAAATTAACCGGCAACGTTATGGAAGGTAATAGCAATGAACAAGGGGAAATTTTCACTAACAATAGCACGCGGGTAGGTGTAGAAAATGGAGATATCGAAACATTAGAACACCAAGTTACCGGATCACTTAACGCGAGCGAAATGCTGCAACAAATGTTGGCTCAATTGAGCCTCCTAAACACTAAAATATCAGAACAAGAGCAAAAACTTGGGCAAACACTGACTCAACGATTAACAGAACAAGAGCAAACACTAACTCAACGATTATCAGAACAAGAGCAAACAATAGGGCAAACACTAACCCAACGATTAACAGTACAGGAGCAAACACTAAAACAACAATTGTCCACCCAGGAACAAACATTGCAGCAATTAAGCATCCAACAGAAGGAAATCAGTCAGGGCTTAGAAAATAAAATACAGGGTGTCTTGTCAGAAATTAGAGCAAGTCAAAATGTAATCTACGAGGATGTAGAATATATAAGAAACGAACTAAAAGCAACGCAGAATAGTGTAGAAGTAGTGAGGAAGGAACTTGTCGTGGAAATGGACGCCATCAGGGCCCAACAAATTGTAAACAATGAAAACTTAATATGTACAATTAGTGATAAGGCAAGGGAAGAAGCAATGACAGTCTGTGTATCATTACAGAATAAGCAGCAGGCACTTGAAGCAGGGGTTAATGATGAAATTAACAAATTAAGGGAGGAACTGACACAGACCGTCAATGCTCGCAGGGACGCGGTAGAACAAATCGAACCGCGATCTCAGGGAGCCACGGACGCGCGAATTACCTCTCAGGTTTCCGCGCTTTCGTCGTTCCAGTGTAACAACCCGAGTAGTGAACCGAGGTCGAACGAACCTGCCTGCACTCCTTCGGCCTCACCGCACCCGGCAAGTGAAATGTCAAGCACCGTAGGGCCTCTGCAACAAAGCAATATACCTATACAATTTTTGAATGAACTGCCAATCCCCAAGTTCAACAGTGAAGTCGATAATGCGAAGCAGTTCATTAATGACCTCGAATCTTATTTCGCGCTTAGGGGAATTCCCGACCGTTTCAAAATGGTAATTATAAAAAGGAGCTTGATAGGCCCGTCCCTGAGTTGGTTTCGATTGACGGTGGGCGAGCATGCACAATATGAACATTTTAGGTCTGCATTTTTAGAAAAATATTGGAGTGGCGTTGCACAGTACAGGGTGCGCGCAGAAATAAATAATGGCCGATACAGGGAAGAGAAGCGTGAGTCGATGGTCGACTACTTCTTGCGACTCGGCCAATTAAGTCAACTCCTGGACCCACCGATGCCCGAAGGTGAATTTGTATCCCTCCTGACACGACACTTCCCAGACGTTATACGTCATCACCTCGTGGTAGCACGCCCGAGGACGCTGAGCGAAGCCATTGAACTACTTACCGCTCTGCAGGGGTACGGAACGCGGGAAGAAGATAGGCCCAGAATCAGGACTGAAGGCAGACACAGTGATCGGATAAATTCGCATCGTAATGATGGGACGAGGGCACAAGGTGCGTTGAACAACTACTCCACAGTCCGACAGCGTTACCAAGAGCCATTTGCAAGAAATCGGGAGAGAAGCTATAGGCCCTGGAACCAAACGGGCACGGGTAGGCCACCGAGGCAACATGAGGAGTATCCCGTTCACTACCTGAGATTCTCCAGGTACCCGGCGAATAGTAGACAACACTGGGGAAATAACCTCCACGGTGGAACAGCGGATAGGCCAAGAACGCCTCCGAACCGCCCAGAAACTCCCCCGAACCGACCTGGAAACACCCCGGGCAGGCCTAGGACACCTCCGAACAGGCCAAGAACGCCTCCGAATTGCCCAGAAACTCCCCCGAACAGGCCAAGGACACCTCCGAACAGGCCAAGAACACCTCCAAGCCGGCCAGCGACCCCACGACGTAGAGATGAGGACCATGGGCTCTCAAGCATGCCTACGTACAGCTACGCATGGACGCCGAGCGCGTATCTATCACAGACACGACAGCCGCAAAATGTCCACCGCGAAATGGATGACGCGATAGGTCACCGAAGCGGGGCAATGGCAGGACAAAGCATAGGCCAAGGGATAGGCCCCAGTCAAGGATCGTGGCCACGACGGTCGGAAAACTGGAGACAGGAAGAATTGTAGCGTTCCCAGGCTCAACCTCGGAGAATGCGCGCAGGTTCTCGCATTACACAGGGAACGAGCACAAAAAAAATACCAGAAGAACCATTTTTTATTGAATATTTGCACATTGGGAAAAGGCATTAACGTGGTAAGAATTTTCACGCAACAACTGTGCGAAGGGAGAGATCTTAACGACACGCCTCTGCAGTCAGCTGATGAATCGGAAGTAGGTCAAGCACCCCAGTATTGTGAGTTAAACACAGAAAATGAAAATGTTTATTTCGGTGAGAGACCGGACGACTTGCAGGTAGTCAGTGATCAAAACATGACCCTATCAGGTATACGCGAATATGTAGCATCAACAGACTGCTTAAACCATCAAGAGAAAGAAGGAATACAGACGAATGCATATGTGTTGGAAAGGTCCTTATCGGATATCACAAACCTTCGGGGACAGGGTATATCAACTCCAATCGTCCATTTAAGCAGGGTCAATGAAATTTAGTACAGTCGGATAGGGAAAATGTACAAACGCACTCGGAACACGAGTAAGGAAAGTCAAATATGCGAACATTGTTTACAAACAAATTGGTAGCTTCGGGATAGCAATGTCCTGTTAAAACAGTGTGCTTGACATTCACGATGTTAATGACATAGAGTAAGAAAACCGGACAGAATGTATACCTGGCAAAAAAGGTACCAAAAGGGGTCTTGAGTGTGGAGGCTGCTAATAGCTTCCAGAAAACCAGTATTGTATGTAAAGTGCAAGAGAGAGAGAGAGAGAGAGAGAGAGAGAGAGAGAGAGATGGAACTAAGATGTGTAATTAAATTAAAAAAAAAAATTTTGTTTGCAGAATGTATTGTGTGTATAAACAGATTCCTAAAATATAAATGTTTTGTAGCCTGGTTGTTGACGGCCAGATATTATGTAGATTGTTTTTTCTGTATTTTGTAAAAAAAAAAAAAATACTTGTGTCAAATTTGAAATTGTATTGTGTTCAGTGATTGAAATGTATTGTGAACAGAATAAATGTGTAACGGTGGGCTCGCCATCAAATCGTCGTAAGCCACTGACTAAATAAATGAATGAATAAATAAATAAAATGATAAATGAAAGGAATAGAGGGAGAGAGGGACTTTAGATTAGCTTAGATGGGACATTAACGATAAACCCATCATCCAACCTAAAGGTCCGATGATAAGTTTACCGTCAGGGCATATGAAGCTGGTTATCGAGACCCAGGAGAAATAATAATAATAATAATAATAATAATAATAATAATAATAATAATAATAATAATAATAATAATAATAATATACGATCGAACATAGCGACGAAAATGTGCTGAATTCATATTAGGAATGGGTTTTGTCGGGAAGACAGAGAAACAAAGTTGTTTCCTCGAAGCAGAGGTATTTTACCTGCGATGGTCAACGAACCTGCATACCGGAAGTCTCGCCTTTATACTTTTGGCTCGGACAGGGTTTACAACGGTTTTCAAGGCTTAAAAGGGTGAGGAAGTAGATGTGCCTTATCTACGATCTAAGAATGTTCGTGGGAAGATTGTAAAACTCAAAATAAGCTGTGAGAGGCAGATGTGAAAGTTGTCACGTGGGGGTAGCCAATAACAAAAAAAAATCATGAAACAAAAATTATAGCCAATCGAAAGATCGCGTAGGCATCATATGATACGTTTTGAACTTAAAACAGAACGAAACTTAAGAAAGGGAGAGGGGAAAATTCTAGAGTTTGGCGAAAGGCGTGAAGGAGGAAAGACACGCCGAGACAGTCGAGTACACACTAACCATGACAACGGCCGAGGCACATTCCGGTACAAATTAACCACGAGGACGCGACGAAACAGAATTAGAACAAAATAATCAGAAGATTTATAGCGTAAAAGTGAAGTTGTGAAATCTAGGCAATTCGAGGGCTAGTCGGAGAAACACATAAGTAGCGACTTCGAGAGTAATAAGAATAACAGTGGTTTCGACGACGAAGGTGGCGGGTTGACCAGATAGGAATCTACGTAACAAAATAAAGATATCACCCAAACTTCTCCGGCAGTATTATTAATCTCATCAAGGCAGTGTCACCACCCCTGAAAAACAAGAACCTCAGCTCTACCGAATCAAACCCCAAATCCCTGCCATCCAACCAACGAACCCAGGACTCTGAGTCCATTGAAGCAACTGCCAGGAACACCACAGCTGATGAGTCAGAGGTCAGCGTCATAGTTTTCTTCAATTTTATGATATAATTTATAAATATTCAGTTCTCTAATTTTATCGTTTCATTTCTTATTAGATCTAATCTAGTGCATTCTCAAGTTCTTCGTAAAAATCTCATTTCCGCTGTCTGAATTTTACTTTTGTCCAATTTTATTATTATTATTATTAT
This sequence comes from Deroplatys truncata, assembly GCA_030765065.1. Lineage (NCBI taxonomy): Eukaryota > Metazoa > Arthropoda > Insecta > Mantodea > Mantidae > Deroplatys > Deroplatys truncata. Next base: position 212,652,694 of record CM060980.1, on the reverse strand, counting down.
TCGTCACTACGAAGTTGCACGCGAAAATAAGCTATATAATGTTTATAAATACGTGAAAGGGTATAAACCCGGTATGCAGAGAATAATAATTTTTTACATAAATTTTACATCAGCAATATTCGAGGTGCTTTTAAAGCATTAGAATTGGCTTAGTTATATCGATGCATGTTCTTATACTTTTAATGTAGATTATAGTATACAACTCAATTATTTTAAATTATATAATTTTAAAAGTTATTCAAACCAAGAATTCAAAATTCCCTATTTTTCCTCCATTTTGCATATATTCTGGTATTGTATATTATAATGCTTACTACACTGTAATCATGCAATACTGTGTATCAGATCTCTCAGTAAAGTACTGAAAATTACTTCTATTGTTTATACTGCAGCCTCCGTTCATCCATTGGCAATGCTTACGATTCATTTTACTGCGCTTTACAGCTATTTACGCAATTTGTTTTTAAGAATTGATCTTTCCCGGCTGAACTTGGTACTCCTAGGTTATGCCATCAGCATCTCAAAGAATCGTGTTGATCTACCAATTCACATTATAAATTCTAACAAATCTTTCAACCTGTGCAATTCACTACTACGAATCGACAGAACTCGGCAATATATATTATTGCGGTGCTGTTTTGTTTTCGTATACTATGATGATATAGCATCACAATGCTTGGTAACTCCCCTGCTCATCATCGTAGTCACTCGGCAGCATTCGTCCGGGCTCGGCTTGGAAGCCAAAGCTAAGAGTGAGTAGTAAACAAAGCGCAAGCGAGAATGATTCGAGAATGTCCTGATCATGATTCTTTTTGAACGACGATTCATGCACGATTCTTACGATTCATTTTGATCCACGATTCATGCACGATTCTTACGATTCATTTTGAACCACGATTCATGCACGATTCTTACGATTCATTTTGAACCACGATTCATGCACGATTCTTACGATTCATTTTGAACGACTGACACGATTCATACGATTCTTTCCTTGTAGTCGTTCATGAATCGCCCCATGTCTAGTGGGCACAGCACCCTCTTCTAGCTTGCCGCTCGGCCGCGAGAGGACCTCTCCCAGTGGCGGGCAGTGGACTAGCTTCCCCTTCTAGCCCGCCAGAAAAAGGCCCGGCCGGGCAAGCAGTGGACCTAGCATCCTCTGATAGATTGTCCCTGCTCTCTCGCTAAGGCCCAGCGGTATATTGAGAACAGGTTCACTCCACATTTCATACTCCTCTCTATCATCTATTTTTCCAAGACTTGTACACACTGACTGACGGACCACGAGACAGCGGGTTCGCAAGACCACAGCCAAGAGTCAGGAACTCTGGTCCGGCACCCAGGGCCGATATGACTCGAGCAGGCGCCTCCCTCTGCGGACAGCCGAAGGGCAACCGCGCCGACCCTCGACCCCAATAACGGGCAAGTACCAGGACCTAGCTCCTCCTCTCCCATACTGGGAACTCCAGCTAAAGGAAGGTCCAAGGGATCTAAGAGGAAGGCTTCGGCCCCTCAAAAGATCACGACCGGTGCAACACCAGCTATCCCCTCTCTCCCCTCCCTCACCCCTCTTCCTGAATCGGAGGGGGAGGAGTCCGATCTCGACGGCTTCACTGTCGTCGGGTGAAGGAAAAGGGCACCCCCGGGTTCCAAACCTAACTCAGGAACTAGCTTGCAGCCACCACCACCACCACCACAGGTTACACAACAACTCCCAAACAAAAGGGGGGCCAAGCTACTGCCGATCATAGCGGACTCCTTCAAAGACCATATAGGAGTTATGCGGCGGTTGGCGGCCAAGATTACAGGCGGCTTTGAAGCCAAAAGAAAACCACACAAGGCCCACTTGCAGACCTTCACGCCCGAGGACTTCGAGCCGGCCAAGCAAGTGCTGAGGGACCTCCAGATCCCCTTTTACTTTTATTCACCACAGCGCCGTCTCATGCGGGGGCTCGACTCCGAGTGCCACCCAGACGACGTCAGGGCTGCGCTCTCAGAAGAGCACAACATTGCTGTATCGGCTGTGGCACAACTCAGAAAGACCATCGTCAGTGAGGAAGGTCCGGTCAAAGTTCCGATGCCCCTCTACCTCGTCGTTGTGGACAAGGTCCCTGGCGAGGAGACTCAGCCCATTGACGCTGTTCGGGTGCTCTTCCACACGGTCGTAAAGGTTGAACGCTTTTACGGCCAAGGTGGACCAGTGCAGTGCCACAGATGTATGGGTTTCCACCACTCGAGCCTGACGTGTGAGCGCAAGCTTGCATGCCTGCGCTGTGCTGGGCCCCATCTTCTGCGGGACTGTGACAAAGCGCCCGAGGAAAAGTCATGTGCCAACTGCCGCCAGGACCACGTCAGCGTCTACAAGGGCTGCGTGGCGAGGCAAAGGATCATTGAGAGCCGCTGACAAGGAGCACCGGCTACCGTCCGAGCGGGAGCTTCCTTTGCGGCCGCTCTCAGAAAGGCCGAGACTACGCTGCAAGGGGTGGGAGGAGCTTCGGCACCTGAAGAGAGCACTGCAGCGGCGACGATAACAACACCGGCGACGACGGCGACATCACCCGAGGAAGTGCCACAGCCGGGACAACAACCACAGCAACGACGACAGACAGCACGACAAAGAAGGAATAAAAATAACAGTAAAAAAGGTCCTGCCTCTACTACCGAGCCGGGCCAATCACAGGCCCCGGCTGCTCAACAGCCTCAAGCCCCGCCCACTGTGGCGGCAAAAAAACCACCAGCGGCCGCGGCAGCGACCACAGCACCGGCTACTGCCATGACAGACACACCGGCACTCCCGGCATCAACATCGGCCTCTCTGGCAGGCTTTGGTGACACCATCTCACAAAGTGATTTGGAAGAATTCCGGGCCCTATCCCTGTGGTTAGGTGAACTTATCAAAAGGGCCTTACCTGCACTCCGGAACTGCAAACTGCAGCTAGCCAACCCGCAGTTAAGCCCCATGCAAAAACACAAAGTCATGCTGGAAATGCTGGAGTATTTGTTCCCAAATTCCGCTTCGTAATGGCCGCCAGACTCGTCCGGAGGCCATTACGTGCTGCGTTCTGGAACGCAAACGGAATAAGGGGCATTACCCCAGCGTACTTGAGTTTGTTAACTCCTACGGAATTGATATTCTAATGGTTTGTGAAACACACTTGATTGCTGGTACTAACTTTTCGCTGCCAAGTTACGTCAGCCATCGGCAAGATCGGGTCGGCCGACCGGGGGGCGGTACAGCTATATTCATCAAAAGCCATATCACGCATACACCCTTCCCTCTCCCACCACCACAGCATGTGAAAGCCTGTGCCATTCGGCTTGTCATTGGCGGACTAGACACACTGCTGATAGCGGTTTATGACCCTCCAGATCATCGCTTCCATGAAGCAGATTACCGAATCTTACTTAACCTACATCCAGTGGTTTGCATTGCAAACTACCTCTATGAGGAGCCACAACCACGCCACGAGGAGGTCCACCTTTCCATAGTCACCCCTAAACAGGTGGCTTCCGAGATCCATAAACTTAACCCAAACAAATCCCCTGGACATGACGACGTCACGGCGCCCATGCTGCAACACCTTCCCAAGAAGGCCGTCATCCATTTGACGCGGATTTTCAATGCATGCCTTCACCTCCGTCACTTTCCAACTAGTTGGAAGGAGGCGCGGGTGGTATGCATTTTAAAACCCGGCAAGGATCCGGTTTTCCCATGCAGCTACCGTTCCATCAGCTTACTCCCAACCGTCTCAAAAATCTTTGAGCGGTTGCTCCTAGCCCGCCTTACACCTCTCTTTGAGGAAAGGCACCTCCTCCCGGATCAGCAGTTTGGTTTTCGCCATGGGCACTCCACAACCCTGCAGCTACTGCGACTGGCCGAGAAGGCCTCCCTGGGCTTCCGGAGAACTTCAAGACCATAGCAGTGCTGCTGGACGTAGAGAAGGCCTTTGCCACAACGTGGCATCAAGGCCTTTTGTACAAACTCAAGGAGTCAGACATCCCTCCCGCCTATCTCGCCCTGATAAGCAGTTTCCTCCGGGATCGCACATTCAGGGTGAGAGTGGAGGGGAGGGTTTCCTCAGTCCGTCCCATAGCCGCCAGAGTCCCGGAAGGCAGTGTACTGTCCCCGCTTCTCTTCGCGGCCTACATGTCGGACTTCCCCAAGGAACCCAGGACTGTTACGTGCCAATATGCCGACGATGTTCTCATAATGGCACAGAACAAGAATGCCCGATTCTGTTTCCCTCCACTACAGCGACAGCTCCGAGCCATTGGCAGGTGGAGCGAAAAGTGGAGGTTGGCCATCAGCCCGGGGAAGAGCTCTGCGCTTCTCCTGGCGAAGGTCCGACGGTGGCGGCCCGAGCGACCTCTGAGGTTGGGGCGGAGGAGAATCCCCTGGGTTACCTCAGTCAAATACCTCGGAGTCACGCTCGACCGCGGCCTCACTTTCGCACCACAAGTCAGGGCAAGGGTCGACCTCGGCCACTCCGCACTCAGGCAGCTGTACCCTGTATTCCGCTCCACAATGCCCATACGCCTCAAACTACGCCTATATCAGGCGATTATCCCGCCCCTGATTCTGTATGACTGCGAGGCCTGGGGATCGGCGGCAGCGACCACCATCCGCAGGCTACAAACCGTTCAGAACAGGGCGCTTCGGATGATCTGTGATACCGGGCGTAGATTCCCGTCACACATCCTGCACATGCATTCCGGCCTCCCATACATCGTGGACGTGGTGCGGGAGAGAACCTGCACCATGTACACGAAACTCACTCACCACACCAACCAGCTGGTGAACTCTTTGGGCCGCTATGACCATAAGAAAGAGTTACCGGTTGCGGAAGGACGGCTTGGGCCCCCGAGGCTGAGGTCTGCCAATCCCTCACATCAAAAACTCCCCAAGTTAAGCAACATTGGGCTTGGTCACCAGTCCGCCCATGTGGGAACACCGAGACCCAGCCAATGGTAGCGTAGAAAGCTAAACTCCGCCCAAGACAAATAATCTTTAAATCTCCTTTATCGCACACGCGGCTAGGTACTGTGGCGATTATATTCCCTGGGCGACCTGTTCTCGATTGCTGTAACACTTGAACGTCACTCACTTCATGGGACGGACGCAATGCCAACAAAGCTACGAATGCTAAAAAGAACAGGGGAGAGGTTAAGATGTTTAAATTCCTTGAGAAAGGGGGACTTCGTACAATATTTTCAGAAATATAAGGGAGTATACAATAAGACATAACTAACATGATCCCTTATTAGTAGCTATACAAACTATTCTTACGAAAGTTTATTTTCCTATCAACTACATTTTAATCGAGACAAACCTTTACAGGAATAGCTATATTACACATTTCATTATACGGGGTGAATCACCTAAAACTTGCACAGCAAATATTTCGGAAATGGAAAGTGCTATTGATGTGCAGTTTTCACAGCATTGATTGGTAGTCAGGGGCTCATACATTTAGCCTATAAACAGATTTTAATAATACTGAGAAAGTGTATTTTTTGAACAAACATACATTTTTTTAAATGGAACTATGCCTAGTTACGTCAACAGAATAAAGGTAGGGTAAATTAGAATGTCAGTGGCGTTTGTTGCAAGATTCTATTGCAAGTGGTTTACGAGAAATCTTATTTTGAAACTTTTACGCGCCGACACTTGTACAACCTGCGGTAGCACAAACTAAAGAAAAACAAAGGAGAACTACAATACTTCTGTGGATTCTTACAAGTAAAGAGAACATAGCCCTTCAAAGGCTTTGTTCAAAATGACCACCGGCAGCTTCAATACACGCTACCAGTCTGCTATGGAAAGACTGCTGCACACGTTCCAGCTTTTCAGCGGAAATTTCAGAGCACGCAGCAGTAATACGTCGTTTCATAACGTCTGGTGTAGTTGGTACATCCTTGTAGACAGTGTCTTTCAGCCTTCCCCACAGAAAAAAGTCTAAAGAGGTCAGATCCGGTGAACGGGCCGGCCAAAGTACAGGTCCTCTTCGTCCAATCCAAAGATTTGGAAACAATCCGTTAAGACAAGCTGTAGTACTTCGTGCACTATGGGCTGGGCAGCCATCATGTTGGTACCACAGGTTCCTCCTAGTCTGCAAAGGAACGTTTTCTAGCATCTGTTGCAGATGGTCTGTCAGGAAGCTGCGATACTTGTGCGAGTTCATCGTTCCTTTTATTCCACACTGCACGTTTAAACTCCATGGACGCTGACGTTCCACCTGGCGAAGTCAACGGGGATTGTCAACAGAGCAATAGTGCATGTTTCTGCAGTTTACCGGCCATGATTAGTAAATGTTGCCTCATCACTAAACAAGATACATGATGAATCTGGAGTATCATGTCTTAATGCCCATGTACAAAAGTTAACACGATTCTCAAAATCGTTTCCATGCAGCTCTTGATGCACAGAGATGTGATAGGGATGGAGCCTATGTCGATGGAGAATGCACAGTACACTTGCCTGACTTATTCCACTTCCACGTGCGATTGTGCGGGAACTAATTTGCAGCCAAAACATTAATTTATGCCTCTTCTGTAGTCACTTGTTTGTTTCTGTTACGTTTTCTAGGTGTTAGAGTACCACCATCATGTAATTGGTTGAAGAGGTTGACGTCTATTGGGATACGTTTCCGCATACACCGTACAGGAACGAACCGCATTCTTTCTACACTCTCCATACACCATGAGTATGTCGGCTTTTTCTGCATTAGTAAACCCCATCTTCCACTCACGACTTACTGCTTGAACTGTCACAAACTAACTGACCAGAAAGTCGCAATGCAATCAATGAACAGAAAACACAATGCAAACAAACATAACAACATCGTACCTAGCAACCAAGCAGGTTGAAAGGGACAAACAATTTTCGGGGTGGAAACTTCAAAATACGATTTCTCGTAAACACTTACACTAGAATCCTGCAACAAAGACTATTGACATTCTAATTTACCCTACCTTTATTCTGTTGACGTAACTAGGCATTGTTCCATTTCAAAAATTGTATGTTTGCTCAAAAAATACACTTTCTTAGTATTATTAAAATGTGTTTATAGGCTAAATGTACGAGCCCCTGACTACCAATCAATGCTGTGAAAACTGCACATCAATAGCACTTTCCATTTCCGAAATATTTGCGGTGTAAGTTTTAGGTGATTCACCCTATAGATACAAAGAGAACAGCGATAGTCAAATGTTTAACAACTGGACGCTATATGCTGGCCTTTAAATTCATACTGTTTCCATGACATCACGAGAAACAACTGAATATCGAAACTACTTCAAACAATGACAAAGTGCGTAATGAACCTTTCAAACCATTAATAACGGATATTTCGGAAACGGCCAAATTCCCCAAAAATATTTAAAATAAACTGTCTGTTTTAAAGAGATCAACATTTTTTGTGTAGTACGTTTTCGTCTATCGCTTAACGCTTACCAGTTATACGAGATTATACAAAATTCCTTCCATGAAGGTCTTCGGAGCTTATCCCCAGAAAATTCAAGGTAAATATCTCCAATATATGGCATTTTAATGAAAATCGGTAGAAACGTAAATACCAAGTTGGATATTTATCCGACTTTTCATTTTTGAGTTATGCTGTTCACAGACGGCTTCAATGTTGTACATTTGGGTGACTCCAGGCTTTGAGCTTGGACGAGTGACCCTGCACCTCTACCACCTGCTAGGTATTGCATTCCACCAAAAATTCGATACCGAGATTTCACCGGAAATACAGGTTTTGAGGCCCCCTAAATAAATAAAAAGCATTTTTTAGAAAAACGCCGTGTGCATGTCTGTGAACAGCATAACTAAAAAACGAAATGTCCGATAATCACTCAACTTGGTATTTAGGTTCAGTGCCTTCTAAAGATGCGACACGAAGATTTTCAAGTAAGCCCCCCACACCAACTACCCTTTACGTGAAGCATTTTTCGAAAATTTTGATTTATTAAAAATCTGCTCTAACGATTTTGATTAAAATACCATATATCAAAGATATTTACATGACAAATGAAATGTATATGTTCAATTTTCTGTTAATAGCCTGTAAAGTCCTCTTCATTCGGAAGCAATTTTGTATAATATTGTATAACTGGTAAACGTCAAGTGACTTACCATTCAAAACACGCACAATTTGCTTAAAATAAGTTTTTCTGTGACATACCGTTTCTGAGATATCCGTTATTTAAGTTCAATACTTGCTTTTAAAGTTTCGGCGATTTTCACTTGTTTCTCGTGATTCATGGAAACAGTATGGAATTTTAAGGCCAGCATATAGCGTCCAGTTGATAAACATTTGACTATCGCTGTTCTCTATAACGAAATGTGTAATGTAGCTGTTTCTGTAAACGTTTATCTCGATTTTAATCTAGTAGATAAGAAAATAAAGTTTCGTAGCGATGATTTGTATACCTATTAATAAGCGATAGAGAGTAGAGAAAGTCATGTGAATGTAACTGAAGAGCAGCGGTGACAGCAGCAAATTACGAACCAATTAGTTGTTTTAAAATCAAAGACGTTTATACTTTTTCGGAAGGTAAAAGCTATCTTTTCCTGACTACGTTTTTGGCGCATAACTGCCGCAGCGTGGCGCTTCGATCGCATGGGGAGGGAGAAATATTACCTTGCTTGTGCTTCAACATTCAAATGATACACCAGCGAGTGGAATATTCCAGTTTCCTGCAACAGCAGGTTTTAAAGTCTTTGCTTGGAACTTGGATTTAACATCACGACCCACATCTTTACCTTTTTGGAATCTCTTTATGCTTGTAAAATTTGCTGCGTTTTTTTTTCTTCAACTTATTGGAAAATGAACTGTAAATCTGTACATTTGCGGTGTAAAAATAGTATCTATTACATTCACATGACTTTCTCTAACCTCTATCGTTTATTAGTACGTATAGAAACTATTCTTACGAGAACTTAATTTTCTATGTACTTCATTTTAATCCAGATAAACATTACACATTTCGTTATAGAGAAGAGCGATAGTCAACTGGACGCTATATGCTGGCCATGACATCGCGAGAAACAACTGAAAATCGACAGGTGTTCAAAAGAATAACGGAGGTGTTGAACAATTCGAACCATTGCTAACGGATATTCGGAAATGGCTGATGTCACAAAAACGTTATTTGAAATAAATTGCGTGTTTTAAACACCTCTGCAGTACATTTTATACGGGTTATTCCCAGAAAATTGAAGATATACGTTTTGTAATGCAAATATATTAAGCATATGCCGTAACCTCGGAAGATGTTGAATGCAAACGCCAAGTTTGGTATTGCACCACGACGAGGTGCCAATTGTTGCTTCCGGCTGTTACAGTGGTTGGCTAGGAGACTTTTCTTGGGCGAGATGCCAACCGTTTGAAGATAAAGAATGACACCTGTCAATTTGATGGTTTGAGACTAGAAGCGCTCGTGCGCTACTTCACCAAGTCTGTCTACCGGTTGTTTGTATATGCAACTATTTTTGGTAACATATGACCATTAGAATCGCGAGAAATTACACACATTCTGTCATTACCAGCTGTATGCCTGCCCTTATAAACTCGAATGAGGAATTAATTTCATTCACATCCCCCACTTTTTGTACAAGATCCTCCCCTTCACTCCTTATAATTGTAATAACGGCGCAACGTCCGTTCGCAATAACAACACAATATTCATATAATGCAGAAACATGAAGTAGAGGTGGTTGCGACCGTTGAGAACAACAATCTTCTCAGTAGGTTCACTTGTTAGCAATGTTTTCTATTCATTGCAGTATTTTGGTGTCGCTGTATATACCCTTTTTAATCGTTTAGTGAAATGAAATTAGAAGGTATTTTACAGACCATAGCCGTCAGCTTTTAGATGTTGAAAATTCCCCCCCCCCCACACACACACACACACATTACAATACTAATATAGGTAATTGCTGTTGATGTATTTTTAACCAGTTTGATCTGCAGCCACAGTCCACTACCAGATATTAACACAAAAGATGAACTTTACAACATTCAAATAATGGTATTCTCGGTAGAGGACACCCCCACACAAAATTATAAGTGTATAATGTCACGTGTCACGACATCGTGCACTACGTTTTCATTTTCTCTACCACGCAGAGAAGGTATTGCATTCCACCCAAAAATTCGATACCGAGATTTCACCCAAATACATGTTTTGAGGCCCCTGAATCCAAAAGGAGCATTTTTAGAAACAACGTATCTGTGAACAGCAAGTTAAAAAGCGAAAACTCTGATAAGTACCAAACTTGGTATTTAAGATTTTCAAGAAAATCCTCCCACTCCAACTACCTTTTAAATGGAACGTTTTCCGAAACTTTTGGTTTTGTAAAAAATGCCTGTAACAATTTTAATTAAAATAACATTTACTAAAGATATTTACATGATAAATAAAATGTACATGTTGAATTTTCTGGGAACAGCCTGTGAAGTCCTCTTCACTCCGAAGGAATTTTGTATAATCTTGTATAACTGATAAACGTTAAGCAGTAGACGAAAACTTTCTACACAAAAAATGTAGATCTCTTTAAAACAAACAATTTATTTCAACTAACTTTTTGGTGGCATAAGTCATTTCTGAAATACCGTTATTAATGGTTCGAATTGTTCATTACTTGGCCTTTCTTTTGAAGTCGTGTCAACATTCAGTTGTTTCTCGCGATGTCATGGAAACAGTATGGAAGGCCAGCATATAGCGTCCAGTTGTTAAACATTTGACTATCGCTGTTCTCTATAACGAAATGTGTAATGCAGCTGTTTCTGTAAAGGTTTATCTCAATTTTAATCGAGTAGATAAGAAAATAAACTTTCGTAATAAGCGATAGAGGGAAGATAAAGTCATGTGAATGTATCTCTTGTATTTACCTGTTATGCAAAGGTCTTTCCGAATGAAGAGGACTTCACACACTGTTCCAAGAAAATTCAAGATGTCCATTTTATTTGTCATGTAAATATTTGTAATATATGGTGCTTTAATCAAAATCGTTTGAGCCATTTCTTTAGAAAATAACGAAAACTTGTCCATGCAAAGGGTAGTTTGTGATGGGAGATTATTTTTTAAAGTTTTCGTCGCATTTTTGGAAGATATTGCACTTTAACAATACGGTATTAATTTAGTTTTGAGTTATTCTATTCAAAGTGACACAGAGAGGTGATTAGGAACCTCAAAACGTGTACTTTGAGTACAGTATTTGCTGTAATAAGAGAAACAGAAATGCACGTGGTTCAGCCAGGTGAGGTGTATCAGTTTGTTGTTCTGACGCAGCGGGCCAAGTCAGTCACGAGGTCTTGTGTTCCACTCCCGAGTGAAGTGACATCTCAACGTTTTCCTTATTTAAACTGACCGCTCTAGTAATGTTACACAAAGAGAAACATTGTGTAGGTTTAGGGTAATCTCAAAACCAATTTTGATAATTCATTTACCATTGAAAAGCCCCAGTCTAGCAACATTTTAAAAACGGGGAGGAGTGAGGTTTATGACCACCAGTGTTCAAAGCCGTTTCGCTCAGCATGTAAATCATAAGTTATTTTCACACTTTATTGCAAATATTGCAGATTTTTTATGACCTCAAGCCCAAAGGGTTTATGAAACTTGGCTTCTAGAAACTGACGCAAGTGATAAGCTACCTTACAATCTGAAAAAAAACCTATTCCTACCATACTTTGGACCCCTCGTGCAGAAATGTGCACAGTTGCGTTACAACTTCTTAAAAGCTACTCTTGCTTTGTTTTCACTGTAGTGGTCTCCAACCTCTTCTACTTAAGGGTCTGAAACATCACTTGTTCCCATTTATAACTAATATTCATAAACTCCTCACCTGTCGTCGAGTACTTTCTCATGGACACAATTATCAACAAAACTTTCTCGTCACCATCTATGTGTATGTATAGAGCGCTTGCAATAAAATATCAAACATTTTCTGATGTACGCGTTTTAAGGTCCTCTAAATAAACATTATTTTAGTTAAAACTCCGTGTGTGTGTCCTAAAAACGAAACGTTGCTAAGTACCACATTTGGTATTTAAGTTCAGCATCTTTAAAGGATACAATGAGAAGAATTTCAAGACAATAACCCCACCCCAAACAACCCCTTACATACAAATGTGTTCCTTATTTTTACTTTCTCTACTACGTATAGTAAGTAGGGGAAGCATTGTATTCCACCCAAAAATTCGATACCGAGATTTCACTGGAAATATATGTTTTGAGATCCCCTCAATAAATAAAAAAATCTGATGTGTTACACTCACATAACTTTCTCTACTCTTGTACAACCTAATTTTACAAACGCCCATTCTCCATATGCTTCATGTTAATCGAGATATCGAGATGTCAATCTTATTGGTAATTTTCTTGTAGATGCAACGGGAATATGGTAGCTTTTAAGCGATAGTCAAATATTTTAACGCTGGTTGCTATGTGGCGCATTCCATTCTCTTTGCATGTCCAGGACATAAAAAAATGAGTAACGAATTTGAGAAAAAGTATAAGTATTGGAAAATTTAAGGGAATAAAAACCAATATCTCGAAAACGGTTCACTCAACAACAAAAATGTATATGACATAAATTGTGTATTGTAACGCGATCTACATTTTTTGTGCAGTAAAATTTTGTCTATCTCTTATGGTTTACCAGTTATGCAAAAGTCGTTCAGAATGAAGAACACTTTTGGAGACATTCCCAGAAAATTCGAGATATACATTTCATTTGTCATGAAAATACCTTAAACATATGATATTTTAATCAAAATCGTTAGAGCCATTTTTGAGAAAATTAAAATTTTCGAAAAATGTTCCATGTAAAGGGTAGTCTGGGGTGGGTGGATTTTCTTGAAAACCTTCGTGTCGCATCTCTGGAAGATACTGAACCTAAATACCAAGTTTGGTGTTTATCCGACTGTTAGTTTTTGAGTTATGCTGTTCACAGACACACAGACACACACACAGACACACACACACACAGACACACACACGGACATGTTTCCAAAAATGCTTTTTTTGGATTCAGGGAGTCTCAAAACATGTATTTCCGGTGAAATCTCGGTATCGAATTTTTGGGTCGAATGCAATACTTCCCCTACTTACTATACGTAGTAGAGAAAGTAAAAAAGCATTTTTGGAAACATGTCGGTGTGTGTGTGTGTCTGTGAACAGCATAACTCAGAAACAAACAGTCGGATAAACACCAAACTTGGTATTTAGGTTCAGTATCTTCCAGAGATGCGACACGAAGGTTTTCAAGAAAAAACCCCACCCCAGATTACCCTTTACATGGAACATTTTTCGAAAACTTTAAATTTCTCAAAAACGCCTCTAACAATTTTGATTAAAATATCATATGTTTAACATATTTTTATGACAAATGAAATGTATATCTCGAATTTTCTGGGAATGTCTCCAAAAGTATTTTTCATTGTGAACGACTTTTGCATAACTGGTAAACCATAAGAGATAGACAAAATTTTACTACACAAAAAATGTAGATCCCGTTAAAATACACAATTTATGTCATGTACATTTTTGTTGTTGAGTGAACCATTTTCGAGCTATTGCTTGTTATTCCCTTAAATATTCCAATACTTATACTTTTTCTCAAATTCGTTATTCATTTTTTTTTTGCCCTGGTAATGCAAAGAGAATGGAATACTCCACATAGCAACCAGCTCTTAAAATATTTGATTAACGCTTAAAGCCTAGCAATTCCCCTTGCATCTACAAGAAAATTATCAATAAGATTGACATCTCGATATCTCAATTAACATTAAGTAGATGGAGAATAAGCGTTTGTAAAAATAGTTTGTACAAGAGTAGAGAAAGTCATGTGAGTGTAACACATCAGATTTTTTATTTTGTCAAAATGATTTTCATATTTCCGATATTTAAATGGCAAATAAAATGTACATCTTGCATCTGTGACTTTTGTATAAGAGATAGACAAAAACCTTCTTTTTCTTCTTCTTCCCTCCTCTGTGTAGGATGGTGATCAGCGATGAAGGAGGAGGAAATGAAATATTGTGATGATAGAAAAATTCGACTAGCAACAGAGGAGAAACGAGGGGGGGGGGAAACTTTGGTCAGAATGCTCGGCCCGGTGGTTTGAACCCGGGACCTCTCTCAGCCATACTCGTGTTACTAAACAAATATAGATGCTTATGGCGTTAACCGTCTCCGAAATATTCTTTGTTATTGGCTTTTCCTCGGCAAACGGCGACGTGACGCACGAGCTGCATTATTTTGCACTTGCTGACGGACACGTGGTTTTCTCTCGCCTGTACTCTAGATATTGGTTTTGGTTGTAAACAGAGACGATGAACGTGCAGGATTCATGAGCGTGCAGTGGCGGAACAGCAACAGGCGCCGTTGAGAGTAACAGTTGACTGCGCGAGCGCGCCAGTCGGGCACAGACCTCATCAAAAGGTGATGGGCCCGAGGGTTGCAATTTGATTAAACCCGTGCTGTTGTAATTATCCTAATAATTGATTCTGCTGCTACTTGCGAAGCAGTTGTGAAATATTGAAGGCCCAGCAATACTTTGACGACAACCGTCCCTCTGTAGGGTACCATTAACTTGAATCCATTACAAAATGGTCCTTCATTGGTTGAGCGATAGTCTGGCCAATCAAAAGGTGAGCCAATGGGCAGACATCTGCTTGCTACACACGTAATACATGCCTTCATATAATAGCAGAATACAGGGGTGTCCAACGCTAAAGCGATAGTGACATTCTAAAACAGCGTCCCGTTAGGGATTCTGAAATTCTATGCTCTGTGCATGACTACAAGGAAAAATCTGATATGTTACACTCACATGACTTTCTCTACTCTTGTACAAACTATTTTTACAAACGCTTATTCTCCATATCTATGCTTCATGTTAATCTTATTGCTAATTCTCTTGTAGGCGCAAGGGGAATTGCTAGGCTTTAAGCGATGGTCAAATGTTTTAAGAGCTGGTTGCTATGTGGAGTATTGCATTCTCTTTGCATATCCAGGACAAAAAAAATCTGATGTGTTACACTCACATGACTTTCTCTACTCTTGTACAAATTATTTTAACAAACGCTTATTCTCCATCTATTTCATATTAATCGAGATAAACATTTGCAGAAACATTCTTTTGACAGGCAAAGAGAAATACATTTTACACACAGCGACCAGTTCTAAAATAGTAGACTATCGCTTAAGGCGTAGTATTTTCCTCTTGTTTTCTAATTGCAAGGGCAATATAGAAATACAGTAGCCTTTAAGCACATACATATCTCTTAATAGCTGGTTGCTAGGTGCACCACCATTCTCTTTGCCACAGATTAATACTCTTTGCATTTCCAAAACAAAAATATGAATAACGAATTCCCATTTGAGAAAAGTATTGAAAAATTTAAGGGAATAACAAGCAATACCTCGAAAATGGTTCACTCAACAAAAAAATGTATATGACTTAAATTGTGTATTTTAACGCGATCTACATTTTTTGTGTAGTAAAATTTTGTCTATCTCTTATGGTTTACCGGTTATGCAAAAGTCGTTCACAATAAAGAATACTTTTGGACACATTCACAGAAAATTCGAGATATACATTTTATTTGTCATAAAAATATGTTAAACATATGATATTTTAATCAAAATTGTTAGAGGCGTTTTTGAGAAAGTTAAAATTTTCGAAAAATGTTCCATGTAAAGCATAATCTGGGGTGGGGGGATTTTCTTGAAAACCTTCGTGTCGCATCTCTGGAAGATACTGAACCTAAATACCAAGTTTGGTGTTTATCCTACTGTTTTTTTTTTTGAGTTATGCTGTTCACAGACACACACACACACGGACATGTTTCCAAAAATGCTTTTTTTGGATTCAGGGGGTCTCAAAACATGTATTTCCGGGGAAATCTCGGTATTGAATTTTTGGGTGGAATACAATACTATACGTAGTAGAGAAAGTAAAAATGAATAATAATGTGGGAAATAAGCGGCAGGTTGTGTGTTTTAATGAGATGTACATGTCTGTCCCTTAGAAAAGTCACTCCGAATGAATTCCTAAAAAGTCCACATACAGATATTACTTCCTATCTTAAACATATTATATTTGAATCAAAACCGTTGGAGACGTTTTTGAGAAAATCAAAATTGAAAATTGTTCACATAACTGGTAGTTTGAGCCGGGGGATATTTTTTGAAAATCTTCGTGTTGCTTCCTTGAAAGATGCTGAACTTAAATACCAAGTTTGGTATGTCTCGTTTTCGTTTTCAGTTATGCTGAGTGCGCACACACACGAAATTTTTCTAAAAATCATTCTTTTATATTCAAGGGTCTCAGAACGTGCATTTCCAGTGAAATCTTGGTGTCGAATACAATAAAAAAACTGGAATTGTTTGGGTTTCTCCGACCTTTCTATGAGTATTCTGTTCTCAGATATATCTACACAGGAACTTATGCCTATATTAGGTGGCTCAATGGAGTTGAAATTGTGCATTTTTAATGTAACGGATGGCCGAGGTTGTTAAGCCACGGAATACTCGAGAACGAGAGATATTGTGCAAGTTTTCTTCCCCACACCATACCGTGTAAACAGACTTTTCAGCCTTCAACAACAGGCAAGCATATCAAAACCAAAAAGAAAAAGTCTCTTAAACTCCAAACTTGCTTCCAAGGATGCCACACGAAGATTTTAAACAAAATTCTTCCATTCAAACTACCCTTCACCCAGAAATGTTCTGTTGTTTCTGATAGGTCTAACAATTTTAATTAAAATACTACAACAAAATATCAAGTACAGTACACATACAGCGAGCTTCGTTTTAAACATTTCACTGTTGCACTAGTGTCCTGTATGTTACTGTGTACCTACAACACAATATCAACTACAGTACACATACAGCGAGCTTCGTTTTAAACATTTGACTGTTGTACTAGTGTCCTGTATGTTGCTAAGTAACTACAACACAATATCAAGTAAAGTACACATATAGCGAGATTCGTTTTAAACATTTGACTGTTGTACTAGTGTCCTGTATGTTGCTAAGTAACTACAACACAATATCAAGTAAAGTACACATATAGCGAGATTCGTTTTAAACATTTGACTGTTGTACTAGTGTCCTGTATGTTGCTAAGTAACTACAACACAATATCAAGTAAAGTACACATATATCGAGAATCGTTTTAAACATTTGACTGTCGTACTAGTGTCCTGTATGTTGCTAAGTAACTACAACACAATATCAACTAAAGTACACATATAGCGAGATTCGTTTTAAACATTTGACTGTCGTACTAGTGTCCTGTATGTTGCTATGTAACTACAACACAATATCAACTACAGTACACATACAGCGAGCTTCGTTTTAAACATTTGACTGTTGTACTAGTGTCCTGTATGTTGCTAAGTAACTACAACAAAATATCAACTACAGTACACACACAGCGAGCTTCGTTTTAAACATTTGACTGTTGTACTAGTGTCCTGTATGCTGCTATGTAACTACAACACAATATCAACTACAGTACACATACAGCGAGCTTCGTTTTAAACATTTGACTGTTGTACTACTGTCCTGTATGCTGCTATGTAACTACAACACAATATCAACTACAGTACACACACAGCGAGCTTCGTTTTAAACATTTGACTGTTGTACTAGTGTCCTGTATGTTGCTAAGTAACTACAACAAAATATCAAGTAAAGTACACATATGGCGAGATTCGTTTTAAACATTTTACTGACGTACTAGTGTCCTGTATGTTACTGTGTAACTACAACACAATATATCTACAGTATAAATATAGCGAGCTTCGTTTTAAACATTTGACTGTTGCACTAGTGTCCTGTATGTTGCTATGTAACTACAACACAATATCAAGTACAGTACACATATAGCGAGATTTGTTTTAAACATTTCCCTGTTGCACTAGTGTCCTGTATGTTTCTATGTAACTACAACACAATATCAAGTACAGTATACATATAGCGAGCTACGTTTTAAACATTTCACTGTCGTACTACTGTCCTGTATGTTGCTATGTAACTACAACACAATATCAAGTACAGTACACATATAGCGAGCTTCGTTTTAAACATTTGACTGTCGTACTAGTGTCCTGTATGTTACTGTGTAACTACAACACAATATCAAGTACAGTATACAGATAGCAGGATTCGTTTTAAACATTTGACTGTTGTACAAGTGTCCTGTATGTTGCTATGTAACTACAACACAATATCAAGTAAAGTACACATATAGCGAGCTTCGTTTTAAACATTTGACTGTTGTACTAGTGTCCTGTATGTTACTGTGTAACTACAACACAATATCAAGTACAGTATACAGATAGCGAGATTCGTTTTAAACATTTGACTGTTGTACTACTGTCCTGTATGTTGCTATGTAACTACAACACAATATCAAGTACAGTATACATATAGCGAGATTCTCTTTAAACATTTGATGTCGTGCAAGTGTCCTGTATGATTCTATGTAACTAAAACACAATATCAAGTACAGTACACATATAGCGAGATTCGTTTTAAACATTTGACTGTCGTACAAGTGTCCTGTATGTTTCTATGTAACTACAACACAATATCAAGTACAGTACACATATAGCGAGATTCGTTTTAAACATTTGACTGTCGTACAAGTGTCCTGTATGTTTCTATGTAACTACAACACAATATCAAGCACAGCATACGTATAGCTAGCTTCTCTTTAAACTTTTGATGTCGTACAAGTGTCCTGTACGTTTTTACGTAACTACAACACAATATCAATTACAGTATACATATATCGAGCTTCTTTTTAAACATTTGTCTGTGGTACTAGTGTCCTGTATGTTACTGTGTAACTACAACACAATATCAATTACAGTATACATACAGCGAGCTTCGTTTTAAACATTTGACTGTCGTGCTGGTGTCCTGTATGTTGCTATGTAACTACAACACAATATCAAGTACAGTATACATACAGCGAGCTTCGTTTTAAACATTTGACTGTCGTACTAGTGTCCTGTATGTTACTGTGTAACTACAACACAATATCAAGTACAGTACACATACAGCGAGCTTCGTTTTAAACATTTGACTGCCGTGCTGGTGTCCTGTATGTTGCTATGTAACTACAACACAATATCAAGTACAGTATACATATAGCGAGCTTCTTGTTAAACATTTGACTGTCGTGCTGGTGTCCTGTATGTTGCTATGCAACTACAACACAATATCAAGTACAGTACACATATAGCGAGCTTCTTGTTAAACATTTGACTGTTGTGCTGGTGTCCTGTATGTTGCTATGCAACTACAACACAATATCAAGTACAGTACACATATAGCGAGCTTCTTGTTAAACATTCGACTATCGTGCTGGTGTCCTGTATGTTGCTATGTAACTACAACACAATATCAAGTACAGTATACATATAGCGAGCTTCTTGTTAAACATCTGACTGTCGTGCTAGTGTCCTGTATGTTCCTGTGTAACTACAACACAGTATCAAGTACAGTATACATATAGCGAGCTTCTTTTTAAACATTTGACTGTCGTGCTAGTGTCCTGTATGTTCCTGTGTAACTACAACACAGTATCAAGTACAGTATACATATAGCGAGCTTCTTGTTAAACATTTGACTGTCGTGCTAGTGTCCTGTAAGTTACTGTGTACCTACAACACAATATCAAGTACAGTACGCACATAGCGAGCTTCTTGTTAAACATTTGATGTCGTACAATTGTCCTGTATGTTTCTATGTAACTACAACACAATATCAAGTACAGTACACATATAGCGAGCTTCGTTTTAAACATTTGACTGTAGCACTAGTGTCCTATATGTTGCTATGTAACTATAACACAATATCAAGTACAGTACACAAGTAGGATACATAGGAGAGAGCTGGGCCACTTTTTTGCGTTTATATGGGAAAGGATAGGGAAAACGAGGGTAGATGCGACAGTTCTAGGAGGAAAATGCGTTTATAGGGGAGAGATAGGTAATACCAGGGTTGATGCTAGGCTAGTCAGATGCTAAAGGAGGGAGGGATACGCTTTATATGGAAGAAATAGTAGAGAGGTGTTAGGCTAGGAGGGTTTAAGTATGCGTTTATAAGGAGAGACGAGAAAACGGAGAGAGATCCTATGTTAGGATACACAGGTGTTTAAAGCTAGAATGTGTTTTATATAGGCTAGATAGGAAACCAAAGAGATACTCAGCTAGACAGGGGACAGGAGAGGAATGCGCTTTATGAGAGGTAGAGGATACGGGGAGTGGTGTTAGGCTAGACAGAGGTTGAGAGTAGAGTATGCGTTTATATGTTTCAGAAGTATAGGAACAGGAAGAGGGTGCTAGGCTAGACAGAGGTTGAGGAGTAGAGTATAGGTTATATGAGAGGTATAGGAAAACGAGGGGAGGTGTTAGGCTAGACAGAGGTTGAAAATAGAGTATGGTTTATATGAGTGGTATAGGAAAACGAGGAGAGGAGTTAGACTAGACAGAGGTCGAGGAGCAGAGTATGGTTTATGTGAGAGTCATAGGTAAACGAGAGAGGCGTTAGGCTAGACAGAGCTAGAGGAGTAGAGTATGGTTTATATGAGAGGTATCGGAACAGGAGGAGAGGTGTTAGGCTAGACAGATACTAAAGGAGTAGCAATATGGGTTTATATACAGGAGAGATAGGGAATAGGAGGTGCTAGACTTGAAAGCAACTTTAGACGTGAACTTAGTGGAAAACTGTTTCATGTCAATGTTCTAGACATGCCCATCACGTAACCTATTCAGGGAAAAAGGTGGCCCACAAAGGGAAAAAGTTGACTAGCAAAGGGAAAAACGTGACCAGCAAAGGGAAAAAGGTGACCAGTAAAGGGAAAAATGTGACCAGCAAAGGGAAAAAGGTGACCAGTAAAGGGAAAAATGTGACCAGCAAAGGGAAAAAGGCGACCACCAAAGGAAAAAAGGTGAGCCATAAAGGGAAAAAGGTGACCTGCAACGGGAAAAGCTAACCCACTCACACTAACAGGTAAGTAATTCAGCTAGTATTGCAAGAGGCTGACTGGATCATAGCAGTGTATGATTTCACAGGTAATTCAGCTAGTAACGCATGTATTTAGGCTAATTCATCCAGTAACACAGAATAGATTCCAGAGGCTAACTGCATCATGGCTCTGCATAATTTCACAGGTAATTCAGCTAGTATCGTAGGTATTTAGGCTAATTCAGCTAGTATCACAAGAGGATAGATTCTAGGGTTGGGTATAGCTTAGTGTCGTATTTCACAGGTAATTCAGAGAGTATCGTAGGTATTTAGGTTAATTCAAGTATCACAGACGTTTAGAGTAATTCAGCTAGCATTACAGGAGGGTAGGTTCCAGGGGTTGGTTATAACATAGCTTCGTATTTCACAGATAGTTCGGGTAATATCGTAAGTATTTGAGGTAATCGACATAGCTTCACAGATATTATTGATAATTTCGATCAGAGATTTGTATCACAGGTATTTACGGTAATTTTAAGTTGCATCAATGGTATTTGAGTCATTTTAACAGGTAATTCATCTAGTATCATTGGTATCTAAGGCAAACCAGATAGTATCACAGGTGCTCGTGCTAATTTAGAGCAGGAATTCGTATCAGAGCTAGTTAAGGTAATTTCACATGATTCGGGTAGTATCACAGGTATTTAAGTCATTTTCACAGGCAATTCAGCTAGTATCGTAGGTATTTAGGCTAATTCATCTAGTATCACAGGAGACTAGATTCCAGAGGCTAAATGCATCATAGCTATGCATGATTTCACAGGTAATTCAGCTAGTATCGTAGGTATTTAGGCTAATTCAGCTAGTATCACAGGAGGCTAGATTCCAGGGTTGGGTATAGCATAGTTTCACATTTCACAGGTAATTCAGAGGGTATCGTAGGTATTTAGGATAATTCATCTAGTATCACAGGATAGATTCCAGATGCAGTAACAGTAGACATATTAGGAGAGAGCGGGCCCTCAAAGGATATGCCGACATCTGATAAGGTTGTTTTGATCTATGCCGGCATGCCCCGCCCATATTATGTCTACTGTTTAATCGCTTATATCTCCTGAATGAAAAGAGATACAACTTTGGGATAAAAACTAATCAATTCCTTGGAATGCGCCGCGTCATTAGGGTATTGTTCCAAGTTGACCGGGATGCCTGGGTTCGAATCCCTACGAGTGATTACAAATTCATCTTCTAATAGCTCAGAGACTAATTAAGATAAAGACGCCAAATAAACTTTATTACATTAATGTCATTAGGTAGTTTCTTGTAAATGTATACTTTGGTACCTGGTGTCCAGGGTTCGATCCTTAATTTTTAAATCTTCATTATCTCGGAAACTAAGAAAGTTATCGGAATGGACCAAAGCATGATTGATAGCTCCTATAAAGGGTAATTAATACTGTATATAATTTTTATTCAGTTGTCTCTAGTTCGAATCCCGATTTTTTAATGACTTCCTTAATTTTTCTCTATACTCTAGAAAATATCACTTAGATTGATGCTGTAACTACATACAGCACCTTTAAACATACCAAACTCATATTATAAATTATTTTGTTCTTGGTGTTCTGGGTTCGAATACTGATTCGATGGAATTTACTTATAAATTTAATAACTGTTAAACGACTTAAGATAAAGACGCTAAATAAACTTTATTGCGTTTATGTTTTTAGGTAGTATCCTGTGGATGTGTAATTAGATACCTGACGTCCTGGGTTCGATCCTTAATTTTTAAATTTTTATTATCTCGGGAACTAAGTGAGGTAGAGGAGTGCACCAAAGCATGATTGATAGGTTCTGTACTGGGTGATTAATGCTGTATATAATTGTCAATCAGTTGTGCTTGGTTCGATTCCCGATTTTTTAATGACTTCCTTAATTTTCCTCTGTACACTAGAATATATCACTTAGATCGATGATGTAACTGCATACAGCAACTTTAAACATGTCAGACTAATATTATAAATTATTTTGTTCCTGGTGTTCTGGGTTCGAATACCAATTCAATGAAATTTACTTGCAAACATTTAATAACTCGTAATTTAATTTAGATAGACATGTCAAGGTAGACGTAAACAGAGTATCTAGTCCTTAAATATCGTTATCGTTATAAAAATTACTTTAAAGTACTTAGATAGAATCCCGAAGGGGTGATTTCATATATCTTCAAGCTTATGGATCATATCAGGTTCGAGTAAAGATTAAATGGTAGATGCTGATATTGGGGAGCTAAAATACATTTATTAAAAGTATTACCGGGTTCGATTTAGAAGCTTAGAATCTGTGTAACTCTGGAAAAATTGCTTTTCTCGTGATTGTAGTGAAATGTAATGGTCTTTCTGTGAGAAGATGGAAAGGAAGAATTGAAAAGGGAATAAAAACATGAAATAATTAAGTAAATAAGGGGGAAAATCTTCTACGTTACCTTTTAAGCTTTTACTTTAAGAATTGTGATAATACAGCTGGAATTAACCTTGGTACAATAGGCAATGGTGGTGGTGGTGGTGGCGGTAGGCTTTGAATTTGAAATATATGCCTGAATGAGCGTTTGCTTTTCTCGTGATTGCAGTGAAATGTAATGGTCTTTCTGTGGGAAGATGGAAAGGAAGAATTGAAAAGGGAATGAAAACATGAAATAATTAAGTAAATAAGGGGGAAAATCTTCTAGGTTTCCTTTTAAGCTTTTACTTTTAAGTATTGTGATAATACAGCTTGAATTAACCTTGGTACAATAGGTGGTGATGATGGTGGTAGTGGTGATAGGCTTGAATTTGAAATATATGTCTGAATGAGCGTGTGCGAATACTTCTCTTGCTGGTGTGACAGCATAAGCAGGTAGTTATGAGACGAGTTTAAACGTGTTTGATGCTGCCAGACATCCTGTCTCTGGGTGTGACGTCATAAACATCCTGTCTCTGGACTTGAGGTTATATGGCTGGGGGGTTAATACACGTTGAGCGATCATATACATCTGGTTATGGAACGAGTTTATGATTGACCTAAAAGGTTCGTGCTCCCTCTATAAATATGGTGATCTAGGGCATTGGACTTCATTGTGCAATTAGTCTTGAGGTGTTAACATCGTGTTCTCTCCAAGAATAATCAGCTTTCTAAAGTGGTGTCAAGGTGAAGAGGTCTACATTTCATTGATCAGTGATTAATACGTTATTACATCAAGAATAAAGATGAATAACTCAGCGTATAAGGATATTATTCCAAGCGCTACAGGATATGCATGCGGAAAATGTGGGAGGAAGTTCCTCCGAGGTTATGACAAGAGAAGACACGAGATGAGCTGCAAGGAGCTCTTCAAATGTAAACATTGTAATGTAACCTTCAAATGGTTATAAGGGACAGCGACACGAAGATATATGTGAAATAAGAAGCCCTCAGAAGAAAAGAAGATTGGAGCCAACTAAACATCAGTTGCTGTCAACAATGGAGGACTGTGATATGAAAGAATACGAAACTTCATTCGAAGGACGATTGAAATCGTATTTTATACGATGCGAATCAGCTAAGGACCTAAATATGTATCTGCAAGAGGCAAAACAACGTATAATCCAGGCTGTGCATAAAGAGCTTAGTATTCATAAGAGTGTTAAAATTAATCTGCTGGCTGAGTGTCGATTTGTTAACAGTATTGGAGAAACCTGTGACAAAACATTTAAAACACGGAATCAAGCTGTGTTTCTAGAAACTGATCTGGAGTCAGCGATGGAAGTGAAATTCAAGAAATTGGTGACTGAAATGGAGGAGTCTCAGCTTAAGGGTAGCAGCTGGGCTTTGCTTGCTGTGGAAGGACTTCGACTTCGTATCAACAAGTACAATCCGTTGCGAGGAAGTAGCTACATACCACTACCGTCAGCTGTTGAAGCAAGGAAAGCATGTATAAACATTCAGAACTTTAGCGACGAGAAATGTTTCATGTACTCCGTATTAGCTAAATTCGTGAGCATCAAGCCTCAACGCGTCAGCAAATACAAACAACTTCAAGATAAGTACGACTTCAGCTGTTTCCTACCCTACTCCACTTTCTCAAATACCTAAATTTGAGAAGTTTAACAATATGTCTATTAACGTTTTCGGGCTAGATGAGAAGTATGAAGTGTATCCGATAAAGGTTGTTGATATTGAACTACCTGAACACTGCGACCTGCTACTATTGA
The DNA here is from genome assembly GCA_030765065.1 of Deroplatys truncata. Taxonomy (NCBI): domain Eukaryota; kingdom Metazoa; phylum Arthropoda; class Insecta; order Mantodea; family Mantidae; genus Deroplatys; species Deroplatys truncata. The sequence continues at coordinate 212,627,474 of CM060980.1, read as the reverse complement.
GTGATAGTAGTGGAAAACATCACTACGTATATATAAAGAATTTTGAGAAACTCATTCGACACCAGAAAACTAACCATAATGGACGGGTTTATACTTGTAAGCGCTGCTTTACACATTTTGATGATCGATATGGACGAAGTGGACAGGAAAAACTGCAAGAACATGTAGCCGTCTGTATTCAACATGGTGTTGCGAGGGTAGTTATGCCTACCAAGGAGAAATCAATTGTTCAGTTTAAAAATGTTGAGAGGATGCTGAAAGTACCTTATGTCATCTATGCTGATTTTGAGAGTATTCTCACTCCATGCCATACGTGTATACCCAATCCTGAAACTTCCTATACAACCCCTTATCAAGAGCACACACCAATGAGCTTCTGTGTTTACGTGAAGCCTACATCCAGTGTTGAACATCTCGAAACTGGTCTTCCTAAGCAACCCTATGTGTATCGTGGTGCTGATGCTGCTCAGAAGTTTATGCTGTACATGACATCTCTTGCAAAAATGATTGATGGCATATACAAATCTGCTAAGCCTCTGAAACTTACGGAACAACAGTAAAAGGATTTTGAGTCTTCTACGGCATGCTACTTGTGTGGAAAAGGCTTTACAGGAGAAAGCTACAAAGTACGCGACCATGATCACATCAACGGTGAATATCGTGGAAGTCTTCATAATGAATGTAATATAGCCTGTAAAACACCTAAATATATACCAGTCTTCATGCATAACCTTAGTGGATATGACTCTCATTTCATTGTTAAGGAGCTGGGTTGTACAAGTGAACGTGTGGAGGTAATTCCTAACTCTGAAGAAAGCTATATCTCATTCACCAAGTATGTAGGAGATATAAAGCTTCGATTTGTGGATAGCTTCCGATTCCTCAGTACAAGCTTGGATAAGTTGGTAAAAAATCTAACCTCGTATCCTGAAACGCTAAAGTACTTTGGAGAGGACAAATTGAAGTTGATGACCCGTAAGGGTGTATTTCCCTATGATTTTGTTACGTCATGGGATGTCCTGAACGAGACCTGCTTGCCTCCTAAGGACTACTTCTACAATAGATTAAATGAAGAAGAAATTACTGATACTGACTACGATCATGCTAGAAATGTATGGGAGCTGTTTAATGTGAGAAACCTGGGAGAGTACAGCGATCTCTACTTAACTTCGGATGTACTTCTCCTAGCTGATGTCTTTGAGACGTTCAGAGAGCAAACCCTTAAAACACACAAAGTTGATCCTGCCCATTATTTTACCTCTCCAGATCTTACATGGGACGCCATGTTACTGTATACTGGAATTAAGCTGGAGCTGTTACAAGATTATGATCAACTACTCATGGCGGAACCAGGTATAAGAGGAGGTTTATGCCAAGTTTCCCATCGGTATGCTGAGGCTAATAACACTTATATGGATAAGTTTGATCCGTCGAGACCAACCCAATTTATCACATACGAGGACGCTAATAACCAATATGGGTGGGCAATGTGTCACGCCCTTCCTTTTGGTGGATTTCAGTGGGTGTCACCTGAAGAAATCAACTTAGAAACACTACAAGAAGATGATCCTCATGGGTACATATTAGAAGTCGACATCGAGTATCCTGCTGAACTTCACGATCTACACAACGATCTACCTTTCCTGCCAGAGTGTATGAAACCATTGGAATCATCTACAAAGAAACTGATACCTCATCTTGGACCTCGAAAGAAGTATGTAGTGCATTACATGGCTTTGAAGCAAGCTCTTAGTCATGGACTACGACTAACAAAAATCCATCGTGTGCTACAATTCCTACAGTCTCAGTGGTTGAAACCCTATGTGGAATTTAACAACAGGCTACGACAACAAGCTGCAAATGATTTCGAGAAGGATCTCTACAAGCTCTTTAACAACGCTATGTTTGGAAAAACTATGGAGAACCTGCGTAACCGTATGGATATACGACTGGTGACCAATGAAAAAACTCTAGAGAAGCTGATCGCCAAGCCTACGTTTATCGACAGGACGATATATGCTGATAATCTAGCTGCTGTACATATGGCCTCTCGTCAGATTGTATTCAACAAGCCTATATACATTGGTATGAGTGTGTTGGACATCTCCAAGACATTAATGTATAACTATCATTACGACGTTTTGTTGCCTTATTATGGAGCTGAAAACCTGAAGCTTATGTATATGGACACTGATTAGTTCATTCATCGTGTAACAACTGAAGATGTGTACCAGGATAAGCTACGTTTTCTTGAGCATCTCCATACAGCTGATTACCCTGTCAACCATATATGTTACTCTACTCAGAACAAGAAGGTATTGGGAAAATTTAAAGATGAGGCTAATAGCAAAATCATCCTACGCTTTGTTGGACTACGTCCTAAGATGTATGCCTTAGATATTCAAGGGTCAATGATAAAAAAGATTAAAGGTATAAAACGTAGCGCTATTAAGCAGTACATTTCGTTTGACAGCTATACAGACTGTCTTAAAACCAGTGAAATCATCAGAACACCTATGAATCTGATCCTATCACGAAAGCATGCTCTTGCTACAGTGCAAGTGAATAAAATTGCATTGACTCCGTTTGATGATAAAAGAATTATTGCTGAGGACGGGATAACGACATATGCGTATGGACATTACAATATTACAAACAGTGCTTAAAAGAATGTAAGTTAAAGATAAAGATTTTCTCGTGAGTCTACAATCTTAAAAAAGAAGGTTATCTGTGTGTTGTATATGCTGATAGCTGACGCCTGATGAAGAAAGAAGAAGATGGAAGGGAAGGTGGTAACCCTGCCATTAGGAGCAATCCTAGTGCTAGTCTCAAGCCTAGATAAAAGGGGAGAGACATCTACAACGAACTAAAATAAAGGTATGTTGACGTAAAGCTTTTCAATTTGTGAACCAATATGCAGTTTATCCCTCTCCGCATCGTACAATAACTGTTTAACATATAATAAGTTTGTAAGATTTAGAAAAAAGTATATAAATTGTTGTAACGTTGGATGAGAAATGTGTTATAATTTAATTACTCTCTATATTACCATGAGTACCTGTGATACTAGTTGAATTGCCTGTGAAAATGACTTAAATACCTGTAATACTACCCGAATCATGTGAAATTACCTTAACTAGCTCAGATACGAATTCCTGCTCTAAATTAGTACGACCACCGGTGATACTATCTGAATTACCTGTTAAAATGACACAAATACAATTGATACAACCTGAATCACCTGCATTTACCTTAAATAGCTGTGATACAAATCTCTGATCGAAATTATTACGAGCATCTGTGAAACTATGCTGATTACCTAAATACTTACGGCATTACCTGAACTGTCTGTAAAATACGAAACTACGTTATAACCTACCCCTGGAACCTACCCTCCTGTAATGCTTGCTTAATTACTCTAAACACCTATGTTACTTGAATTATCCTGAATACCTACGATACCCTCTGAATTACCTGTGAAATATGAAACTATGCTATACCCAACCCTGGAATCTAGCCTCCTGTGATACTAGCTGAATTAGCTGTGAAATCATGCATAGCTATGATGCAGTTAGCCTCTGGAATCTAGCCTCCTGTGATACTAGATGAATTAGCTTAAATGTTCACGATACTAGCTGAATTGCCTGTGAAAATGACTTAAATACCTGTAATACTACCCGAATCATGTGAAATTACCTTAACTAGCTCTGATACGAATTCCTGCTCTAAATTAGCACGAGCACCTGTGATACCATCTGGTTTGCCTTAAATACCAATGATACTAGATGAATTACCTGTTAAAATGACTCAAATACCATTGATGCAACTTAAAATTACCGTAAATAGCTGTGATACAAATCTCTGATCGAAATTATCAATAATATCTGTGAAGCTATGTCGATTACCTCAAATACTTACGATATTACCTGAACTATCTGTGAAATACGAAGCTATGTTATAACCGACCCCTGGAACCTACCCTCCTGTAATGCTAGCTGAATTACTCTAAACGTCTGTGATACTTGAATTAACCTAAATACCTACGATACTCTCTGAATTACCTGTGAAATACGACACTAAGCTATACCCAACCCTAGAATCTATCCTCTTGTGATACTAGCTGAATTAGCCTAAATACCTACGATACTAGCTGAATTACCTGTGAAATCATGCAGAGCCATGATGCAGTTAGCATCTGGAATCTATCCTGTGATACTAGATGAATTATCCTAAATACCTACGATACCCTCTGAATTACCTGTGAAATGTGAAACTATGCTATACCCAACCCTGGAATCTAGCCTCCTGTGATACTAGCTGAATTAGCCTAAATACCTACGATACTAGCTGAATTATCTGTGAAATCATGCATAGCTATGATGCATTTAGCCTCTGGAATCTAGTCTGCTGTGATACTAGATGAATTAGCCTAAATACCTACGATACTAGCTGAATTGCCTGTGAAAATGACTTAAATACCTGTGATACTACCCGAATCATGTGAAATTACCTTAACTAGCTCTGATACGAATTCCTGCTCTAAATTAGCACGAGCACCTGTGATACTATCTGATTTGCCTTAGATACCAATGATACTAGATGAATTACCTGTTAAAATGACTCAAATACCATTGAGGCAACTTAAAATTACCGTAAATAGCTGTGATACAAATCTCTGATCGAAATTATCAATAATATCTGTGAAGCTATGTCGATTACCTCAAATACTTACGATATTACCCGAACTATCTGTGAAATACGAAGCTATGTTATAACCAACCCCTGGAACCTACCCTCCTGTAATGCTAGCTGAATTACTCTAAACGTCTGTGATACTTGAATTAACCTAAATACCTACGATACTCTCTGAATTACCTGTGAAATACGACACTAAGCTATACCCAACCCTAGAATCTATCCTCTTGTGATACTAGCTGAATTAGCCTAAATACCTACGATACTAGCTGAATTACCTGTGAAATTATGCAGAGCCATGATGCAGTTAGCCTCTGGAATCTATTCTGTGTTACTGGATGAATTAGCCTAAATACATGCGATAGTAGCTGAATTACCTGTGAAATCGTACACTGCTATGATCCAGTCAGCCTCTTGCAATACTAGCTGAATTACTTACCTGTTAGTGTGAGTGGGTTAGCTTTTCCCGTTGCAGGTCACCTTTTTCCCTTTATGGCTCACCTTTTTCCCTTTGGTGGTTGCCTTTTTCCCTCTGCTGGTCACATTTTTCCCTTTACTGGTCACCTTTTTCCCTTTGCTGGTCACATTTTTCCCTTTACTGGTCACCTTTTTCCCTTTGCTGGTCACGTTTTTCCCTTTGCTAGTCAACTGTTTCCCTTTGTGGGCCACCTTTTTCCCTGAATAGGTTACGTGATGGGCATGTCTAGAACATTGACATGAAACAGTTTTCCACTAAGTTCACGTCTAAAGTTGCTTTCAAGTCTAGCACCTCCTATTCCCTATCTCTCCTGTATATAAACCCATATTGCTACTCCTTTAGTATCTGTCTAGCCTAACACCTCTACTCCTGTTCCTATACCTCTCATATAAACCATACTCTACTCCTCTAGCTCTGTCTAGCCTAACGCCTCTCTCGTTTACCTATGACTCTCACATAAACCATACTCTGCTCCTCGACCTCTGTCTAGTCTAACTCCTCTCCTCGTTTTCCTATACCACTCATATAAACCATACTCTATTTTCAACCTCTGTCTAGCCTAACACCTCCCCTCGTTTTCCTATACCTCTCATATAACCTATACTCTACTCCTCAACCTCTGTCTAGCCTAGCACCCTCCTCCTGTTCCTATACTTCTGAAACATATAAACGCATACTCTACTCTCAACCTCTGTCTAGCCTAACACCACTCCCCGTATCCTCTACCTCTCATAAAGCGCATTCCTCTCCTGTCCCCTGTCTAGCTGAGTATCTCTTTGGTTTCCTATCTAGCCTATATAAAACACATTCTAGCTTTAAACACCTGTGTATCCTAACATAGGATCTCTCTCCGTTTTCTCGTCTCTCCTTATAAACGCATACTTAAACCCTCCTAGCCTAACACCTCTCTACTATTTCTTCCATATAAAAAGTATCCCTCCCTCCTTTAGCATCTGACTAGCCTAGCATCAACCCTGGTATTCCCTATCTCTCCCCTATAAACGCATTTTCCTCCTAGAACTGTCGCATCTACCCTCGTTTTCCCTATCCTTTCCCATATAAACGCAAAAAAGTGGCCCAGCTCTCTCCTATGTATCCTACTTACACATATAGCGAGCTTCGTTTTAAACATTTGACTGTTGCACTAGTGTCCTGTATGTTTCTATGTAACTACAACACAATATCAAGTACAGTACACATATAGCGAGCTTCGTTTTAAACATTTGACTGTTGCACTAGTGTACTGTATGTTACTGTGTAACTACAACACAATACCAAGTACGGTACACATATAGCGAGCTTCGTTTTAAACATTTGATGTCGTACTAGTGTCCTGTATGTTACTGTGTAACTACAACACAATATCAAGAACAGTACACATATAGCGAGCTTCGTTTTAAACATTTGATGTCGTACTAGTGTCCTGTATGTTTCTACGTAACTACAACACAATATCAAGTAGAGTATACATATAGCGAGATTCTCTTTAAACATTTGATTTCGTACAAGTGTCCTGTATGTTTCTATGTAACTACAACACAATATCAAGTACAGTATACATATAGCGAGATTCTCTTTAAACATTTGATGTCGTACAAGTGTCCTGTATGTTTCTATGTATCTACAACACAATATCAAGTACAGCATACGTATAGCGAGCTTCTCTTTAAACTTTTGATGTCGTACAAGTGACCTGTACGTTTTTACGTAACTACAACACAATATCAAGTACAGTATACATATAGCGAACTTCTCTTTAAACATTTGATATCGTACAAGTGTCCTGTATCTTTCTACGTAATTACAACACAATATCAAGTACAGTATACATATAGCGAACTTCTCTTTAAACATTTGATATCGTACAAGTGTCCTGTATCTTTCTACGTAATTACAACACAATATCAAGTACAGTATACATATAGCGAGTTTCTTTTTAAACTTTTGATGTCGTACTAGTGTACTGTATGTTACTGCGTAACTACAACGCACTATCAAGTACAGTATACATATAGCGAGCTTCACTTTAAACATTTGATGTCGTACTAGTGTCCTGTATGTTACTGTGTTACTACAACACAATATCAAGTACAGTACACATATAGCGAACTTCACTTTAAACTTTTGATGTCGTACAAGTGTCCTGTATGTTTCTTCGTAACTGCAACACAATATCAAGTACAGTATACATATAGCGAGCCTCACTGATGCATTTGATGTCGTACAAGTGTCTTGTATGTTTCTACGTAACTGCAACACAATATCAAGTACAGTATACATATAGTGAGCTTCTCTTTAAACATTTGATGTCATAATAATGCCTCGTATGTTACTGTATAACTGCAACACAATATCAAGTACAGTATACATATAGTGAGCTTCTCTTTAAACATTTGATGTCGTACTATTTCCTGTGTGTTTCTATGTAACTACATCTAAATATATTATTAAAAATCTATCATTATTCCAAAAATAATATTATTTCAGGTTTAATTTGTAGATTATCGGTGAAAGTAAAGTGGGTAGAGCAAGTCAGGTGATTTTTTCATTTTGTCCCAAAGTCAGCGATATTATAGGCAATTTCCGCACTCTAATGTATAAGGAAATCAAGTTATTTGTGAGAATGGTTTTGAACTGTTCTGTGTGACCATTAGAAAGAGAATTTGTCAACTTTAGCTTCGTGCTTCAGTACGTGGCGTTTAGACCAACGTCAGCAATACGGGATATCACAAAAACATCAAGTGCACTATTTTGTGTTTTTAGAGCGATTTTGCTAGCCTGCCAATTTCTGTAAACTAATTGTAGCCAGAACAACACCACTGTTTTAGATTATTATTACTTTCTCTACTACGTACAGTAAGTTGGGGAAGTGTTGTATTTCACCCAAAAATGCGATACCGAGATTTTACTGGAAATACATGTTTTGAGACCCCCTGAATCCAAAAAAAGCATTTTTGGAAACATGCCCGTGTGTGTCTGTGTGTGCGTCTGGGAACAGCATAACTCAGAAACGAAAATCGGATAAACACCAAACTTGGTATTTAGGTTCAGTATCTTCCAGAGATGCGACACGAAGGTTTTCAAGAAAATCCTCCCACCCCAGATTATCCTTTACATGGAACATTTTTCGAAAATTTTAACTTCCTCAAAATGGCTCTAACGATTTTGATTAAAATATCATATGTTCAAGATATTTTCATGACAAACGAAATGTATATCTCGAATTTTCTGGGAATGTCTCTAAAAGTATTCTTCATTGTGAACGACTTTTGCATAACTGGTAAACCATAAGAGATAGACAAACTTTTACTATACAAGAAATGTAGATCGGGATAAAATACACAATTTATGTCCTATACTTTTTTTGTTGAGTGAACCATTTTCGAGATATTGCTTGTTATTCCCTTACATTTTTCAATACTTATTTTCTCAAATGGGAATTCGTTATTCATTTTTTTGTCTTGGATACGCAAAGAGTATTAATCTAAGGCAAATGAATGGTGCTACACCTAGCAACCAGCTATTAAGAGATATGTATGTGCTTAAAGGCTACTTACTGTATTTCTATATTGCCCTTGTAAATATATATTCCCCTTACATCTACAAGAAAATTAGCAATAAGATAGAGTCTGCAAATGTTTATCTCGATTAACATGAAGTAGATGGAGAATAAGCGTTTGTAAAAATAGTTTGTACAAGAGTAGATAAAATCATGTGAATGTAGCACATCAGATTTTTTTCCCCTGTGACATCTACAATTTGGTTAGCACTGACTGGCTTTTTAATATTTTGTAGCTTCTCTTTGTTGCAGTACTTATTTAACAACGTAACACGGTAATATCAAGCTGGTGAATATCAAGTTTCCCAGTTAAACATTTTGGAAATGTAACCATCAGAAAAATTATCTTCTCACTTATTAATTATAAATATCGGTTGAGTAACTTCTGAGGGACACAATTTTCGCTCTTTATGCATTTATTTAATATACGTTGGTAAGGAACAACAAAACTCGATTACATAAGACTTATTAAAAGGTTTTGTCTTCTGTTGTTTGGAAATGAAATATCCGCAGTTTTTTACACACGTTTTCTACTTGATGAAAGCCAGTGTGTTATTTTATAAGTGTAGTGTCCACGTCTGGCAAATCACTGCTCAGCTTGCAATTTAAACAAGTATCAGTCATATAGGCGCCTAACTCTTATCAACAAAATATAACTGGTTCAGGGGACCTCAAAATATGCAGTTAGGAAAAATTTCCAGCAAAAATTGTGTGTGCAAAATAATACCTCTTCCACGTACAGTTATACGATAAAGTAAAAATCTCATGTGTTGCATTCACATGGCTTTCTGTACACAATATTGTTTACTGTGTGCAAATTATTCTTAGGAAAGTTTATTTTCCTATTTACTACATTTTAATGGAGATAAACCTTTACAGAAACAGTTACATTACACATTTCGTTATAGATACAAGCGATAGTCAAAGGTTTTAGAACTGAACGCTATACGAGGGCAGTCCCAGAAGCACCCGACCTGACGTATATATAGCGGTTGTTGTTTCAAACAAATGACTATAGTAGAAAGTACCACCCTTATAAAGCTTAAGTTTGAAAATGCTACGTTGTTTAGTAATTGTTTGGCAGCCATTAATAGTGAACTCTCTCAGGACATGGATAAAACTGGCCATTATTATGTGATGCAATACTTTCATTGGAAAGGTCCTAGTCCAACTAATATTAAAGCTGAGCTAGATTCTACACTGGGGGAGTCTGGTCCTTCGTTTACAACAATAAAATATTGGGTGGCAGAGTTTAAGTGAGACCGTACGCGCTGCCAATACGAACATTGCAGTGGTCGACCAAATGAGGTGACCACGCCAGAAATTGTGAGGAAAATCCACAAAATGGTATTGGATGGCCGTCGACTGAAAGTGCGCGAGCTAGCAGACGTCGTGGACATTTCAAAAAGTGCTGTACATAGCACACTAACTGAAAATTTAGACATGAGAAAGCTGTGCACAAGATGGGTGCCGCGTTTACTCACAATGGAACAAAAGCAGCATTGTGAGGATGTTTCAGTCGAGTGCTTGGAGATGTTTCGCTGTAATAAAGTCAATTTTTGGCGTCCATTCATAACTATGGATGAAACATGGGTCCATCACTTTACACCTGAGATGAAGGAACAGTCAAAACAGCGGATTGAAAGGGGAGAATCGGCTCTAAAGAAGGCGAAGACAGTTCCATCTGCAGACAAGGTCATGGCATCAGTTTTTTGGGATGCATGTGGGATAATTTTCATTGATTATCTTCAAAAAGGAAAAGCAATCAATGGTGAGTATTGTGCAAACTTATTGCAGCCTTTGAATGATGAAATCAAGCAAAAACGATAGAGAAAGTTCTGTTTCAGCAAGACAATACACCAGTTCTCACATACATTATCGCCATAGCCAAAATCAATGAGTTAAAGTTTGATTCCTCATGCACCCTATTCGCCAGGCATAGCCCCCTCTGATTATTTTCTGTTTCCAAAGTTGAAGAAATGGCTTGGTGATAAAAGATTTGCCAACAATGAAGAGGTGGAGTTTGCAGAACTCAACGGTTCTTACTATAAACAGGGTATCGAAGCTATTGAACATCGCTGGGAAAAGTGTATCAGCTGAAAGGAGACGATGTAGAGAAATAAAGATGTTTTGTTTGTTAGGTCGGGGACAGCCTCATATGCAGGTCATCGCGAGAAACAACTCACTTTGGGTTGATACTACAAAGAAATAAATTGTGTGTTTACATTTAACACTTACACAAGTTCATTCCGAGGGGTTCGCACAAAATTCAACATATTATGTACATATGGTATTTTAATGAAAATCGTTAGAGCCATTTTTAGAAAATAAAACAATTTGAAAAATGTTCCATTTAAACAGTATTTTGGTATTTTAATGAAAATCGTTAGAGCCATTTTTATAAAATAAAACAATTTGAAAAATGTTCCATTTAAACAGTATTTTGGTATTTTAATGAAAATCGTTAGAGCCATTTTTAGAAAATAAAACAATTTGAAAAATGTTCCATTTAAACAGTATTTTGGTATTTTAATGAAAATCGTTAGAGCCATTTTTAGAAAATAAAACAATTTGAAAAATGTTCCATTTAAACAGTTGGTATTTTTTTTAAATCTTCGTGTCGCATCTTTGGAAGATACTGAACCTAGATATCAAGTTTGGTGTTACCTGACTTTTCGTTTTTGAGTTTTGCTATAGACACAAACACATGCGGGCATTTTTCTAAAACATGGTTTTTGGTTTTAGGGGGCTCAAAACGTAAATTTCTAGTGAAATCTCGATATATAACTTTTGGCTGGAATACAATACTTGCCCTCCTTATTATACGTAAAAAATGGAAATATCTGGATTATCATTCAATTTTTTGAAACGTTATAGATTAAAAAGTTCATAAACACAATGTTTCCTACAAGTTGTGTTATTTGCAACAATTTTTCGTGTACGCAAACCATTTAACAGTTTTTGTATTGTTAAGCACTTTACTGGTGTTTCAAGGCATCACGTGAGAGCAAAGGGTATCCCAGTACTTACTACATAGGGTGTCTTCTTTGTTTCCACGACCACCATATGATGTGCTGCCATACCTGATTTTGGACAGTGACTTCTTAAATCTCTGTTAACAATTTAATTGTTGCACAATACCCATTACGTCTTAGAACTGTATTCTCACCCATCCAAGCGTTCACAGAAGGAGAATGAAATACCAACAGATCTTAGCTTCCTCCAAACACATAGACCAAGTGTTCTATAGCACTATGTCCCCATCTCTAACCAGCGACTGGAACGTTCAAAATTTGTGTAATGTATTGCTATTGTAGACAAGTCGTGTGTGCGTGTGCGTGTGCGTGCGTGTGTGCGTGTGCGTGTGCGTGTGCGCGTGCGCGTGCGCGTGCGCGTGTGCGTGTGCGTGTGCGTGTGCGTGTGTGTGTGCGTGTGCGTGTGTGTGTGCGTGTGTGTCCGTGTCCGTGCGTGTGCGTGTGTGTGCGTGTGCGTGTGCGTGTGCGTGCGTGTGCGTGTGTGTGTGCGTGTGCGTGTGCGTGTGCGTGTGTGTGTGTGCGTGTGCTGGACAAGGTTGGAAACGTAAAATAAGACGAATGCAAAACTCAGTGTCATCGCCGGGATTTGAACCGGAAGATCCCGTCGGTTTCAGTTCGTCTTATTCTACCTTTCCAAAAATGTAAATAGCTGCTGGTCACAATTTTATTTATATACCTCTTAAACATTGATAATCAACTCAATTCACCCTTGCTCAGGGACTTAAATCGGAGCTGTGACTGTTGTAATCAGCGTGTCTAAAATCCATGGATTAGGCACCGATGTTTACTTCCTTCTTCATACTGAAGCTCCTCACCTTCGCCCTTAGGGGTATATAACTTCCGCATTATTTTTCCTGGCTATCAGCGCAGAGTTTGGGAAGAAAGAGGCCCAATCTATACTGCTTCTTCGCATTGAAGGTTTTTTCCCCTCCCCTGAAGGGTGCATAACCGCCACAGTAGAGAAACAAACATCATACAAAACAAAAAGTTACATTTACTTTATTAACAAGAAACAGCCACCTCAACATTTGACCACAAGTTCAGTATGTTCACAAAACAATTCCGGGGCGCGAGTAGAGCAGGGTTCAATTACCGGGAACGACATCATGGCAGAAGAGCTCTCTGCAATCGCCAACTTTAACATAACACTCACAAGAGGAATCAGAATTGTTCCCAATGGCGTGGCTTTTACAATACCTTCACGATTCGTTGTTTTGAAGATAGTTAAAGTATACTATATTGGCTGAGCTGCAAACAGGGTGTAACTACAGTATAACAAGAAATAGTTAAAAGAATAAAAGACAAAGAAACAGGAATGTTCGAAATCCGGAAGACCAAAGGCGATTACAATGTGCTTGGTATTGTGATAGCTATTGAGTGAGATCCTCATATAAATCAACAGAACATGATATACATTGAGTGAGATCCTCATATATATCAACAGAACATGATATACATTGAGTGAGATCCTCATATATATCAACAGAACATGACATACATTGACTGAGATCCTCATATAAATCAACAGAACATGATATACATTGAGTGAGATCCTCATATAAATCAACAGAACATGATATACATTGAGTGAGATCCTCATATAAATCAACAGAACATGATATACATTGAGTGAGATCCTCATATAAATCAACAGAACATGATATACATTGAGTGAGATCCTCATGTATATCAACAGAACATGACATACATTGACTGAGATCCTCATATAAATCAACAGAACATGATATACATTGAGTGAGATCCTCATGTATATCAACAGAACATGACATACATTGACTGACATCCTCATATAAATCAACAGAACATGATATACATTGAGTGAGATCCTCATGTATATCAACAGAACATGACATACATTGACTGAGATCCTCATATAAATCAACAGAACATGATATACATAGAGTGAACTCCTCATGTATATCAACAGAACATGACATACATTGACTGAGATCCTCATATAAATCAACAGAACATGATATACATTGAGTGAGATCCTCATGTATATCAACAAATTAAATTAAATTGAGTATATCAACAGAACATTATATACATTGAGCGAGATCCTCGTGTATATCAACAAAACATGATATACATTGACTGAGATCCTCAAATAAATCAACAGAACATGATATAGATTGAGTGAGATCCTCATGTACACCAGCAGAACATGATATACATTGAGTGAGATTCTCATATAAATCAACAGGACATGATATAGGTACATTGAGTGAGATCCTCATGTACATCAACAGAACATGATATACATTGAGTGAGATCGTCATATAAATCAACAGGACATGATATACATTGAGTGAGATCCTCATATAAATCAACAGAACATGATATACATTGAGTGAGATCCTCATATAAATCAACAGAACATGATATACATTGACTTAGATCCTCATATAAATCAACAGGACATGATATACATTGAGTGAGATCGTCATATAAATCAACAGAACATGCTATACATTGATTGAGATCTTCATATAAATCAACAGAACATGATATACATTGAGTGAGATCCTCATATAAATCAACAGAACATGATATACATTGACTTAGATCCTCATATAAATCAACAGGACATGATATACATTGAGTGAGATCGTCATATAAATCAACAGGACATGATATACATTGAGTGAGATCCTCATTATATCAACAGAACATGATATACATTGAGTGAGGTCGTCATATAAATCAACAGAACATGATATACATTGAGTGAGATCCTCATATAAATCAACAGAACATGATATACATTGAGTGAGATCCTCATATATATCAACAGAACATGATATACATTGAGTGAGATCCTCATATAAATCAACAGAACATGATATACATTGAGTGAGATCCTCATATAAATCAACAGAACATGATATACATTGAGTGAGATCCTCATATATCAACAGAACATGATATACATTGAGTGAGATCCTTATATAAATCAACAGGACATGATATACATTGAGTGAGATCCTTATATAAATCAACAGGACATGATATATATTGAGTGAGATCCTCATGTATATTAACAGTACATGATATACATTTAGTGAGATCCTCATATATATCAAAAGAACATGATATACAATACTGAGATCCTCATATAAATCAACAGAACATGATATACATTGAGTGAGATCCTCAAATAAATCAACATAACATGATATACATTGAGTGAGATCCTCATGTATGTCAAGAGAACATGATATACATTGAGTGAGATCGTCATATAAATCAACAGAACATGATATACATTGAGTGAGGTCCTCATATAAATCAACAGAACATGATATACATTGACTTAGATCCTCATATAAATCAACAGGTCATGATATACATTGAGTAAGATCCTCATATATATCAACAGAGCATGATATACATTGAGTGAGATCCTCATATATCAACAGAACATGATATACATTGAGTAAGATCCTCATATATATCAACAGAACATGATATACATTGAGTGAGATCCTCATATAAGTCAACAGAACATGATATACATTGAGTGAGATCCTCATATAAATCAACAGAACATGATATACATTGAGTGAGATCCTCATATAAATCAACAGAACATGATATACATTGAGTGAGATCCTTTGTGTGAAATAGGATAGAGTTGCTAGCCTTGGGAAAATTTCAAAAGCATGGGGCTCTCCCTAGTGGGGTGGGACCTTGATAATCGGTGAATCTCTAATACTTTCAGATAAACCTTCGATACCTTTGTAATGTTAAGTTTTGCAATAATGAAGGTTGTTACGTTTAACTTTATGCTAGATGAGGAATCAGGGTCTACTGGACTATAGTTCTCTATAGCCGTTACTACGTGAGCGAATCAAAGCAAAATTTCACAGACTCTTGCATCTATATGAAAACAATGAAGTCCAGCAGAAACATGAGAATGCTTGCAAATATTCGCTTTCTCCTTCCATCTGTTAGTTTGTGTTTACGCGAGCGTAGCTTGCAAGTATAGCGTACAACTTCTACGGATAGAAGGTTTTCAGCACAAAACATAAAAAGGGAAGTAAAGCCTCTCTAACAATAGGTGGCATTATCATGATAAAAGGTTGCCGCCAATTGGAGAATGTAAAAGAGGACCATTTTCGGAATACACAAGAAGCTGTATCGTCCCGTGGTGCCCACAATAATGTTTCCCTCTCAAAGTCGTGGTAATACACAGTCTAACCCAAGTTTGGAGGACCTTACCTTAAAGGTAGATAAATGCTTTTGTTCAGAGTACAACTTAGGTTTCGGGACACCAAGTATTTATCCCAAAAAGGTCCGACTTAATAATTCAAAACAGAGTCCACTCATCAATTACAAAACGTTTTTATTCCGAGTTTTCACTGTGCGAAAAATACACCCATTCTTAAGGACCTTGACCAAAAAGAGCGTTACAGTCGCCACTTATATACGTTTACACTTGGCCTCGAGCAGATAGGGGCCCTTCTCACCAGAGCTGCAGCAGCCGACGAAGCCGAACCGGCAACAGCCAGCACCTGATTCTCCGCCATCGAAGAATTCTTCTCTTCGGGGTCCAGACTCCCAGCCTCAATCTGAGGTACCTGCCAACAGAGCACCTCTCGACGCCGCTTCGCCTGGGGAAAGACAAACCCAGCGCTGTGGTTGTGGGTGTTCATCAGCAGCTACCGACGCAGACTCTTCCGAGTTCCGTCCAACAGCTCTGGCCTTCAGTTCTGAACGCTATCAGAATCCAGTCACGGAAGGGCCCTACACCGCTCGTGCGCCTCTTCTTTAGGGAGAAGGCTCACTACGACGCTGCTCTCTCCGAGGCCTGCAGCTTTTGGGCACATCGAACCAAGCCTCTCAACCTGGACGTCCCCTGCCGACGCTGCTGCACAGTGAGGTAGGATGTACTGCGCAGCCACTACTGTGGGACTCCTAATTTGACGTCTGTCTGCCAGCAGCACGATTTAACGCGTCGCCGCCGCTTCTGTACAACCTTCTGGAGAGACGACCACTTCACCGGACGAGCTTGTTGACCACTACAGCCACGCAGCAGAAGGCAACATGCCTGCCGGGCACCATGACCGCGTCGAGCAGAACGGGCCTCCTGCAGTAGAAGACATGCCTGAAACCGCCGCACCGGAACTCTCGCCTGAGATCCTGCAGAAGCTGGAGGATCTTACTGAACATCACCACCAAACTGGCTATCTGGAGGAGATACTGATCGATCTTCAAGAGGACCATAGTCAACGCTGCAAAGCTAATACCAACACTTCCTAACGGAATTACAATGCCAGACTACTTCGATGAGCATTACTTGAACGTCACGGAGGAGATAGCAGCCCTCCAAACGATGCCGTTATTCCCAACAGAGAACCACGACGAGCATTACTTGAACGTCACGGAGGAGATAGCAGCCCTCCAGACGATGCCGTTATTCCCAACAGAGAACCACGACGAGCATTACTTGAACGTCACGGAGGAGATAGCAGCCCTCCAGACGATGCCGTTATTCCCAACAGAGAACCACGACGAGCATTACTTGAACGTCAGGGAGGAGATAGCAGCCCTCCAGACGATGCCGTTATTCCCAACAGAGAACCACGACGAGCATTACTTGAACGTCACGGAGGAGATAGCAGCCCTCCAGACGATGCCGTTATTCCCAACAGAGAACCACGACGAGCATTACTTGAACGTCAGGGAGGAGATAGCAGCCCTCCAAACGATGCCGTTATTCCCAACAGAGAACCACGACGAGCATTACTTGAACGTCACGGAGGAGATAGCAGCCCTCCAGACGATGCCGTTATTCCCAACAGAGAACCACGACGAGCATTACTTGAACGTCAGGGAGGAGATAGCAGCCCTCCAGACGATGCCGTTATTCCCAACAGAGAACCACGACGAGCATTACTTGAACGTCAGGGAGGAGATAGCAGCCCTCCAGACGATGCCGTTATTCCCAACAGAGAACCACGACGAGCATTACCTGAACGTCAGGAAGGAGATAGCAGCCCTCCAGACGATGCCGTTATTCCCAACAGAGAACCACGACGAGCATTACTTGAACGTCAGGAAGGAGATAGCAGCCCTCCAGACGATGCCGTTATTCCCAACAGAGAACCACGACGAGCATTACTTGAACGTCAGGAAGGGGATAGCAGCCCTCCAGACGATGCCGTTCTGCTCAACAGGGAACCACGACGAGCATTACTTGAACGTCAGGAAGGAGATAGCAGCCCTCCAGACGACGCCGTTCTGTTCAACAGGGATACCCGACGGGCATTACGTACGTCAGGAAGGAGATAGCAGCCCTCCAGACGACGCCGTTATGCCCAACAGAGAACCACGACGAGCCCACACAGGAAGCTCCGACTACTCTCGTAGCATTCAACCACACAACACTTCCTATTCCGTCTCATCTTGAATTCTGATAAGCGCAAGTAGGGCCTCGGTCCTGGAACCTTATCTTCAGCTGGCTTAGGCCCTCGTGGCCGGCCAATATATATATATGGTGGTGCAACAGCCGCACTATCACTCTTGAATTCCTTCCCGTGGAGGATTTTTAGTGGTCAGGGCCATTTATACGGCGAGTGCGGCACTGCCTACCCCGATTCCCATCGGGGCACAAGTGCGGAAATGCATTTTCTCCTCTACTCGAAAAAATGAGTACGAGAGATCAGAAAGTTCTAATGAAACTGACTCGTGTGTGTGGCATAGGTTAATTGTCCCCTTCTGTTAATACTGTACGCCGTTATGGAGATATTAAATGCTTTCAGACTACATGCTGTTGAGGACCGCAGCTATGTGCCCCAAGATAGAGTGGGAACACTGAGAAGTGTAGCTACACCTGAAAAATGCTGTGAAATATTTGCCAAATACATGAGTATTTCCGATCCATAATTTTAGTATTCCGGTGGCGGAAGTTATCTGAAAGCTGCTTAAAAAACCTGCAACAGGCACTTTGCTTTAACAAAACAGAAAGGTTCATTTTCACACGTGAAGCTAGCAAGGAAATACCAGTAAGAAGGAAGAACTATTCTAAAACCTGGAAAGAAACTATCCATGAATCCTGCAGTTATTCCAAGAGCTCCATATGCGCATGAGAAGTGGAGTGATAAAGGCAGTCACAACACACGTGGAACACTATATAAGTGGACCGGTCAGTGCTATTGCGGATCTATGCTTCAGGAGTTTTAAGCAAGCTGTACGCAGAGAAGCTCAATGTGAAACAGCTTCCAATAACTCATTTCGGCAATAATTAGAATAATGTGCCGCAGCTCCATATTTTTTTAATCTTTTCACAATGTAAACTTGGAATACGTTACTGAGAACAATGACTTCTGTGTGCATTTAGAAAAACTTAAAGCAAAGCAAATGTGATGCCTTCAGATGAATCAAAATAAACATTGTTTTCAGAAAACTTAATAGAGGAATAAACTGTTTCATCAATAATTGATTTAGTTTTTATTTCCCAAAACTCACAATCTGAAACCCAACTTTGACAGCCATTAAACCCAAAGGCCAGGAGCAAAAACCGACATATGTTTAAGTGAGATTAAAAAAACCGACATCTGTATATTTAAAGGTTAATTTATGATTTTATTTACTATTTCCCATGTTCTGTATTTGTTTTATTTACTACAAAATTACCAAAGCTTTTAGCAGAAAAACAAAACGCTGAAACACGATGGGTTAATGTTTTATAATTTTTTTTCACTTTGCTGAAAATCAACAGTAGGAATATTTATCGGTATTTGTTCGTAAACGCATGATATCTACTGAGGAGTATCCTCATATAAATCAACAAGAGATTACATTTATTAAAGTAGATGCTATAAATCAACAAGACATTATATCAATTGAAGATGATTCTCATAAATCAACAAGACATTACATTTATTAAAGTAGATGCTATAAATCAACAAGACATTATATCAATTGAAGATGATTCTCATAAATCAACAAGACATTACATTTATTAAAGTAGATGCTATAAATCAACAAGACATTATATCAATTGAAGAAGATTCTCATAAATCAACAAGATATTACATTTATTAAAGTAGATGCTATAAATCAACAAGACATTATATCAATTGAAGATGATTCTCATAAATCAACAAGACATTACATTTATTAAAGTAGATGCTATAAATCAACAAGACATTATATCAATTGAAGAAGATTCTCATAAATCAACAAGACATTACATTTATTAAAGTAGATGCTATAAATCAACAAGACATTATATCAATTGAAGATGATTCTCATAAATCAACAAGACATACATTTATTAAAGTAGATGCTATAAATCAACAAGGCATTATATCAATTGAAGAAGATTCTCATAAATCAACAAGACATTACATTTATTAAAGTAGATGCTATAAATCAACAAGACATTATATCAATTGAAGATGATTCTCATAAATCAACAAGACATTACATTTATTAAAGTAGATGCTATAAATCAACAAGACATTATATCAATTGAAGATGATTCTCATAAATCAACAAGACATTACATTTATTAAAGTAGATGCTATAAATCAACAAGACATTATATCAATTGAAGAAGATTCTCATAAATCAACAAGACATTACATTTATTAAAGTAGATGCTATAAATCAACAAGACATTATATCAATTGAAGATGATTCTCATAAATCAACAAGACATTACATTTATTAAAGTAGATACTATAAATCAACAAGACATAATAGCCATTAAGGAAAATCCTCATAAATCAACAAGACAAACTTTTAGACTAATACACGAAGGAAAGCAAAAGGACGGTGGACGCCCAGTAGAGGAGATACGCCGCGATCTAAAACCAAGATCCGTGCCCAAGGTGTAGAGGGGTCCACGATTACGAGTTTGGCTAACACAAAACGGTAAAACCCCCGTGGACGGTGTTTAAGTAGCACTTTGAGGCCTTGCTACCCACAATACATGACGCCTGTGGAGAAGACGACCCAGCCTTTGGCTGCCCTACTGGGGCAAGCAAGACCTTCCCCGCCGACGACCTGATGATACTGCTGGAGGAGCGCTATGAGAACATCGCCCAGCAAGAGAGTAACAATCGGGTGAGAGCTTACAAGAGTAGAGGCGGCTGGTGCACCGGGCCCTGGCGGATTTACCATCGGAGAGGCAGCCACGCATTCATCAGCGGGATGAGACCAGAAGAGTCACTCCGGTACCTTTCAGAGCTCTGACCGCCGAAAATGACGATTAGCGTCGTCGAACACAGCAACCGTCGTAGAACCGGGGGACGGATAACTAAGTGCTGGAATTGCGGGGAGCCGGAACACCTAAGGGTGGAATGTGAGCGCACTCCGGCCGGGGGTCAAAAAACCTATTAAGGGCCAGCGTGAAAACGGGCACGTCGGCGCAGTAATCACCTCCCCCTCGCTTCACGTTGAACACCGTAGCTGGGAACGAAGCGGATGGTCTGATAGCGCATGATGGATTCGGGACCGTCACTGCAGTGTACTGGTGGACATAGGGATCTCACTAACAATTGACGGCCCGATATGGCGCGGGAACTGCCAAAAAGGATACCGGTCAGAAGCCACAAGCTAAGAACAGTCTCGGGTCAAGCCCTTTCCGTGAATGAGGAGACTTATCTGGAGTTAACCCTTGGCAGGAGCAGACTACAAATGTGGGTGTTCGTTGCTGCAATCACCGAGGAAGTTATCCTGGACCTGGACTCCCTTCGGTTCTTCTATTACAAGGCGGACGTCGGGCGACGCATACTGCACCTGGACGGAGACGAAATCCCGTTGAACCACCCTAGAGGTTGCAACTGGTGAGGCTCTTACTTACCGAACGAGAGGTGGTTCCAGCGTGGAGTGAGAACAAGGTTACGGCGCGGGCAAAGAAACCTCTAACAAAGAACATGATTGTGGACGACTAGACCGAGATGGGGTTTATGTCGCGAGGGCGCTGCTTACTGCTCGGAAGACCGTTCCACCAACAGAGATTAGGAGCTGCTTAGCGAAACTGTCTTGGGGAAGTGCGAGCCGGCCGTCTCTATAATATCTGTAGCAATAGACACCGAGAACCGACCAAATACTAACAAACTGGACAGTTGTCGCAGTAATCTTGTCCAGGAGACGCTTGAGGACCTCTCGCGAGGCGAGAAGAAGCAAATTCTTAACTTGCTGCGGAATTCAAGGATATATTCATCCTATCAGAAGATGATTATGGCCGTACCGTAAGAGTGATGCATCGCACCGACACCGGCAGTGCTTGACCGATTAGACAACTGCCTCGTCGTGTCCCGCTAGCGAAGCAAAGGAAACAGACCAGAGGCATAATAATTGCCCGTGGTCATTACCGGTAGTACTAGTGAAAAAGGTGGGTGGAGATGTACGCTTTTCATTGACTACCGGAAGCTGAACGATGTCACTGATTCCCGTTGCCACGGATCGACGACACTCCAGACAACGTAACGGGAACCCAGTGGTTTTCCACCCTGGACCCGAAGTGGCACTGCATCCCGACGACTAGAAGAAGACATTCCTCCAGAGACTGATGAAAGGCCTAACATATGACACTTTACATCATTAAGACAACATTCGAGGATCGTTTAAGCACCTGAGGAAGGCTTCGCCAGGTCAATCTTAAAATGAATCCCAAGAAGTGTCAGCAGTTTTAAAACGAAGTCGCTACCTAGGACACATTGTAACAACCTGGCTGAGGACCTCCAGTAGGTAGAGTGGTCCAGATCCAGAAATAAACAAGAACTGCGCCGGTTTCTGGGCCTATGCACACGTACAGCCGGAGTATGCAAACATCGTCAGACCGTGGACGTAGCTGACAGAGGACCGACGACCCTTCTACTGGTTCTAGGACGTCCTTGCAATCGCCGGTAAAAGGTTCACAGTGAACACGGATGCCAGTGACGTCGGCATTGGGCGTATGTTTTCGCAAGAGCAAGACAGAGAAGAGCGAATACTGGCCTAATTCAGTAAAACGCTGTCCAAGGATTACTGTGTGACAAGAGGAGAGCTCCTGCCTATTGTAGAGACCCTGAAGCACTTTCACAAGTACCTTCAGGACAGAAGTTCCACTTCCGAACGGACCATTGCGCCCTAACCGGTTTTAGAGTTTCGTAATTTTGAAGGACAGACGACCCGCTGGATCCAACGGCTGCAGGAATACAATTTTACCTCGAAGCACCATGCAGGAAAGCGTCATTCTATTGCAGACGAGCTTTGCAAAAGACCCTACCAGAAAAACTGAAACCACTGTGAGAAAGTCGAGGCGAAGGAAAGTGTTGCAGTCATTCGCCGGTCGCGGTTCAACCTGCAGTCGATTGGGACGAAGGTACCTTCAGGAAAGAGCAACTGGCGAATCGAAACATAGGGCTGATACTGACGGATAAAGAATCTGGCGGATGACCCGCGTGGGTGGATATCACTCAAGGGACCCAATCTATAAAAGTTATTGGGTCCAGCGAGACTCTCTGGCATCAGGAACGGTGTATTGAAGAGAATGTGAGAGTCCGGAAACGTAAACACTAAGGTGGAAAAGTTGGTACCCCGAGGAGCAAGGTAAAAGAAGTTCTCACGGAGATCCATGCCGGTACCGGAGGGCACCTGGGTGTGAATAAGATCTGGAGAAGTTCCGTCGCCGATTTTATTCGTTGCATCTTCGTAGCGGCGCGGAGAGCCGGTGCCAACGATGCGACATCTGCGTGGCAAGTGGTGGGGGGCCGGATGTAAAAATATAACTCGAAACGCCATTCGTAAGAATTGCACTGGACATGGCATGCCCTTTCCCAAGGACAGACACCGCTACCTGCACTTGGCTATAGACTATTTCATCAAGTAACGCGATTCCTAAACAAGAGGCTTTGACCGCAACTAATGCACTGGTGGACAAGTTCTGCCAGCACTTGGCTATAGACTATTTCATCAAGTAACGCGATTCCTAAACAAGAGGCTTTGACCGCAACTAATGCACTGGAGGACAAGTTCTGCCAGCACTTGGCTATAGACTATTTCATCAAGTAACGCGATTCCTAAACAAGAGGCTTTGACCGCAACTAATGCACTGGTGGACAAGTTCTGCCAGCACTTGGCTATAGACTATTTCATCAAGTAACGCGATTCCTAAACAAGAGGCTTTGACCGCAACTAATGCACTGGAGGACAAGTTCTGCCAGCACTTGGCTATAGACTATTTCATCAAGTAACGCGATTCCTAAACAAGAGGCTTTGACCGCAACTAATGCACTGGAGGACAAGTTCTGCCAGCACTTGGCTATAGACTATTTCATCAAGTAACGCGATTCCTAAACAAGAGGCTTTGACCGCAACTAATGCACTGGTGGACAAGTTCTGCCAGCACTTGGCTATAGACTATTTCATCAAGTAACGCGATTCCTAAACAAGAGGCTTTGACCGCAACTAATGCACTGGAGGACAAGTTCTGCCAGCACTTGGCTATAGACTATTTCATCAAGTAACGCGATTCCTAAACAAGAGGCTTTGACCGCAACTAATGCACTGGAGGACAAGTTCTGCCAGCACGTGATTCTTCGGTTGCTTCACAGTGACCAGCGTAGGAATTTTGAGGAGAGCTTATTCAGCGTCTCGGGATCCATAAGACCCATCATCCACAGTGGGACGGAATGGTGGAGCGTCATATTAAGAGCAACTCCGGAAAGTGACATCTAGCCATCAGCGAGATTATACGTCATTATTCCTCCTAGCATCAGTACACGACTCCACTGGCATGGTATTCAGACGGAGCTACGGCTACCTTGTGATCTGTTGTTCGGCTGATGCTGAACAAATTGTTGAGGCGCCAACAGAAAGGTTATTAAACATTCACCATCGAGTCAGTGAGCACCTGAAGCTGGCAAGTGACCGAATGAAAGTGCGCTATAACAGTGTGGCGAACGCAGTTGGATTCCAGGAGACTGACCTCGTATGCCTCTACCGTCCAACAAGGACTAAGCGGAAGTCGCCGAAGCTGCAACGTTCTTGGGACGGCCCGGATAAGGTAAGCACCCGCATTAACGATGTGACATACCGTATTCAACGTCAACCTCTAGGAAAACTTGATCGGGGTCCTTCTTGATCGGCTTGCCCCATATCGCAGATCTGCTTGGCATAACCAGCTCTGAGGAGGGAGCTGTGTAACGCAGCGACAATGGCCCAAGATTATCGGCAGATCGGCGCAAGGCGGTCAAGTTAACGAATATAACTACCGCTCGCCAGCGTGCACAACAGGTGCATTATCGGCAGGTAACTGGAACTGAAAGCTATGTATTTTCCCTCCCCCAGCAAGTGCGTCGAAATAATTCTAACGTCCGAGAGACTTGAGGAAAGATCCCACTGAATATATAAGCGAGCGTTCTCAAGCAGTCCAGTCAGTGCGAGGTCAGAAGTAGCTACAGTAGTCACTCACAAAGCGAGTCCAGTCAGTGCGAGGTCAGAAATAGCTACAGTAGTCACTCACAAAGCGAGTCCAGTCAGTGCGAGGTCAGAAGTAGCTACAGTAGTCACTCACAAAGCGAGTCCAGTCAGTGTGAGGGCAGCAGTGGCTACAGTAGTCGCTCACAGAGCGAGTCCAGTCAGTTTGAGGTGAGTAGTAGCTACAGTGGTCACTTGCAGAGCGAGTCCAGTCAGTGTGAGGTGAGTAGTAGCTACCGTAGTCACTCACAGAGCGAGTCCAGTCAGTGTGAGGTCAGCAGTGGCTACAGTAGTCACTCACAAAGCGAGTCCAGTCAGTGTGAGGTCAGCAGTGGCTACAGTAGTCGCTCACAGAGCGAGTCCAGTCAGTGTGAGGTCAGAAGTAGCTACAGTAGTCACTCACAAAGCGAGTCCAGTCAGTGTGAGGTCAGCAGTGGCTACAGTAGTCACTCGCAGAGCGAGTCCAGTCAGTGTCAGGTGAGCAGTAGCTACAGTAGTCACTCTCAGAGCGAGTCCAGTCAGTGTGAGGTCAGCAGTGGCGACAGTAGTCACTTGCAGAGCGAGTCCAGTCAGTGTGAGGTCAGCAGTGGCGACAATAGTTACTCACAGAGCTAGTCCAGTCAGTTCGAGGTCAGAAGTAGCTACAGTAGTCACTCACAAAGCGAGTCCAGTCAGTGTGAGGTCAGCAGTGGCTACAGTAGTCGCTCACAGAGCGAGCCCAGTCAGTTCTAGGTCAGTGGTGGCGACAATAGTTACTCACAGAGCGAGTCCAGTCAGTGTGAGGTCAGCAGTGGCTACAGTAGTCACTCGCAGAGCGAGTCCAGTCAGTGTGAGGTCAGCAGTGGCTACAGTAGTCACTCGCAGAGCGAGTCCAGTCAGTGTGAGGTCAGCGGTGGTGACAATAGTTACTCACAGAGCGAGTCCAGTCAGTGCGAGGTCAGAAATAGCTACAGTAGTCACTCACAAAGCGAGTCCAGTCAGTTCGAGGTCAGAAGTAGCTACAGTAGTCACTCGCAGAGCGAGTCCAGTCAGTCCGAGGTCAGAAGTAGCTACAATAGTTACGCGCAGAGCGAGTCCAGTCAGTGTGAGGTCAGCAGTGGCGACAATAGTTACTCACAGAGCGAGTCCAGTCAGTTCGAGGTCAGAAGTAGTTACAGTAGTCACTCACAAAGCGAGTCCAGTCAGTGTGAGGTCAGCAGTGGCTACAGTAGTCGCTCACAGAGCGAGTCCAGTCAGTGTGAGGTCAGAAGTAGCTACAGTAGTCACTCACAGAGCGAGTCCAGTCAGTTCGAGGTCAGATGTAGCTACAGTAGTCACTCAAATAGCGAGTCCAGTCATTTGAGGTCAGAAGTAGCTACAGTAGTCACTCGCAGAGCGAGTCCAGTCAGTGTGAGGTCAGCAGTGGCAACAATAGTTACTCACAGAGCGAGTCCAGTCAGTGCGAGGTCAGCAGTGGCTACAGTAGTCACTCACAGAGCGAGTCCAATCAGTGTGAGGTCAGCAGTGACGACAGTGGTCACTCACAGAGCGAGTCCAGTCAGTGTGATGTCAGCAGTAGCTACAGTAGTCACTCACAGAGCTAGTCCAGTCAGTGTGAGGTCAGCAGTGGCTACAGTAGTCACTCTCAGAGCGAGTCCAGTCACTGCAAGCTCAGCAGCGGCTACAGTAGTCACTCACAGAGCGAGTCCAGTCAGTGCGAGGTCAGCAGTGGCTACAGTAGTCTCTCTCAGAGCGAGTCCAGTCAGTTGTGAGGTCAGCAGTGGCGACAATAGTTACTCACAAAGCGAGTCCAGTCAGTGCGAGGTCAGAAGTAGCTACAGTAGTCACTCACAGAGCGAGTCCAGTCAGTGTGAGGTCAGCAGTGGCTACAGTAGTCACTCACAGAGCGAGTCCAGTCAGTGTGAGGTCAGAAGTAGCTACAGTAGTCACTCACAGAGCGAGTCCAGTCAGTGTGAGGTCAGCAGTGGCTACAGTAGTCACTCACAGAGCGAGTCCAGTCACTACAAGTTCAGCAGTACCTACAGTAGTCACTCACAGAGCGAGTCCAGTCAGTGTGAGGTCAACAGTGGCTACAGTAGTCGCTCACATAGCGAGTCCAGTCAGTTCGAGGTCAGCGGTGGCGACAATAGTTACTCACAGAGCGAGTCCCGTCAGTATGAGGTCAGCAGTGGCTACAGTAGTCGCTCACAGAGCGAGTCCAGTCAGTGTGAGGTGAGTAGTAGCTACAGTAGTCACTTGCAGAGCGAGTCCAGTCAGTGTGAGGTGAGTAGTAGCTACAGTAGTCACTCACAGAGCGAGTCCAGTCAGTGTGAGGTCAGAAGTAGCTACAGTAGTCACTCACAAAGCGAGTCCAGTCAGTGTGAGGTCAGCAGTGGCTACAGTAGTCGCTCACAGAGCGTGTGCAGTCAGTGCGAGGTCAGAAGTAGCTACAGTAGTCACTCACAAAGCGAGTCCAGTCAGTGTGAGGTCAGCAGTGGCTACAGTAGTCGCTCACAGAGCGAGTCCAGTCAGCGTGAGGTGAGTAGTAGCTACAGTAGTCACTTGCAGAGCGAGTCCAGTCAGTGTGTGGTGAGTAGTAGCTACAGTAGTCACTCACAGAGCGAGTCCAGTCACTACAAGGTCAGCAGTAGCTACAGTAGTCACTCATAGAGCGAGTCCAGTCAGTGTGAGGTCAGCAGTGGCTACAGTAGTCGCTCACATAGCGAGTCCAGTCAGTTCGAGGTCAGCGGTGGCGACAATAGTTACTCACAGAGCGAGTCCAGTCAGTATGAGGTCAGCAGTGGCTACAGTAGTCGCTCACAGAGCGAGTCCAGTCAGTGTGAGGTGAGTAGTAGCTACAGTAGTCACTTGCAGAGCGAGTCCAGTCAGTGTGAGGTGAGTAGTAGCTACAGTAGTCACTCACAGAGCGAGTCCAGTCAGTTTGAGGTCAGCAGTGGCTACAGTAGTCACTCACAGAGCGAGTCCAGTCAGTGTGAGGTCAGAAGTAGCTACAGTAGTCACTCACAAAGCGAGTCCAGTCAGTGTGAGGTCAGCAGTGGCTACAGTAGTCGCTCACAGAGCGAGTCCAGTCAGTGCGAGGTCAGAAGTAGCTACAGTAGTCACTCACAAAGCGAGTCCAGTCAGTGTGAGGTCAGCAGTGGCTACAGTAGTCGCTCACAGAGCGAGTCCAGTCAGCGTGAGGTGAGTAGTAGCTACAGTAGTCACTTGCAGAGCGAGTCCAGTCAGTGTGAGGTGAGTAGTAGCTACAGTAGTCACTCACAGAGCGAGTCCAGTCAGTGTGAGGTCAGCAGTGGCTACAGTAGTCACTCACAAAGCGAGTCCAGTCAGTGTGAGGTCAGCAGTGGCTACAGTAGTCGCTCACAGAGCGAGTTCAGTCAGTGTGAGGTCAGAAGTAGCTACAGTAGTCACTCACAAAGCGAGTCCAGTCAGTGTGAGGTCAGCAGAGGCTACAGTAGTCACTCGCAGAGCGAGTCCAGTCAGTGTGAGGTCAGAAGTAGCTACAGTAGTCACTCGCAGAGCGAGTCCAGTCAGTGTGAGGTCAGCAGTGGCTACAGTAGTCACTCGCAGAGCGAGTCCAGTCAGTATGAGGTGAGTAGTAGCTACAGTAGTCGCTCACAGAGCGAGTCCAGTCAGTGTGAGGTGAGTAGTAGCTACAGTAGTCGCTCACAGAGCGAGTCCAGTCAGTGTGAGGTCAGCAGTGGCTACAGTAGTCACTCGCAGAGCGAGTCCAGTCAGTGTGAGGTGAGTAGTAGCTACAGTAGTCGCTCACAGAGCGAGTCCAGTCAGTGTGAGGTGAGTAGTAGCTACAGTAGTCGCTCACAGAGCGAGTCCAGTCAGTGTGAGGTCTGTGGTAGCGACAGTAGTCACTCTCAGAGCGAGTCCAGTCAGTGTGAGGTAGCTAGTCATAATAATGGATCAAAACTACCCTGATATTCTCAGAAATGGGAATGAAATGTCAGCAGATTTTGTATTTATCTTATCCTCCCCCATGCCCTAGCCTGCAAAAAGCTTCAAAATTTTGGAAATGCTGTATAGACTAAAAGTGTTAGGAGTGAAGGGTTTTCGAAATGTTTGAGTCATTTTTATAGAAGATGAAACATTACGTATCATGAAGAAATAGTTATTTGATTAAGAAGAAGGAATGAGCTGGAAAGTTAATTTGAAATAAATGAATGCTATATGGATGTTTCATCGTATATTCACGTATTGTAATGTAAATGAACATGTAACGTTCTGCAAAACAACCGCAATATTCACAACCCAACTAATATTGAGTTTATTTATAGGTGAGTCGAAATTGTAACACTAACATCACTTAAGTTTACTCACTTAACATGTTTCGGGAAACCGTTGTCGAATTAACCTTCTGAGGATGGGAACAACGGTTTCCCGAAACATGTTAAGTGAGTAAACTTAAGTGATGTTAGTGTTACAATTTCGACTCACCTTTAAATAAATTCAATACACATCACTGTTTCTAGCTTCTTTTCATTACAATATCAACGTAATATTGAGTTGTTGGAGGGGGAAGTTGCTCATATCATCAAATTTGACTGAACTTTGTTTTCAAGAAATATTTTAGACAGGTATAAAATTAATGAGATATTAAATTTTGTTGGAACGATAAAGAATAGTGTGAAAGTTGCATGGAAAAAGAAACAATTAAAATTTTAAAAAAGCGATGACTGAACCGACTCTTTTACATGGGAGTGGCATCCAAGTAGCAGAAATGAAATTGTGACGAGCTGCTGTACCAGATGGGACAGAATGCAATAAATGATAAAACGTTACTATAGAGAACATGTGCAAGGACTGTAACAACTCGTATCCCGATAATGGTCTTGAGGAAGAAGGACCCTAGCAGGCCTGAGGACCTAATAATTGCTAAGAGAAACAAAAATAACAATACTTTGGTTTAATTTTGACAAAAAGGGCTGCATCTAGATTTTTGATTGATTAGAATAATAATAAGAACTTTCCAATACCCTAATACACAAGTCAAGAACCCAACATCTTACAGTAGCTCCTTGCCCTTTGTTTCCAGCCCTTTATACACAAAATTACACTGCTTGTCTAATCATGGCACTAAAAGAGCCGTACATTCCTATGAATTTCTCTACCCACTATTCTTATGGAAGTTATTTTTATGTGCCCTGTTGATGGAGGTAGAAATAGTTGCATTACACATTTCGTCGAATGTGGACCAAGTCGATAGTTGATGAAACTATAAATAATAACGGATATGTCGCAAACTCCTGATGCCACAGGAATGTTGTCTTTTTTCGTATTAAGTTTGCCAGTTCCTCCCGAATGAAGAGCAGGTGGGGTCGCATCTTGGAACATGCTCTCTCTACTACGACATCGACATTCCACTGCAAATACATGTTTCGAGACTCCCCCAAAACAAATCTTTTAGAAAAAGGTCCGTCTGTACGTGTTTGAACAACCAAACACTAAACTAGGTATTTAGGTTCCAAAGATACGCGCATCCACCTCAAACTAACCTTTACATGCAACGGTTTTCAATTTTTACTTTCTCTACTACGTAGAGTAAGTAGGGGAAGTATTGTATTCCACCCAAAAATTCGATACCGAGATTTCACCGGAAATACATGTTTTGAGACCTTCTGAATCCAAAAAAAGCATTTTTGGAAACATGTCCGTGTGTGTGTCTGTGTCTGTGTCTGTGAACAGCATAACTCAGAAACGAACAGTCGGATAAACACCAAACTTGGTATTTAGGTTCAGTGTCTTCCAGAGATGCGACACGAAGGTTTTCAAGAAAATCCCCCACCCCAGACTAGCCTTTACATGGAACATTTTTCGAAAATTTTAATGTTCTCAAAAATGGCTCTAACGATTTTTATTAAAATATTATACGTTTATGATATTTTCATGACAAATAAAATGTATATCTCCAATTTTCTCGGAAGGTCTCCAAAAGTATTCTTCATTGTGAACGACTTTTGCATAACTGGTAAACCATAAGAGATAGACAAAATTTTACTCCACAAAAATGTAGATCGCGTTAAAATACACAATTTATGTCATATACATTTTTTTTTTGTTGAGTGAACCATTTTCGAGATATTGCTTGTTATTCCCTTAAATTTTTCAATACCTATTTTCACAAATGGGAATTCGTTATTCATTTTTTTGTCTTGGATATGCAAAGAGTATTAATATCTAAGGCAAAGGAATGGTGCTGCACCTAGGAACCAGCTATTAAGAGATATGTATGTGCTTAAAGGCTACTGTATTTCTATATTGCCCTTGTAAATATATATTCCCCTTACATCTACAAGAGAATTAGCAATAAGATAGAGTCTGCAAATGTTTATCTGGATTAACATGAAGTAGCTGGAGAATAAGCGTTTGTAAAAATAGTTTGTACAAGAGTAGAGAAAGTCATGTGAGTGTAACACATCAGATTTTTTTATTTTATGAACAATGGCTCCAACGATTTTGATTAATGATATTTACATGACAAATAAAATGTATAGCTTGAATTTTCTGGGAATGAAGTTTTCATCATTCTGGAGGAATCTTGTAGGTATAGCTGGTAAACGTTAAGGATAGACGAAAAGGTACACCATACACAATGTACTTGTCTTTAAAATACAAGTTTATTCCAAATATGTACCTTGTTGTGGCATCAGCCATCTCCTATAGGTATATCCACATTAATGGTTAGAACTGTTCAATGCTTAGCCATTCTTTTGAAGTCCTGTCGATTATCCGTTGTTTCTCGCGATGTCATGGAAACAGTATGGAATTTTAAGGCCAGCATATAGCGTCCAGTTGTTAAACATTCGACACATTCGAAATGTGTAATGCAGCTGTTTCTGTAAAGTTTATCTAGATTAAAATGAAGTAGATAGGAAAATAAACAATCGTGAGAAGACATTATATGACAGGGGATAGAGAAAGTCATGTGAATGTACAGTGAGTCACGGATAGACCTCTTTATAAAATGCAGTTTGTGTTTCAGGGCCTCGAAACGTGTATTTGTAATGAAAGCTAGGCAGAGAGAAGCGCCAAGTTTCCGCGGTTAAGGAAGACCAGACAAGGATGGATTACTCAAACTTGTTAATTTTATTTGGTGCGTTTAATATGGAGCAAGTTGCTGGCGCTGGTGTGGCAAAGCCACCCTACCTTATTACTTAGCCAGCCAAACTCAGAAATGGCTCCGGACCTAAATTAAGATTTATGATCAGAGCAATTTAATTAGCGAAATAAATGATTAGCAGACTTTAATTAGCGTTCATTATATAATAGTTTAGCGGGGTCGTGGGGGGAGGCAATCTGTTTGCAAAAGCTACCTACGTGCGCGATGAAAGGAAAACGGCACAAGACACCTGAACATGACCACGTTAAGCACTTAACTTTTTCCAAAAGGTTTGTACATTCCAATAGAAGCGAGGGCTCAGCA
Source organism: Deroplatys truncata (assembly GCA_030765065.1). Lineage (NCBI taxonomy): Eukaryota > Metazoa > Arthropoda > Insecta > Mantodea > Mantidae > Deroplatys > Deroplatys truncata. The sequence continues at coordinate 212,594,835 of CM060980.1, read as the reverse complement.
AATTATTTACAAGGGGTGGGGGCTAATCCCCGAGTAATTTTCTGGTATTGTTACAAGTAACCCCCTGGGGCTGCAACCCGGGGAAATGAATGTAGAAGGTGAAGATGAAATACCGCTATCATGTGAACACCAAGCAATTTTATTGGTGATCCTCTGGAGAAGGTTACTGCATTATGTAGTGCCTTGTGAGCTTAACGTGGTCATGTCATGGTGATACTCCTGGTGATACAACACGTGGCTATCATGTGAACACCAAGCAATTTTATTGGTGATACTCTGGAGAAGGTTACTGCATTATGTAGTGCCTTGTGAGCTTAACGTGGTCATGTCATGGTGATACTCCTGGTGATACAACACGTGGCTATCATGTGAACACCAAGCAATTTTATTGGTGATACTCTGGAGAAGGTTACTGCATTATGTAGTGCCTTGTGAGCTTAACGTGGTCATGTCATGGTGATAAAACATGTGGCTATCATGTGAACACCAAGCAATTTTATTGGTGATACTCTGGAGAAGGTTACTGCATTATGTAGTGCCTTGTGAGCTTAACGTGGTCATGTCATGGTGATACTCCTGGTGATACAACATGTGGCTATCATGTGAACACCAAGCAATTTTATTGGTGATACTCTGGAGAAGGTTACTGCATTATGTAGTGCCTTGTGAGCTTAACGTGGTCATGTCATGGTGACACAACACGTGGCTATCATGTGAACACCAAGCAATTTTATTGGTGATACTCTGGAGAAGGTTACTGCATTATGTAGTGCCTTGTGAGCTTAACGTGGTCATGTCATGGTGATACTCCTGGTGATACAACACGTGGCTATCATGTGAACACCAAGCAATTTTATTGGTGATACTCTGGAGAAGGTTACTGCAATTTGTAGTGCCTTGTGAGCTTAACGTGGTCATGTCATGGTGATACTCCTGAAGATACAACATGTGGCTATCATGTGAACACCAAGCAATTTTATTGGTGATACTCTGGAGAAGGTTACTGCATTATGTAGTGCCTTGTGAGCTTAACGTGGTCATGTCATGGTGATACTCCTGGTGATACAACACGTGGCTATCATGTGAACACCAAGCAATTTTATTGGTGATACTCTGGAGAAGTTTACTGCATTATGTAGTGCCTTGTGAGCTTAACGTGGTCATGTCATGGTGATACTCCTGGTGATACAACACGTGGCTATCATGTGAACACCAAGCAATTTTATTGGTGATACTCTGGAGAAGGTTACTGCATTATGTAGTGCCTTGTGAGCTTAACGTGGTCATGTCATGGTGATACTCCTGGTGATACAACACGTGGCTATCATGTGAACACCAAGCAATTTTATTGGTGATACTCTGGAGAAGGTTACTGCATTATGTAGTGCCTTGTGAGCTTAACGTGGTCATGTCATGGTGATATTCCTGGTGATACAACACGTGGCTATCATGTGAACACCAAGCAATTTTATTGGTGATACTCTGGAGAAGGTTACTGCATTATGTAGTGCCTTGTGAGCTTAACGTGGTCATGTCATGGTGATACTGCTGGTGATACAGCACGTGGCTATCATGCGAACACCAGGCAAGGAAGATATCTATGTAACTTAGATCATCTATCAATTTACTCAAACATATCATACAGGAAGATGACTATGTAACTTAGATCATCTATCAAGTTACTCAAACATATCATACAGGAAGATGACTATGTAACTTAGATCATCTATCAAGTTACTCAAACAGATGATACAGATAGATAACTACGTAACTAAGATCTATCAAGCTACTCCAACATATGATACAGGAAGATGACTATGTAACTTAGATCATCTATCAAGTTACTCAAACAGATGATACAGGAAGATGACTATGTAACTTAGATCATCTATCAAGTTACTCAAACAGATGATACAGATAGATAACTACGTAACTAAGATCATCTATCAAGTTACTAAAACATATGATACAGGAAGATGACTATGTAACTTAGATCATCTATCAAGTTACTCAAACAGATGATACAGGAAGATGACTATGTAACTAAGATCATCTATCAAGTTACTCAAACAGATGATACAGGAAGATGACTACGTAACTAAGATCATGTATCAAGTTACTCAAACAGATGATACAGGAAGATGACTATGTAACTAAGATCATCTATCAAGTTACTCAAACATATCATACAGGAAGATGACTACGTAACTAAGATCATCTATCAAGTTACTCAAACATATGATACAGGAAGATGACTATGTAACTTAGATCATCTATCAAGTTACTCAAACATATCATACAGGAAGATGACTATGTAACTTAGATCATCTATCAAGTTACTCAAACAGATCATACAGGAAGATGACTATGTAACTTAGATCATCTATCAAGTTACTCAAACATATCATACAGGAAGATGACTACGTAACTAAGATCATCTATCAAGTTACTCAAACAGATGATACAGGAAGATGACTATGTAACTTAGATCATCTATCAAGTTACTCAAACATATGATACAGGAAGATGACTACGTAACTAAGATCATCTATCAAGTTACTCAAACATATGATACAGGAAGATGACTATGTAACTTAGATCATCTATCAAGTTACTCAAACAGATGAAACAGGAAGATGACTACGTAACTAAGATCATCTATCAAGTTACTCAAACAGATGATACAGGAAGATGACTATGTAACTTAGATCATCTATCAAGTTACTCAAACAGATGATACAGGAAGATGACTATGTAACTTAGATCATCTATCAAGTTACTAAAACAGATGAAATAGGAAGATGACTATGTAACTTAGATCATCTATCAAGTTACTCAAACAGATGATACAGGAAGATGACTATGTAACATAGATCATCTATCAAGTTACTCAAACATATCATACAGGAAGATGACTATGTAACTTAGATCATCTATCAAGTTACTCAAACAGATGAAACAGGAAGATGACTATGTAACTTAGATCATCTATCAAGTTACTCAAACATATCATACAGGAAGATGACTATGTAACTTAGATCATCTATCAAGTTACTCAAACATATCATACAGGAAGATGACTATGTAACTTAGATCATCTATCAAGTTACTCAAACAGATGAAACAGGAAGATGACTATGTAACTTAGATCATCTATCAAGTTACTCAAACAAATGATACAGGAAGATGTCTATGTAACTTAGATCATCTATCAAGTTACTCAAACAGATGATACAGGAATATGACTATGTAACTTAGATCATCTATCAAGTTACTCAAACAGATGATACAGGAATATGACTATGTAACTTAGATCATCTATCAAGTTACTCAAACAGATGATACAGGAAGATGACTATGTAACTTAGATCATGTATCAAGCTACTCAGACAGATGATACAGGAATATGACTATGTAACTTAGATCATCTATCAAGTTACTCAAGCATATGATACAGGAAGATGACTATGTAACTTAGATCATCTATCAAGTTACTCAAACAGATGAAACAGGAAGATGACTACGTAACTAAGATCATCTATCAAGTTACTCAAACAGATGATACAGGAAGATGACTATGTAACTTAGATCATCTATCAAGTTACTCAAACAGATGATACAGGAAGATGACTATGTAACTTAGATCATCTTTCAAGTTACTCAAACAGATGAAACAGGAAGATGACTATGTAACTTAGATCATCTATCAAGTTACTCAAACAGATGATACAGGAAGATGACTATGTAACATAGATCATCTATCAAGTTACTCAAACATATCATACAGGAAGATGACTATGTAACTTAGATCATCTATCAAGTTACTCAAACAGATGAAACAGGAAGATGACTATGTAACTTAGATCATCTATCAAGTTACTCAAACATATCATACAGGAAGATGACTATGTAACTTAGATCATCTATCAAGTTACTCAAACATATCATACAGGAAGATGACTATGTAACTTAGATCATCTATCAAGTTACTCAAACAGATGAAACAGGAAGATGACTATGTAACTTAGATCATCTATCAAAATACTCAAACAAATGATACAGGAAGATGTCTATGTAACTTAGATCATCTATCAAGTTACTCAAACAGATGATACAGGAATATGACTATGTAACTTAGATCATCTATCAAGTTACTCAAACAGATGATACAGGAATATGACTATGTAACTTAGATCATCTATCAAGTTACTCAAACAGATGATACAGGAAGATGACTATGTAACTTAGATCATGTATCAAGCTACTCAGACAGATGATACAGGAATATGACTATGTAACTTAGATCATCTATCAAGTTACTCAAACAGATGACACAGGAAGATGACTATGTAACTTAGATCATCTATCAAGTTACTCAAACAGATGATATAGGAAGATGACTATGTAACTTAGATCATCTATCAAGTTACTCAAACATATCATACAGGAAGATGACTATGTAACTTAGATCATCTATCAAGTTACTCAAACAGATGAAACAGGAAGATGACTATGTAACTTAGATCATGTATCAAGTTGCTCAAACAGATGATACAGGAATAATGACTATGTAACTTAGATCATCTATCAAGTTACTCAAACAGATGACACAGGAAGATGACTATGTAACTTAGATCATCTATCAAGTTACTCAAACAGATGATACAGGAAGATGACTATGTAACTAAGATCATCTATCAAGTTACTCAAACATATCATACAGGAAGATGACTATGTAACTTAGATCATCTATCAAGTTACTCAAACAGATGATACAGGAAGATGACTATGTAACTTAGATCATCTATCAAGTTACTGAAACATATCATACAGGAAGATGACTACGTAACTAAGATCATCTATCAAGTTACTCAAACAGATGATACAGGAAGATGACTATGTAACTTAGATCATCTATCAAGTTACTCAAACAGATGAAACAGGAAGATGACTATGTAACTTAGATCATCTATCAAGTTACTCAAACAGATGATACAGGAAGATGACTATGTAACTTAGATCATCTATCAAGTTACTCAAACATATCATAGAGGAAGATGACTACGTAACTAAGATCATCTATCAATTTACTCAAACAGATGATACAGGAAGATGACTATGTAACTTAGATCATCTATCAAGTTACTCAAACATATCATACAGGAAGATGACTATGTAACTTAGATCATCTATCAAGTTACTCAAACAGATGAAACAGGAAGATGACTATGTAACTTAGATCATCTATCAAGTTACTCAAACATATCATACAGGAAGATGACTATGTAACTTAGATCATCTATCAAGTTACTCAAACATATCATACAGGAAGATGACTATGTAACTTAGATCATCTATCAAGTTACTCAAACAGATGATACAGGAAGATGACTATGTAACTTAGATCATCTATCAAGTTACTCAAACATATCATACAGGAAGATGACTACGTAACTAAGATCATCTATCAAGTTACTCAAACAGATGATACAGGAAGATGACTATGTAACTTAGATCATCTATCAAGTTACTCAAACATATGATACAGGAAGATGACTACGTAACTAAGATCATCTATCAAGTTACTCAAACATATGATACAGGAAGATGACTATGTAACTTAGATCATCTATCAAGTTACTCAAACAGATGAAACAGGAAGATGACTACGTAACTAAGATCATCTATCAAGTTACTCAAACAGATGATACAGGAAGATGACTATGTAACTTAGATCATCTATCAAGTTACTCAAACAGATGATACAGGAAGATGACTATGTAACTTAGATCATCTATCAAGTTACTCAAACATATCATACAGGAAGATGACTATGTAACTTAGATCATCTATCAAGTTACTCAAACAGATGATACAGGAAGATGACTATGTAACTTAGATCATCTATCAAGTTACTCAAACATATCATACAGGAAGATGACTACGTAACTAAGATCATCTATCAAGTTACTCAAACAGATGATACAGGAAGATGACTATGTAACTTAGATCATCTATCAAGTTACTCAAACAGATGAAACAGGAAGATGACTATGTAACTTAGATCATCTATCAAGTTACTCAAACAGATGATACAGGAAGATGACTATGTAACTTAGATCATCTATCAAGTTACTCAAACATATCATACAGGAAGATGACTACGTAACTAAGATCATCTATCAAGTTACTCAAACAGATGATACAGGAAGATGACTATGTAACTTAGATCATCTATCAAGTTACTCAAACATATCATACAGGAAGATGACTATGTAACTTAGATCATCTATCAAGTTACTCAAACAGATGAAACAGGAAGATGACTATGTAACTTAGATCATCTATCAAGTTACTCAAACATATGATACAGGAAGATGACTATGTAACTTAGATCATCTATCAAGTTACTCAAACATATCATACAGGAAGATGACTATGTAACTTAGATCATCTATCAAGTTACTCAAACAGATGATACAGGAAGATGACTATGTAACTTAGATCATCTATCAAGTTACTCAAACATATCATACAGGAAGATGACTACGTAACTAAGATCATCTATCAAGTTACTCAAACAGATGATACAGGAAGATGACTATGTAACTTAGATCATCTATCAAGTTACTCAAACATATGATACAGGAAGATGACTACGTAACTAAGATCATCTATCAAGTTACTCAAACATATGATACAGGAAGATGACTATGTAACTTAGATCATCTATCAAGTTACTCAAACAGATGAAACAGGAAGATGACTACGTAACTAAGATCATCTATCAAGTTACTCAAACAGATGATACAGGAAGATGACTATGTAACTTAGATCATCTATCAAGTTACTCAAACAGATGATACAGGAAGATGACTATGTAACTTAGATCATCTATCAAGTTACTCAAACAGATGAAACAGGAAGATGACTATGTAACTTAGATCATCTATCAAGTTACTCAAACAGATGATACAGGAAGATGACTATGTAACATAGATCATCTATCAAGTTACTCAAACATATCATACAGGAAGATGACTATGTAACTTAGATCATCTATCAAGTTACTCAAACAGATGAAACAGGAAGATGACTACGTAACTTAGATCATCTATCAAGTTACTCAAACATATCATACAGGAAGATGACTATGTAACTTAGATCATCTATCAAGTTACTCAAACATGTCATACAGGAAGATGACTATGTAACTTAGATCATCTATCAAGTTACTCAAACAGATGAAACAGGAAGATGACTATGTAACTTAGATCATCTATCAAGTTACTCAAACAAATGATACAGAAAGATGTCTATGTAACTTAGATCATCTATCAAGTTACTCAAACAGATGATACAGGAATATGACTATGTAACTTAGATCATCTATCAAGTTACTCAAACAGATGATACAGGAATATGACTATGTAACTTAGATCATCTATCAAGTTACTCAAACAGATGATACAGGAAGATGACTATGTAACTTAGATCATGTATCAAGCTACTCAGACAGATGATACAGGAATATGACTATGTAACTTAGATCATCTATCAAGTTACTCAAGCATATGATACAGGAAGATGACTATGTAACTTAGATCATCTATCAAGTTACTCAAACAGATGAAACAGGAAGATGACTACGTAACTAAGATCATCTATCAAGTTACTCAAACAGATGATACAGGAAGATGACTATGTAACTTAGATCATCTATCAAGTTACTCAAACAGATGATACAGGAAGATGACTATGTAACTTAGATCATCTATCAAGTTACTCAAACAGATGAAACAGGAAGATGACTATGTAACTTAGATCATCTATCAAGTTACTCAAACAGATGATACAGGAAGATGACTATGTAACATAGATCATCTATCAAGTTACTCAAACATATCATACAGGAAGATGACTATGTAACTTAGATCATCTATCAAGTTACTCAAACAGATGAAACAGGAAGATGACTATGTAACTTAGATCATCTATCAAGTTACTCAAACATATCATACAGGAAGATGACTATGTAACTTAGATCATCTATCAAGTTACTCAAACATATCATACAGGAAGATGACTATGTAACTTAGATCATCTATCAAGTTACTCAAACAGATGAAACAGGAAGATGACTATGTAACTTAGATCATCTATCAAGTTACTCAAACAAATGATACAGGAAGATGTCTATGTAACTTAGATCATCTATCAAGTTACTCAAACAGATGATACAGGAATATGACTATGTAACTTAGATCATCTATCAAGTTACTCAAACAGATGATACAGGAATATGACTATGTAACTTAGATCATCTATCAAGTTACTCAAACAGATGATACAGGAAGATGACAATGTAACTTAGATCATGTATCAAGCTACTCAGACAGATGATACAGGAATATGACTATGTAACTTAGATCATCTATCAAGTTACTCAAACAGATGACACAGGAAGATGACTATGTAACTTAGATCATCTATCAAGTTACTCAAACAGATGATATAGGAAGATGACTATGTAACTTAGATCATCTATCAAGTTACTCAAACATATCATACAGGAAGATGACTATGTAACTTAGATCATCTATCAAGTTACTCAAACAGATGAAACAGGAAGATGACTATGTAACTTAGATCATCTATCAAGTTACTCAAACAGATGATACAGGAAGATGTCTATGTAACTTAGATCATGTATCAAGTTGCTCAAACAGATGATACAGGAATAGTGACTATGTAACTTAGATCATCTATCAAGTTACTCAAACAGATGACACAGGAAGATGACTATGTAACTTAGATCATCTATCAAGTTACTCAAACAGATGATACAGGAAGATGACTATGTAACTAAGATCATCTATCAAGTTACTCAAACATATCATACAGGAAGATGACTATGTAACTTAGATCATCTATCAAGTTACTCAAACAGATGATACAGGAAGATGACTATGTAACTTAGATCATCTATCAAGTTACTCAAACATATCATACAGGAAGATGACTACGTAACTAAGATCATCTATCAAGTTACTCAAACAGATGATACAGGAAGATGACTATGTAACTTAGATCATCTATCAAGTTACTCAAACAGATGAAACAGGAAGATGACTATGTAACTTAGATCATCTATCAAGTTACTCAAACAGATGATACAGGAAGATGACTATGTAACTTAGATCATCTATCAAGTTACTCAAACATATCATACAGGAAGATGACTACGTAACTAAGATCATCTATCAAGTTACTCAAACAGATGATACAGGAAGATGACTATGTAACTTAGATCATCTATCAAGTTACTCAAACATATCATACAGGAAGATGACTATGTAACTTAGATCATCTATCAAGTTACTCAAACAGATGAAACAGGAAGATGACTATGTAACTTAGATCATCTATCAAGTTACTCAAACATATCATACAGGAAGATGACTATGTAACTTAGATCATCTATCAAGTTACTCAAACAGATGATACAGGAAGATGACTATGTAACTTAGATCATCTATCAAGTTACTCAAACATATCATACAGGAAGATGACTATGTAACTTAGATCATCTATCAAGTTACTCAAACAGATGAAACAGGAAGATGACTATGTAACTTAGATCATCTATCAAGTTACTCAAACAAATGATACAGGAAGATGTCTATGTAACTTAGATCATCTATCAAGTTACTCAAACAGATGATACAGGAATATGACTATGTAACTTAGATCATCTATCAGGTTACTCAAACAGATGATACAGGAATATGACTATGTAACTTAGATCATCTATCAAGTTACTCAAACAGATGATACAGGAAGATGACTATGTAACTTAGATCATGTATCAAGCTACTCAGACAGATGATACAGGAATATGACTATGTAACTTAGATCATCTATCAAGTTACTCAAACAGATGATACAGGAAGATGACTATGTAACTTAATTCATGTATCAAGCTACTCAGACAGATGATACAGGAAGATGACTATGTAACTAAGATCATGTATCAAGTTCCTCAAACAGATGATACAGGAATATGACTATGTAACTTAGATCATCTATCAAGTTACTCAAACAGATGACACAGGAAGATGACTATGTAACTTAGATCATCTATCAAGTTACTCAAACAGATGATATAGGAAGATGACTATGTAACTTAGATCATCTATCAAGTTACTCAAACAGATGATACAGGAAGATGACTATCTAACTTAGATCATCTATCAAGTTACTCAAACAGATGATACAGGAAGATGACTACGTAACTAAGATCATCTATCAAGTTACTCAAACAGATGATACAGGAAGATGACTATGTAACTTAGATCATCTATCAAGTTACTCAAACATATCATACAGGAAGATGACTATGTAACTTAGATCATCTATCAAGTTACTCAAACAGATGATACAGGAAGATGACTATGTAACTTAGATCATCTATCAAGTTACTCAAACATATCATACAGGAAGATGACTATGTAACTTAGATCATCTATCAAGTTACTCAAACAGATGAAACAGGAAGATGACTATGTAACTTAGATCATCTATCAAGTTACTCAAACAGATGATACAGGAAGATGTCTATGTAACTTAGATCATCTATCAATGTACTCAAACAGATGATACAGGAATATGACTATGTAACTTAGATCATCTATCAAGTTACTCAAACAGATGATACAGGAATATGACTATGTAACTTAGATCATATATCAAGTTACTCAAACAGATGATACAGGAAGATGACTTTGTAACTTAGATCATGTATCAAGCTACTCAGACAGATGATACAGGAATATGACTATGTAACTTAGATCATCTATCAAGTTACTCAAACAGATGATACAGGAAGATGACTATGTAACTTAGATCATGTATCAAGTTGCTCAAACAGATAATACAGGAATATGACTATGTAACTTAGATCATCTATCAAGTTACTCAAATAGATGACACAGGAAGATGACTATGTAACTTAGATCATCTATCAAGTTACTCAAACAGATGATACAGGAAGATGACTATGTAACTAAGATCATCTATCAAGTTACTCAAACATATCATACAGGAAGATGACTATGTAACTAAGATCATCTATCAAGTTACTCAAACATATCATACAGGAAGATGACTATGTAACTTAGATCATCTATCAAGTTACTCAGACAGATGATACAGGAAGATGACTATGTAACTTAGATCATGTATCAAGCTACTCAGACAGATGAAGCAGGCAGATGACTATGTAACTTAGACCATCTATCAAGTTACTCAAACAGATGATACAGGAAGATGACTATGTAACTAAGATCATGTATCAAGTTACTCAGACAGATGATACAGGAAGATGACTATGTAACTTAGATCATCTATCAAGTTACTCAAACAGATGATACAGGAAGATGACTATGTAACTTAGATCATGTATCAAGCTACTCAGACAGATGATACAGGAAGATGACTATGTAACTTAGATCATCTATCAAGTTACTCAAACAGATGATACAGGAAGATGACTATGTAACTAAGATCATGTATCAAGCTACTCAGACAGATGATACAGGAATATGACTATGTAACTTAGATCATCTATCAAGTTACTCAGACATATGATACAGGAAGATGACTATGTAACTAAGATCATGTATCAAGCTACTCAGACAGATGATACAGGAATATGACTATGTAACTTAGATCATGTATCAAGTTACTCAGACAGATCATACAGGAAGATGACTATGTAACTAAGATCATGTATCAAGTTACTCAAACAGATGATACAGGAAGATGACTATGTAACTTAGATCATGTATCAAGTTACTCAGACAGATGGTACAGGAAGATGACTATGTAACTTAGATCATCTATCAAGTTACTCAGACAGATGATACAGGAAGATGACTATGTAACTAAGATCATCTATCAAGTTACTCAAACAGATGATACAGGAAGATGACTATGTAACTTAGATCATCTATCAAGTTACTCAAACAGATGATACAGGAAGATGACTATGTAACTAAGATCATCTATCAAGTTACTCAGACATATGATACAGGAAGATGTCTATGTAACTTAGATCATCTATCAAGTTACTCAGACAGATGTGCGACGGTATTACTTATAATGTTTGTGTATTTGTGTTTTCTCCACGTGGTGAAGCCATTTTTGTGACGTAATTCTTTGTTAGGTTTGTTAGCTCCATCTGGTGTTATCAATTTGCGGCAGTATTAGTGTTTGTTTGAAAGAATGCTAATGTTATTTTATTTAATTTTTGGTTTACTGTCCTCCGGCTAGCTGTTATCCTTTTGGTCGAGCACTTCTCTTTATACAGGTTGTGTAAACGGAAAGGAGTCTCTTATCCAAGGATTACACTGATGAAAGAATTTGTTTTACACTTTTATTGTCGAACACATTCACTATCACATTTACACATTGATCTTGACACTCGCCAAACTGAAACTGTTATAATAACTTCATTACTGATCATTCTTAATTCGCGTACTTCAACTTTTTGTATAATTAACTTTACAACACTTGAGATTTTTCATAACTCTGCTACGCGTAACCTGCAAATTGATAGCCGACGTGTACTGTACAAATATTTCTGCTGAACTGAAGGCGACGTGTAACGTACACATGTTTTCGACGAACTGACCTGAAGACGACGTGTAATGTACAAAGATTTTTGATGAACTGACGGCGACGTGTAGCGTACAAATATTTTCGGTGAACTGACGGGGTCTACCTCTAATCTAGCCCTTTTTATACTCCTACACCCCGATATGACTAAAGATTATAACATAGTTGCTATTGGCTAATAAAACGCGCCAACATTAGCGTCTATTTTTATATCCAATGAAAATTATGAACACATATGCTCTAGGAAAAATGTTCCAGCAAATTCTAAAGAAAAACGCGCCAACATTACGTAACTTCCTCGTCTCTAATAATGATAAACAGCTCACCCCCTGTCTGCATTATTGCACGCTATTATTGTCAGTTTCAGTAAGGCCGTATAAACTTACTTCTCGAGAATAATTACAATCAACAAACATCTCAAATCAATGTCACATAAAAATGCATATTCATACTATAATCATTCTTTACATTTAAATAATTTGTGACACAAATTACTGCATCATATGCTCCACTAGAAACATAATTAGAAATATTTACAACTTTTTTGGAAATTTTATAATTGGGTTTTTAGTCTCCTAAATCTTGGAACACACGCTATCTATCACTTTCACCTAACACTTCACACGTATTTAACACACGACATATGTTTTTCCTTTATCTCGCCACTATTTAATGGCTCTGGTTCAATGTGTTTAGACTTTAATCTGACATTACAAAAAAAAATTTTATAGCAAATACTGTACCCTGAATTATTTAATTACTGTTACAAAATTGTTTACTTTCTTAAGTTGTTGACAAAAAGTTATACATTTAAGAATTTTTGTAATTATTAAACATATTTACCAAAAATATTCACCCTCTACATAAATATATTTACATCTCTTAAATCTAGGCACTGTTTCACATTTTCTGTTTGCTACATAAGTATTTGTTTTTAATTATTTTTACCCCATTTTTGTACTTTATATTCACAATACTCTTGGAATTATATCTACGTACTTTTACTGTAATATCATATTAAGTTTCAATTTTTACATTCTTAATTTCAAATACGGTTACAGTTACTAAAAAAATGTTAATTTTCCGATTTTTTTTTAAACATTTAATTTTTGTCCAGAATTTATTTCTCTTTACACATGACATATGTAAATAGTTAACCCTCTTACAATCCAATACATTGCTCTGCATTTCATCTTTAACTATCCAGCATTTACTTTACATCTCATTGCTATTTACCCTCCTGGATCAAATTGTCTGTGGCTAAACATTACTCGTAGCCGTATCCTAACCTTCCAAATTTTGTTCATGAATCACCTCTTAAAGGATTCATATGATATTTCATCCCCTGATAACATTTGAAAACAATCTAAAGTTTCCTGAACTACACATCTTTTAACAACTGTCATTTTCAATTCTTCTACTATCTCTTTAATTTGAGAGTACTCTGACAAATCTTTCATAAGCTGTACTGGATTGGAGTTTTCATTTTGAACATCATGGTACTTGTTAATTTCAGAACTTTGCTTTTGATTATTTACAGGCAAAACTTTAACTTCTTCGTACAATTTATTTCTTTGCATTACTGACTCCTTCTGTATTTCTGATATCTCCCCTCTGAAATTAACTTGCACCTGATTCACATCTACATTCATAACCTCTTTTATCTCTCTTATCTCACTTGAAATGTTACTCATTCTACTACCTGACTCTGTACATTCTACATCAACATGTTCACTTTTAGTATTAACCTCACTTTCTTTGTTACCTATTTCCCTGCTAATGTCTAGCATTTTCTTTGAAATTTCTCCTATCTCACTTGCTATTACTTCCTGATTTTCCTCTCTCATTTTTGGCATACTACTATCTAGCTTCGTAACCTTCTTTTCAATTTCTTCCCTGCTTTGATCTACTTTTTGCTCTAATATCTCATTACTCCTACCAATATTTTTCATTAATTTCCTATGATCTATTTTTATAGCTTCTCTCAATTCCTCAAAACTCTTTTGCATATTATCATTCATATTTCTCAGCATTTCCACCATTTCCATCATCATACCAGCATCAATATTAATATTTCCTGCTATTCTATTCTTACTTTCTGCACTAACATTTCCTCCCTCAAATCCTACATTGTTTGAGCTATTTTCTGTAACCTGTATTGAATTACAGCTAACTGTTACACTATCTCCCTCCATAATTATTTCTTCTGTATTATTAGGGGACATTGTTTTCTTTATCCTACCGCTCCTTAGGTGCATTTAAATTTTTACACTTTTTTTTAGAATAAAAATCACACTTTTCTAACCTCTCTGATGCTATCTGCTGAAGTTGCTTTGATGTCCAGCTTCCTGCCCCTCTCTCCTAGATTTATATGTCGCTTCTGCGTCGTATTATGATGAATCTACGTCGTCTTGGTGTCCTGTAGTTGAATTCCCCTGTTGCCTTGTAATCTTGGAATTACGATGTCCAATCATCCGCGTAGTCTGACGTCCCTGTAGTTGTTTCTGGAATCTGCGTCTTGTAGTTCAGTTCACTTCTCCATTCGCTCCACGTCCTGGTTCCTTTGCTCCTTCCTGGTTATTCTGCTCCTTCCTGGTTATTCTGCTCCTTCCTGGTCGTTCTGCTCCTTCCTGGTCACTCTGCTCCTTTCCTGGTCATTCTGCCCCACGTTCTGGGTGCCAATTTGAAGTGGTATACTTGTTAAGTTATATTTAATTTGTTTAATTTGTTGAGCCCCACGTTTGGGAGCCAATTTGGTACGGTATTATTTTTAATGTTTGTGTATTTGTGTTTACTCCACGTGGTGAAGCCATTTTTGTGACGTGATTCTTTGTTAGGTTTGTTAGCTCCATCTGGTGTTAGCAATTTGCGGCAGTATTAGTGTTTGTTTGAAAGAATGCTAATGTTATTTTATTTAATTTTTGGTTAACTGTCCTCCGGCTAGCTATTATCCTTTTGGTCGAGCACTTCTCTTTATACAGATTGTGTAAACGGAAAGGAGTCTCTTATCCAAAGATAACACTGATGAAAGAATTTGTTTTACACCTTTATTGTCGAACACATTCACTATCACATTTACACATTGATCTTGACACTCGCCAAACTGAAACTGTTATAATAACTTCATTACTGATCATTCTTAATTCGCGTACTTCATCTTTTTGTATAATTAACTTTACAACACTTGAGATTTTTCATAACTCTGCTACGCGTAACCTGCAAATTGATAGCCGACGTGTACTGTACAAATATTTCTGCTGAACTGAAGGCGACATGTAACGTACACATGTTTTCGACGAACTGACCTGAAGACGACGTGTAATGTACAAAGATTTTTGATGAACTGACGGCGACGTGTAGCGTACAAATATTTTCGGTGAACTGACGAGGTCTACCTCTAATCTAGCCCTTTTTATACTCCTACACCCCGATATGCCTAAAGATTATAACATAGTTGCTATTGGCTAATAAAACGCGCCAACATTAGCGTCTATTTTTATATCCAATGAAAATTATGAACACATATGCTCTAGGAAAAATGTTCCAGCAAATTCTAAAGAAAAACGCGCCAACATTACGTAACTTCCTCGTCTCTAATAATGATAAACAGCTCACCCCCTGCCTGCATTATTGCACGCTATTATTGTCAGTTTCAGTAAGGCCGTATAAACTTACTTCTCGACAATAATTACAATCAACAAACATCTCAAATCAATGTCACATAAAAATGCATATTCATACTATAATCATTCTTTACATTTAAATAATTTATAACACAAATTACTGCATCAGATGATACAGGAAGATTGCTATGTAACTTAGATCATCTTTCAAGTTACTCAGACAGATGATACAGGAAGATGACTATGTAACTAAGATCATCTTTCAAGTTACTCAGACATATCATACAGGAAGATGATTATGTAACTAAGATCATGTATCAAGTTACTCAGACATATGATACAGGAAGATGACTAAGTAACTAAGATCATCTATCAAGTTACTCAGACATATGATACAGGAAGATGATTATGTAACTAAGATCATCTATCAAGTTACTCAGACATATGATACAGGAAGATGATTATGTAACTTAGATCATCTATCAAGTTACTCAGACATATGATACAGGAAGATGATTATGTAACTAAGATCATCTATCAAGTTACTCAGACATATGATACAGGAAGATGACTATGTAACTAAGATCATCTATCAAGTTACTCAGACATATGATACAGGAAGATGATTATGTAACTAAGATCATCTATCAAGTTACTCAAACATATGATACAGGAAGATGATTATGTAACTAAGATCATCTATCAAGTTACTCAGACATATGATACAGGAAGATGATTATGTAACTAAGATCATCTATCAAGTTACTCAGACATATGATACAGGAAGATGACTATGTAACTAAGATCATCTATCAAGTTACTCAGACATATGATACAGGAAGATGACTATGTAACTTAGATCATCTATCAAGTTACTCAGACATATGATACAGGAAGATGATTATGTAACTAAGATCATCTATCAAGTTACTCAGACATATGATACAGGAAGATGACTATGTAACTAAGATCATCTATCAAGTTACTCAGACATATGATACAGGAAGATGATTATGTAACTAAGATCATCTATCAAGTTACTCAAACATATGATACAGGAAGATGATTATGTAACTAAGATCATCTATCAAGTTACTCAGACATATGATACAGGAAGATGATTATGTAACTAAGATCATCTATCAAGTTACTCAGACATATGATACAGGAAGATGATTATGTAACTAAGATCATCTATCAAGTTACTCAGACATATGATACAGGAAGATGATTATGTAACTAAGATCATCTATCAAGTTACTCAAACATATGATACAGGAAGATGATTATGTAACTAAGATCATCTATCAAGTTACTCAGACATATGATACAGGAAGATGATTATGTAACTAAGATCATCTATCAAGTTACTCAGACATATGATACAGGAAGATGATTATGTAACTTAGATCATCTATCAAGTTACTCAGACATATGATACAGGAAGATGATTATGTAACTAAGATCATCTATCAAGTTACTCAGTCAGATGATACAGGAAGATGACTATGTAACTAAGATCATCTATCAAGTTACTCAGACATATGATACAGGAAGATGACTATGTAACTAAGATCATCTATCAAGTTACTCAGACATATCATACAGGAAGATGACTATGTAACTAAGAGCATGTATCAAGTTACTCAGTCAGATGATACAGGAAGATGACTATGTAACTAAGATCATCTATCAAGTTACTCAGACATATGATACAGGAAGATGACTATGTAACTAAGATCATCTATCAAGTTACTCAGACATATGATACAGGAAGATGACTATGTAACTAAGATCATCTATCAAGTTACTCAGACATATGATACAGGAAGATGACTATGTAACTAAGATCATCTATCAAGTTACTCAGACATATGATACAGGAAGATGACTATGTAACTAAGATCATCTATCAAGTTACTCAGACATATGATACAGGAAGATGACTATGTAACTTAGATCATCTATCAAGTTACTCAGACATATGATACAGGAAGATGACTATGTAACTTAGATCATCTATCAAGTTACTCAGACATATGATACAGGAAGATGATTATGTAACTAAGATCATCTATCAAGTTACTCAGACATATGATACAGGAAGATGACTATGTAACTTAGATCAGCTATCAAGTTACTCAGACAGATGATACAGGAAGATGATTATGTAACTAAGATCATGTATCAAGTTACTCAGACATATCATACAGGAAGATGACTATGTAACTAAGATCATGTATCAAGTTACTCAGACAGATGATACAGGAAGATGACTATATAACTAAGATCATCTATCAAGTTACTCAGACATATGATACAGGAAGATGACTATGTAACTAAGATCATGTATCAAGTTACTCAGACATATCATACAGGAAGATGATTATGTAACTAAGATCATGTATCAAGTTACTCAGACAGATGATACAGGAAGATGACTATGTAACTAAGATCATGTATCAAGTTACTCAGACAGATGATACAGGAAGATGACTATGTAACTAAGATCATCTATCAAGTTACTCAGACATATGATACAGGAAGATGACTATGTAACTAAGATCATCTATCAAGTTACTCAGACATATGATACAGGAAGATGACTATGTAACTTAGATCATCTATCAAGTTACTCAGACATATGATACAGGAAGATGATTATGTAACTAAGATCATCTATCAAGTTACTCAGACATATGATACAGGAAGATGACTATGTAACTTAGATCATCTATCAAGTTACTCAGACAGATGATACAGGAAGATGATTATGTAACTAAGATCATGTATCAAGTTACTCAGACAGATGATACAGGAAGATGACTATGTAACTAAGATCATCTATCAAGTTACTCAGACATATGATACAGGAAGATGACTATGTAACTAAGATCATCTATCAAGTTACTCAGACATATGATACAGGAAGATGACTATGTAACTTAGATCATCTATCAAGTTACTCAGACATATGATACAGGAAGATGATTATGTAACTAAGATCATCTATCAAGTTACTCAGACATATGATACAGGAAGATGACTATGTAACTTAGATCATCTATCAAGTTACTCAGACAGATGATACAGGAAGATGATTATGTAACTAAGATCATGTATCAAGTTACTCAGACATATCATACAGGAAGATGACTATGTAACTAAGATCATGTATCAAGTTACTCAGACAGATGATACAGGAAGATGACTATATAACTAAGATCATCTATCAAGTTACTCAGACATATGATACAGGAAGATGACTATGTAACTAAGATCATGTATCAAGTTACTCAGACATATCATACAGGAAGATGATTATGTAACTAAGATCATGTATCAAGTTACTCAGACAGATGATACAGGAAGATGACTATGTAACTAAGATCATGTATCAAGTTACTCAGACAGATGATACAGGAAGATGACTATGTAACTAAGATCATCTATCAAGTTACTCAGACATATGATACAGGAAGATGACTATGTAACTAAGATCATCTATCAAGTTACTCAGACATATGATACAGGAAGATGACTATGTAACTTAGATCATCTATCAAGTTACTCAGACATATGATACAGGAAGATGACTATGTAACTTAGATCATCTATCAAGTTACTCAGACATATGATACAGGAAGATGACTATGTAACTAAGATCATGTATCAAGTTACTCAAACAGATGATACAGGAAGATGACTATGTAACTAAGATCATGTATCAAGTTACTCAGACAGATGATACAGGAAGATGACTATGTAACTAAGATCATGTATCAAGTTACTCAGACATATGATACAGGAAGATGACTATGTAACTAAGATCATGTATCAAGCTACTCAGACAGATGATACAGGAAGATGACTATGTAACTTAGATCATGTATCAAGTTACTAAGACAGATGATACAGGAAGATGACTATGTAACTTAGATCATGTATCAAGTTACTCAGACAGATGATACAGGAAGATGACTATGTAACTTAGATCATCTATCAAGTTACTCAGACAGATGATACAGGCAGATGACTATGTAACTTAGATCATGTATCAAGTTACTCAGACATATGATACAGGCAGATGACTATGTAACTAAGATCATGTATCAAGTTACTAAGACAGATGATACAGGAAGATGACTATGTAACTTAGATCATCTATCAAGTTACTCAAACAGATGATACAGGAAGATGACTATGTAACTAAGATCATCTATCAAGTTACTCAGACATATGATACAGGAAGATGACTATGTAACTAAGATCATGTATCAAGTTACTAAGACAGATGATACAGGAAGATGACTATGTAACTTAGATCATCTATCAAGTTACTCAAACAGATGATACAGGAAGATGACTATGTAACTTAGATCATCTATCAAGTTACTCAGACATATGATACAGGAAGATGACTATGTAACTAAGATCATGTATCAAGTTACTCAAACAGATGATACAGGAAAATGACTATGTAACTTAGATCATCTATCAAGTTACTCAAACATATGATACAGGAAGATGACTATGTAACTAAGATCATGTATCAAGTTACTCAGACACATGATACAGGAAGATGACTATGTAACTAAGATCATGTATCAAGTTACTCAGACACATGATACAGGAAGATGACTATGTAACTAAGATCATGTATCAAGTTACTCAGACACATGATACAGGAAGATGACTATGTAACTAAGATCATCTATCAAGTTACTCAGACATATGATACAGGAAGATGACTATGTAACTAAGATCATCTATCAAGTTACTCAGACACATGATACAGGAAGATGACTATGTAACTAAGATCATCTATCAAGTTACTCAGACACATGATACAGGAAGATGACTATGTAACTAAGATCATCTATCAAGTTACTCAGACATATGATACAGGAAGATGACTATGTAACTAAGATCATCTATCAAGTTACTCAGACATATGATACAGGAAGATGACTATGTAACTAAGATCATCTATCAAGTTACTCAGACACATGATACAGGAAGATGACTATGTAACTAAGATCATCTATCAAGTTACTCAAACATATGATACAGGAAGATGACTATGTAACTAAGATCATGTATCAAGTTACTCAGACACATGATACAGGAAGATGACTATGTAACTAAGATCATGTATCAAGTTACTCAGACACATGATACAGGAAGATGACTATGTAACTAAGATCATGTATCAAGTTACTCAGACACATGATACAGGAAGATGACTATGTAACTAAGATCATGTATCAAGTTACTCAAACAGATGATACAGGAAAATGACTATGTAACTTAGATCATCTATCAAGTTACTCAAACATATGATACAGGAAGATGACTATGTAACTTAGATCATCTATCAAGTTACTCAAACATATGATACAGGAAGATGACTATGTAACTAAGATCATGTATCAAGTTACTCAGACACATGATACAGGAAGATGACTATGTAACTTAGATCATCTATCAAGTTACTCAGACATATGATACAGGAAGATGACTATGTAACTTAGATCATGTATCAAGTTACTCAGACACATGATACAGGAAGATGACTATGTAACTAAGATCATGTATCAAGTTACTCAGACATATGATACAGGAAGATGACTATGTAACTTAGATCATGTATCAAGTTACTCAGACATATGATACAGGAAGATGACTATGTAACTTAGATCATCTATCAAGTTACTCAGACATATGATACAGGAAGATGACTATGTAACTAAGATCATGTATCAAGTTACTCAGACACATGATACAGGAAGATGACTATGTAACTAAGATCATCTATCAAGTTACTCAGACAGATGATACAGGCAGATGACTATGTAACTAAGATCATGTATCAAGTTACTAAGACAGATGATACAGGCAGATGACTATGTAACTTAGATCATGTATCAAGTTACTCAGACAGATGATACAGTAAGATGACTACGTAACTAAGATCATCTATCAAGTTACTCAGACAGATGATACAGGCAGATGACTATGTAACTAAGATCATGTATCAAGTTACTCAAACATATGATACAGGAAGATGACTATGTAACTAAGATCATGTATCAAGTTACTCAGACAGATGATACAGGCAGATGACTATGTAACTAAGATCATGTATCAAGTTACTCAAACATATGATACAGGAAGATGACTATGTAACTAAGATCATGTATCAAGTTACTCAGACAGATGATACAGGCAGATGACTATGTAACTAAGATCATGTATCAAGTTACTCAAACATATGATACAGGAAGATGACTATGTAACTAAGATCATGTATCAAGTTACTCAGACAGATGATACAGGCAGATGACTATGTAACTAAGATCATGTATCAAGTTACTCAAACATATGATACAGGAAGATGACTATGTAACTAAGATCATGTATCAAGTTACTCAGACAGATGATACAGGCAGATGACTATGTAACTAAGATCATGTATCAAGTTACTCAAACATATGATACAGGAAGATGACTATGTAACTAAGATCATGTATCAAGTTACTCAGACAGATGATACAGGCAGATGACTATGTAACTAAGATCATGTATCAAGTTACTCAAACATATCATACAGGAAGATGATTATGTAACTAAGATCATGTATCAAGTTACTCAAACATATCATACAGGAAGATGATTATGTAACTAAGATCATGTATCAAGTTACTCAAACATATCATACAGGAAGATGATTATGTAACTAAGATCATGTATCAAGTTACTCAAACATATCATACAGGAAGATGATTATGTAACTAAGATCATGTATCAAGTTACTCAAACATATCATACAGGAAGATGATTATGTAACTAAGATCATGTATCAAGTTACTCAAACATATCATACAGGAAGATGATTATGTAACTAAGATCATGTATCAAGTTACTCAAACATATCATACAGGAAGATGACTATGTAACTAAGATCATGTATCAAGTTACTCAAACATATCATACAGGAAGATGATTATGTAACTAAGATCATGTATCAAGTTACTCAGACAGATGATACAGTAAGATGACTACGTAACTAAGATCATCTATCAAGTTACTCAGACAGATGATACAGGCAGATGACTATGTAACTAAGATCATGTATCAAGTTACTCAGACAGATGATACAGTAAGATGACTACGTAACTAAGATCATGTATCAAGTTACTCAGACAGATGATACAGGCAGATGACTACGTAACTAAGATCATGTATCAAGTTACTCAGACAGATGATACAGTAAGATGACTACGTAACTAAGATCATCTATCAAGTTACTCAAACATATGATACAGGAAGATGACTATGTAACTAAGATCATGTATCAAGTTACTCAAACATATGATACAGGAAGATGACTATGTAACTAAGATCATGTATCAAGTTACTCAAACATATGATACAGGAAGATGACTATGTAACTAAGATCATGTATCAAGTTACTCAAACATATGATACAGGAAGATGACTATGTAACTAAGATCATCTATCAAGTTACTCAAACATATGATACAGGAAGATGACTATGTAACTAAGATCATGTATCAAGTTACTCAGACAGATGATACAGGAAGATGACTATGTAACTTAGATCATGTATCAAGTTACTCAGACAGATGATACAGGAAGATGACTATGTAACTTAGATCATGTATCAAGTTACTCAGACAGATGATACAGTAAGATGACTACGTAACTAAGATCATCTATCAAGTTACTCAAACATATGATACAGGAAGATGACTATGTAACTAAGATCATGTATCAAGTTACTCAGACAGATGATACAGGAAGATGACTATGTAACTTAGATCATGTATCAAGTTACTCAGACAGATGATACAGGAAGATGACTATGTAACTTAGATCATGTATCAAGTTACTCAGACAGATGATACAGTAAGATGACTACGTAACTAAGATCATCTATCAAGTTACTCAAACATATGATACAGGAAGATGACTATGTAACTAAGATCATGTATCAAGTTACTCAAACATATGATACAGGAAGATGACTATGTAACTAAGATCATGTATCAAGTTACTCAAACATATGATACAGGAAGATGACTATGTAACTAAGATCATGTATCAAGTTACTCAAACATATGATACAGGAAGATGACTATGTAACTAAGATCATCTATCAAGTTACTCAAACATATGATACAGGAAGATGACTATGTAACTAAGATCATCTATCAAGTTACTCAAACATATGATACAGGAAGATGACTATGTAACTAAGATCATCTATCAAGTTACTCAAACATATGATACAGGAAGATGACTATGTAACTAAGATCATCTATCAAGTTACTCAAACATATGATACAGGAAGATGACTATGTAACTAAGATCATCTATCAAGTTACTCAAACATATGATACAGGAAGATGACTATGTAACTAAGATCATCTATCAAGTTACTCAGACAGATGATACAGGAAGATGACTATGTAACTAAGATCATCTATCAAGTTACTCAAACATATGATACAGGAAGATGACTATGTAACTAAGATCATCTATCAAGTTACTCAAACATATGATACAGGAAGATGACTATGTAACTAAGATCATCTATCAAGTTACTCAAACATATGATACAGGAAGATGACTATGTAACTAAGATCATCTATCAAGTTACTCAAACATATGATACAGGAAGATGACTATGTAACTAAGATCATCTATCAAGTTACTCAAACATATGATACAGGAAGATGACTATGTAACTAAGATCATCTATCAAGTTACTCAAACATATGATACAGGAAGATGACTATGTAACTAAGATCATCTATCAAGTTACTCAGACAGATGATACAGGAAGATGACTATGTAACTAAGATCATCTATCAAGTTACTCAAACATATGATACAGGAAGATGACTATGTAACTAAGATCATCTATCAAGTTACTCAAACAGATGATACAGGAAGATGACTATGTAACTAAGATCATGTATCAAGCTACTCAGACATATGATACAGGAAGATGACTATGTAACTAAGATCATGTATCAAGCTACTCAGACATATGATACAGGAAGATGACTATGTAACTAAGATCATGTATCAAGTTACTCAGACATATGATACAGGAAGATGACTAAGTAACTAAGATCATCTATCAAGTTACTCAGACATATGATACAGGAAGATGACTATGTAACTAAGATCATCTATCAAGTTACTCAGACATATGATACAGGAAGATGACTATGTAACTAAGATCATGTATCAAGTTACTCAAACATATGATACAGGAAGATGACTATGTAACTAAGATCATCTATCAAGTTACTCAGACATATGATACAGGAAGATGACTATGTAACTAAGATCATGTATCAAGTTACTCAAACATATGATACAGGAAGATGACTATGTAACTAAGATCATCTATCAAGTTACTCAGACATATGATACAGGAAGATGACTATGTAACTAAGATCATCTATCAAGTTACTCAGACATATGATACAGGAAGATGACTAAGTAACTAAGATCATCTATCAAGTTACTCAAACATATGATACAGGAAGATGACTATGTAACTAAGATCATCTATCAAGTTACTCAAACAGATGATACAGGAAGATGACTATGTAACTAAGATCATGTATCAAGTTACTCAAACATATGATACAGGAAGATGACTATGTAACTAAGATCATGTATCAAGTTACTCAAACAGATGATACAGGAAGATGACTATGTAACTAAGATCATGTATCAAGTTACTCAAACAGATGATACAGGAAGATGACTATGTAACTAAGATCATGTATCAAGTTACTCAAACAGATGATACAGGAAGATGACTATGTAACTAAGATCATGTATCAAGTTACTCAAACATATCATACAGGAAGATGACTATGTAACTAAGATCATCTATCAAGTTACTCAAACAGATGATACAGGAAGATGACTATGTAACTAAGATCATCTATCAAGTTACTCAAACATATGATACAGGAAGATGACTATGTAACTAAGATCATGTATCAAGTTACTCAGACATATCATACAGGAAGATGACTATGTAACTAAGATCATGTATCAAGTTACTCAGACATATGATACAGGAAGATGACTAAGTAACTAAGATCATCTATCAAGTTACTCAAACATATGATACAGGAAGATGACTATGTAACTAAGATCATCTATCAAGTTACTCAGACAGATGATACAGGAAGATGACTATGTAACTAAGATCATCTATCAAGTTACTCAAACATATGATACAGGAAGATGACTATGTAACTAAGATCATCTATCAAGTTACTCAGACATATGATACAGGAAGATGACTATGTAACTAAGATCATCTATCAAGTTACTCAGACACATGATACAGGAAGATTGCTATGTAACTTAGATCATCTATCAAGTTACTCAGACATATGATACAGGAAGATGACTATGTAACTAAGATCATCTATCAAGTTACTCAGACACATGATACAGGAAGATGACTATGTAACTAAGATCATCTATCAAGTTACTCAGACATATGATACAGGAAGATGACTATGTAACTAAGATCATCTATCAAGTTACTCAGACAGATGATACAGGAAGATGACTATGTAACTTAGATCATCTATCAAGTTACTCAGACAGATGATACAGGAAGATGACTATGTAACTTAGATCATCTATCAAGTTACTCAGACAGATGATACAGGAAGATGACTATGTAACTTAGATCATCTATCAAGTTACTCAGACAGATGATACAGGAAGATGACTATGTAACTTAGATCATCTATCAAGTTACTCAGACAGATGATACAGGAAGATGACTATGTAACTTAGATCATCTATCAAGTTACTCAGACAGATGATACAGGAAGATGACTATGTAACTAAGATCATCTATCAAGTTACTCAGACAGATGATACAGGAAGATGACTATGTAACTAAGATCATCTATCAAGTTACTCAGACAGATGATACAGGAAGATGACTATGTAACTAAGATCATGTATCAAGTTACTCAGACATATGATACAGGAAGATGACTATGTAACTTAGATCATCTATCAAGTTACTCAGACACATGATACAGGAAGATGACTATGTAACTTAGATCATCTATCAAGTTACTCAGACACATGATACAGGAAGATGACTATGTAACTTAGATCATCTATCAAGTTACTCAGACAGATGATACAGGAAGATGACTATGTAACTAAGATCATCTATCAAGTTACTCAGACATATGATACAGGAAGATGACTATGTAACTAAGATCATGTATCAAGTTACTCAGACAGATGATACAGGAAGATGACTACGTAACTTAGATCATGTATCAAGTTACTCAGACAGATGATACAGGAAGATGACTATGTAACTAAGATCATGTATCAAGTTACTCAGACATATGATACAGGAAGATGACTATGTAACTAAGATCATCTATCAAGTTACTCAGACATATGATACAGGAAGATGACTATGTAACTAAGATCATCTATCAAGTTACTCAGACATATGATACAGGAAGATGACTATGTAACTTAGATCATCTATCAAGTTACTCAGACATATGATACAGGAAGATGACTACGTAACTTAGATCATGTATCAAGTTACTCAGACAGATGATACAGGAAGATGACTATGTAACTTAGATCATCTATCAAGTTACTCAGACATATGATACAGGAAGATGACTATGTAACTAAGATCATCTATCAAGTTACTCAGACATATGATACAGGAAGATGACTATGTAACTAAGATCATGTATCAAGTTACTCAGACAGATGATACAGGAAGATGACTACGTAACTTAGATCATGTATCAAGTTACTCAGACAGATGATACAGGAAGATGACTATGTAACTTAGATCATCTATCAAGTTACTCAGACAGATGATACAGGCAGATGACTATGTAACTTAGATCATGTATCAAGTTACTCAGACATATGATACATGCAGATGACTATGTAACTTAGATCATGTATCAAGTTACTCAGACAGATGATACAGTAAGATGACTACGTAACTTAGATCATGTATCAAGTTACTCAGACAGATGATACAGGAAGATGACTATGTAACTTAGATCATGTATCAAGTTACTCAGACATATGATACAGGCAGATGACTATGTAACTTAGATCATGTATCAAGTTACTCAGACATATGATACAGGCAGATGACTATGTAACTTAGATCATCTATCAAGTTACTCAGACAGATGATACAGGCAGATGACTATGTAACTTAGATCATGTATCAAGTTACTCAGACAGATGATACAGGCAGATGACTATGTAACTAAGATCATCTATCAAGTTACTCAGATGATACAGGCAGATGACTATGTAACTAAGATCATCTATCAAATCACTCAGATGATACAGGAAGATGACTACGCAACTGTCTGACGTTGCTACGCGATATGACCTAGATGTGTTTTGTAAACCCTGTCCGGTCGGGTCGGTGTTTTTAGTACGCAGTTACGAAAAAGTTGGCGGCCCTGGCTAGGTAGGTGGGTTTTATAAATGGTGATAGGACGTAACTAAGTTAGACGGTTTTTGTATTGTGAATGTAGCGCCAGCAACGAGTTGCACAGCATCCAAAATAACACCCGTGGGGCCAAGGGGGGTGCTTTTATATTGTTTGTAACAGAGGGAACCTAACGAAATTAAGTTGTAGCTGGGCGGCAGGTCGGGCGGGCAGGCCGATTTGTATTCCACACGGTCAGTGCGCCTAGCCTTTTGTGGCGGAACACCCGGAAAGATTCACCGGAACACTGCTCTGTGCATCAGCGTCACAAGGCTGACTTATAGCACATTATCTTCATGCCAAATGTTCAGCAAAGTGGCCGAATATCCCAGTTGAATCTCTGCAGCAAAACTCGGCAAGCAGCGTACAGACGCGAACCCGTACCCTCTAGATGCCA
The DNA here is from genome assembly GCA_030765065.1 of Deroplatys truncata. NCBI lineage: Eukaryota > Metazoa > Arthropoda > Insecta > Mantodea > Mantidae > Deroplatys > Deroplatys truncata. The sequence goes on along the minus strand of CM060980.1, from coordinate 212,565,557 downwards.
CGCCCGTGTGTCCACTCTCCGGAACGGGCCCTAGCTGTAATCGCCTACTTCTGGGCAGTTGAACCACTTCTGTTCTCAAAGGAAGCCGATATAAATGTGTAAGATGGGACCTGATATATAGAGCGGTGCGACCTTAGGGTAACATTGCTCGTAGTGAGCCATTTTACATTCCAGTCTCTTAAATGTACAACTGTGTGGTCTAGGGTACTGTTACTAGTGCTGGGAAACTTCACACAAGCAACTTAGCGGCACAACTGTGTGGTCTAGGGTAATGTTACTAGTGCTGGGACACTTAACACAAGCAACTTAGCGGTACAACTGTGTGGTCTAGGGTAATGTTACTAGTGCTGGGACACTTCACACAAGCAACTTAGCGGCACAACTGTGTGGTCTAGGGTAATGTTTTTAGTGCTGGGACACTTCACACAAGCAACTTAGCGGCACAACTGTGTGGTCTAGGGTAATGTTACTAGTGCTGGGACACTTCATACAAGCATTTTAGCGGCACAACTGTGTGGCGTAGGGTTAAGGCGGTAGTAGTGTGTCGTTTTACATTAAAGTCTCTTAAATGTACAATTGTGTGGATTAGGGCAAACGTCAATTCATGCAAGCATCTTAGCGGTACAGCAGTCTATCAGTAGGATACTCCTGGTTGTGAGGTATTTTACATTCAAGTCCCAACTGTTTGGATTAGCGTAAAGTTACTAGCAGTGTGTCACTTATTCCAATAATCTTAGCGGTACAACTATGAGGCAGTAAGGTAAAGTTACTAGTAGCCGGCTAGTTTACATTTGAGTCTCTCAATTGTTCGGCAGCTTAGCGTAATACTATTAGTAGTGGGTCGTTTCACATTCATGTCACTTCACTGAATATCTGTGTGGCCAGGGTAAAGCTATTAGTATCGGGTAGATTTACATTCAAGCCTGTTAACTGCAAAACTGCGACAGCACGCACTTAAACTGGGTAGCCTTTTCATTCAGACTTAACTTAGGTATAACTAACTGTGAGGCTTAGGGTAAAGCTACCTGTACCGGTTCGCTTTACAACAAAGCTTCCTAACTGTAAAATTGTTGGTGTACGCAGCATAGAGTAAAATTAGTAGTAGTGGGTCGCTTTACATTCAGTGGTTTTTAATGTAACGCTATGTGACAATGCGCAGCTTAGAGTAAAATTAGTAGTAGTGGGTCGCTTTACATTCAATGGTTTTTAATGTAATGCTATGTGACAATGCGCAGCTTAGACTAAAATTAGTAGTAGTGGGTCGCTTTACATTCAGTGGTTTTTAATGTAACGCTATGTGACAATGCGCAGCTTAGACTAAAATTAGTAGTAGTGGGTCGCTTTACATTCAATGGTTTTTAATGTAACGCTATGTGACAATGCGCAGCTTAGAGTAAAATTACTAGAAGTGGGTCGCTTTACATTCAATGGTTTTTAATGTAATGCTATGTGACAATGCGCAGCTTAGACTAAAATTAGTAGTAGTGGGTCGCTTTACATTCAATGGTTTTTAATGTAACGCTATGTGACAATGCGCAGCTTAGAGTAAAATTACTAGAAGTGGGTCGCTTTACATTCAATGGTTTTTAATGTAACGCTATGTGACAATGCGCAGCTTAGAGTAAAATTACTAGAAGTGGGTCGCTTTACATTCAGTGGTTTTTAATGTAACGCTATGTGACAATGCGCAGCTTAGAGTAAAATTACTAGAAGTGGGTCGCTTTACATTCAATGGTTTTTAATGTAACGCTATGTGACAATGCGCAGCTTAGAGTAAAATTACTAGAAGTGGGTCGCTTTACATTCAGTGGTTTTTAATGTAACGCTATGTGACAATGCGCAGCTTAGAGTAAAATTACTAGAAGTGGGTCGCTTTACATTCAATGGTTTTTAATGTAACGCTATGTGACAATGCGCAGCTTAGAGTAAAATTACTAGAAGTGGGTCGCTTTACATTCAGTGGTTTTTAATGTAACGCTATGTGACAATGCGCAGCTTAGAGTAAAATTACTAGAAGTGGGTCGCTTTACATTCAATGGTTTTTAATGTAACGCTATGTGACAATGCGCAGCTTAGAGTAAAATTACTAGAAGTGGGTCGCTTTACATTCAGTGGTTTTTAATGTAACGCTATGTGACAATGCGCAGCTTAGAGTAAAATTACTAGAAGTGGGTCGCTTTACAACAAACTACACTATAAAACTGTGGTAGTGCGGCCTTTAGGATAAACCTACTCGTAGTGGGTTAATTAACATTCGAATCCCTTATGTTTATATTAAAGTCTGTTAGAAGGTCAATTCTGCCACATAACAAATAGTACTGGTTCTATTTTATTGCAAATATGAAAGTGGAAACATCTCAACTGTACAGCATAGGTTAAAGTAACTAATAATGGAGCATATGACGGTATGTCAAAGGTTACCATGCTAGTCTCTAGTTCCCAAGTTGGCGGATTCAGACCACACGGAAGGCAATGAATCTCTTTCGGGCGTAAAATCCTTCGGAAGGAAAGTTTAAGCCGGTGGTCCCGTGTCGTAGATTTATGGCACGCAAAAGAATCTCAAGTCTGATAAAGAGACCTGTCTTTCACGCCCAATATAGAATGGGACGCTAAGAATCGTCGTAGTTAAAGAGCGTCCATACATAAACAAAAAAAAAAAACAATCGACCACGGAGGGCAAGTGTCTAGAAGAGGGATACATGATGGCTTTAGTATGTAAGTCTCTCAGCAGTCTTCCTAACTCATACGTGGACCTATTGCTTGGTCACATAGGCAACATATAATATCCCGCTATGTACCCAACACTAGGTACCCTGGCAACTTAGGCAACATGTAATGCTGCGCTATGTGCTCAGCATTAGTTAGCTTGGTCACTCAGGCAACATGTAGTACTGCGCTATGTGCCCAGCACTAGGTTACCTGGCAACTTAGGCAACAAGTAATACTGCGCTATGTGCTCAGCATTAGTTAGCTTGGTCACTCAGGCAACATGTAGTACTGCGCTATGTGCCCAGCACTAGGTTACCTGGCAACTTAGGCAACAAGTAATACTGCGCTATGTGCCCAGCACTAGGTTACCTGGCAACTTAGGCAACAAGTAATACTGCGCTATGTGCCCAGCACTAGGTTACCTGGCAACTTAGGCAACAAGTAATACTGCGCTATGTGCCCAGCACTAGGTTACCTGGCAACTTAGGCAACATGTAATGCTGCGCTATGTGCTCAGCATTAGTTAGCTTGGTCACTCAGGCAACATGTAGTACTGCGCTATGTGCCCAGCACTAGGTTACCTGGCAACTTAGGCAACAAGTAATACTGCGCTATGTGCCCAGCTTAGGCTACCTGGCAACTTAGGCAACATGCAATACTGCGCTATGTGCCCAGCATTAGGTTACTGGTCACTTAGTCAACATGTAATACTGCGCTATGTGCCCATCATTAGGTTGCCTGGTCACTTAGGCAACATGTAATACTGTGCTATGTGCCCAGCATTAGGTTACCTGGTCACTTAGGCAACATATAATACTGCGCTATGTGCCCAGCATTAGGTTGCCTGGTCACTTAAGCAACATATAATACTGCGCTATGTGCCCATCATTAGGTGCCTGGTTACTTAGGCAACATGCAATACTGCGCTATGTGTCCAGCATTAGGTTGCCTGGTCACTTAGGCAACATATAATACTGCGCTATGTGCCCAGCATTAGGTTGCCTGGTCACTTAGGCAACATGCAATACTGCGCTATGTGTCCAGCATTAGGTTGCCTGGTCACTTAGGCAACATATAATACTGCGCTATGTGCCCAGCATTAGGTTGCCTGGTCACTTAGGCAACATGCAATACTGCGCTATGTGCCCAGCATTAGGTTGGCCGGTAAGCTAGGCAACATGCAATACCGCGCTATGTGCCCAGCATTAGGTTGCCTGGTAAGCTAGGCAACATGCAATACTGCGCTATGTGTCCAGCATTAGGTTGCCTGGTCACTTAGGCAACATGTAATACTGCGCTATGTGCCCAGCATTAGGTTGCCTGGTCACTTAGGCAACATCTAATACTGTGCTATGTGCCCAGCATTAGGTTGCCTGGTTACTTAGGAAACATGTAATACTGCGCTATGTGCCCAGCATTAGGTTGCCTGGTCATTAGGCAACATGCAATACTGCGCTATGTGCCCAGCATTAGGTTGCCTGGTCACTTAGGCAACATGTAATACTGCGCTATGTGCCCAGCATTAGGTTGAACCCCCTGTACAGAAGTTATCTTCCTGTTTCTATTTATCTGCCACGCGGTTGGCTGGTCCGTCATTTCTTTTGTTCCCCCTTCCTCTCTATCATTCTCCTCGCCACGCGTTCTCCAGGGCTCCGAGCGCATCAATGTTTCAACATGGCCTCGCCGCGCTACTACAATGAGGCCAAGCGAGCTAACAAATGAAGGCTAGTAAAAAAGACAGCGACTGGATGGAAAGGTTTTTTTTTTATTTCCGGATGGTTGGGGAGGCGGTGTTAGGTTAAAATGTGGAGCGGCGAACCTTAGGGAAGATAAAAGTGTCAAGGTGCGCCGGTGGCGTTACGGGCGTTAATGAGCACGGCGTTACACCCTTCCTCATGATGCAGGGAGACGATCCCGAGACTGCTTTACAAAATGAAGTTTTTGTTCTCTCCTCCTGACACAGATCAGTACAAGACGCAACCCGCATTACTCAATGCTGTACACTGGATCAAAGTTTCATTTTAAATACTGCTCCATTTAACACAAAAATCTTATGTATTACGTTTACATGACTTTCTCTACCCACTATCGTATTTTTTATGAAGCTGCTATAGAGCTTACACATTTTCTTGTAGAATCCATATTCCCCCGCTGGCCTTACTGAAGTGACTGTTGATGCAAGGCTTCTACAAGCTCCAACATTACGTCACGGTCTCTCCTCTCTGACATCGATCATGGAGTCAAATAGACAATGTTGCCTGTACGAACGGAAACATTGGATACTATATTATATGAGATCGTGTGCGTGTTGCCCGAATGTGACAACTTGCACTCACGAGAAACCATCAGTACAAGGAGTGAGTGTTCTTTATAGTGTCCTGCGAGTTTTTAAGTCACACATAAAGGACGAGGTGGGGGAGGTAAATGAAATTAATTATATCGTCATTCGAGCTTAAGAAGCAAAGTCGGATAAATCAGCTAGTTTGAAAAACAAAACTGTTTTTATGTTTTCAGTCTTAATAATCTAAATAATTCATTTTTAGAAAAACCTCCGGGTATGTCTGTGAGTTGGTAAATTCAAAACGGAAAACTTGATATTAAAGCTTACTATCGTCCTAAGATGTGACTCCAACTACCGTTTATATGCAACAATTTTCTCAAAACTGACTAATAATTTTGATAAAAATACTATACACTAAACATTTTTACATCGGAAATAAAACGCATATCTTCAATTTTCGAGTGTTGTTCATTGGGAAGGAATTTTATATAACTTTCTATTTTATGCAACTGTAGACGTTAAGCGATAGACGAAAATGTACATCTCCTTAAAACACACAGTTTATTATAAACTATTCTTTTTCGTGCTATAGACCATCCCCGAGATACCCTTATTATGGCTCACTTTGTTCAATACTTGCTCATTCTCTAAGGTCCTGTCGACATTCAGTTGTTTCTCGTGATGTCATGGAAACAGTATAGCGTCCAGTTGTTAAAACATTTGACTATCGCATTCGGGAGCTGCCGGGAGAGGACGGAAGGTTCGCCAGTTTTCTCGGTTGGTTTTCCTATCATCACCGTCATACTGCTCCTCACTATCCCTTCTGTCTCGTGTCCCTCTTCTGTAAACGTGCTGCACTCACATGACTTTCTCTACTTAATCTTCTGCAAACTATTCCGAGTTAAATCTTGGTTACAGCAGGTGTAAGAAGAATGGAGTACTAAAGCAATAGTCAAATTTTTAAATGTGAATCGCAATTTGAAATTCCCTTCTCTTCACACAACTACGAAGAAAAAAAAGAACCAATAACGATTTTAGTATAAATTCAAACGAATAACAACAAACATAGATCTCTCACGATTTACCGGTTCGTTCACAATAAAAGAGCAGTTAAGTACACAAATGGTGTTTTTCATAAAGTCGAAATGTTCTCAGGTAAAGTGTAGTTTGAGGCAAGCAGATTTTCTTCAAGTAATTACCAGCTTTGGTGTTTTTGAGTAATACTGTTGTCTCACACACACACAGATTGCTTTTTCTAAGAATTCCTTTTTTGTTCAGGAGACCTCAAAACATACATTTCCGGTGAGGGAAGCGTGTTCTACACGAGCAGTAGGTTTTGAATTATTCATAAAGCCAAACAGCAGTTCGGAAGATTAAACCTTCGCCCGTGTATTTTAATGTAAGTAATTACAAAGAAACGCGCGTTTCAATTTACGTCATGAAGAAGTGTCATATCTGGCAATCACGTTACTGCGACTGGCGACGGATCAGTGGCGGACTGGCGCCGTGGAACAGGTCAACAAGGGATCACTTTGCAGCTGAAGTGACTGACGTCTTATGGCCACCACCAAAAGTTGAAATCAGAGTTGTAGTAACCCCCGTGAGTTCGAACCCTGACAGGCCGGCGCTGACTAGCGCATGATTAATTCAGGCGCTCCATAAGTGCACTTCCTAATTCTCGCCGAGCTGTCCAGGGAGGCGTTCAGTTAACATGCCGCAGTTAAGTCGGGTCGATTGTAAAGTAACAGTTAACTGTGTGTGTGTCGGGAATCGAACCTTGGCACATTTACACCCCTCAGTTAAGTCGGTTCGATTGTATGGTAACAGTCCTCTAAGTTAGTCGGGAACCGAACCTTGGCACATTTAACGCCCCTCAGTTAAGTGAGTCGATTGTAAAGTAACAGTCATCTAAGTGAGTCGGGAATCGAACCTTGGCACATATACACCCCTCAGTTAAGTCAAGTCGATTGTAAAGTAACAGTCATCTAAGTGAGTCGGGAATCGAACCTTGGCACATATACATCCCTCAGTTAAGTCGGGTCGATTGTAAAGTAACAGTCATCAAAGTGAGTCGGGAATCGAACCTTGGTACATACATACCCCTCAGTTAAGTTGGGCCGATGGTAAAGTAACAGTCATCTAAGTGAGTCGGTATCGAACCTTGGCACATAAACTCCCCAGTTAAGTCGAGTCGATTGTAAAGTAACAGTCATCTAAGTGAGTCGGGAATCGAAAATTGGCACGTATACACCTCTCAGTTAAGTCCGGTCGATTGTAAAGTAACAGTCATCAAAGCGAGTCGGGAATCGAACCTTGGCACCTATACACCTCTCAGTTAAGTCCGGTAGATTGTAAAGTAACAGTCGCCTACCAAAACATAATACACGAGCTAATGATCCTAGAAACAGGATCTGCCTGCCAATCCTGATAATGATCACCATCAATACACTCAGCTAATTACTTATTCCAATCATGATAATGATCACTAGTAATACATTCAGCTAATTACTTATACCAATCATGATAATGATCACTATCAATACATTCAGCTAATTACTTATTCCAATCATGATAATGATCACTAGTAATACATTCAGCTAATTACTTATACCAATCATGATAATGATCACCATCAATACACTCAGCTAATTACTTATTCCAATCATGATAATGATCACTAGTAATACATTCAGCTAATTACTTATACCAATCCTGATAATGATCACTAACAATACATTCAGCTAATTACTTATACCAACCATGATAATGATCACTATCAATTCATTCAGCTAATTGTTTCTACCAATCATGATAAAGATCACTATCAATACATTCAGCTAATTACTTATACCAACCATGATAATGAACCCTAGCAATACAATCAGCTAATTGCGTATACCAACCATGATAATGAACCCTAGCAATACAATCAGCTAATTGCTTATACCAAACATGATAATGAACCCTAGCAATACAATCAGCTAATTACTTATACCAACCATGATAATGTACACTAGCAATCCATTCAGCTTATTACTTATACCAATCCTGATAATGCTCACTAAAAATACATTCAGCTAATTACTTATACCAACCATGATAATGCACACTAACAATACATTCAGCTAATTACTTATACCAACCATGATAATGCTCACTAACAATACATTCAGCTAATTACTTATACCAACCATGATAATGAACCCTAGCAACACGATCAGCCAGTTCCTTATACCAATCCTGATAATGATCGCTAGCATCACAATCAGCTAGTTGCTTATACCAATCCTGATAATGATCGCTAGCATCACAGTCAGCTAGTTGCTTATACCAATCCTGATAATGATCGTTAGCATCACGATCAGCCAGTTGCTTATACCAATCCTGATAATGATCGCTAGCATCAGTCAGCTAGTTGCTTATACCAATCCTGATAATGATCGCTAGCATCACAGTCAGCTAGTTGCTTATACCAATCCTGATAATGATCGCTAGCATCACAGTCAGCTAGTTGCTTATACCAATCCTGATAATGATCGCTAGCATCACAGTCAGCTAGTTGCTTATACCAATCCTGATAATGATCGCTAGCATCACAGTCAGTTAGTTGCTTATACCAATCCTGATAATGATCGCTAGCATCACAGTCAGCTAGTTGCTTATACCAACCATGATAATGATCGCTAGCATCACAGTCAGCTAGTTGCTTATACCAACCATGATAATGATCGCTAGCATCACATTCACCTAGTTGCTTATACAAATCCTGATAATGATCGCTAGCATCACATTCAGCTAGTTGCTTATACCAATCCTGATAATGATCGCTAGCATCACAGTCAGCTAGTTGCTTATACCAATCCTGATAATGATCGCTAGCATCACATTCAGTTAGTTGCTTATACCCATCCTGATAATGATCCCTAGTATCACATTCAGTTAGTTGCTTATACCAATCCTGATAATGATCGCTAATATCACATTCAGTTAGTTGCTTATACCAACCATGATAATGATCGCTAGCATCACAGTCAGTTAGTTGCTTATACCAATCCTGATAATGATCCCTAATATCACATTCAGTTAGTTGCTTATACCAATCCTGATAATGATCGCTAGCATCACAGTCAGTTAGTTGCTTATACCAATCCTGATAATGATCGCTAGCATCACAGTCAGTTAGTTGCTTATACCAATCCTGATAATGATCGCTAGCATCACATTCAGTTAGTTGCTTATACCCATCCTGATAATGATCCCTAGTATCACATTCAGTTAGTTGCTTATACCAATCCTGATAATGATCGCTAGCATCACAATCAGCTAGTTGCTTATACCAATCCTGATAATGATCGCTAGCATCACATTCAGTTAGTTGCTTATACCCATCCTGATAATGATCCCTAGTATCACATTCAGTTAGTTGCTTATACCAATCCTGATAATGATCGCTAATATCACATTCAGTTAGTTGCTTATACCAACCATGATAATGATCCCTAGCATCACATTCACCTAGTTACTTATACCCATCCTGATAATGATCCCCAGCATCACATTCAGTTAGTTGGTTATACCAATCCTGATAAATATCCCAGCTAATACAGTCACTTACTTGCTATTACCAACGTATGATAAGGTTCCATGATAACCATCAGTTATACCGCTTCTGAAAATAATCGCTGTCAACCGTCACCTATGTTGCTCCTGAAAATGACCCATGATAACCATCAGTCATATTGCTCCTTTTAATGATCCCTGGCAACCATCACTTATACAGCTAGTGCTAGGGAACCTTAGCAATCTTCACTTACAACGCTGCTAATAATTTTTCCTGGCAACCATCACTTATACCGCTGCTTAAATGATCCATGTCATCCATCGCTTACACCTCTGCAGTTAATGATGCCTGGCAACCATCACGTATACCGCTGCTGATAATGATCCCTGGTACCCATTGCTTATACCGCTGCTGATAATGATCCCTGGCAACCATCACTTATACCGCTGCTGATAATGGTCCCTGGCAACCATCACTGATACCGTTGCTGATAATGATCCGTGTCATCTATCAGTTATACAACTCTTGAAAATAGTCCCTGGCAATCCTCACAAATACCGCTCCTGATAATAATCACTGGCATCCATCACTTATACAGTTGCTGATTAGGATCCCTGGAAATTTTCAATTATACCGGTGCTCATGATGATCCCTGGAAACCAAAACTTATACCCCTGCTGTTAAGAGTCCATGGCAACCATCACTTATACAGCTGCTGATAATGATACCTGGCAACCATCACTTATACAGCTGCTGATAATGATCCATGGCAACCATCACTTACAGCTGCTGATAATGATCCCAGGCAACCATTACCTATACCGCTGCTTATATTGATCCCTGGCGAATATCATTTATACAGCTTCTGATAATGATCCCAGGCAATCATTACCTATACAGCTGCTGATATTGGTCCCTGGCAACCATCACTTATACACCTGCTGATAATGATCCCAAGCAACCATTACCTATACCGCTGCTGATATTGATCCCTGGCAAACATCACTTATACAGCTGCTTATAATGATCTCTGGAAATCTTCACTTATACCGCTGCTGATAATAATCCCTGGCAATCATCACTTATACTGCTGCTGATAATGTTCCCTGGCAACCATCACTTATACAGCTGCTGATAATGATCCCAGACAACCATTACCTATACCGCTGCTGATATTAATCCCTGGCAAATATCATTTATACAGCTTCTGATAATGATCCCAGGCAATCATTACCTATACCGCTGCTGATATTGATCCCTGCAAACATCACTTTACAGCTGCTTATAATGATCTCTGGAAATCTTCACTTATACCGCTGCTGATAATAATCCCTGGCAATCATCACTTATACTGCTGCTGATAATGTTCCCTGGCAACCATCACTTATACAGCTGCTGATAATGATCCCAGACAACCATTACCTATACCGCTGCTGATATTAATCCCTGGCAAATATCATTTATACAGCTTCTGATAATGATCCCAGGCAATCATTACCTATACCGCTGCTGATATTGATCCCTGCAAACATCACTTATACAGCTGCTGATAATGATCTCTGGCAATCTTCACATATACCGCTGCTGATAATAATCCCTGGCAATCTTCACCTATACTGCTGCTGATAATGATCCCTGGCAACCATCACTTATACAGCTGCTGATAATGATCCCAGACAACCATTACCTATACCGCTGCTGATATTGATCCCTGGCAAATATCATTTATACTGCTTCTGATAATGATCCCAGGCAATCATTACGTATACCGATGCTGATATTGAGCCCTGGCAAATATTATTTATACAGCTGCTGATAATGATCCAAGGCAAACATTACCTATACCGCTGCTGATGTTGATCCCTGGCAAACATCACTTATACAGCTGCTGATAATGATCCCAGGCAACCATTACCTATACCGCTACTGATATTGATCCCTGGCAAATATCATTTATACTGCTTCTGATAATGATCCCAGGCAATCATTACGTATACCGATGCTGATATTGAGCCCTGGCAAATATTATTTATACAGCTGCTGATAATGATCCAAGGCAAACATTACCTATACCGCTGCTGATATTGATCCCTGGCAAACATCACTTATACAGCTGCTGATAATTTTCTCTGGCAATCTTCACTTATACCGCTTCTGATAATAATCCCTGGAATCTTCGCTTATACAGCTGCTGATAATGATCCCTGGCAACCATCACTTATACAGCTGCTGATAATCATCCCAGGATACCATTACCTATACCGCTGCTGATATTGATCCCTGGCAAACATCTCTTATACCGCTGCTGATAATAATTCCTGGCAACCACCACTTATACAGCTAGTGCTAGAGAACATCGGCAATTTTCACTTTTACCGCTGCTGATAATGATCCCTGGCAACCACCACTTATACGGCCAGTGCTAGCGAACCTTGGCAATTTTCACTGATACCGCTGTTGATAATGATCCCTGGCAACCACCACTTATACAGCTAATGCTAATGAGCGTCGGGAATCTTCACTTAAACCGCTGCTGATAACGATCCCTGGCAACCATCACTTATACAGCTGCTGATAATCATCCCAGGATACCATTACCTATACCGCTGCTGATATTGATCCCTGGCAAACATCACTTATACCGCTGCTGATAATAATCCCTGGCAATCATCACTTATACTGCTGCTGCTAATGTTCGCTGGCAACCATCACTTATACAGCTGCTGATAATGATCCCAGACAACCATTACCTATACCGCTGCTGATATTAATCCCTGGCAAATATCATTTATACAGCTTCTGATAATGATCCCAGGCAATCATTACCTATACCGCTGCTGATATTGATCCCTGCAAACATCACTTTACAGCTGCTTATAATGATCTCTGGAAATCTTCACTTATACCGCTGCTGATAATAATCCCTAGCAATCATCACTTATACTGCTGCTGATAATGTTCCCTGGCAACCATCACTTATACAGCTGCTGATAATGATCCCAGACAACCATTACCCATACCGCTGCTGATATTAATCCCTGGCAAATATCATTTATACTGCTTCTGATAATGATCCCAGACAACCATTACCCATACCGCTGCTGATAATAATCCCTGGCAATCTTCACCTATACTGCTGCTGATAATGATCCCTGGCAACCATCACTTATACAGCTGCTGATAATGATCCCAGGCAATCATTACCTATACCGCTGCTGATATTGATCCCTGGCAAACATCACTTATACAGCTGCTGATAATTTTCTCTGGCAATCTTCACTTATACCGCTTCTGATAATAATCCCTGGAATCTTCGCTTATACAGCTGCTGATAATGATCCCTGGCAACCATCACTTATACAGCTGCTGATAATCATCCCAGGATACCATTAATTATACCGCTGCTGATATTGATCCCTGGCAAACATCACTTATTCCGCTGTTGATAATAATTCCTGGCAACCACCACTTATACAGCTAGTGCTAGAGAACATCGGCAATTTTCACTTTTACCGCTGCTGATAATGATCCCTGGCAACCACCACTTATACGGCCAGTGCTAGCGAACCTTGGCAATTTTCACTGATACCGCTGTTGATAATGATCCCTGGCAACCACCACTTATACAGCTAGTGCTAGTGAGCCTCGGCAATCCTCACTTATACCGCTGCTGATAATGATCCCTAGCAAACACCACTGATACAGCTAGTGCTAGTGAACCTTGGCAATCTTCACTTATAACGCTGCTGATAATGATACATGTGATCCAACAGTTATACAGCTCTTGATTATGATCCCAGGCAAGCACCAATTATAACGCTGCTGATAATGATACATGTGATCCATCAGTTATACAGCTGTTGATTATGATCCCAGGCAAGCACCAATTATAACGCTGCTGATAATGATACATGTGATCCATCAGTTATACAGCTCTTGATTATGATCCCAGGCAAGCACCAATTATAACGCTGCTGATAATGATACATGTGATCCATCAGTTATACAGCTCTTGATTATGATCCCAGGCAAGCACCAATTATAACGCTGCTGATAATGATACATGTGATCCATCAGTTATACAGCTCTTGATTATGATCCCAGGCAAGCACCAATTATACCACTGCTGATAATGATACATGTGATCCATCAGTTATACAGCTCTTGATTATGATCCCAGGCAAGCACCAATTATAACGCTGCTGATAATGATACATGTGATCCATCAGTTATACAGCTCTTGATTATGATCCCAGGCAAGCACCAATTATAACGCTGCTGATAATGGTCCATGTGATCCATCACTAATGCAGCTCTGGATTATGATCCCAGGCAAGCACCAATTATAACGCTGCTGATAATGATACATGTGATCCATCACTAATGCAGCTCTTGATTATGATCCCAGGCAAGCACCACTTATACCGCTGCTGATAATGATACATGTGATCCATCAGTTATACAGCTCTTGATTATGATCCCAGGCAAGCACCAATTATACCGCTGCTGATAATGATACATGTGATCCATCAGTTATACAGCTCTTGATTATGATCCCAGGCAAGCACCAATTATAACGCTGCTGATAATGATACATGGGATCCATCAGTTATACAGCTCTTGATTATGATCCCAGGCAAGCACCAATTATACCGCTGCTGATAATGATACATGTGATCCATCAGTTATACAGCTCTTGATTATGATCCCAGGCAAGCACCAATTATAACGCTGCTGATAATGATACATGTGATCCAACAGTTATACAGCTGTTGATTATGATCCCAGGCAAGCACCAATTATAACGCTGCTGATAATGATACATGTGATCCATCAGTTATACAGCTCTTGATTATGATCCCAGGCAAGCACCACTTATAACGCTGCTGATAATGATACATGTGATCCATCACTAATGCAGCTGTTGATTATGATCCCAGGCAAGCACCACTTATAACGCTGCTGATAATGATACATGTGATCCATCAGTTATACAGCTCTTGATTATGATCCCAGGCAAGCACCAATTATAACGCTGCTGATAATGATACATGTGATGCATCAGTTATACAGCTCTTGATTATGATCCCAGGCAAGCACCAATTATACCGCTGCTGATAATGATACATGTGATCCATCAGTTATACAGCTCTTGATTATGATCCCAGGCAAGCACCACTTATACCGCTGCTGATAATGATACATGTGATCCATCAGTTATACAGCTCTTGATTATGATCCCAGGCAAGCACCACTTATACCGCTGCTGATAGTGATACATGTGATCCATCAGTTATACAGCTCTTGATTATGATCCCAGGCAAGCACCAATTATAACGCTGCTGATAATGATACATGGGATCCATCAGTTATACAGCTCTTGATTATGATCCCAGGCAAGCACCAATTATAACGCTGCTGATAATGATACATGTGATCCATCAGTTATACAGCTCTTGATTATGATCCCAGGCAAGCACCAATTATAACGCTGCTGATAATGATACATGTGATCCATCACTAATGCAGCTCTTGATTATGATCCCAGGCAAGCACCAATTATAACGCTGCTGATAATGATACATGTGATCCAACAGTTATACAGCTCTTGATTATGATCCCAGGCAAGCACCAATTATACCGCTGCTGATAATGATACATGTGATCCATCACTAATGCAGCTCTTGATTATGATCCCAGGCAAGCACCAATTATAACGCTGCTGATAATGATACATGTGATCCAACAGTTATACAGCTCTTGATTATGATCCCAGGCAAGCACCAATTATAACGCTGCTGATAATGATACATGTGATCCATCACTAATGCAGCTCTTGATTATGATCCCAGGCAAGCACCAATTATAACGCTGCTGATAATGATACATGTGATCCATCAGTTATACAGCTCTTGATTATGATCCCAGGCAAGCACCAATTATAACGCTGCTGATAATGATACATGTGATCCATCACTAATGCAGCTCTTGATTATGATCCCTGGCAAGCACCACTTATACCGCTGCTGATAATGATACATGTGATCCATCAGTTATACAGCTCTTGATTATGATCCCAGGCAAGCACCAATTATAACGCTGCTGATAATGATACATGTGATCCAACAGTTATACAGCTGTTGATTATGATCCCAGGCAAGCACCAATTATAACGCTGCTGATAATGATACATGTGATCCATCAGTTATACAGCTCTTGATTATGATCCCAGGCAAGCACCAATTATAACGCTGCTGATAATGATACATGTGATCCATCACTAATGCAGCCCTTGATTATGATCCCAGGCAAGCACCAATTATACCGCTGCTGATAATGATACATGTGATCCATCACTAATGCAGCTCTTGATTATGATCCCAGGCAAGCACCACTTATACCGCTGCTGATAATGATACATGTGATCCATCAGTTATACAGCTCTTGATTATGATCCCAGGCAAGCACCACTTATACCGCTGCTGATAATGATAAATGTGATCCATCAGTTATACAGCTCTTGATTATGATCCCAGGCAAGCACCACTTATACCGCTGCTGATAATGATACATGTGATCCATCACTAATGCAGCTCTTGATTATGACTCCAGGCAACCACCAATTATACCGCTGCTGATAATGATACATGTGATCCATCAGTTATACAGCTCTTGATTATGATCCCAGGCAAGCACCAATTATAACGCTGCTGATAATGATACATGTGATCCAACAGTTATACAGCTCTTGATTATGATCCCTGGCAAGCACCAATTATAACGCTGCTGATAATGATACATGTGATCCATCACTAATGCAGCTCTTGATTATGATCCCAGGCAAGCACCACTTATACAGCTAGTGATAATGATACATGTGATCCATCAGTTATACAGCTCTTGATTATGATCCCAAGCAAGCACCACTTATACCGCTGCTGATAATGATACATGTGATCCATCAGTTATACAGCTCTTGATTATGATCCCAGGCAAGCACCACTTATACCGCTGCTGATAATGATACATGTGATCCATCAGTTATACAGCTCTTGATTATGATCCCAGGCAAGCACCACTTATACAGCTAGTGATAATGATACATGTGATCCATCAGTTATACAGCTCTTGATTATGATCCCAGGCAAGCACCACTTATACCGCTGCTGATAATGATACATGTGATCCATCAGTTATACAGCTCTTGATTATGATCCCAGGCAAGCACCACTTATACCGCTGCTGATAATGATACATGTGATCCATCAGTTATACAGCTCTTGATTATGATCCCAGGCAAGCACCACTTATACCGCTGCTGATAATGATACATGTGATCCATCAGTTATACAGCTCTTGATTATGATCCCAGGCAAGCACCAATTATACCGCTGCTGATAATGGTCCATGTGATCCATCAGTTATACAGCTGTTGATTATGATCCCAGGCAAGCACCACTTATACCGCTGCTGATAATGATACATGTGATCCATCAGTTATACAGCTCTTGATTATGATCCCAGGCAAGCACCACTTATACCGCTGCTGATAATGATACATGTGATCCATCAGTTATACAGCTCTTGATTATGATCCCAGGCAAGCACCACTTATACCGCTGCTGATAATGATACATGTGATCCATCACTAATGCAGCTCTTGATTATGATCCCAGGCAACCACCAATTATACCGCTGCTGATAATGATACATGTGATCCATCAGTTATACAGCTCTTGATTATGATCCCTGGCAAGCACCAATTATAACGCTGCTGATAATGATACATGTGATCCATCAGTTATACAGCTCTTGATTATGATCCCAGGCAAGCACCAATTATAACGCTGCTGATAATGATACATGTGATCCATCAGTTATACAGCTCTTGATTATGATCCCTGGCAAGCACCAATTATACCGCTGCTGATAATGATACATGTGATCCATCAGTTATGCAGCTCTTGATTATGATCCCAGGCAAGCACCAATTATACCGCTGCTGATAATGATACATGTGATCCATCAGTTATGCAGCTCTTGATTATGATCCCAGGCAAGCACCAATTATACCGCTGCTGATAATGATACATGTGATCCATCACTAATGCAGCTCTTGATTATGATCCCAGGCAAGCACCACTTATACCACTGCTGATAATGATACATGTGATCCATCAGTTATACAGCTCTTGATTATGATCCCAGGCAAGCACCAATTATAACGCTGCTGATAATGATACATGTGATCCATCAGTTATACAGCTCTTGATTATGATCCCAGGCAAGCACCACTTATAACGCTGCTGATAATGATACATGTGATCCATCAGTTATACAGCTCTTGATTATGATCCCAGGCAAGCACCACTTATACCACTGCTGATAATGATACATGTGATCCATCAGTTATACAGCTCTTGATTATGATCCCAGGCAAGCACCAATTATAACGCTGCTGATAATGATACATGTGATCCAACAGTTATACAGCTCTTGATTATGATCCCAGGCAAGCACCACTTATAACGCTGCTGATAATGATACATGTGATCCATCAGTTATACAGCTCTTGATTATGATCCCAGGCAAGCACCACTTATACCGCTGCTGATAATGATACATGTGATCCATCAGTTATACAGCTCTTGATTATGATCCCAGGCAAGCACCAATTATACCGCTGCTGATAATGATACATGTGATCCATCAGTTATACAGCTGTTGATTATAATCCCAGGCAAGCACCAATTATACCGCTGCTGATAATGATACATGTGATCCATCAGTTATACAGCTCTTGATTATGATCCCAGGCAAGCACCAATTATACCGCTGCTGATAATGATACATGTGATCCATCAGTTATACAGCTCTTGATTATGATCCCAGGCAAGCACCACTTATACAGCTAATGATAATGATACATGTGATCCATCAGTTATACAGCTCTTGATTATGGTCCCAGGCAAGCACCACTTATACAGCTAATGATAATGATACATGTGATCCATCAGTTATACAGCTCTTGATTATGGTCCCAGGCAAGCACCACTTATACAGCTAATGATAATGATACATGTGATCCATCAGTTATACAGCTCTTGATTATGATCCCAGGCAAGCACCACTTATACAGCTAATGATAATGATACATGTGATCCATCACTAATGCAGCTCTTGATTATGATCCCTGGCAACCACCAATTATACCGCTGCTGATAATGATACATGTGATCCATCACTAATGCAGCTCTTGATTATGATCCCAGGCAAGTACCACTTATACCGCTGCTGATAATGATACATGTGATCCATCAGTTATACAGCTCTTGATTATGGTCCCAGGCAAGCACCACTTATACCGCTGCTGATAATGATACATGTGATCCATCAGTTATACAGCTCTTGATTATGATCCCAGGCAAGCACCAATTATACCGCTGCTGATAATGATACATGTGATCCATCACTAATGCAGCTCTTGATTATGATCCCAGGCAAGCACCAATTATACAGCTAATGATAATGATACATGTGATCCATCAGTTATACAGCTCTTGATTATGATCCCAGGCAAGCACCAATTATAACGCTGCTGATAATGATACATGTGATCCATCAGTTATACAGCTCTTGATTATGATCCCTGGCAACCACCAATTATACCGCTGCTGATAATGATACATGTGATCCATCACTAATGCAGCTCTTGATTATGATCCCAGGCAAGCACCACTTATACCGCTGCTGATAATGATACATGTGATCCATCAGTTATACAGCTCTTGATTATGATCCCAGGCAAGCACCAATTATAACGCTGCTGATAATGATACATGTGATCCATCAGTTATACAGCTGTTGATTATGATCCCAGGCAAGCAACACTTATACCGCTGCTGATAATGATACATGTGATCCATCAGTTATACAGCTCTTGATTATGATCCCAGGCAAGCACCACTTATACCGCTGCTGATAATGATACATGTGATCCATCAGTTATACAGCTCTTGATTATGATCCCAGGCAAGCACCACTTATAACGCTGCTGATAATGATACATGTGATCCATCAGTTATACAGCTGTTGATTATGATCCCAGGCAAGCACCAATTATACAGCTAATGATAATGATACATGTGATCCATCAGTTATACAGCTCTTGATTATGATCCCAGGCAAGCACCACTTATACAGCTAATGATAATGATACATGTGATCCATCACTAATGCAGCTCTTGATTATGATCCCTGGCAAGCACCAATTATAACGCTGCTGATAATGGTCCATGTGATCCATCAGTTATACAGCTGTTGATTATGATCCCAGGCAAGCACCAATTATAACGCTGCTGATAATGATACATGTGATCCATCAGTTATACAGCTGTTGATTATGATCCCAGGCAAGCACCAATTATAACGCTGCTGATAATGATACATGTGATCCATCAGTTATACAGCTGTTGATTATGATCCCAGGCAAGCACCAATTATAACGCTGCTGATAATGATACATGTGATCCATCAGTTATACAGCTGTTGATTATGATCCCAGGCAAGCACCAATTATAACGCTGCTGATAATGATACATGTGATCCATCAGTTATACAGCTCTTGATTATGATCCCAGGCAAGCACCAATTATAACGCTTCTGATAATGATACATGTGATCCATCAGTTATACAGCTCTTGATTATGATCCCAGGCAAGCACCACTTATACCGCTGCTGATAATGATACATGTGATCCATCAGTTATACAGCTCTTGATTATGATCCCAGGCAAGCACCACTTATACAGCTAATGATAATGATACATGTGATCCATCAGTTATACAGCTGTTGATTATGATCCCAGGCAAGCACCAATTATAACGCTGCTGATAATGATACATGTGATCCATCAGTTATACAGCTGTTGATTATGATCCCAGGCAAGCACCAATTATAACGCTGCTGATAATGATACATGTGATCCATCAGTTATACAGCTCTTGATTATGATCCCAGGCAAGCACCACTTATAACGCTGCTGATAATGATACATGTGATCCATCAGTTATACAGCTCTTGATTATGATCCCAGGCAAGCACCACTTATAACGCTGCTGATAATGATACATGTGATCCATCACTAATGCAGCTGTTGATTATGATCCCAGGCAAGCACCACTTATACCGCTGCTGATAATGATACATGTGATCCATCACTAATGCAGCTCTTGATTATGATCCCTGGCAAGCACCACTTATACCGCTGCTGATAATGGTCCATGTGATCCATCAGTTATACAGCTCTTGATTATGATCCCAGGCAAGCACCACTTATACCGCTGCTGATAGTGGTCCATGTGATCCATCAGTTATACAGCTCTTGATTATGATCCCAGGCAAGCACCATTTATAACGCTGCTGATAATGATACATGTGATCCATCAGTTATACAGCTCTTGATTATGATCCCAGGCAAGCACCACTTATACCGCTGCTGATAATGGTCCATGTGATCCATCACTAATGCAGCTCTTGATTATGATCCCTGGCAAGCTCCACTTATACCGCTGCTGATAATGATACATGTGATCCATCAGTTATACAGCTCTTGATTATGATCCCTGGCAAGCACCACTTATACCGCTGCTGATAATGGTCCATGTGATCCTTCACTAATGCAGCTCTTGATTATGATCCCAGGCAAGCACCACTTATAACGCTGCTGATAATGATACATGTGATCCATCAGTTATACAGCTCTTGATTATGATCCCAGGCAAGCACCAATTATAACGCTGCTGATAATGATCCATGTGATCCATCACTAATGCAGCTCTTGATTATGATCCCAGGCAAGCACCAATTATAACGCTGCTGATAATGATACATGTGATCCATCAGTTATACAGCTGTTGATTATGATCCCAGGCAAGCACCAATTATAACGCTGCTGATAATGATACATGTGATCCATCAGTTATACAGCTCTTGATTATGATCCCAGGCAAGCACCAATTATAACGCTGCTGATAATGATACATGTGATCCATCAGTTATACAGCTGTTGATTATGATCCCAGGCAAGCACCAATTATAACGCTGCTGATAATGATACATGTGATCCATCAGTTATACAGCTGTTGATTATGATCCCAGGCAAGCACCAATTATAACGCTGCTGATAATGATACATGTGATCCATCAGTTATACAGCTCTTGATTATGATCCCAGGCAAGCACCAATTATAACGCTGCTGATAATGATACATGTGATCCAACAGTTATACAGCTGTTGATTATGATCCCAGGCAAGCACCAATTATACCGCTGCTGATAATGATACATGTGATCCATCAGTTATACAGCTCTTGATTATGATCCCAGGCAAGCACCAATTATAACGCTGCTGATAATGATACATGTGATCCATCAGTTATAAGGCTCTTGATTATGATCCCAGGCAAGCACCAATTATACCGCTGCTGATAATGATACATGTGATCCATCAGTTATACAGCTCTTGATTATGATCCCAGGCAAGCACCAATTATACCGCTGCTGATAATTATACATGTGATCCATCAGTTATACAGCTCTTGATTATGATCCCAGGCAAGCACCAATTATACCGCTGCTGATAATGATACATGTGATCCATCAGTTATACAGCTCTTGATTATGATCCCAGGCAAGCACCAATTATACCGCTGCTGATAATGATACATGTGATCCATCAGTTATACAGCTCTTGATTATGATCCCAGGCAAGCACCAATTATAACGCTGCTGATAATGATACATGTGATCCATCAGTTATACAGCTCTTGATTATGATCCCAGGCAAGCACCAATTATAACGCTGCTGATAATGATACATGTGATCCATCAGTTATACAGCTCTTGATTATGATCACAGGCAAGCACCAATTATACCGCTGCTGATAATGATACATGTGATCCATCACTAATGCAGCTCTTGATTATGATCCCAGGCAAGCACCACTTATACAGCTAATGATAATGATACATGTGATCCATCAGTTATACAGCTCTTGATTATGATCCCAGGCAAGCACCACTTATAACGCTGCTGATAATGATACATGTGATCCATCAGTTATACAGCTCTTGATTATGATCCCAGGCAAGCACCAATTATAACGCTGCTGATAATGATACATGTGATCCATCACTAATGCAGCTCTTGATTATGATCCCAGGCAAGCACCACTTATAACGCTGCTGATAATGATACATGTGATCCATCAGTTATACAGCTCTTGATTATGATCCCAGGCAAGCACCACTTATACCGCTGCTGATAATGATACATGTGATCCATCAGTTATACAGCTCTTGATTATGATCCCAGGCAAGCACCACTTATACCGCTGCTGATAATGATACATGTGATCCATCAGTTATACAGCTCTTGATTATGATCCCAGGCAAGCACCAATTATAACGCTGCTGATAATGATACATGTGATCCATCAGTTATACAGCTGTTGATTATGATCCCAGGCAAGCACCACTTATAACGCTGCTGATAATGATACATGTGATCCATCAGTTATACAGCTCTTGATTATGATATCAGGCAAGCACCATTTATAACGCTGCTGATAATGATACATGTGATCCATCAGTTATACAGCTGTTGATTATGATACCAGGCAAGCACCAATTATACAGCTAATGATAATGATACATGTGATCCATCAGTTATACAGCTCTTGATTATGATCCCTGGCAAGCACCACTTATACCGCTGCTGATAATGATACATGTGATCCATCAGTTATACAGCTCTTGATTATGATCCCAGGCAAGCACCAATTATACCGCTGCTGATAATGATACATGTGATCCATCACTAATACAGCTCTTGATTATGATCCCTGGCAACCACCAATTATACCGCTGCTGATAATGATACATGTGATCCATCACTAATGCAGCTCTTGATTATGATCCCAGGCAAGCACCACTTATAACGCTGCTGATAATGATACATGTGATCCATCAGTTATACAGCTCTTGATTATGATCCCAGGCAAGCACCACTTATAACGCTGCTGATAATGATACATGTGATCCATCAGTTATACAGCTCTTGATTATGATCCCAGGCAAGCACCACTTATACAGCTAATGATAATGATACATGTGATCCATCAGTTATACAGCTCTTGATTATGATCCCAGGCAAGCACCACTTATAACGCTGCTGATAATGATACATGTGATCCATCAGTTATACAGCTCTTGATTATGATCCCAGGCAAGCACCACTTATACAGCTAATGATAATGATACATGTGATCCATCAGTTATACAGCTCTTGATCATGATCCCAGGCAAGCACCACTTATAACGCTGCTGATAATGATGCATGTGATCCATCAGTTATACAGCTCTTGATTATGATCCCAGGCAATCTTCACTTATAACGCTGCTGATAATGATACATGTGATCCATCAGTTATACAGCTGTTGATTATGATCCCAGGCAAGCACCACTTATAACGCTGCTGATAATGATACATGTGATCCATCAGTTATACAGCTCTTGATTATGATCCCAGGCAAGCACCAATTATAACGCTGCTGATAATGATACATGTGATCCATCACTAATGCAGCTCTTGATTATGATCCCAGGCAAGCACCAATTATAACGCTGCTGATAATGATACATGTGATCCATCAGTTATACAGCTCTTGATTATGATCCCAGGCAAGCACCAATTATAACGCTGCTGATAATGATACATGTGATCCATCACTAATGCAGCTCTTGATTATGATCCCAGGCAAGCACCACTTATAACGCTGCTGATAATGATACATGTGATCCATCAGTTATACAGCTCTTGATTATGATCCCAGGCAAGCACCACTTATACCGCTGCTGATAATGATACATGTGATCCATCAGTTATACAGCTCTTGATTATGATCCCAGGCAAGCACCACTTATACCGCTGCTGATAATGATACATGTGATCCATCAGTTATACAGCTGTTGATTATGATCCCAGGCAAGCACCACTTATAACGCTGCTGATAATGATACATGTGATCCATCAGTTATACAGCTCTTGATTATGATCCCAGGCAAGCACCAATTATAACGCTGCTGATAATGATACATGTGATCCATCACTAATGCAGCTCTTGATTATGATCCCAGGCAAGCACCAATTATAACGCTGCTGATAATGATACATGTGATCCATCAGTTATACAGCTCTTGATTATGATCCCAGGCAAGCACCAATTATAACGCTGCTGATAATGATACATGTGATCCATCAGTTATACAGCTCTTGATTATGATCCCAGGCAAGCACCACTTATACCGCTGCTGATAATGATACATGTGATCCATCACTAATGCAGCTCTTGATTATGATCCCAGGCAAGCACCAATTATAACGCTGCTGATAATGATACATGTGATCCATCACTAATGCAGCTCTTGATTATGATCCCTGGCAAGCACCACTTATAACGCTGCTGATAATGATACATGTGATCCATCACTAATGCAGCTCTTGATTATGATCCCAGGCAAGCACCAATTATACCGCTGCTGATAATGATACATGTGAACCATCAGTTATACAGCTCTTGATTATGATCCCAGGCAAGCACCAATTATAACGCTGCTGATAATGATACATGTGATCCATCACTAATGCAGCTCTTGATTATGATCCCTGGCAAGCACCACTTATACCGCTGCTGATAATGATACATGTGATCCATCAGTTATACAGCTCTTGATTATGATCCCAGGCAAGCACCAATTATACCGCTGCTGATAATGATACATGTGATCCAACAGTTATACAGCTCTTGATTATGATCCCAGGCAAGCACCAATTATACCGCTGCTGATAATGATACATGTGATCCAACAGTTATACAGCTCTTGATTATGATCCCAGGCAAGCACCAATTATACCGCTGCTGATAATGATACATGTGATCCATCAGTTATACAGCTGTTGATTATGATCCCAGGCAAGCACCAATTATACCGCTGCTGATAATGATACATGTGATCCATCAGTTATACAGCTCTTGATTATGATCCCAGGCAAGCACCAATTATAACGCTGCTGATAATGATACATGTGATCCATCAGTTATACAGCTCTTGATTATGATCCCAGGTAAGCACCACTTATACCGCTGCTGATAATGATACATGTGATCCATCAGTTATACAGCTCTTGATTATGATCCCTGACAAGCACCAATTATAACGCTGCTGATAATGATACATGTGATCCATCAGTTATACAGCTCTTGATTATGATCCCAGGCAAGCACCAATTATAACGCTGCTGATAATGATACATGTGATCCATCAGTTATACAGCTGTTGATTATGATCCCAGGCAAGCACCATTTATAACGCTGCTGATAATGATACATGTGATCCATCAGTTATACAGCTGTTGATTATGATCCCAGGCAAGCACCAATTATACCGCTGCTGATAATGATACATGTGATCCATCAGTTATACAGCTCTTGATTATGATCCCAGGCAAGCACCACTTATACAGCTAATGATAATGATACATGTGATCCATCAGTTATACAGCTGTTGATTATGATCCCAGGCAAGCACCAATTATAACGCTGCTGATAATGATACATGTGGTCCATCAGTTATACAGCTGTTGATTATGATCCCAGGCAAGCACCATTTATAACGCTGCTGATAATGATACATGTGATCCATCAGTTATACAGCTGTTGATTATGATCCCAGGCAAGCACCAATTATAACGCTGCTGATAATGATACATGTGATCCATCAGTTATACAGCTCTTGATTATGATCCCAGGCAAGCACCACTTATACAGCTAATGATAATGATACATGTGATCCATCAGTTATACACCTCTTGATTATGATCCCAGGCAAGCACCAATTATACCGCTGCTGATAATGATACATGTGATCCATCAGTTATACAGCTCTTGATTATGATCCCTGGCAAGCACCACTTATACCGCTGCTGATAATGATACATGTGATCCATCAGTTATACAGCTCTTGATTATGATCCCTGGCAAGCACCAATTATAACGCTGCTGATAATGATACATGTGATCCATCAGTTATACAGCTCTTGATTATGATCCCTGGCAACCACCAATTATACCGCTGCTGATAATGGTCCATGTGATCCATCACTAATGCAGCTCTTGATTATGATCCCAGGCAAGCACCACTTATACCGCTGCTGATAATGATACATGTGATCCATCAGTTATACAGCTGTTGATTATGATCCCAGGCAAGCACCAATTATACCGCTGCTGATAATGATACATGTGATCCATCAGTTATACAGCTCTTGATTATGATCCCAGGCAAGCACCAATTATAACGCTGCTGATAATGATACATGTGATCCATCAGTTATACAGCTCTTGATTATGATCCCAGGCAAGCACCACTTATAACGCTGCTGATAATGGTACATGTGATCCATCAGTTATACAGCTCTTGATTATGATCCCAGGCAAGCACCAATTATAACGCTGCTGATAATGATACATGTGATCCATCAGTTATACAGCTGTTGATTATGATCCCAGGCAAGCACCATTTATAACGCTGCTGATAATGATACATGTGATCCATCAGTTATACAGCTCTTGATTATGATCCCAGGCAAGCACCACTTATACCGCTGCTGATAATGATACATGTGATCCATCAGTTATATAGCTCTTGATTATGATCCCAGGCAAGCACCACTTATACAGCTAATGATAATGATACATGTGATCCATCAGTTATACAGCTGTTGATTATGATCCCAGGCAAGCACCAATTATAACGCTGCTGATAATGATACATGTGATCCATCAGTTATACAGCTGTTGATTATGATCCCAGGCAAGCACCATTTATAACGCTGCTGATAATGATACATGTGATCCATCAGTTATACAGCTGTTGATTATGATCCCAGGCAAGCACCAATTATAACGCTGCTGATAATGATACATGTGATCCATCAGTTATACAGCTCTTGATTATGATCCCAGGCAAGCACCACTTATACAGCTAATGATAATGATACATGTGATCCATCAGTTATACAGCTCTTGATTATGATCCCAGGCAAGCACCACTTATACAGCTAATGATAATGATACATGTGATCCATCAGTTATACAGCTTTTGATTATGATCCCAGGCAAGCACCAATTATACCGCTGCTGATAATGATACATGTGATCCATCAGTTATACAGCTTTTGATTATGATCCCAGGCAAGCACCAATTATAACGCTGCTGATAATGATACATGTGATCCATCAGTTATACAGCTCTTGATTATGATCCCTGGCAAGCACCAATTATAACGCTGCTGATAATGATACATGTGATCCATCAGTTATACAGCTCTTGATTATGATCCCTGGCAACCACCAATTATACCGCTGCTGATAATGGTCCATGTGATCCATCACTAATGCAGCTCTTGATTATGATCCCAGGCAAGCACCACTTATACCGCTGCTGATAATGATACATGTGATCCATCAGTTATACAGCTCTTGATTATGATCCCAGGCAAGCACCAATTATACCGCTGCTGATAATGATACATGTGATCCATCAGTTATACAGCTCTTGATTATGATTCCTAGCAAACACCGCTGATACAGCTAGTGCTAGTGAACCTTGGCAATCTTCACTTATACCGCTGCTGATAATGGTCCATGTGATCCATCACTAATGCAGCTCTTGATTATGATCCCAGGCAAGCACAACTTATACCGCTGCTGATAATGGTCCATGTGATCCATCAGTTATACAGCTCTTGATTATGATCCCAGGCAAGCACCAATTATACCGCTGCTGATAATGATACATGTGATCCATCAGTTATACAGCTCTTGATTATGATCCCAGGCAAGCACCAATTATACCGCTGCTGATAATGATACATGTGATCCATCAGTTATACAGCTCTTGATTATGATCCCTGGCAAGCACCAATTATAACGCTGCTGATAATGATACATGTGATCCATCAGTTATACAGCTCTTGATTATGATCCCAGGCAAGCACCACTTATACCGCTGCTGATAATGATACATGTGATCCATCAGTTATACAGCTCTTGATTATGATCCCTATCAAACACCGCTGATACAGCTAGTGCTAGTGAACCTTGGCAATCTTCACTTATACCGCTGCTGATAATGGTCCATGTGATCCATCACTAATGCAGCTCTTGATTATGATCCCAGGCAAGCACCACTTATACCGCTGCTGATAATGGTCCATGTGATCCATTAGTTATACAGCTCTTGATTATGATCCCAGGCAAGCACCAATTATACCGCTGCTGATAATGATACATGTGATCCATCAGTTATACAGCTCTTGATTATGATCCCAGGCAAGCACCAATTATACCGCTGCTGATAATGATACATGTGATCCATCAGTTATACAGCTCTTGATTATGATCCCTGGCAAGCACCAATTATAACGCTGCTGATAATGATACATGTGATCCATCAGTTATACAGCTCTTGATTATGATCCCTGGCAAGCACCAATTATAACGCTGCTGATAATGATACATGTGATCCATCAGTTATACAGCTCTTGATTATGATCCCAGGCAAGCACCACTTATACAGCTAGTGATAATGATACATGTGATCCATCAGTTATACAGCTGTTGATTATGATCCCAGGCAAGCACCACTTATACAGCTAGTGATAATGATACATGTGATCCATTACTAATGCAGCTCTTGATTATGATCCCAGGCAAGCACCAATTATAACGCTGCTGATAATGATACATGTGATCCATCAGTTATACAGCTCTTGATTATGATCCCAGGCAAGCACCACTTATAACGCTGCTGATAATGATACATGTGAACCATCAGTTGTACAGCTCTTGATTATGATCCCAGGCAAGCACCAATTATAACGCTGCTGATAATGATACATGTGATCCATCACTAATGCAGCTCTTGATTATGATCCCAGGCAAGCACCAATTATAACGCTGCTGATAATGATACATGTGATCCATCAGTTATACAGCTCTTGATTATGATCCCAGGCAAGCACCAATTATAACGCTGCTGATAATGATACATGTGATCCATCAGTTATACAGCTCTTGATTATGATCCCAGGCAAGCACCAATTATAACGCTGCTGATAATGATACATGTGATCCATCACTAATGCAGCTCTTGATTATGATCCCAGGCAAGCACCAATTATAACGCTGCTGATAATGATACATGTGATCCATCAGTTATACAGCTCTTGATTATGATCCCAGGCAAGCACCAATTATAACGCTGCTGATAATGATACATGTGATCCATCAGTTATACAGCTCTTGATTATGATCCCAGGCAAGCACCAATTATAACGCTGCTGATAATGATACATGTGATCCATCAGTTATACAGCTCTTGATTATGATCCCAGGCAAGCACCAATTATAACGCTGCTGATAATGATACATGTGATCCATCACTAATGCAGCTCTTGATTATGATCCCAGGCAAGCACCAATTATACCGCTGCTGATAATGATACATGTGATCCATCAGTTATACAGCTCTTGATTATGTACCCTGGCAAGCACCAATTATAACGCTGCTGATAATGATACATGTGATCCATCAGTTATACAGCTCTTGATTATGATCCCAGGCAAGCACCACTTATAACGCTGCTGATAATGATACATGTGATCCATCAGTTATACAGCTCTTGATTATGATCCTTGGCAAGCACCAATTATAACGCTGCTGATAATGATACATGTGATCCATCAGTTATACAGCTCTTGATTATGATCCCAGGCAAGCACCACTTATACAGCTAATGATAATGATACATGTGATCCATCAGTTATACAGCTCTTGATTATGATCCCAGGCAAGCACCACTTATACAGCTAATGATAATGATACATGTGATCCATCAGTTATACAGCTCTTGATTATGATCCCAGGCAAGCACCACTTATACAGCTAATGATAATGATACATGTGATCCATCAGTTATACAGCTCTTGATTATGATCCCAGGCAAGCACCACTTATACAGCTAATGATAATGATACATGTGATCCATCAGTTATACAGCTCTTGATTATGATCCCAGGCAAGCACCACTTATACAGCTAATGATAATGATACATGTGATCCATCAGTTATACAGCTCTTCATTATGATCCCAGGCAAGCACCACTTATACAGCTAATGATAATGATACATGTGATCCATCACTAATGCAGCTCTTGATTATGATCCCTGGCAAGCACCAATTATAACGCTGCTGATAATGATCCATGTGATCCATCACTAATGCAGCTCTTGATTATGATCCCAGGCAAGCACCACTTATACAGCTAATGATAATGATACATGTGATCCATCAGTTATACAGCTCTTGATTATGATCCCAGGCAAGCACCAATTATAACGCTGCTGATAATGATACATGTGATCCATCAGTTATACAGCTGTTGATTATGATCCCAGGCAAGCACCAATTATACCGCTGCTGATAATGATACATGTGATCCATCACTAATGCAGCTCTTGATTATGATCCCAGGCAAGCACCACTTATACAGCTAATGATAATGATACATGTGATCCATCAGTTATACAGCTCTTGATTATGATCCCAGGCAAGCACCACTTATACAGCTAATGATAATGATACATGTGATCCATCAGTTATACAGCTCTTGATTATGATCCCAGGCAAGCACCACTTATAACGCTGCTGATAATGATACATGTGATCCATCAGTTATACAGCTCTTGCTTATGATCCCAGGCAAGCACCAATTATAACGCTGCTGATAATGATACATGTGATCCATCACTAATGCAGCTCTTGATTATGATCCCAGGCAAGCACCACTTATACCGCTGCTGATAATGATACATGTGATCCATCAGTTATACAGCTCTTGATTATGATCCCAGGCAAGCACCACTTATACAGCTAATGATAATGATACATGTGATCCATCAGTTATACAGCTCTTGATTATGATCCCAGGCAAGCACCATTTATACCGCTGCTGATAATGATACATGTGATCCATCAGTTATACAGCTCTTGATTATGATCCCAGGCAAGCACCACTTATACAGCTAATGATAATGATACATGTGATCCATCAGTTATACAGCTCTTGATTATGATCCCAGGCAAGCACCACCTATACAGCTAATGATAATGATACATGTGATCCATCAGTTATACAGCTCTTGATTATGATCCCAGGCAAGCACCACTTATACAGCTAATGATAATGATACATGTGATCCATCAGTTATACAGCTCTTGATTATGATCCCAGGCAAGCACCATTTATACCGCTGCTGATAATGATACATGTGATCCATCAGTTATACAGCTCTTGATTATGATCCCAGGCAAGCACCACTTATACAGCTAATGATAATGATACATGTGATCCATCAGTTATACAGCTCTTGATTATGATCCCAGGCAAGCACCATTTATACCGCTGCTGATAATGATACATGTGATCCATCAGTTATACAGCTCTTGATTATGATCCCAGGCAAGCACCAATTATACCGCTGCTGATAATGATACATGTGATCCATCACTAATGCAGCTCTTGATTATGATCCCAGGCAAGCACCAATTATAACGCTGCTGATAATGATCCATGTGATCCATCACTAATGCAGCTCTTGATTATGATCCCAGGCAAGCACCAATTATAACGCTGCTGATAATGATACATGTGATCCATCAGTTATACAGCTCTTGATTATGATCCCAGGCAAGCACCAATTATAACGCTGCTGTTAATGATCCATGTGATCCATCACTAATGCAGCTCTTGATTATGGTCCCAGGCAAGCACCACTTATACAGCTAGTGATAATGATACATGTGATCCATCAGTTATACAGCTCTTGATTATGATCCCTGGCAAGCACCAATTATAACGCTGCTGATAATGATACATGTGATCCATCACTAATGCAGCTCTTGATTATGATCCCAGGCAAGCACCAATTATAACGCTGCTGATAATGATACATGTGATCCATCAGTTATACAGCTCTTGATTATGATCCCAGGCAAGCACCAATTATAACGCTGCTGATAATGATACATGTGATCCATCAGTTATACAGCTCTTGATTATGATCCCAGGCAAGCACCAATTATAACGCTGCTGATAATGATAAATGTGATCCATCAGTTATACAGCTCTTGATTATGATCCCAGGCAAGCACCACTTATAACGCTGCTGATAATGATCCATGTGATCCATCAGTTATACAGCTCTTGATTATGATCCCTGACAAGCACCACTTATACCGCTGCTGATAATGATCCATGTGATCCATCAGTTATACAGCTCTTGATTATGATCCCTGGCAACCACCACTTATACAGCTAGTGCTAGTGACCTTGGCAATTTTCACTTATACCACTGCTGATAATGATCCCTAGCAAACACCACTGATACAGCTAGTGCTAGTGAACCTTGGCAATCTTCACTTATACCAATGCTGATAATGATCCCTAGCAAACACCACTGATACAGCTAGTGCTAGTGACCTTGGCAATTTTCACTTATACCACTGCTGATAATGATCCCTAGCAAACACCACTGATACAGCTAGTGCTAGTGAACCTTGGCAATCTTCACTTATACCAATGCTGATAATGATCCCTAGCAAACACCACTGATACAGCTAGTGCTAGTGACCTTGGCAATTTTCACTTATACCACTGCTGATAATGATCCCTAGCAAACACCACTTATACAGCTAGTGCTAGTGACCTTGGCAATTTTCACTTATACCACTGCTGATAATGATCCCTATCAAACACCACTGATACAGCTAGTGCTAGTGAACCTTGGCAATCTTCACTTATACCAATGCTGATAATGATCCCTAGCAAACACCACTGATACATCTAGTGCTAGTGACCTTGGCAATTTTCACTTATACCACTGCTGATAATGATCCCTAGCAAACACCACTTATACAGCTAGTGCTAGTGACCTTGGCAATATTCACTTATACCACTGCTGATAATGATCCCTAGCAAACACCACTGATACAGCTAGTGCTAGTGAACCTTGGCAATCTTCACTTATACCAATGCTGATAATGGTCCATGTGATCCATCACTAATGCAGCTCTTGATTATGATCCCAGGCAAGCACCACTTATACCGCTGCTGATAATGATACATGTGATCCATCAGTTATACAGCTCTTGATTATGATCCCAGGCAAGCACCAATTATACCGCTGCTGATAATGGTCCATGTGATCCATCAGTTATACAGCTGTTGATTATGATCCCAGGCAAGCACCACTTATACCGCTGCTGATAATGATACATGTGATCCATCAGTTATACAGCTCTTGATTATGATCCCAGGCAAGCACCAATTATACCGCTGCTGATAATGATACATGTGATCCATCAGTTATACAGCTGTTGATTATGATCCCAGGCAAGCACCAATTATACCGCTGCTGATAATGATACATGTGATCCATCACTAATGCAGCTCTTGATTATGATCCCAGGCAAGCACCAATTATACCGCTGCTGATAATGATACATTTGATCCATCACTAATGCAGCTCTTGATTATGATCCCAGCAAGCACCAATTATACCGCTGCTGATAATGATACATGTGATCCATCACTAATGCAGCTCTTGATTATGATCCCAGGCAAGCACCACTTATAACGCTGCTGATAATGATACATGTGATCCATCACTAATGCAGCTCTTGATTATGATCCCAGGCAAGCACCACTTATAACGCTGCTGATAATGATACATGTGATCCATCACTAATGCAGCTCTTGATTATGATCCCAGGCAAGCACCACTTATACAGCTAATGATAATGATACATGTGATCCATCAGTTATACAGCTCTTGATTATGATCCCAGGCAA
This sequence comes from Deroplatys truncata, assembly GCA_030765065.1. Lineage (NCBI taxonomy): Eukaryota > Metazoa > Arthropoda > Insecta > Mantodea > Mantidae > Deroplatys > Deroplatys truncata. The sequence goes on along the minus strand of CM060980.1, from coordinate 212,530,967 downwards.
GTACCACTTATACAGCTAATGATAATGATACATGTGATCCATCAGTTATACAGCTCTTGATTATGATCCCAGGCAAGCACCACTTATACAGCTAATGATAATGATACATGTGATCCATCACTAATGCAGCTCTTGATTATGATCCCAGGCAAGCACCACTTATACAGCTAATGATAATGATACATGTGATCCATCACTAATGCAGCTCTTGATTATGATCCCAGGCAAGCACCACTTATACGGCTAGTGCTAGTGAACCTTGGCAATATTCACTTATACCGCTGCTGATAATGATCCCTGGCAACTGTCACTTATACCGCTAGTGCTAGTGAACGTCGGCAATCTTCACTTTTACCGCTGGTGATAATGATCCATGGCAACCACCACTTATACAGCTAGTGCCAGTGAACCTTAGCAATCTTTAATTATACCGCTGCTGATAATGATCACTGACAGCCATCACTTATACAGCTAGTGCTAGTGAACCTCGGCAATCTTCACTTATACCGCTGCTGATAATGTCCCTGGCAACCTCCACTTATACAGCTAGTGCACGTGAGCGTCGGCAATCTGCACTTAAACCACTGCTGATAATGATCCATGTGATCCATCAGTTATACAGCTCTTGATTATGATCCCTGGTAACTAGCATTGATACAGCTAGTCCTAGTGAACCTTGGGAATCTTCACTTATACAGCTGCTGATAATGATCCCTGGCAACCGTAACTTATACCGCTACTGATATTGGACCCTGGCATTCTTCACTGATACAGCCGCTGATAATGATTCCTGGCCACCACCACTTATTCAGCTAGTGCTAGTGAGCCTTGGCAATCTTCACTTATACCGCTGCTAGTAATGATCCCTGGCAAGCACCACTAATACAGCTAGTGCTAGTGAGCCTCGGCAATCTTCAGTTATACCGCTACTAATAATGGTCCCTTGCAACCACCACTTATACAGCTAGTGGTACTGAAACTCCGCAATCTTCACTTATACATCTGCTGATAATGATCCCTGGCAACCGTCACTTATAATACTACTGATAGTAGTCCCTGACATTCTTCACTGATAGCGCATGCTGATTATGATCCCAGGCAAGCACCACTTATACCGCTGCTGATAATGATCCATGTGATACATCAGTTATAGAGCTCATGATTATGATCCCTGGCAACCACTACTTATACGGCTAGCGCTAGTGAACCTTGGCAATTTTCACTTATACCGCTGATGATAATGCTCCATGTGATCCATCAGTTATAGAGCTCTGGATTATGATCCCTGGCAAGCACCACTTATACCGCTGCTGATAATGATCCATGTGACCCATCAGTTATACAGCTCTTCATTATAATCCCTGGCAAGCACCACTTATACCGCTGCTGATAATGATACCTGGCAACCGTCACTTATAATGCTACTGATAGTGGTCCCTGACATTCTTCACTGATAGCGCATGCTGATTATGATCCCAGGCAAGCACCAATTATACCGCTGCTGATAATGATCCATGTGATACATCAGTTATACAGCTCTTGATTATGATCCCTAGCAACCAGCACTTATACAGCTAGTGCTAGTGAACCTTGGCAATCTTCACTTATACCAATGCTGATAATGATCCATGTGTTCCATCAGTTATACAGCTCTTGATTATGATCCCTAGCAACCAGCACTTATACAGCTAGTGCTAGTGAACCTTGGCAATCTTCACTTATACCACTGCTGATAATGATCCCTAGCAAACACCACTGATACAGCTAGTGCTAGTGCACCTTGGCAATCCTCACTTATACCACTGCTGATAATGATCCCTAGCAACCAGCACTTATACAGCTAGTGCTAGTGAACCTTGGCAATCTTCACTTATACCACTGCTGATAATGATCCCTAGCAACCAGCACTTATACAGCTAGTGCTAGTGCACCTTGGCAATCTTCACTTATACCAATGCTGATAATGATCCATGTGTTCCATCAGTTATAGAGCTCTTGATTATGATCCCTAGCAACCAGCACTTATACAGCTAGTGCTAGTGAACTTTGGCAATCTTCACTTATGCAGCTAGTGCTAGTAATCTAGGCAATCTTCACTTATGTAGCTGCTGATAATGATCCATGTGATCCATCAGTTATACAGCTCTTTATTATGATCCCTGGCAACTACCACTTATACAGCTAGTGCTAGTGAACCTAGGTAATCTTCACTTATGTAGCTAGTGCTAGTGAACCTAGGTAATCTTCACTTATGCAGCTAGTGCTAGTGAACCTAGGTAATCTTCACTTATGTAGCTGCTGATAATGATCCATGTGATCCATCAGTTATACAGCTCTTTATTATGATCCCTGGCAACTACCACTTATACAGCTAGTGCTAGTGAACCTTGACAAACTTCACTTATACCGCTGCTGATAATGATCCCTGGCAACCAGCACTGATACAGCTCTTGATAATGATCCCTGGCAACCAGCACTTTTACTGCTAGTGCTAGTGAACCTTGCAACCATCACTTATACAGCTGCTGATAATGATCCCTGGCAACCATCACTTATACAGCTCTTTATAATGATCCCTGGCAACCAGCACTTTTACAGCTAGTGCTAGTGAACCTAGCAACCATCACTTATACCGCTGCTGATAATGATCCATGCGGTCCATTAGTTATACAGCTCTTGATAATGATCCCTGGCAACCGTAACTTATACCGCTACTGATATTGGTCCCTGGCATTCTTCACTGATACAGCCGCTGATAATGATTCCTGGCCACCACCACTTATTCAGCTAGTGCTAGTGAGCCTCGGCAATCCTCACTTATACCGCTGCTGATAATGATCCCTGGCAACCATCAGTTATACAGCTAGGTCTAGTGAACCTTTGCCATCCTCACTTATACCGCTGCTGATAACGATACATAGCAACCATCACTTATACAGCTAGTTCTAGTGAACCATGGCAATCTTCACTTATACCGCTGCTGATAATGATACATGGCAACCATCACTTATACAGCTAGTTCTAGTGAACCATGGCAATCTTCACTTATACCGCTGCTGATAATGATACATGGCAACCATCACTTATACAGCTAGTTCTAGTGAACCATGGCAATCTTCACTTATACCGCTGCTGATAATGATACATGGCAACCATCACTTATACAGCTAGTTCTAGTGAACCATGGCAATCTTCACTTATACCGCTGCTGATAATGATACATGGCAACCATCACTTATATAGCTAGTTCTAGTGAACCATGGCAATCTTCACTTATACCGCTGCTGATAATGATACATGGCAACCATCACTTATATAGCTAGTTCTAGTGAACCATGGCAATCTTCACTTATACCGCTGCTGATAATGATCCCTGGCAACCATCAGTTATACAGCTAGGTCTAGTGAACCTTGGCAATCTTCACTTATACCGCTGCTGATAATGATCCCTGGCAACCATCACGTATACAGCTAGTGCTAGTGATCCTTGGCAATCTTCACTTATACCGCTGCTGATAATAATCCCTGGCAACCATCACTTATACAGCTAGTGCTAGTGATCCTTGGCAATCTTCACTTATACCGCTGCTGATAATGATCCCTGGCAACCATCACTTATACCGCTCCTGCCCTAGCTACAGCTAATTCCATTAATAATGATCCCAGTGCTTTGCATGGCAGAGGGGAGACGGGACGATTTCCTTGTGCGTCACGACGTCGGTGGGGGTTGGAAGGGGCTTCAATTAGCAAAGCAATCGACGGCTTTTTCCGAATGATTTAAATGTTGCATGGCTAGAAACCTTAGCAACCACTCTACCAAGGAGCCCTTCATTTAACTGAGCCTGTACAGTCCACTGCAAAAAAAAATTAGTTTCCAAGTGGGAAAACAGCGTTTTGGTCTGGAAGCGAATGTTGAAATCGCGTCAAAACATACAAGATATATAATTAAAGACGTTTGACGTAATATGAGGCTAAAGTGATGTTTAAAATGCCGGTTGAAAAAAGTAAAGGTTGTCAAGACAGTAAACTTTTGTTGTAACAGCAACATTCATGTGACTTTCTGTTACAAGAAAATAAGACAACGGCAAGCAGAAACACTGGTTATTGGTAGTAGTGGAGTAGTAACCCTTGCGATATAACATGTGAAATTAAGAGACAAAATAAGCAATGAAGCTGTTTTAGAAAGACTGGGCGAGCAAACAAACATATTGACAAGAGGAACAGTTATTCACTTGGTGTAGGTTACATTCCCATGCCTTTCTCCTCCCTGTCTTCTACCTGTTATCCATTCTTAGAAAAGCTTAATGTTCCAGAAATAGCTTCATCCCGCATTTCGTTGTACGTATGACTGAAGTGATAGACGTTAAAAAATATATGATATGCTACATTCGCTTAACTTTTGCTATCCACCATCGTTTATTTTTATATAACGTCATTCTTAACGAATTTTGTTTTACTATCTTCTTTATTTTAATCGAGATAAACCTTTACAGAAACAGCTACATTACACATTTCGTTATAGAGAACAGCGATAGTCAAATGTTTAACAACTGGACGCTATATGCTGGCCTTAAAATACTGTTTCCATGACATCGCAAGAAACAAGTGAATGTCGATGATACTTCAAAAGAGGGAAAGTATTGAACAATTCGAACATTTAATAGTGGATGTCTCAACTGGCTTATGCCACAAGAAAAACGGATATTTAGAATAAATTGTGTGTTTTAAGGATATTTACTTTTTTGTAGTAGGTTTTCGTCTATTGCTCATGGAGAAGTCATTCAGAATGAAGAGCACTTCACAGAAAATACAAGATACACATTTTATATGTGTTGTTTTAATCAACACCGTTTTGAGAAAATCAAACATTGCAAAGCGTAGTTTGGGTTTGGGGCATTTTGTTGTAAATCTTCGTGTGTATCTTTGAAAATTACTGAAAACTTGATGTTTTCCGAATTTTCCTTTTTGAATCATGTTGTAACGAAGTTTTGGGTGGAGTGTATACTGGTAGAGGAAGTAAAAACTGGCTTTGAAATTCCATCCTACCCTTTGTTTGATATAGTGATAAACAAAAGAATGTTGACTTAGCAATTCAAACAAATATATTATGATAAAAAATGGAAAATTCAAAACTATAAAGATGCGTATCTTGGAAATGGTTTTGCTATTAACTATATAAAGTTTATTTGCTATATTTAGAGCTACATTTTTTGTGTAGTAACATTTATGATTTACTAACTATAAAAAATCGGTTTCGAAGGAAGGGGAATTTACAGAACATGCAAATATCTTTAATACTATGTGACACTTGAGGAGAAGAATACAAAGCTACGTATTGTAAGGTGAGTTAAGGTGTTCCCTCTGTTTGGAGTACAGCTACCTTAGTTAGAAAGCAGAAAGCACCCTCGCCGAGGAGTTTGTGCAAAATCTTGGGCCTGGTTACTGAAATGACTAATTTGTAAAAATGTTAACCAACGGATTTGTTCATATTTATAATAAAAGGTTTATATTCGTGTAGCTACACAACTTCCCAACAGAAATATTTTCAAAAATTAAAATAAAACTATGTCAAACACCTCCATGATCAAAATTTCAAAATATTAATATTCTAAACGCTGTAGATATGTTAGTTTTACAATAAAGTTCATTATAGTCAAAGAAAAATTTTCTCACATCAAAACTTTTTTTGGAAAGCATCATGAAGTAGTTAGCTGATACCAACACACTGTTCATCATGAGGGATATTTAAAGTAGTAAAACCATAACAAACTGACTTCATGTGTTACTTACACACAACTGCATATCTGGGTAGTCCTTATTCTGAAAGACACAAGGTAGATCCCGTTAAATCACACAATTTATGTCAAATATCATTTCTGTGGTTTTAACTATTTCCGAGATATTGTTTGCAATTTTCAAACACTTATACTTTTTTATTCTTCTTATAGCTGCAAAGAAATGTCTTATGAGATTTCTCTGTGTTAACCAAGACGAGGCTTTTGTAAGAAGAGTGAGTAGGGAAAGTCGTGCGATTGTAACACGAACACACGCCTTCTTTAAACCGAGATGGTAAGTCAAGAAGCTTTCATAAATCGTCATGTACAGGGAACTTCACTTAGGTCCCCTCATATTGTTTTTGAAAACAGGGATGTGTGTGACTGTTACGTAGTGTTCCTAATAAGAGACGAGAATGTGTAACACATGTTGTATTTCCTTAACAATTGTCAGACTGGTCGAGTAATTATCACAGTTGCCGACTACACAGTATACAAGATGAAGCTGGTGAATATGAAGATTCCCAGTCACATTTTGGAAATGTAACCATCGGAAAAATAATCTGATGGACACAATTTTCTCTCTTTATCTCACGCTGGTGATTGATTGTCCAGTTATGTATTGCTGGGAATGAATCCCCGCACATTTTGGCAAGGGCTTCTACACGAGTAACTAGATTTATCTTCGTTTTCTCTCGTATCCAAGAGTTGTAAACCGTTTTTAGTCCTTTAGGAGTTGAAATTACGAGAAGAAAAGGGCTTTTCAATTATATTGTTTCTCACGATCCGACATTTTGAATGACCGGTGCGCTCTCTTTTAAGTGCATTGAACCGTATTTTCTCAGTTTTACATTTTTGCGCATGAAATTTATTGCTTACATTTGAGTTTTGCTCTGACTTATGTGCTATTTAAAGAAGCAACCAGCCTTATAGAACAAGGAAAAACTAGATATACCTACTTCAACTTGCGTATTAACCCTGAAACTACGTGCTAACAACGGCACACTGCTCACAAACTTAAACTAAACTCAGTTTTATGTGCGGACGCTCTTTTAACTAATGTGGTCCTTAGCGCCCCATTCCATATTGGGCGTGAAAGACCGGTAATTTTGCTCAGAGGCCTCTTTATCAGACTTGAGGTTCTTTTACGTGCCGTAAATCTACGACACGGGACCACAAGCTTTACTTCACTTCCGAAGTAAGCCATGCTAAGGATTTTAACGCCCAAAAAAATGCATCGCCCTCCGCCGGTTTGAACCCGCGACCTCAAGAAATTACTTCGTTAATTGCAAATATGCAGCGTCGATTTCAGAACATGGCCGTTTTAAGTTGATAGCCACAGAAGACGGTCCTTGTAGGTTCTGTTATACAAGGAGGACGCATCTCTGCTGCAGAGTGGAAGTTTACTCAGACATTGCGTGCAACATTGTTCCTGTTGTCTGCCAGTAGTTCATAAACAGATGTGCCGCGATGGGGGCAGAGCACCGCACGTCGGCCCAACGTGGCCCCTGGAAGTTCGATCAGATCTGGATGCATGGACGGGGTAACTAACGTTTCCAGATACAAAGCATCTTACGCCGCACGGTTCCTTCTCACAAGCTACTATTCTCTAGGCGCGGAGCCCCACGCTGAGTGAGCAGTACCGCAGCGACCTACACAGAGCGCAAGCCACCTCAACCACGTCACCTGACATATGACGGGTACAGCTAAAAGATGAACCACCTGGGTAAACCAACGGCCCAGAGTAGGAGGACGATCACGGCATGCCGGTGTTGTTATAGTCATGTTTCCCCCTTCATTCTGGAAACAGTAATACACGACGTGTGCTGTACTTAGTAAAGACGAGTGCATACCGAACAACAGAGCTACGAGTTGACTGGTTAAAAGCAAAACGTAAACATGTTAATTGGCGTTCTAAAGAAGTAGTAAACTGACGAGTCCAGCAACTTTGATAAAGCTATATGATGGAGGAACTTTCAGTAGGTTAGTACACGGTTTTACTACCCGCACTAGTGCTTTGTTTATGGTCATTTGTTTCAGCAAGTTAGTGCACGGTTTTACTACCCGCACTAGTGCTTTGTTTCTGGTCATTTCTTTCAGCAAGTTAGTGGACAGTTTTACTACCCGCACTAGTGCTTTGTATCTGGTCATTTGTATCAGCAAGTTAGTGGAGAGTTTTACCACCCGCACTAGTGCTTTGTATCTGGTCATTCCTTTCACCAAGTTAGTGGACGGTTTTACTACCCGCACTAGTGCTTTGTATCTGGTCATTTGTTTCAGCAAGTTAGTGGACAGTTTTACCACCCGCACTAGTGCTTTGTATCTGGTCATTTCTTTCACCAAGTTAGTGGACGGTTTTACTACCAACACTAGTGCTTTGTTTCTGGACATTTCTTTCAGCAAGTTAGTGGACGGTTTTACTACCCGCACTAGTGCTTTGTATCTGGTCATTTGTTTCAGCAAGTTAGTGGACGGTTTTACTACCCGCACTAGTGCTTTGTATCTGGTCATTTGTTTCAGCAAGTTAGTGGACGGTTTTACTACCCGCACTAGTGCTTTGTTTCTGGTCATTTCATTCCAGTTAGTGGATAGTTTGACTTCCCGCACTAGTGCTTTGTATCTGGTCATTTGTTTCAGCAAGTTAGTGGACGGTTTTACTACCCGCACTAGTGCTTTGTTTCTGGTCATTTCATTCCAGTTAGTGGATAGTTTGACCTCCCGCACTAGTGCTTTGTATCTGGTCATTTGTTTCAGCAAGTTAGTGGACGGTTTTACTACCCGCACTAGTGCTTTGTTTCTGGACATTTCTTTCAGCAAGTTAGTGGACGGTTTTACACCCCGCACTAGTGCTTTGTTTCTGGTCATTTCTTTCACCAAGTTAGTGGACGGTTTTACTGCCCGCACTAGTGCTTTGCGTTTGGCCATTTCTTTTAGCAAGTTAGTGGACGGTTTTACTACCCGCACTAGTGCTTTGCGTTTGGCCATTTCTTTTAGCAAGTTAGTGGACGGTTTTACTACCCGCACTAGTGCATTGTTTCTGGTCATTTCTTTCACCAAGTTAGTGGACGGTTTTACTCCCCGCACTAGTGCTTTGTATCTGGTCATTTGTTTCAGCAAGTTAGTGGACGGTTTAACTACCCGCACTAGTGCTTTGTTTCTGGTCATTTCTTTCCCCAAGTTAGTGGACGGTTTTACACCCCGCACTAGTGCATTGTTTCTGGTCATTTCTTTCACCAAGTTAGTGGACGGTTTTACTCCCCGCACTAGTGCTTTGTATCTGGTCATTTGTTTCAGCAAGTTAGTGGACGGTTTTACTCCCCGCACTAGTGCTTTGTTTCTGGTCATTTCTTTCACCAAGTTAGTGGACGGTTTTACTACCCGCACTAGTGCTTTGTATCTGGTCATTTGTTTCAGCAAGTTAGTGGACGGTTTTACTACCCGCACTAGTGCTTTGTTTCTGGTCATTTCTTTCAGCAAGTTAGTGGACGGTTTTACTCCCCGCACTAGTGCTTTGTTTCTGGTCATTTCTTTTAGCACGTTAGTGGATGGTTTTACTTCCCGCACTAGTGCTTTGCTTCTGGTCATTTGTTTCAGCAAGTTAGTGGACGGTTTTACTACTCGCACTAGTGCTTTGTTTCTGGTCATTTCTTTTAGCAAGTTAGTGGATGGTTTTACTTCCCGCACTAGTGCTTTGCTTCTGGTCATTTGTTTCAGCAAGTTAGTGGACGGTTTTACTACTCGCACTAGTGCTTTGTTTCTGGTCATTTCTTATAGCAATTTAGTGGATGGTTTTACTACTCGCATTAGTGCTTTGTTTCTGGTCATTTCTTTTAGCAAGTTAGTGGACGGTTTTACTACTCGCATTAGTGCTTTGTTTCTGGTCATTTCTTTCAGCAAGTTAGTGGACGGTTTTACTACTCGCACTAGTGCTTTGTTTCTGGTTATTTCTTTCAGCAAGTTAGTGGACGGTTTTACTCCCGCACTAGTGCTTTGCGTTTGGTCATTTCTTTCAGCAAGTTAGTGGATGGTTTTACTTCCCGCACTAGTGCTTTGCTTCTGGTCATTTCTTTCAGCAAGTTAGTGCACGGTTTTACTACCCGCACTAGTGCTTTGTTTCTGGTCATTTCTTTCAGCAAGTTAGTGGACGGTTTTACACCCCGCACTAGTGCTTTGTTTCTGGTCATTTCTTTCAGCAAGTTAGTGGACGGTTTTACTACCCGCACTAGTGCTTTGTTTCTGGTGATTTCTTTCACCAAGTTAGTGGACGGTTTTACTATCCGCACTAGTGCTTTGCGTTTGGCCATTTCTTTTAGCAAGTTAGTGGACGGTTTTACTACCCGCACTAGTGCTTTGTTTATAGTCATTTGTTTCAGCAAGTTAGTGCACGGTTTTACTACCCGCACTAGTGCTTTGTTTCTGGTCATTTCTTTCAGGAAAATAGTGGACGGTTTTACTACCAACACTAGTGCTTTGTATCTGGTCATTTGTTTCAGCAAGATAGTGGAGAGTTTTACCACCCGCACTAGTGCTTTGTATCTGGTCATTCCTTTCACCAAGTTAGTGGACGGTTTTACTACCCGCACTAGTGCTTTGTATCTGGTCATTTGTTTCAGCAAGTTAGTGGACAGTTTTACCACCCGCACTGGTGCTTTGTATCTGGTCATTTCTTTCACCAAGTTAGTGGACGGTTTTACTACCAACACTAGTGCTTTGTTTCTGGACATTTCTTTCAGCAAGTTAGTGGACGGTTTTACTACCCGCACTAGTGCTTTGTATCTGGTCATTTGTTTCAGCAAGTTAGTGGACGGTTTTACTACCCGCACTAGTGCTTTGTTTCTGGTCATTTCATTCCAGTTAGTGGATGGTTTGACTTCCCGCACTAATGCTTTGTTTCTGGACATTTCTTTCAGCAAGTTAGTGGTCGGTTTTACACCCCGCACTAGTGCTTTGTTTCTGGTCATTTCTTTCAGCAAGTTAGTGGACGGTTTTACTACCCGCACTAGTGCTTTGTTTCTGGTCATTTCTTTCACCAAGTTAGTGGACGGTTTTGCTACCCGCACTAGTGCTTTGCGTTTGGCCATTTCTTTTAGCAAGTTAGTGGACGGTTTTACTACCCGCAATAGTGCTTTGCGTTTGGCCATTTCTTTCAGCAAGTTCGTGGACGGTTTTACTACCCGCACTAGTGCTTTGCGTTTGGCCATTTCTTTTAGCAAGTTAGTAGACGGTTTTACTACCCGCACTAGTGCATTGTTTCTGGTCATTTCTTTCACCAAGTTAGTGGACGGTTTTACTCCCCGCACTAGTGCTTTGTTTCTGGTCATTTCTTTCACCAAGTTAGTGGACGGTTTTACTACCCGCACTAGTGCTTTGTATCTGGTCATTTGTTTCAGCAAGTTAGTGGACGGTTTTACTACCCGCACTAGTGCTTTGTTTCTGGTCATTTCTTTCAGCCAGTTAGTGGACGGTTTTACTCCCCGCACTAGTGCTTTGTTTCTGGTCATTTCTTTTAGCAAGTTAGTGGATGGTTTTACTACCCGCACTAGTGCTTTGCTTCTGGTCATTTGTTTCAGCAAGTTATTGGACGGTTTTACTACTCGCACTAGTGCTTTGTTTTGTGGTCATTTCTTATAGCAATTTAGTGGATGGTTTTACTACTCGCATTAGTGCTTTGTTTCTGGTCATTTCTTTTAGCAAGTTAGTGCACGGTTTTACTACTCGCATTAGTGCTTTGTATCTGGTCATTTCTTTCAGCAAGTTAGTGGACGGTTTTACTACTCGCACTACTGCTTTGTTTCTGGTCATTTCTTTCACCAAGTTAGTGGACGGTTTTACTCCCCGCACTAGTGCTTTGTATCTGGTCATTTGTTTCAGCAAGTTAGTGGACGGTTTTACTCCCCGCACTAGTGCTTTGTTTCTGGTCATTTCTTTCACCAAGTTAGTGGACGGTTTTACTACCCGCACTAGTGCTTTGTATCTGGTCATTTGTTTCAGCAAGTTAGTGGACGGTTTTACTACCCGCACTAGTGCTTTGTTTCTGGTCATTTCTTTCAGCAAGTTAGTGGACGGTTTTACTCCCCGCACTAGTGCTTTGTTTCTGGTCATTTCTTTTAGCACGTTAGTGGATGGTTTTACTTCCCGCACTAGTGCTTTGCTTCTGGTCATTTGTTTCAGCAAGTTAGTGGACGGTTTTACTACTCGCACTAGTGCTTTGTTTCTGGTCATTTCTTTTAGCAAGTTAGTGGATGGTTTTACTTCCCGCACTAGTGCTTTGCTTCTGGTCATTTGTTTCAGCAAGTTAGTGGACGGTTTTACTACTCGCACTAGTGCTTTGTTTCTGGTCATTTCTTATAGCAATTTAGTGGATGGTTTTACTACTCGCATTAGTGCTTTGTTTCTGGTCATTTCTTTTAGCAAGTTAGTGGACGGTTTTACTACTCGCATTAGTGCTTTGTTTCTGGTCATTTCTTTCAGCAAGTTAGTGGACGGTTTTACTACTCGCACTAGTGCTTTGTTTCTGGTCATATCTTTCAGCAAGTTAGTGGACGGTTTTACTCCCCGCACTAGTGCTTTGCGTTTGGTCATTTCTTTCAGCAAGTTAGTGGATGGTTTTACTTCCCGCACTAGTGCTTTGCTTCTGGTCATTTCTTTCAGCAAGTTAGTGCACGGTTTTACTACCCGCACTAGTGCTTTGTTTCTGGTCATTTCTTTCAGCAAGTTAGTGGACGGTTTTACACCCCGCACTAGTGCTTTGTTTCTGGTCATTTCTTTCAGCAAGTTAGTGGACGGTTTTACTACCCGCACTAGTGCTTTGTTTCTGGTGATTTCTTTCACCAAGTTAGTGGACGGTTTTACTATCCGCACTAGTGCTTTGCGTTTGGCCATTTCTTTTAGCAAGTTAGTGGACGGTTTTACTACCCGCACTAGTGCTTTGTTTATAGTCATTTGTTTCAGCAAGTTAGTGCACGGTTTTACTACCCGCACTAGTGCTTTGTTTCTGGTCATTTCTTTCAGGAAAATAGTGGACGGTTTTACTACCAACACTAGTGCTTTGTATCTGGTCATTTGTTTCAGCAAGATAGTGGAGAGTTTTACCACCCGCACTAGTGCTTTGTATCTGGTCATTCCTTTCACCAAGTTAGTGGACGGTTTTACCACCCGCACTAGTGCTTTGTATCTGGTCATTTGTTTCAGCAAGTTAGTGGACAGTTTTACCACCCGCACTGGTGCTTTGTATCTGGTCATTTCTTTCACCAAGTTAGTGGACGGTTTTACTACCAACACTAGTGCTTTGTTTCTGGACATTTCTTTCAGCAAGTTAGTGGACGGTTTTACTACCCGCACTAGTGCTTTGTATCTGGTCATTTGTTTCAGCAAGTTAGTGGACGGTTTTACTACCCGCACTAGTGCTTTGTTTCTGGTCATTTCATTCCAGTTAGTGGATGGTTTGACTTCCCGCACTAATGCTTTGTTTCTGGACATTTCTTTCAGCAAGTTAGTGGTCGGTTTTACACCCCGCACTAGTGCTTTGTTTCTGGTCATTTCTTTCAGCAAGTTAGTGGACGGTTTTACTACCCGCACTAGTGCTTTGTTTCTGGTCATTTCTTTCACCAAGTTAGTGGACGGTTTTGCTACCCGCACTAGTGCTTTGCGTTTGGCCATTTCTTTTAGCAAGTTCGTGGACGGTTTTACTACTCGCACTAGTGCTTTGCGTTTGGCCATTTCTTTTAGCAAGTTAGTGGACGGTTTTACTACCCGCACTAGTGCATTGTTTCTGGTCATTTCTTTCACCAAGTTAGTGGACGGTTTTACTCCCCGCACTAGTGCATTGCTTCTGGTCATTTCTTTCAGCAAGTTAGTTGACGGGTTTACTACTCGCACTAGTGCTTTGCGTTTGGTCATTTGTTTCAGCAAGTTAGTGGATGGTTTTACTACCCGCACTAGTGCTTTGCGTTTGGTCATTTGTTTCAGCAAGTTAGTGGATTTTTTTACTACCCGCACTAATAGTGTTTTGTGTTTGGTCATTTCTTTCAGCAAGTTAGTGGATGCTTTTACTACCCGCACTAATGCTTTGTTTCTGGTCATTTCTTTTAGCAAGTTAGTGGACGGTTTTACTTCCCGCACTAGTGCTTTGCGTTTGGTGATTTCTTTCAGCAAGTTAGTGGATGGTTTTACTACCCGCACTACTGCTTTGCGTTTGGTCATTTCTTTCAGCAAGTTAGTGGATGGTTTTACTACCCGCACTAGTGCTTTGCGTTTGGTCATTTCTTTTAGCAAGTTAGTGAATGGTTTTACTACCCGCAATAAAGCATTGCTTCTGGTTATTTCTTTCAGCAAGTTAGTACACATTTTTACTACCCGCACTAGTCCTTTGTTTCTGGTCATTTCTTTCAGCAAGTTAGTGGACGGCTTTACCACCCGCACCAGAGCTTTGTTTCTGGTCATTTCTTTCAGCAAGTTACTGGACGGTTTTACTACCCGCACTGGTGCATTGCTTCTGGTCATTTCTTTCAACATGTTAGTGGATGGTTTTACTACCCCCACTAGTGCTTTGTTTCAGGTCATTTCTTTCAGCAAGTTAGTGGATGGTTTTACTACCCCTACTAGTGCATTGCTTCCGGTCATTTCCTTCAGCAAGTTAGTGGACAGTTTTGCTACCCGCACAAGAGCTTTGTTTCTGATCATTTCTTTCAGCATGTTAGCGGACAGTTTTGCTACCCGCACTAGTGCTTTGCGTTTGGTCATTTCTTTCAGCAAGTTAGTGAATGCTTTCACTACCCGCACTAGTGCATTGCTTCTGGTCATTTCTTTCAACCAGTTAGTGGATGGTTTTACTACCCGCACTAGGGCTTTGCGTTTGGTCATTTCTTTCAGCAAGTTAGTGGATGGTTTTGCTATCCGCACTAGTGCTTTGCGTTTGGTCATATCTTTCAGCAAGTTAGTGGACGATTTTACTACCCGCCCTAGTGCTTTGTATCTGGCAATTTGTTTCACCAAGTCAGTGGACGGTTTTACTCCCAGCACTAGTGCTTAGTTTCTGGTCATTTCTTTCACCAAGTTAGTGGATGGTTTTACTACCCGCAATAGTGCTTTGTTTCTGGTCATTTCTTTCACCAATTTAGTGGACGGTTTTACTACCCGTACTAGTGGTCTGCTTTTGGTCATTGCTTTCAGCAAGTTAGTGGAAGGTTTTACTCCCCGCACTATAGATTTGTTTCTGGTCATTTCTTTCACCAAGTTAGTGGACGATTTTACTACCCGCACTAGTGCTTTGTTTCTGGTCATTTCTTTCAGCAAGTTAGTGGACGGTTTTACTACCCGCAATAGTGCTTTGTTTCTGGTCATTTCTTTCAGCAAGTTAGTGGACGGTTTTACTCCCCGCACTAGTGTTTTGTTTCTGCTCATTTCTTTCAGCAAGTTAGTGGACGGTTTTACTACCCGCACTAGTGCTTTATTTCTGGTCATTTCTTTCAGGAAGTTAGTGGACGGTTTTACTACCCGCACTAGTGCTTTGTTTCTGGTCATTTCTTTCAGCAAGTTAGTGGACGGTTTTACTACCCGCACTAGTGCTTTGTTTCTGCTCATTTCTTTCAGCAAGTTAGTGGACGGTTTTACTACCCGCAATAGTGCTTTGTTTCTAGTCATTTCTTTCAGCAAGTTAGTGGACGGTTTTACTCCCCGCACTAGTGCTTTGTTTCTGGTCATTTCTTTCACCAAGTTAGTGGACGGTTTCACTACCCGCAATAGTGCTTTGTTTCTGGTCATTTCTTTCACCAAGTTAGTGGACGGTTTACTCCCCGCACTAGTGCTTTGTTTCTGGTCATTTCTTTCAGCAAGTTAGTGGACGATTTAACTACCCGCAATAGTGCTTTGTTTTGGTCATTTCTTTCACCAAGTTAGTGGACGGTTTTACTCCCCGCACTAGTGCTTTGTTTCTGGTCATTTCTTTCAGCAAGTTAGTGGACGGTTTTACTACCGGTACTAGTGCTTTGTTGCTGGTCATTTCTTTCACCAAGTTAGTGGATGGTTTTACTACCCGCAATAGTGCTTTGTTTCTGGTCATTTCTTTCACCAATTTAGTGGACGGTTTTACTACCGGCACTAGTGCTTTGTTTCTGGTCACTTCTTCCACCAAGTTAGTGGATGAATTTACTACCCGTACTAGTGGGCTGCTTTTGGTCATTGCTTTCAGCAAGTTAGTGGAAGGTTTTACTCCCCGCACTAGTGCTTTGTTTCTGGTCATTTCTTTCACCAAGTTAGTGGACGGTTTTACTACCCGCAATAGTGGTGTACTTTTGTTCATTGCTTTCAGTAGGTTAGTGGACGGATTTACTTCCCGCACTAGTGCATTGCTTCTGGTCATTTCTTTCAGCAATTTAGTGGACGTTTTTACTACCCGCACTAGTGCTTTGCGTTTGGTCATATCTTTCAGCAAGTTAGTGGACGGTTTTACTTCCCGCACTAGTGCATTGCTTCTGGGCATTTCTTTCAGCAAGTTAGTGGACGATTTTACTACCCGCACTAGTGCTTTATATCTGGCAATTTGTTTCAGCAAGTTAGTGGACGGATTTCTCTACCCGCACTAGTGCTTAGTTTCTGGTCATTTCTTTCACCAAGTTAGTGGACGGTTTTACTCCCCGCACTAGTGCTTTGTTTCTGGTCATTTCTTTCCGCAAGTTAGTTTACGGTTTTACTACCGGCACTAGTGCTTTGTTTCTGGTCATTTCTTTCACGAAGTTAGTGGACGGTTTTACTCCCAGCACTAGTGCTTTGTTTCTGGTCATTTCTTTCACCAAGTTAGTGGACGGTTTTACTACCGGCACTAGTGCTTTGTTTCTGGTCATTTCTTTCAGCAAGTTAGTGGATGGTTTTACTACCGGCACTAGTGCTTTGTTTCTTGTCATTTCTTTCAGCAAGTTAGTGGATGGTTTTACTACCGGCACTAGTGCTTTGTTTCTGGTCATTTCTTTCAGCAAGTTAGTGGATGGTTTTACTACCCGCATTACTGCTTTGTTTCTGGTCATTTCTTTCAGCAAGTTAGTGGACGGTTTTACTTCCCGCACTAGTGCTTTGCGTTTGGTGATTTCTTTCAGCAAGTTAGTGGATGGTTTTACTACCCGCACTACTGCTTTGCGTTTCGTCATTTCTTTCAGCAAGTTAGTGGATGGTTTTACTACCCGCACTAGTGCTTTGCGTTTGGTCATTTCTTTCAACATATTAGTGGATGGTTTTACTACCCGCAATAAAGCATTGCTTCTGGTTATTTCTTTCAGCAAGTTAGTACACGGTTTTACTACCCGCACTAGTGCTTTGTTTCTGGTCATTTCTTTCAGCAAGTTAGTGGACGGTTTTACCACCCGCACCAGAGCTTTGTTTCTGGTCATTTCTTTCAGCAAGTTACTGGACGGTTTTACTACCCGCACTAGTGCATTGCTTCTGGTCATTTCTTTCAACAAGTTAGTGGATGGTTTTACTACCCGCACTAGTGCTTTGTTTCTGGTCATTTCGTTCAGCAAGCTAGTGGACAGTTTTACCACCCGCACTAGAGCTTTGTTTCTGGTCATTTCTTTCAGCAAGTTAGTGGACGGTTTTACTACCCGCACTAGAGCTTTTTTTCTGGTCATTTCTTTCAGCAAGTTAGTGGACGGTTTTACCACCCGCACTAGAGCTTGGTTTCTGCTCATTTCTTTCAGCAAGTTAGAGGACAGTTTTACCACCCGCACTAGTGATTTGTTTCTGGACATTTCTTTCAGCAAGTTAGTGGAGAGTTCTACCACCCGCACTAGTGCTTTGTTTCTGGTCATTTCTTTCAGCAAGTTAGTGGACAGTTTTACCACCCGCACTAGTGCATTGCCTCTGGTCATTTCTTTCAGCAAGTTAGTGGACAGTTTTACCACCCGCACTAGTGCATTGCCTCTGGTTATCTCTTTCAGCAAGTTAGTGGACAGATTTACTACCTGCACTAGTGCATTGCCTCTGGTCATCCCTTTCAGCAAGTTAGTGGACAGTTTTACCACCCGCACTAGTGCATTGCCTCTGGTCATCTCTTTCAGCAAGTTAGTGCACGGTTTTACTACCCGCACTAGTGCTTAGTTTCTGGTCATTTCTTTCAGCAAGTTAGTGGACAGTTTTACTACCTGCACTAGTGCATTGCTTCCGGTCATTTCTTTCAGCAAGTTAGTGGACAGTTCTACCACCCGCACTAGTGCTTTGCAATTGGTCATTTCTTTCAGCAAGTTAGTGGATGGTTTCACTACCCGCACTAAAGCATTTCTTCTGGTCATTTCTTTCAGCAATTTAGTACACGGTTTTACTACCGGCACTAGTGCTTTGTTTCTGGTCATTTCTTTCAGCAAGTTAGTGGATGGTTTTACTACCCACACTAAAGCATTGCTTCTGGTCATTTCTTTCACCAAGTTAGTACACGGTTTTACTACCAGCACTAGTGCTTTGTTTCTGGTCATTTCTTTCAGCAAGTTAGTACACGGTTTTACTACCCGCACCAATGCATTGCTTCTAGTCATTTCTTTCAGCAAGTTAGTACACGGTTTTACTACCCGCACTAGTGCTTTGTTTCTGGTCATTTCTTTCAGCAAGTTACTGGACGGTTTTACCACCCGCACTAGAGCTTTGTTTCTGGTCATTTCTTTCAGCAAGTTAGTGGACGGTTTTACCACCCGCACGAGAGCTTTGTTTCTGGTCATTTCTTTCAGCAAGTTACTGGACGGTTTTAACACCCGCACTAGAGCTTTGTTTCTGGTCATTTCTTTCAGCAAGTTACTGGAAGGTTTTACTACCTGCACTAGAGCTTTGTTTCTGGTCATTTCTTTCAGCAAGTTAGTGGACGGTTTTACCTCCCGCACTAGAGCTTTGTTTCTGGTCATTTCTTTCAGCAAGTTAGTGGACAGTTTTACCACCCGCACTAGTGCTTTGTTTCTGGTCATTTCTTTCGTCAAGTTACTGGACGGTTTTAGTACCTGCACTAGTGCTTTGTTTCTGGTCATTTCTTTCAGCAAGTTAGTGGATGGTTTTAGTACCTGCACTAGTGCTTTGTTTCTGGTCATTTCATTCAGCAAGTTAGTCGACGGTTTTACCACCCGCACTAGAGCTTTGTTTCTGGTCATTTCTTTCAGCACGTTACTGGACGGTTTTACCACCCGCACTAGTGCATTTTTCTGGTCATTTCTTTCAGCAAGTTACTGGACGGTTTTACCACCCGCACTAGTGCTTTGTTTCTGGTCATTTCATTCAGTAAGTTACTGGACGGTTTTACTGCCTGCACTAGAGCTTTGTTTCTGGTCATTTCTTTCAGAAAGTTACTTGTCGGTTTTACTACCTGCACTAGTGCTTTGTTTCTGGTCATTTCTTTCAGCAAGTTAGTGGACGGTTTTACCACCCGCACTAGAGCTTTGTTTCTGGTCATTTCTTTCAGCAAGTTACTGGACGGTTTTACTACCTGCAGTAGTGCATTGCTTCTGGTCATTTCTTTCAATATGTTAGTGGATGGTTTTACTACCCGCACTACTGCTTTGTTTCTGGTCATTTCTTTCTACATGTTAGTGGATGGTTTTACTACCCGCACTAGTGCTTTGTTTCTCGTCATTTCTTTCAGCAAGTTAGTGGATGGTTTTTCTACCCGCACTAGTGCATTGCTTCTGGTCATTTCTTTCAACATGTTAGTGGATGGTTTTACTACCCGCACTAGTGCTTTGTTTCTGGTCATTTCTTTCAGCAAGTTAGTGGATGGTTTTACTACCCGCACTAGAGCTTTTTTCTGGTGATTTATTTCAGCAAGTTAGTGGACGGTTTTACTACCGGCACTAGTGCTTTGTTTCTGGTCATTTCTTTCAGCAAGTTAGTGGATGGTTTTTCTACCCACACTAGTGCATTGGTTCCGGTCATGTTTTTCAGCAAGTTAGTGGACAGTTTTACTACCCGCACTAGTGCTTTGCGTTTGGTCATTTCTTTCAACAAGTTAATGGAAGGTTTTACTACCCGCACTAGTGCTTTGCAATTGGTCATTTCTTTCAGCAGGTTAGTGGATGGTTTCACTACCCGCACTAGTGCATTGCTTCTGCTCATTTCTTTCAACAAGTTAGAGGATGGTTTTACTACCCGCACTAGTGCTTTGCGTTTGGTCATTTCTTTCGGCAAGTTAGTGGATGGTTTTACTACCCGCACTAGTGCTTTGCGTTTGGTCATATCTTTCAGCAAGTTAGTGGACGATTTTACCTCCCGCACTAGTGCTTTGTATCTGGCAATTTGTTTCAGCAAGTTAGTGGACGATTTTACTACCCGCACTAGTGCTTTGTTTCTGGTTATTTCTTTCACCAAGTTAGTGGATGGTTTTACTACCCGCACTAGTGCTTAGTTTCTGGTCATTTCTTTCACCAATTTAGTGGACGATTTTACTCCCCGCACTAGTGCTTTGTTTCTGGTCATTTCTTGCAGCAAGTTAGTGGACGGTTTTACTACCGGCACTAGTGCTTTGTTTCTGGTCAATTCTTTCACCAAGTTAGTGGACGGTTTTACTACCCGCAATAGTGCTTTGTTTCTGGTCATTTCTTTCACCAAGTTAGTGGACGGTTTTACTACCCGCACTAGTGCTTTGTTTCTGGTCATTTTTCACCAATTTAGTGGATGGTTTTACTACCCGTACTAGTGGTCTTCTTTTGGGCATTGCTTTCAGCAAGTTAGTGGACGGTTTTACTTCCCGCACTAGTGCATTGCTTCTGGTCATTTCTTTCAGCAAGTAAGTGGACGGTTTTACTACTCGCACTAGTGCTTTGCGTTTGGTCATTTGTTTCAGCATGTTAGTGGATGGTTTTACTACCCGCACTAGTGCTTTGCGTTTGCTCATTTGTTTCAGGAAGTTAGTGGATGGTTTTACTACCCGCACTAATAGTGCTATGTGTTTGGTCATTTCTTTCAGCAAGTTAGTGGATGGTTTTTCTACCCGCACTACTACTTTGTTTCTGGTTATTTCTTTCAACAAGTTAGTGGACGGTTTTACTACCCACACTAGTGCTTTGCGTTTGGTGATTTCTTTCAGCAAGTTAGTGAATGGTTTTACTACCCGCACTACTGCTTTGCGTTTGGTCATTTCTTTCAGCAATTTAGTGAATGGTTTTACTACCCGCACTAGTGCTTTGCGTTTGGTCATTTCTTTTAGCAAGTTAGTGGATGGTTTTACTACCCGCACTAATGCATTGCTTCTGGTCATTTCTTTCAGCAAGTTAGTACACGGTTTTACTACCCGCACTAGTGCTTTGTTTCTGGTCATTTCTTTCAGCAAGTTAGTGGACGGTTTTACCACCCGCACTAGAGCTTTGTTTCTGGTCATTTCGTTCAGCAAGTTACTGGACGGTTTTACTACCCGCACTAGTGCATTGCTTCTGGTCATTTCTTTCAACATGTTAGTGGATGGTTTTACTACCCGCACTAATGCTTTGTTTCTGGTCATTTCTTTCAGCAAGTTAGTGGACGGTTTCACTACCCGCACTAGAGCTTTGTTTCTGGTCATTTCTTTTAGCAAGTTAGTGGACGGTTTTAACACCCGCACTAGAGCTTTGTTTCTGGTCATTTCTTTCACCAAGTTAGTGGACAGTTTTACCACGCGCACTAGTGCATTTTTTCTGGTCATTTCTTTCAACATGTTAGTGGATGGTTTTACTACCCGCACTAGTGCATTGCTTGCGGTCATTTCTTTCAGCAAGTTAGTGGACAGTTTTACCACCCGCACTAGAGCTTTGTTTCTGGTCATTTCTTTCAGCAAGTTAGTGGACGGTTTTACTACCCGCACTAGTGCTTTGTTTCTGGTCATTTCTTTCAGCAAGTTAGTGGACAGTTTTACTACCCGCACTAGTGCTTTGCAATTGGTCATTTCTTTCAGCAAGTTAGTGGATGGTTTCACTACTTGCACTAGTGCATTGCTTCTGGTCATTTCTTTCAACAAGTTAGTGGATGATTTTACTACCCGCACTAGTCTTTGCGTTTGGTCATTTCTTTCAGAATGTTAGTGGATGGTTTTACTACCCGCACTAGTGCTTTGCGTTTGGTTATTTCTTTCAGAATGTTACTGGATGGTTTTACTACCCGCACTAGTCTTTGCGTTTGGTCATTTCTTTCAGAATGTTAGTGGATGGTTTTACTACCCGCACTAGTGCTTTGCGTTTGGTCATTTCTTTCAGAATGTTAGTGGATGGTTTTACTACCCGCACTAGTGCTTTGCGTTTTGTCATTTCTTTCAGCAAGTTAGTGGATGGTTTTACTACCCGCACTAGTGCTTTGCGTTTGGTCATTTCTTTCAGCAAGTTAGTGGATGGTTTTACTATCCGTCTTACTGCTTTGCGTTTGGTCATTTCTTTCAGCAAGTTAGTGGAGGGTTCTACTACCCGCACTAATAGTGCTTTGTGTTTGGTCATTTCTTTCAGCAAGTTAGTGGATGGTTTTACTACCCGCACTAATAGTGCTTTGCGTTTGGTCATTTCTTTCAGCAAGTTAGAGGATGGTTTTACTTCTCGCACTAGTGCTTTGCTTCTGGTCATTTCTTTCAGCACTGAGATATGTTTTCATAGCAAGAGACAACTTGCGACATCGTGCAACTATGTACTTCCCTACAACTAATAACATCAAATCGTTAAGTTTATTTTCACCCTAGTTAAGTGTTATGTCACTGTCATTCTTCTCCGGCAAATATGAATGCGCAAGACAACTTTACAAAGTTCGCTAATTAAAAACATTTAGTTGCATTATGTGAGAAGCTATTTGAACCAAAGTTTTGCGCTTTTGCACAGCCATTTCTTTATTTACTCATATTAAGTGTAGCAACTTTCAAGTGAATCTACTTAAGGTTAAAACAGTTAGAATATTGAGGCCCAGTCTCACACAGCCGAAAAGTTAGAACTTGTTAGTTAATATTTCACTAATGAGGGTAAAAAGTGAATTTTGTGTTTCGGCTCGTGTCTGTTGCTTAAGTAGCAATGACACAAGCAGATATGATTGAAGCCTACAGTGAAACAAAAGAGCAAAGCCTCCATGACCGATGTCAAGGACACAATGAAGGCCATGTATATCCTCCCCCAGGCAAGTGCTGGGCCACTCTCTCCCCAAACTCGAGGGGGAGATATTGTAGAGGGGTGACAGTAACGATCTCATGGTGGCTGGCACTTTCTAATAACACTTACAGTCCACCGCTTAACTAGGGTGAGCTATTCAGGCACTAAAAATGTATCTCATGACTATCTCTTCCCGCTATCATATATTCATGGGCATACAAATTCTTCTTACCGAAGCTTATTTTTCTATCTACTTCATTTTAATCGAGATAAACCTTTACAGAAACAGCTACATTACACATTTCATTATAGAGAACAGCGATAGTCAAATGTTTAACAACTGGACGCTATATGCTGGCCTTGAATTTCCACACGGTTTCCATGACATCGCGAGAAACAACTGAATATCGACAGGAATTTAAAAGAATGATAAAGAAGTCAACAATATCAAACCATTAATGACCAATATCTCAAAAACAACTGATACTGCAAAAAAAAAACTGGTTGAAAGAACTTGAGTTTTTTAAAGAGATACATTTTCATCTATCGCTCAACGTTTATTCCTTCCAAATGAAGAGAACTTCTCAGGTTATTTCCAGAAAATTCAAGATATGTTTGTTTGTCATAAAAATGTTTTAATAAAACTCGTCACTTTTAAGAACAAACAAATTCCATAACTTTTTGCAGTAAACCGAGGGGAAGATACTCAACTTAAATGCCAAGTTGACCGCGATCACACACATAAACACTACCTTCTTTTTTATTGTTATTCTTTATTCAGAGGTCTCAAAAGATGTATTTCCTGCTAAATCTAGATATTGAATTTTTGGGTGGAATACAATATTTACCTTCTCTATCTACTACGTAGGTATATGGCAGAGAAAGTCAAAATTAGAAAAACACCTGTGACTGTGAAATCCAAAAATGAATAGTGGAACAAATTCTACAAAAACTCATAGTTAAGTTGAGCGTTTTCCAAGGAAACAACAGGAAGAGTTTAAAAAACACCGTTTAGATTCTTCGTTGTTTTCGATTTTGTCAAAAGGGACTTAACAATTTGGGTTAAAGATATTTTATGTTGAATTTTCTGGGAAGCCGTCTGAATGACTTTTGACATAATTTATGTCAAATATTTATTGTTACTGGTTTGAATATTGCAAAACTTAACTTTAACACACATTTTTTACATACTGCATCACCATTTTCTGTTCCTGGTGACGGCATTGTGAGAGTAGCCAGCACATAGCGACCCACTATTTAAACATCTGACTGTCTCCTCTTGTGCCTACAACGAAACGTGTAATGCAACTGTTGTTTCGTTTACACGAAGTACATGCAAATACTGGGTAGAGAAAGTAACGTGAATGTTATTAAACAAGTGTCTTATAGCAATACAGAAATAATTAACATACCTGTTCCCAGCAGCAAAGGTTCGAAACCAGGCGCCATATTGCCCTGAAAGACGAAAACACGATTTTAATAAATCAAAGTTAAATGAAATTTTGGGCTATTTATTCCAATGTGTTTTTGTTTTGCTATTTTATTGGTACACTTCCACTCTTTTACTTGTACTCCATTTGTATGCCGGTTTAACATCTAAGGTCTTTTACGTTTGGAACAATTGCTCATCAGCAAAGATGTTCACTCGGCGTTAATCTTTGGGTTGGTATCTATTACTTTTGGTAATTACAACAAATTCATACTTCCAGAATTTAGACAGGATAGGGAGTAATCCTAGCTAAAGAAACATTACCACCCTCCAGCGGGAATCGAAACAGGTACCTCAGGAACTGGAGATTAGCCTGCTAACGATCAGATACCATCGAGCCAGTCAATCGTTTACTCATTAAACAATAAAAAACAAACAGCACGAGCTATTACATTTTATGGATTACAACTTGAACGCCAGAGCTTTTCTTGCTGATGTCACAGTTTCACAACTTGTAAGATGTTAATTAAGTCAGTATACCGAGGTCGGCAGGGTGGAACACATAAATGCAATCAAGTACTTGTATAAAGTTTGTTTTGCTGTTGCTGTTGGTAACTCCACGCCAACTACGACACAACTTATAACTGATTCGAGTTTTATTTGCCAAAGGTTGACGTGGTCTCACTTTTACGTTCTCTAATACTTACCTATAGAGCAAGTATTCTACTCCATTCATAAATTCTATATCTACCGAGATTTCACAAGAAATACGCATTGGGACTTCCTGAATTAGTCCACGCTGTGTGTGTTTGTTTCTTAGCAAACTTACTTTGAAGCTCAATAAGGAACATAAACACACAATGAGGTAGACCAAGGTTTACAAAATGTGCATTGCTATGGGAACACAATGTTGTTGTTACCTTCCCTACCACCAGATAGAGAGAGTATTGCACGAGATTTCACCGGAAATACATATTCTGAGATTCCCTGAATCCCCGCCCCCCAAAAAAAGATGCGACACGAGGGTTTTCAAGAAAATCTCCCCACACCAAATTACCCTTTACATGGAGAACTTTTCTAAAACATGGCTGTAAGGAAGGCTCTGTTGCACAACGATAAACATATCAAATCTAGGTACATGTCTTTATAAATTGTTTTGTGCATCAGGTATTTCAGAGATATCTCTTACTAATGGTTCCAATTCTCCCAGACCTTGTCATTCCTTCGACGTCCTCTTTATATTCTCGCGATGTCATGGAAGCAGTATGGAAGACCAGCATATAGCGTCCAGTTGTTAAAAATTTGACTATCGCTGTTCTCTATAACGAAATGTGTAATGTAGCTGTTTCTGTAAACGTTTACTGGAATAAAATAAAGTCAAAAATAAAGTTTCATAACAATAGTTTGTATACACCCTAATAAACAATAACGTGTAGAGAAATTAATGTGAATTTAATACATCATAATGTTTCCCCTTCATTCTGGAAACAGTAACAGAAGACGTGTGCAGGGCTGTGGAATCGGGCTTGGTAAAGTGGATGTGACCAGTGAATAGCAAACAACAGAGCTACGAGTTGACTGGTTGAAAGCAAAACGTGAAGATGTTAATTAGCGTCCTAAAGAAGTAGTAAACTCACGAGTCCAGCAACTTTGATAAAGCTAAATGTTGGAGGAACTTTCAGTAGGTTAGTACACGGTTTTACTACCTGCACTAGTGCTTTGTTTCTGGTCATTTGTTTCAGCAAGTTAGTGCACGGTTTTACTACCCGCACTAGTGCTTTGTTTCTGGTCATTTGTTTCAGCAAGTTAGTGCACGGTTTTACTACCCGCACTAGTGCTTTGTATCTGGTCATTTCTTTCAGCAAGTTAGTAAACGGTTTTACTACCCGCACTAGTGCTTTGTTTCTGGTCATTTGTTTCAGCAAGTTAGTGCACGGTTTTACTACCCGCACTAGTGCTTTGTATCTGGTCATTTCTTTCAGCAAGTTAGTAAACGGTTTTACTACCCGCACTAGTGCTTTGTTTCTGGTCATTTCTTTCAGCAAGTTAGTGCACGGTTTTACTACCCGCACTAGTGCTTTGTATCTGGTCATTTCTTTCAGCAAGTTAGTAAACGGTTTTACTACCCGCACTAGTGCTTTGTTTCTGGTCATTTGTTTCAGCAAGTTAGTGGACGGTTTTACCACCCTCACGAGAGCTTTGTTTCTGGTCATTTGTTTCAGCAAGTTAGTAAACGGTTTTACTACCCGCACTAGTGCTTTGTATCTGGTCATTTCTTTCAGCAAGTTAGTAAACGGTTTTACTACCCGCACTAGTGCTTTGTTTCTGGTCATTTGTTTCAGCAAGTTAGTGCACGGTTTTACTACCCGCACTAGTGCTTTGTATCTGGTCATTTCTTTCAGCAAGTTAGTAAACGGTTTTACTACCCGCACTAGTGCTTTGTTTCTGGTCATTTGTTTCAGCAAGTTAGTGCACGGTTTTACTACCCGCACTAGTGCTTTGTATCTGGTCATTTCTTTCAGCAAGTTAGTAAACGGTTTTACTACCCGCACTAGTGCTTTGTTTCTGGTCATTTGTTTCAGCAAGTTAGTGCACGGTTTTACTACCCGCACTAGTGCTTTGTATCTGGTCATTTCTTTCAGCAAGTTAGTAAACGGTGTTACTACCCGCACTAGTGCTTTGTTTCTGGTCATTTCTTTCAGCAAGTTAGTGCACGGTTTTACTACCCGCACTAGTGCTTTGTATCTGGTCATTTCTTTCAGCAAGTTAGTAAACGGTTTTACTACCCGCACTAGTGCTTTGTTTCTGGTCATTTCTTTCAGCAAGCTAGTGCACGGTTTTACTACCCGCACTAGTGCTTTGTATCTGGTCATTTCTTTCAGCAAGTTAGTACACGGTTTTACTACCCGCACTAGTGCTTTGTTTCTGGTCATTTCTTTCAGCAAGTTAGTGCACGGTTTTACTACCCGCACTAGTGCTTTGTTTCTGGTCATTTCTTTCAGCAAGTTAGTACACGGTTTTACTACCCGCACTAGTGCTTTGTTTCTGGTCATTTCTTTCAGCAAGTTAGTGCACGGTTTTACTACCCGCACTAGTGCTTTGTATCTGGTCATTTTTTTCAGCAAGTTAGTAAACGGTTTTACTACCCGCACTAGTGCTTTGTTTCTGGTCATTTCTTTCAGCAAGCTAGTGCACGGTTTTACTACCCGCACTAGTGCTTTGTTTCTGGTCATTTCTTTCAGCAAGTTAGTACACGGTTTTACTACCCGCACTAGTGCTTTGTTTCTGGTCATTTCTTTCAGCAAGCTAGTGCACGGTTTTACTACCCGCACTAGTGCTTTGTTTCTGGTCATTTCTTTCAGCAAGCTAGTGCACGGTTTTACTACCCGCACTAGTGCTTTGTTTCTGGTCATTTCTTTCAGCAAGCTAGTGCACGGTTTTACTACCCGCACTAGTGCTTTGTTTCTGGTCATTTCTTTCAGCAAGCTAGTGCACGGTTTTACTACCCGCACTAGTGCTTTGTTTCTGGTCATTTGTTTCAGCAAGTTAATGCACGGTTTTACTACTCGCATTAGTGCTTTGTTTCTGGTCATTTGTTTCAGCAAGTTAATGCACGGTTTTACTACCCGCACTAGTGCTTTGTTTCTGGTCATTTCTTTCAGCAAGCTAGTGCACGGTTTTACTACCCGCACTAGTGCTTTGTTTCTGGTCATTTCTTTCAGCAAGCTAGTGCACGGTTTTACTACCCGCACTAGTGCTTTGTTTCTGGTCATTTCTTTCAGCAAGCTAGTGCACGGTTTTACTACCCGCACTAGTGCTTTGTTTCTGGTCATTTCTTTCAGCAAGCTAGTGCACGGTTTTACTACCCGCACTAGTGCTTTGTTTCTGGTCATTTGTTTCAGCAAGTTAATGCACGGTTTTACTACTCGCATTAGTGCTTTGTTTCTGGTCATTTGTTTCAGCAAGTTAATGCACGGTTTTACTACCCGAACTAGTGCTTTGTTTCTGGTCATTTGTTTCAGCAAGTTAATGCACGGTTTTACTACTCGCATTAGTGCTTTGTTTCTGGTCATTTGTTTCAGCAAGTTAATGCACGGTTTTACTACCCGAACTAGTGCTTTGTTTCTGGTCATTTCTTTCAGCAAGCTAGTGCACGGTTTTACTACTCGCATTAGTGCTTTGTTTCTGGTCATTTGTTTCAGCAAGTTAATGCACGGTTTTACTACTCGCATTAGTGCTTTGTTTCTGGTCATTTGTTTCAGCAAGTTAATGCACGGTTTTACTACCCGAACTAGTGCTTTGTTTCTGGTCATTTCTTTCAGCAAGCTAGTGCACGGTTTTACTACTCGCATTAGTGCTTTGTTTCTGGTCATTTGTTTCAGCAAGTTAATGCACGGTTTTACTACTCGCATTAGTGCTTTGTTTCTGGTCATTTGTTTCAGCAAGTTAATGCACGGTTTTACTACCCGAACTAGTGCTTTGTTTCTGGTCATTTCTTTCAGCAAGCTAGTGCACGGCTTTACTTCCCGCCTTAGTGCTTTGCTTCTTGTCATTTCTTTCAGCAAGTTAGTGGATGGTTTTACTTCCCGCACTAGTGCTTCGTTTCTGGTCATTTCTTTCCAGTTAGTGGATGGATTGACTTCCCGCACTAGTGCTTTGTTTCTGGTCATTTCTTTCAACAAGTTAGTGGACGGTTTTACTTCCCGCACTAGTGCTTTGCGTTTGGGCATTTCTTTCAACAAGTTAGTGGATGGTTGTACTTCCCGCACTAGTGCTTTGCATTTGGTCATTTCTTTCAACAAGTTAGTGGACGGTTTTACTTCCCGCACTAGTGCTTTGTTTCTGGTCATTTCTTTCAGCAAGTTAGTGGACGGTTTTACTACTCGCACTAGTGCTTTGTTTCTGGTCATTTCTTTCAGCAAGTTAGTGGACGGTTTTACTACCCGCACTAGTGCTTTGTTTCTGGTCATTTCTTTCAGCAAGTTAGTACACGGTTTTACTACCCGCACTAGTGCTTTGTTTCTGGTCATTTCTTTCAGCAAGTTAGTGGACGGTTTTACTACCCGCACTAGTGGTCTGCTTCTGGTCAATTCTTTCACCAAGTTAGTGGTTGGTTTTACTACCCGCACTAGTGCTTTGTTTCTGGTCATTTCTTTCAGCAAGTTAGTGGACGGTTTTACTACCCGCACTAGTGGTCTGCTTCTGGTCAATTCTTTCAGCAAGTTAGTACACGGTTTTACTACCCGCACTAGTGCTTTGTTTCTGGTCATTTCTTTCAGCAAGTTAGTGGACGGTTTTACTACCCGCACTAGTGGTCTGCTTCTGATCATTTCTTTCACCAAGTTAGTGGTTGGTTTTACTACCCGCATTAGTGGTCTGCTTTTGTTCATTTGTTTCAAGTTAGTGGATGGTTTTACTTCCCTCACTAGTGGTCTGCTTTTGTTCATTTGTTTCAAGTTAGTGGATGGTTTTACTTCCCTCACTAGTGGTCTGCTTTTGTTCATTTGTTTCAAGTTAGTGGATGGTTGTACTTCCCGCACTAGTGGTCTGCTTTTGGTCATTTGTTTCAAGTTAGTGGATGGTTTTACTTCCCACACTAGTGCACTGCTTTTGGTCATTTCTTTCAAGATAGTGGGCGGTTTTACTTCCCGCACTAGTGGTTTGCTTTTCATTTCTTTCAAGTTAGTGGATGGTTTTACTTCCCACACTAGTGCACTGCTTTTGGTCATTTCTTTCAAGATAGTGGGCGGTTTTACTTCCCGCACTAGTGGTTTGCTTTTGGTCATTTCTTTCAAGTTAGTGGACGGTTTTACTACCCTCACTAGTGGTCAGCTTTTGTTCATTTCTTACAAGTTAGTGGACGGTTTTACTACCCTCACTAGTGGTCTGCTTTTGTTCATTTCTTACAAGTTAGTGGACGGTTTTACTACCCTCACTAGTGGTCTGCCTTTGGTCATTTCTTTCAAGTTAATGGACGGTTTTACTACCCTCACTAGTGGTCTGCCTTTGGTCATTTCTTTCAAGTTAGTGGACGGTTTTAATTCGCGCACTAGTGGTCGGCTTTTGGTCTTTTCGGTCAAGTTATTCTACGGTTTTACTACCCTCACTAGTGGTCTGCTTTTGGTCATTTCTTTCAACAAATTAATGAATGGTTTTACTTCCCGCACTAGTGGTCTGCTTCTGGTCATTTGTTTCAGCAAGTTAGTGGATGGTTTTACTTCCCGCACTAGTGGTCTGCTTCTGGTCATTTCTTTCAGCAAGTTACTGGATGGTTTTACTTCCCGCACTAGTGGTCTGCTTCTGGTCATTTGTTTCAGCAAGTTACTGGACGGTTTTACTTCCCACACTAGTGGTCTGCTTTTGGTCATTTGTTTCAGCACTGAAATTTCTTTTATTTTAATAACGACCGCAATGCACGTGGGAATGTGAACTTCCGATCCATAACAGGAATAGGTATTGCTAAGTACCACGGATTATTTACTAGGTCCAAAAAATGTTTTGGGTTTTGGAAAATTAAAAATTCGGTCCCGTTAAAACGAGTTGCTAGGAAATTACTTCAAAACCCAACGGGAAATTTCCCATGTAGCACAGGATTAACTCGTTTACTAATATAGAATTGATTCATTCTTCTGCCACCTTTCAACGTTTTCGTTTTGTGCAAATCACAGGATATTGTGATTGAAAAGCGCTTACGATGCACAGCACAGTTAAAAATTAAATGTGGCCGCCATTTATCTTGCAGTGAGACTTTGGTCAACCTCTTTGAAACGAAATGTTTTGTAAATATGTTTATATGTTTTATTGTGATGAAGCAGATCTCCGCGCCGCAAATAAAAGAGTCAAGAAGTTGCAAAAACACACATCGCCGCACCATTTAATAACATTTTCTAATTTATAGATTGTGTAGCTATAGTATTCAAGAAATACCTGGCCCGTCTCCCGTTTGTAGATATCAGATACTTCCTGTCCTTCACATGACTCTCTCTCTCATTTATTAGTGCATATACAAACTATTCTCACTAAAGCTTATTTTTTTATCTACTACATTTTAATCCAAACAAACCTTTACAGAAACAGCTGCATTACACATATCGTTATAGATACAAGCGGTAGTCAAATGTTTAACAACTGATCGCTATATGCTGGCCTTAAAATTCCATACTGTCTCCATGACATTGCGAGAAACAACTGAATGTCAACAGGACTTTAAAGAATGACCAAGTAATAAAGAGTTCAAACCATTAATAACGAATATCTCGGAAATGGCTTACGCCACAAAAACACTTATTTGAAATAAATTGTGTGTTTTAAAGAGATCTACATTTCTTGTGTACTATAGTTGCGTCTATTGCTTAAAGACAATTGGTAGAGATTGCTTTTTGTCAATTGTAAAAAAAAAAACAGTTTTCTCTAGAATTACACCATCTAGGACAATGAATGTTTTACTACTTATTAAAGAAGGTTATGTGAGTATACTGTTATCAAGATTTTTAACTAGCTTTTAATCTTTTAATAATAAAACATTTCAATATCGCAAAATAATTTCTAAAAACATTTCACTTTCCTTTATAGATGCACTTTTCTCTAAAAATGAAGATCAGAACCCCGCCAATATTTTTACGAGTTTTATGAGTAGTTAAGGTAGCCCGTTAACTATTTGTCCGTTTGAGGGACAAATTTAGTTTTAAAAAATTGTCACAAGAAAATAATTTTTTGCTGTAATTTTTTATATTTATGTTTTTTTTTTTACTTCGAAGCCATATAATTTAGGATGAAAATCTTTAAGCTACTAAATGCTGTGCTCGTATAACCACAACAAACTTCAAACAAATACATTTTCAGAAAAAAGTATCCTACCTGAAGTTTAAAAAAGACAAGCTGAGGACATTGTTAATACCAATAACTGGGGCACAAGAGCCCTTTAAAGCTCGAAATAATAGCTATGTTCCTTACGCCATTTATAATCCATCTCAGCAAAAGAAGAAGGTTTACAACATTCCTTCTGAATGAGGAAATTCAGAATATACCTACATTTCATTATCTTTAATCCAAATTGTCAGAGTCATCTTTTAGAAAATCAAACGTTCCATGTTAAAGTTAGTTTGGGGTGTGGGATCTTTGGAAAGTACTCAACTTAAATACCAAGTTTGGTGTTTTTGCGTTATGCTCCTCACAGATCTTTTTCTAAAACTGTTTTTTTTATTCAGGGGCCTCAAAACATGTATTTCCGGTGAAATATCGTATAGACTTTTTGAGTGGGATGCAATACCTTCTCTATGTGAAATGTGACGTTTCCTAATCACATGATTTTCTCTACTCTACTTCCATTGCAGATGTAAGAAGAATACAGTGGATTACTGCTATAGTCCCTGCTCTTTGTTTGACCAAACCAGTACAAAGAATAATGCCACAAAAAAGTTAATAAACTGTGTGCTTTAACGAGATGTGTAGTGAGATTTTGTCTTGCTGTTTACAAAAGTCATTCACAAGAATAATGCCACAAAAAAGTTAATAAACTGTGTGCTTTAACGAGATGTGTAGTGAGATTTTGTCTTACTGTTTACAAAAGTCATTCACAAGAATAATGCCACAAAAAAGTTAATAAACTGTGTGCTTTAACAAGATGTGTAGTGAGATTTTGTCTTGCTGTTTACAAAAGTCGTTCACAAGAATAATGCCACAAAAAAGTTAATAAACTGTGTGCTTTAACGAGATGTGTAGTGAGATTTTGTCTTGCTGTTTACAAAAGTCATTCACAAGAATAATGCCACAAAAAAGTTAATAAACTGTGTGCTTTAACGAGATGTGTAGTGAGATTTTGTCTTGCTGTTTACAAAAGTCGTTCACAAGAATAATGCCACAAAAAAGTTAATAAACTGTGTGCTTTAACGAGATGTGTAGTGAGATTTTGTCTTGCTGTTTACAAAAGTCATTCACAAGAATAATGCCACAAAAAAGTTAATAAACTGTGTGCTTTAACGAGATGTGTAGTGAGATTTTGTCTTGCTGTTTACAAAAGTCGTTCACAAGAATAATGCCACAAAAAAGTTAATAAACTGTGTGCTTTAACAAGATGTGTAGTGAGATTTTGTCTTGCTGTTTACAAAAGTCATTCACAAGAATAATGCCACAAAAAAGTTAATAAACTGTGTGCTTTAACGAGATGTGTAGTGAGATTTTGTCTTGCTGTTTACAAAAGTCGTTCACAAGAATAATGCCACAAAAAAGTTAATAAACTGTGTGCTTTAACAAGATGTGTAGTGAGATTTTGTCTTGCTGTTTACAAAAGTCATTCACAAGAATAATGCCACAAAAAAGTTAATAAACTGTGTGCTTTAACGAGATGTGTAGTGAGATTTTGTCTTGCTGTTTACAAAAGTCGTTCACAAGAATAATGCCACAAAAAAGTTAATAAACTGTGTGCTTTAACGAGATGTGTAGTGAGATTTTGTCTTACTGTTTACAAAAGTCGTTCAGAATGAAGAGCACTTCGCAGCCTATTACCAAAAAATTCAACATTTCATGTCTCATGGAAATATCACAGAAAAGTAGAATAAGACGACTGAAAAACTCAATGGTATCGCCGGGATTTAACCACGGATTTGCCGGTTTCCATCCGATTGCTCTAACCACTGAACTACCATAGCAACATCCCGGTACGACATTAAATTAGAGCAAGCAGACGGAGCCCGGAAGATCCGTGGTTCAAATCCCGGCGATACCATTGAGTTTTTCAGACGTCTGATACCACTTTTCCAACCTTGACCAACACATGCTTGTGTGGAAGAACAATTAATTCCATGTGGTATTTTAATCGATATCTTTCGTTACGGCTATCTTTGAGGAAAAAACAAATATTTTTCCAATCAAAGGACATTTTCTTGATAATCTTAACGTCGGTATCCGAAATTTTCTTTTTGGGTTACTGCTATATATAACACACACACACTCAGACCATTTTATAAAATCCACATACTCCTTTTTGGGAGGTGATTTCCGGTGCCTCAAAACGTGTACTTCTGGTGAAGCCCCGCGTAAAATTATAAACATGTGCTTAAATAGGCGAAGATATTTATCAACAATCACAGCAGTATCAATATTTCTATTACGTCATAGCGTAACAACGTAAATCTCACACAGCGAGACTGTCAGATGTTTATAGTAACGGCCGCCTACATGATTTTGTCACAATAGCCTACGTCATACTACTAAACAAATTTTATTGGCAATTGAATAAAAAGTATCAAGTCTCCTGTAGGATTTAAACATTTTTGAAAGTCGTCTACTGTGAACGTGTGTCACTTTTGCCTCTGTTCGCGAATGTCGCAAGGAACTCAGTTAATAGATTTATTAATATTAAACATTTTTGAAAGTCGCCTACTATGAACGTGTGTCACTTTTGTCTGTGTTGGCGAATGTCGCAAGGCACTCAGGTAATAGATTTATTAATATTAAACATTTTTGAAAGTCCCCTACTGTGAACGTGTGTCACTTTAGTCTCTGTTCGCGAATGTCGCAAGGAACTCAGTTAATAGATTTATTAATATTAAACATTTTTGAAAGTCCCCTACTGTGAACGTGTGTCACTTTTGTCTGTGTTCGCGAATGTCGCAAGGAACTTAGTTAATAGATTTATTAATATTAAACATTTTTGAAAGTCCCCTACTGTGAACGTGTGTCTCTTTTGTCTCTGTTCGCGAATGTCGCAAGGAACTCAGTTAATAGATTTATTAATATTAAACATTTTTGAAAGTCGCCTACTGTGAACGTGTGTCACTTTTGTCTCTCTTCGCGAATGTCGCAAGGAACCCAGTTAATAGATTTATTAATATTAAACATTTTTGAAAGTCGCCTACTGTGAACGTGTGTCACTTTTGCCTCTGTTCGCGAATGTCGCAAGGAACTCAGTTAATAGATTTATTAATATTAAACATTTTTGAAAGTCGCCTACTGTGAACGTGTGTCACTTTTGTCTGTGTTCGCGAATGTCGCAAGGAACTCAGTTTATAGATTTATTAATATTAAACATTTTTGAAAGTCGCCTACTGTGAACGTGTGTCACTTTTGCCTCTGTTCGCGAATGTCGCAAGGAACTCAGTTAATAGATTTATTAATATTAAACATTTTTGAAAGTCGCCTACTGTGAACGTGTGTCACTTTTGTCTGTGTTCGCGAATGTCGCAAGGAACTCAGTTTATAGATTTATTAATATTAAACATTTTTGAAAGTCGCCTACTGTGAACGTGTGTCACTTTTGTCTGTGTTCGCGAATGTCGCAAGGAAC
The DNA here is from genome assembly GCA_030765065.1 of Deroplatys truncata. Lineage (NCBI taxonomy): Eukaryota > Metazoa > Arthropoda > Insecta > Mantodea > Mantidae > Deroplatys > Deroplatys truncata. Next base: position 212,495,426 of record CM060980.1, on the reverse strand, counting down.
TCAGTTAATAGATTTATTAATATTAAACATTTTTGAAAGTCGCCTACTGTGAACGTGTGTCACTTTTGCCTCTGTTCGCGAATGTCGCAAGGAACTCAGTTAATAGATTTATTAATATTAAACATTTTTGAAAGTCGCCTACTGTGAAAGTGTGTCGCTTTTGTCTGTGTTCGCGAATGTCGCAAGGAACTCAGTTAATAGATTTACTAATATTAAACATTTTTGAAAGTCGCCTACTGTGAACGTGTGTCACTTTTGTCTGTGTTCGCGAATGTCGCAAGGAACTCAGTTAATAGATTTATTAATATTAAACATTTTTGAAAGTCGCCTACTGTGAACGTGTGTCACATTTGTCTGTGTTCTCGAATAATGCAAGGAACTCAGTTAATAGATTTATTAATATTAAACATTTTTGAAAGTCGCCTACTGTGAACGTGTGTCACTTTTGCCTTTGTTCGCGAATGTCGCAAGGAACTCAGTTAATAGATTTATTAATATTAAACATTTTTGAAAGTCGCCTACTGTGAAAGTGTGTCGCTTTTGTCTGTGTTCGCGAATGTCGCAAGGAACTCAGTTAATAGAATTATTAATATTAAACATTTTTGAAAGTCCCCTACTGTGAACGTGTGTCACTTTTGCCTCTGTTCGCGAATGTCGCAAGGAACTCAGTTAATAGATTTATTAATATTAAACATTTTTGAAAGTCGCCTACTGTGAAAGTGTGTCACTTTTGTCTGTGTTCGCGAACGTCGCAAGGAACTCTGTTAATAGATTTATTAATATTAAACATTTTTGAAAGTCGCCTACTGTGAACGTGTGTCACTTTTGCCTCTGTTCGCGAATGTCGCAAGGAACTCAGTTTATAGATTTATTAATATTAAACATTTTTGAAAGTCGCCTACTGTGAACGTGTGTCACTTTTGCCTCTGTTCGCGAATGTCGCAAGGAACTCAGTTAATAGATTTCGCAGAAAAAGAAAGATGGCCTCCCCATTACTGGAAGGAAGGGCGAGTTTAAGGGAAGCATAATTAATTCTCTATATAATCCGACAGAGCGGCGCTAGCATCGCATGAAAACCACCTCCAACACAACAAAGTTAAGTGCGTTTCAATTTGTGTGCTTTCCTTTGATGGGTAAAAGATTTGACCAATGAGATTTCGAGAGGGGCGGGCATTGCAGGAAACGAGGTAGCGTCGCGATTGGTCGGAGCGGAGCGGGAGAAGGGGATAGCAAGTTTGGGGGGCTAGGGGCCCGCAGTAGCGCACAGAGTGGCATGTTGAGATGTTGGAGGACGACGATCAGGAGATTAACGTGGAAACGGACAGCAGGCAGGAGGAGGAAGACGACGACGAGGATAGCGGCAGTAGCATCGCGGCGCCCGGACGTCGCTTCCTGACGCCGTCCCCTCCCCCGACCTCGTCGTCGGTCACCTCTCTGCCTTTCAGCATTTCCAGACTCCTGGGAAATGAGAACGAAAAGACAGATAACGTCGCGGTGTCGACGGCAGGGTCGCCTCTGCCCCTGTTGGGCCCTGGGTCCCTGTACACCCACCCCGCCATCGTCCACGGCCTGGTGTACAACGCGGCAGGAGTCATCAGGGTGCCCGCACACAGACCGCCGCCACCGCCTCCACCGCCCCCGACGGCGACAGGCACCACGTTCCCTTGGCTTGCCACCATGGACCCCAGAAGTGCTGCAGCGGCGGTCTTCGCCTCCCAAGTCAAAGAGCGTCTCACCGGTGAGTCAGTCAGCACTAACCTAATATCAGCAATCATAATTCGTTTAATTTCACCTGTCAATATTTTTAATCATTGCTGTGTTTCAGTAACCGTGTTATTATCGGATTCCCTTGTGTGCCGTTACAAATGAGAACTGACATCTCTAACGCTCTGTAAAAATCACACTCACCCCTCCCCCTCTAATACACACACGCGCGCTGTCGGTGTCTTCAAACAACGTTAAAAATCAACTGGCAGCCAATTAGCTGCTGCTGCTGCTGCTGCTGCCGGTTCAGGAGTTGCACTCCTTCACTTTTAATATTCACTCGCTCCGTAATGTGTTATACCTTAGCAATTGTACATTCCAGATAAACAATTATACTGGCAGTATGACAATATTTATATATAATATACATTCAGATGAACAATTATACTGGCAGTATGCACAATATTTATATATAATATACATTCAGATGAACAATTATACTGGCAGTATGCACAATATTTATATATAATATACATTCAGATGAACAATTATACTGGCAGTATGCACAATATTTATATATAATATACATTCAGATGAACAATTATACTGGCAGTATGCACAATATTTATATATAATATACATTCAGATAAACAATTATACTGGCAGTATGCACAATATTTATATATAATATACATTCCAGATAAACAATTATACTGGCAGTATGCACAATATTTATATATAATATACATTCAGATGAACAATTATACCGGCAGTATGCACAATACTTATATATAATATACATTCCAAATGAACAATTATACTGGCAGTATGCACAATATTTATATATAATATACATTCAGATGAACAATTATACTGGCAGTATGCACAATATTTATATATAATATACATTCAGATGAACAATTATACTGGCAGTATGCACAATATTTATATATAATATACATTCAGATGAACAATTATACTGGCAGTATGCACAATATTTATATATAATATACATTCCAAATGAACAATTATACTGGCAGTATGCACAATATTTATATATAACATACATTCCAAATGAACAATTATACTGGCAGTATGCACAATATTTATATATAATATACATTCAGATAAACAATTATACTGGCAGTATGCACAATATTTATATATAATATACATTCAGATGAACAATTATACTGGCAGTATGCACAATATTTATATATAATATACATTCCAAATGAACAATTATACTGGCAGTATGCACAATATTTATATATAATATACATTCAGATGAACAATTATACTGGCAGTATGCACAATATTTATATATAATATACATTCAGATGAACAATTATACTGGCAGTATGCACAATATTTATATATAATATACATTCAGATGAACAATTATACTGGCAGTATGCACAATATTTATATATAATATACATTCAGATGAACAATTATACTGGCAGTATGCACAATATTTATATATAATATACATTCCAAATGAACAATTTACTGGCAGTATGCACAATATGTATATATAATATACATTCCAAATGAACAATTTACTGGCAGTATGCACAATATTTATATATAATATACATTCCAAATGAACAATTTACTGGCAGTATGCACAATATTTATTTATAATATACATTCAGATGAACAATTATACTGGCAGTATGCACAATATTTATATATAATATACATTCCAAATGAACAATTTACTGGCAGTATGCACAATATTTATATATAATATACATTCCAAATGAACAATTTACTGGCAGTGTGTAGAATATTTATGGATAATACACATTCTACATGTAATTTGATATTGGCAACACCGTTATATATAATTTATTGCAAGTATACAAGAAGTAGTGTTTATCGCACATTGGTACGTCTAAATGGATACGTGATTAAGGAAAAAATACTAAATATTTGTAACTTATCAATCTTAAGGAAAAATCCATGGAAAATAGATATGATGCGTAATACTCACTTTATTTTACTGCTTATAAGTTAATTTATTTTTCTTCTTACTTAATAAAATATTAATATAAAAGCTTATTTTTCTATTTCTCTCTTGTTAATCGGTCATATTAAGTGTTCCCAATAAATTACATTTGAATGCAAATATTTCGGAAATGCTTAAACTCCCCAACTTGACCTCTTCTCGAGTTGTTCAGCAGTTTTGTAAAATTCAGTATATTAAACAGAAGTTTTAAGGCATATTATAAAAATCCCAAGATAATACCTTTCGTTTACAATTTCAAACATATTTAGATAAAAGCATTTTTAAATATCTTCTATATAAAGGTTTCCTTAGGGGAGAGGGATAATTTCTTTTAAAATTTTGCCTTTTTCCTTAGAAAATGTGCAGTTTAGAAATGAGAGTGGAAAAATGTAAAAATACTGTTGACGCGCACGCAAGGTTCAGAGAATAACTTCAAAAGATATAGGTAGGTAGGACCGTGTGCTAGATCACCGAACTCAGTTTAAAACTTCAATAGAGATTCCGTGATCCATTTGATGTTTCTTTCTGCATTTACCTATACGAAGTATTGTATTCCAACTTCCAGTCGAGATTTCAAAGGAAATACGTGCTTTGAGGTCCCTGAATCCAAAAAGGTCTGTGTTTGCGCGTGTGCCTGTGAAGAGCTCAATTGAAAAACGAAAAGTCGGTTAAACACCAAACTTTGTATTTAACTACCCTTAACATGGACAACATTTTTATTGAAATATCATGTATTTAGCACATTTGCATGAGAAATAAAATTTATATCTTGGATTTTCTGCGAAGTCCTCTTCATTCTGAATGACTTTCGTATAACCGGTAAACCGAGGCAAGAGAAAGTGTTACTACACAAAAAATGTACATGTCGTTAAAGCATACAGTTTTTCACATAAAAAGTATAGTTGTATATATTTTGAGTTGACTATTTCCGAGATATTCGTTGCTACTTTTCTCAACTGGAAAGTCGCTATTCGTTTTTTCTCGTGGCGATCACATAGCGATACGCTCTTTAAAAACCTGACTATCGTACTCTATTAACTTGAATAAGAAGAGAGTGTCATGTGAATGTCCCCAACATATGATTCAAACTAACAAATTTATTGAATCCTAGCATTATAAAACATACTCACGGATCCCACAAGCATGCTTAGCAGCAGTGACGTAATAAATCTATTGAAAACGTGTGCATCTATTCCACTCTAATTGCCTCTTAACCCACAAACTTGTAAAGCCTTCTGCAATATCGCCCTTTTGATTCGATTATGTTTTGTATCTAGTAGGCAATGTGTTAATCGATTCTCGACTGAATTGCAACATATTAATGGTAAACAGTTTGTTTTCTTCTTCTCCACTCACATAATTGTCTGCCTCTCATTTCATTTTAGAAGTCAACAAAGAAGAAAGCTTCTGTAGTTATGACGTCTCTTTTCGGCCAATAAATTTACTTCTCTTATTTGGGAATTTATTATGAAAATGCTACGTCAATAATTATTGTGGTTTGAATATTGAGGAGTTAATGAAGGTGATTATTGCTCCGTCAGACCAAAACCATTTTCATTCCAATTTCAAATACATCAGAAACAAATTTGCTCTACTAAATAATTTTGAAGTTAAGCTGAATCGGTCTAATTTTCAAAGAATTTTAAAAGTGATAAAATAAAAAATGTTGGAAAATTACACATTACGCAAACTAATAGGTATTGTGTATTGTTTCTGCATATTAAAAACGAAAGTTTGAGTTTTTACTTTCTCTACTACGTATAGTAAGTAGGAGAAGGATTGTAGTCCATCCAAAAATTAAACGAAAATTTGGATAAATACTAAACTTTGTATTCAAGTTCAACATGCGATACGAAGACTTAAGAAAAACCCTATTCTAACTACCTACCCTTCACATGGAACATTTGTTTTCTTTTCTAAAAGGTGGCTCTATCATACATTAAAGAAATTTACTTTAAAATGGAAGTCCTCAATCAGAAGAAATTTGGTATAATCTTGTAAACGTTAAGCGATAGACGAAAACATATATACCTCTTTAAAACACACAATTTATTCTTCTTTGTGCCATCAGCCATTTCCGAATTATCCGATATTAATTTTGGAATTGTTCATTCTTTTTAAGTCCTGTCAACATTCAGTTGTTACTGGTGATGTCATGGAAACGGTACGGAATTTAATGCAGCTATTTCTGCAAGGTTTATCTACGTTAAAATGAAGCAGATGGAAAAATAAGCTAATAAGCAGTAGAGGGTAGAGAAAGTCGTGTGAACGTAACAGACTTTTCTACAACAATTAGTTGTTAAAATAAAAAATGGACAGGTACGATAGATCCTTTTGTAAAATCTGAATTTTTATATCAATATTGTTTAAATTGCATTTTTATTAGAACAATGAATTTATACGAAATAAATTAATATTTACAAGCCAGAACTTCGAAACACTACCGTTAGTGTTTATAATAACTGGATGTCTTAAATACTGTACATTTTCTAAAATGCATTTCCTACGTTAACTGAGCTTATAAACGAGATTAAATTACCTAAAGACAACGTTTACGAGGAAATGAATCATCTGTGGAGAATAATGTTCAGAAAATATACGACGGTTGTTATCCAAAGTGAAATTACGAGTCTGTTGAAAGGAAAGCAACCACTTGTAAACCACACACAGAGTTCTGTTCCAATCTAAGAAAATGTGATGGCACTAAAACAGATGAACGTAGGAGGGAAAAATCTGATGTGTTACACTCACATCACTTTCTCTACTCTTGTACAAACTGTTTTTACAAACGCTTATTCTCCATCTACTTCATCTTCATCGAGATAAACATTTGCAGAGTCTATCTTATTGCTAATTTTCTTGTAGATGTAAGGGGAATATATATTTACAAGGGCAATATAGAAATACAGTAGCCTTTAAGCACATACATATCTCTTAATAACTGGTTGCTAGGTGCAGCACCATTCCCTTTGCCACAGATTAATACTCTTTGCATATCCAAGACAAAAAAATGAATAACGAATTCCCATTTGAGAAAATAAGTATTGAAAAATTTAAGGGAATAACAAGCAATATCTCGAAAATGGTTCACTAAACAAACAAATGTATATGACATAAATTGTGTATTTTAATGCGATCTACATTTTTTGTGTAGTAAAATTTTGTCTATCTCTTATGGTTTACCAGTTAGTGCAAAAGTCGTTCACAATGAAGAATACTTTTGGAGACATTCCCAGGAAATTCTAGATATACATTTTATTTGTCATAAAAATATCTTAAACATATGATATTTTAATCAAAATCATTAGAGCCATTTTTGAGAAAATTAAAATTTTCAAAAAATGTTCCATGTCAAGGGTAATCTGGGGTGGGGGGATTTTCTTGAAAACCTTCGTGTCGCATCTCTGGAAGATACTAAACCTAAATACCAAATTTGGTGTTTATCCAACTGTTCGTTTCTGAGTTATGCTGTTTACAGACAGACACACACACACACGGACATGTTTCCAAAAATGCTTTTTTTGGATTCAGGAGGTCTCAAAACATGTATTTCCGGTGAAATCTCGGTATCGAATTTTTGGGTGGAATACAATACTTCCCCTACTTGCTATACGTAGCAGAGAAAGTAAAAACAACTCATGACTTTCTTTATCGTTTATTAGTGGGGATCTTACGATAGGTTTTTCTGTCTACTTCATTCTAATGTAAACAAACCTTTACAGAAACAGCTACAATTTGTTATATGAAGAGAACAGCGATAATCAAATGTTTAAGAACTGGCCTTAAAATTCCATACTGTTTCCATGACATCGCGAGAAACAACTGAATGTTGACACGACTTTAAAAGAAGAAAAAATATTGAACAATTCGAAGCATTAATAACGGATATCTCGGAAACGACTTATGCCATAAAAAAATTTGCTTGAAATAAATTGTATGTTTTAAAGGGATCCACAGTCTTTGTCTGGTAGGTTTTCGTCTATCGCTTAACGTTTACCAGTTACACAGGATTAGACAAAATGTCTTGCAAATGGAGAGGACTTCCCAGAGAACACATGTACATTTTATTTACCATGTAAATATCTTTAATGTAATTATGGTATTTTAACCAAAAAAATAAAAAAATGAAAAGTCATACAAAGGGTAGTTTGGGATGGAGGGATTTTTTTGAAAACCTTCGTGTCACATGTTTGGAAGATACTGAATTTAAATACAAAGTTTGGTGTTTTTCATTTTTGATTTCTACTGTTCAGAGACAACTTACACGGACCTGTTTTCTAAAAATCCTACTTTTTTATTCAGGGGACCTCAAAACGTGTATTTCTGGTGAAAATTGGGATCGAAGTTTAGGGTGGAATGCAATAGCTTACCTACCTATGTAGAGAAAATACAAAATATCACTCCAGCTTGCTATAGTCGTAACGTGCGATGTCCAGCGACTGACTACACATTATTCTGTGTAATCTTGATTATAAACAACATGTAAATGTCTGAATTTAAAATAAATCTGATGTGTTACACTCACATGACTTTCTCTACTCTTGTACAAACTATTTTTACAAACGCTTATTCTCCATCTACTTCATGTTAATCGAGATATCGAGATGTCGATCTTATTGGTAATTTTCTTGTAGGTGCAAGGGGAATATGGTAGGTTTTAAGCGCTGGTTGCTATGTGACGCATTCCATTCTCTTTGCATGTCCAGAACATAAAAAAATCTGATGTGTTACACTCACATAACTTTCTCTACTCTTGTACAATCTAATTTTACAAACGCCTATTCTCCATATGCTTCATGTTAATCGAGATATCGAGATGTCAATCTTATTGGTAATTTTCTTGTAGATGCAAGGGGAATATGGTAGCTTTTAAGCGATAGTCAAATATTTTAACGCTGGTTGCTATGTGGCGAATTCCATTCTCTTTGCATGTTCAGGACATAAAAAAATGAATAACGAATTTGAGAAAAAGTATAAGTATTGGAAAATTTAAGGAAATAACAAGCAATATCTCGAAAACGGTTCACTCAACAAAAGAAACGTATATGACATAAGTTGTGTATTTTAACGCGATCTACATTTTTTGTGTAGTAAAATTTTGTCTATCTCTTATGGTTTACCAGTTATGCAAAAGTCGTTCACAATGAAGAATATTTTTGGAGACATTCCCAGAAAATTCGAGATATACATTTTATTTGTCATGGCAATATCTTAAACATATGATATTTTAATCAAAATCGTTAGAGCCGTTTTTGAGAAAATTAAAATTTTCGAAAAATGTTCCATGTAAAGGGTAGTCTGGGGTGGGGGATTTTCTTGAAAACCTTCGTGTCGCATCTCTGGAAGATACTGAACCTAAATACCAAGTTTGGTGTTTATCCGACTGTTCGTTTTTGAGTTATGCTGTTCACAGACACACAGACACACAGACACACAGACAGACACACACACGGACATGTTTCCAAAAATGCTTTTTTTGGATTCAGTGATTCTCAAAACATGTATTTCCGGTGAAATCTCGGTATCGAATTTTTGGGTGGAATGCAATACTTCCCCTACTTACTATACGTAGTAGAGAAAGTAAAAAATGAATAACGAATTTGAGAAAAAGTATAAGTATTGGAAAATTTAAGGGAATAACAAGCAATATCTCGAAAATGGTTCACCCAACAAAAAAAATGTATATGACATAAATTGTGTATTTTAACGCGATCTACATTTTCTGTGTAGTAAAAGTTTGTCTATCTCTTATGGTTTACCAGTTATGCAAAAGTCGTTCACAATGAAGAATACTTTTGGGGACCTTCCCAGGAAATTCAAGATATACATTTTATTTGTCATAAAAATATCTTAAACATATGATATTTTAATCAAAATCGTTAGAGCCATTTTTGAGAAAATTAAAATTTTCGAAAAATGTTCCATGTCAAGGGTAATCTGGGGTGGGGGGATTTTCTTGAAAACCTTTGTGTCGCATCCTTGGAAGATACTGAACCTAAATACCAAGTTTGGTGTTTATCCGACTGTTCGTTTCTGAGTTATGCTGTTCACACACACACACACACACACACACACACACACAGACACACACACGGACATGTTTCCAAAATGCTATTTTTGGATTCAGGGGGTCTCAAAACATGTATTTCCGGTGAAATCTCGGTATTGAATTTTTGGGTGGAATACAATACTTCCCCTACTTACTGTACGTAGTAGAGAAAGTAATATATAAATAAACGACCTTATTCTTTTAAGCTTATAAGACTTACAAGCAAACTAATTGATTTCAATTGTTATGTCGCAAGGGTTACCGTTATTTTCTACGAAGAAATGTTTAATATGTTCGAAAGTAAATGACAGACAGAAGTGCCCTTGGAAATAGTTTTGATGAATCAAAAAGCAAGAATTCTATTTATTTATATATTTACAGCAAAACTGCATTGCATGTTTATCTACGGGAAGCCCATCAAATAGTAGCTAACAGTTAATATTTTTTGTCTAACTCTTACGATTTACCAGCTCTTTCAGCATATACCTACATTTTATTTTCGGTGCAAATATCTCAAACAAATCAAAAGCAGCCATTGTTTCATGCGAAGAATAGTATGGGATGGGCGTCACATTCTTGGAAGATACGACTTTTAGCATTTCCTGTGAAATATCGACATCGAATTGCTACAGTACCCACCCACGTCATTTATTGGACAGTTTTACGGTGTGTTTAGGGCGCGTAACCCTCCCCCCATCGAGCGCTGTTACTGCTCTTCTAATTAACGCAAATCTTCCAATATTTATAGCACTAGATATACAGACTTTCACTTGTTTCTCGCGATGTCATGGAATTTTAAGGCCAGCATATAGCGTTCAGTTGTTAAACATTTGACTGTCGCTGTTCTCTTTGTATCTATAACGAAATGCGTAATGTAGCTGTTTCTGTAAACGTTTATTACGATTAAAATGTAGTAGATAGAAAAACAAACTTTCGTAAGAATAGTTTGTATACCCACTAATAAACGCTAGAGGGTAGGTAAAGGCATTTGAATGTAACACTTGAGATTTTTAAAGTGCCATTCAGTTGTTTCTCGTGATGCTATGGAATTTCAAGACCAGCACACAGCGACACGATTTTAAACATCTCTTGTACGTACAATAAAACTGTTTCTGTAAAAGTATATCTCGATTAACATAAAGTAGACAAAATCAGAAGATATGTAAAAACAAACATTAGTCATAAGGATCATGTGAATGTAACACATCAGATTATTTATCTTCAATTTCCGACTCCATGAGCAACTTCCTAATACCAGGCTCCACTTCGTTTGTTTGAAAATAAAGATGGTCATGGAAGATGCGGTATTGACAAACAAACAGCTGTTAATGAGCGACTAAGTTGTAATAATCACGGCTGAAATAAATAAATAAATATGAAGTCTTTAAGAGATTATCGACTCATATTTTTGTCGATTCTGTTATATTCCTCATGGTTTAATTGTAATAAATTACAGAGCAATTGAAGCAATGAGATTTTAAGCCCCAGTTGTACTCTATAATCACGTGGCACTAAACCACATACTGAGCATGCGCAATAGCATTATTCTAGTTACTGACTTGAAGACAGCGCCACAGCCAACCTGCTTCACGGTTTCCAGTGATTGCGCATAACAACATTCACATTACTTTCCCTACTCACTCTTCTGCCTTTATAAAGGTGATGGTTTAAAAATTCAATGCCCTTTGCACGGCCACGAGAACAACACGAATAGCGACTTACCACTTGAAAAGAGTATAAGTATTTGAAAATTTAAATCAATAACAAATAATGTCGCGAAAGTGGTTAGTGCCACATAAACTGTGCGCTTTAACGAGATCTGCAGGTTTGTGTATCTCTTGCAGTTTACCAGTCATTCACAGGCTTAAGGTACCTAATGGTGTTTCAATAAAAGGCGTTAGAGCCAAATGTTTCCATGTAAAGGGTAGTTTGGGGTGGTGAATATCCTTAGAGGATACCAAGTTCACACAGACATAGCTAGTCAATAAAATGATAGATGTGTTTCTCTTTGTCTCTGCAGATATGTAGTAAATCAATTAAACATGTTTCCAGGTGATAGCTAGCACAAGCTTTGAAACTGTAAAACACCAGTAGTAAATAACACGTAGTTACTCTAACAAAAATGTTATTTCTTTGAAGGATTCTGGTTAATTTTCGCATATGTGTGCCTAACCTTAACCAGACAAATCTGGTATTTCCTGGAGATGCATCTGAGAGGTTTTGATAAAGCAAAAGCATAGCCAAGTCCTTCAGTCGAATATGTTTAAACAATTTAAGGCTTAATAAGAATGTGCAGTAGCCCGTCTCTCACGGGACAAGCGAGAGCATAAAACATTAAACTACTACTCGCACTCCCAAAATACTGACACATTTTCGTTCAGTGTCCTGACTATAGAAATTAAATAATACATTTCCTGGCGTACAGTAAAGTTCAACTTAACTGTGTACCGCCTTCAACCAGCGTTCATTCACTGCATTCATATGACTTTCCCTACTCATACAGTAGGTGCTGATGTACTTACTTTTTTCTATCAAGTCAGTTATATCACATAGTTTTACTTTCTCAATAGCTTACTTCTGACGGGAGAAGTTACATTCACACGACTTTCACTACCAGCTCTTACTGATCTACTTCATTTTAATTCAATTTGTTTTTTTCTTTGCTTTGCGTACCACGTATCTAGTACACAGGAAAGGTACTGCATTCCACCCAAACATTTGATGCCGAGATTTCACCAGAAATACATGTTTTGTGGCCTCCAAAAACAGCATTTTTAGAAAAAGATGTGTCTGAAAAACAATAACTCAAAACCCAAAAGTCGGATAAACACCAAAGTTCGTATTTAAGCTGAGTACGTTACAAGCCCTCCCCTACTCTTTACATGCAACATTTTAGAAATTCTTTATTTTCTGAAAATGGCTCTAAGCTTTAGATTAAAATACCATATACTAAAGCTATTTTTAGAAAAATAGCTTGTATATCTTGAATAGGCTGTGAAGTGCTCTTCATTTGGAAGGAATTTTGCATAATCTTGTATAGGTGGCGATAGACGAAAGAAATATAGATTACTTTAAAACATGATTTATTTCAAATGACTTTTTTGTGACATCAGCCATTCCGAGATATATGTTATTAATGCTTCGAATTGTTCAATACTTAGCCATTCTTTTTAAGTACTGTCGACATTCAGTTGTTTCTCGCGATGTCATGGAAACAGTATGGAAGGCCAGCATATAGCGTCCAGTTGTTAAACATTTGACTATCGCTGTTCTCTATAACGAAATGTGTTTCTGTAAAGGTTTATCTCGATTAAAATTAATTACATAGCAAAATAAACTTGCTTAAGAATAATTTGTATACCCGTTAATAAACGACAGAGTAGAGAAAGTTATGTAAATGTAATACATCAGATTTTTTTTAAAGATATACTAGAATGTGCATGGAGCAAAAAATGTGTGCAACTCCTGGGTGACGTCTTGCTTGCCAGCGTGGTGCCCAAACTTAAGCAAAACAGGGGATTGTTTGCAGAGCATGTGGTCATGGGTCGTCCGTTACCGTCAGCGAGTTGAATGAAGGGGAAATGCTTCATAACACAAAACGAAGGACGTCATATGGTTGCAAAAATGATGTTTAAAGATAAAACATGCGCTTATAAATGGATCTGCCTAACTTGTCCCCGTTTTGCATCATACTGTTGGTAAGCGTGTACAGAGATTTTCTGGAGGAAATAGAGAGAGCACGCTGGCGCGATTACCGATTCTGGTTAACATTTTAATTGGGTTAAGAGGTTTTCTGAACCACGCGAGATGGCCTATGTGACCGGCATTCAAAGATCTTGAGTTCCAGCACCACCGTCGTTAAACTTGCTACAAAGTCTGTGATCTATGTTCCGAGCTTTTTCTTAATTATAAAATTTAAAATCTTGTGATATATTCATACGACTTTCTCTACCCTCTATCGTTTACAAACTATTTTTGGCAGAATTTTATTCTTCTATCTACTTCGAGTTTCATTACAGGTAGAAAGAGAGTAGCCATTTGCTGGCCCTAAACTCCTTACTTTTTCCTGGGCAACGCAAGAAACGCCTGAATAGCAACAGCACTTTAAAAATGGCTGATGGGCTATTATTTTAAATATATTGTGACCTTGTCACTCTTCGATCTGGTTCACTTCACTTCCTTGTTCTGGAGGAGCGGTACTTATCATCGTTTATTCCCGAACCTTGCCTCACAAAATGGATAGGCTACCCTCAGTAATACACAGCGTTACATTAAAATTCCTGCTACGGTTTTTAGCAAATAAGAAATGTATGGGGTGGGGTTTATTTCTTAAATACCAAGTTTAGTAATTATGAACAGGGAGCTTCAAAACATGCCTTTCTCCGGTGAAATCTCGGTATTGAATGCAATACCTTCTCTAGCTACATGATACCATACTAGCCTCTAGTTGCAGAGGTCGCGGGTTCAAACCCGGCGGAGGGGAAGTGGATTTAGAACCTCAAGCATGATAAAGAGACCTCTCTTTCACGCCCAATATAGAATGGGACGCTAAGGACCAAGAGCGTCCGTAAATATAAAACTCAAGCTACCTACCAGAGAGAGTAAACATAGATATATAATAATAGCTAAAATCCTATATCAAGTTAAATGGAAATTAGAAATGTCAAATTTGTAAATTGTGATCGAAAAAAACTGGCATAACTCAAAAATTAAGAGTTGCTTACATAGCAAACTTGAGTATCTTCGAAGAAAACAACTGTACAGCAAACCAGCAGTTACATGGAAAATTTAAACGGTTCTAACGCTTTTGGTTAAAATATCTATCACATGTTGATATGGGAATAGCCTTCATTCTGACTTTTTACTGCATAAAAAAGTAGATCTCGTTAAAGCACTCAATTTATGTCAAATACCTTTTGGTTGCGTTAACCATTTCCGAGACATTCTTTGTTACTTGAGATGCCTTTTTTTTCTCATAGTCGTGGAGTATGAAAGGGACACGGTGACTAACTACTGTATGGTACAAGGAAGTTTACCCAAGGTAGCTGGATGAGCGAGCCTGCAGTAATAGACATTTGAATACAATGTCTCCTCCACTCACACTCCACCTACCGTTTTTATCCACTTTACCATCCTTTGATTCAAAATAACCAGCCATGTTGTTAACACCACTTACGTGTTGCTTCTATTATCCTGAACTTTAATTTGGGCATCTTCAATAGTTTCTGAAAAAAAACGGGCCATTTATGCCGGAAAATGTCACTCGCTCAAAGCAAAAATGGATAAAACAAACTCGCATACACTACAATAATGCCAATTTGTAGAGCAAACCTCTCTAACTGTGTAAGAGTTGTAGTATTATCATATTTCAAATATAGATATTACGCCTATCAAACTAAAGACTGTACAAAAAACTAAAAATGTGTTTTTCGCAATTTAATGTGCCGTTAAGCGTGCTGTATGTGTGGTGCAGTCATTACTGGGTGCTTGGGTCCCCCGAATCAAGCTGATATTCTCGAAATGTTTATCAAATATCGGCGGGTGTTGCATTTCCTTAACCCCGTCCGTGAAACAAGAATCATCAGTAAGTTTTACATAATTATCAATGCTGGTGACGTAACCTGCTAATTATAAATATCGGTTGAGCAACTTGTGATGATAATTATTATTTAACATACGCGACAAAACTTGATTACGTAACATTGTGTTCCATGCTTCGAATTAAACAACAAAGAAAAGTGATTCACAATATGCTCTTTGATGTAAATCGTTGCAGCATTACTCGTATGAGACTCATAGCTTCACGACATATTTACATTTCTATGATTGGATTGCAGGCTTGTGAACATAGAACATGTCAAGGAAATGTACAAACATAAATATTACACAGAATATAGAACATTTGAAATAAAATAGAGACATACTATATGCGTGTCAAGGAAATGTACAATATACTTGCATATATACATAAATATTACATAGAATACAGAACATTTAAAATAAAGACATATCATATACAAAATGAAGCAAATCAGGTGAAATTTTGTACTAAATCGAATACCTCCCTACCGTTATAAGGCTAACATTATATTTATAGACAAGAACAGTTATTTTAACTTTCACTAGGGTTGTACCTTTGTTGGTCTCATCATTTTGTTCTATTTGATTTGTAATGCATAGCATTTACTGTCAGTTCTTAATATACATACATTTAAATAGCTTCATTAGTTCTAGAGCAGGTAATTGGAAAACTGGCAATTGTCATTAATATTTATTAATACTACTTACAGAGCTATATAAGTATTATCACCAGGATAATTTGTCATTCAGATAATCTTGTACAGAATAATATGCTTTTGAGCATAGGTACTCTTTAACAGCAGTTTTAAAGACATTGAAATTGTCAACTTTTCCCTTAAGATCATTAGGGAGAGTATTAAATATTTTTATGGTCTCAGGAAGCAAGAAAGCTTTGCACTGGGATAATGGATGTTACCCTTTTGTCTAGTGTTTATCTCATGAATTTCCATGTTTGTGATAAATGTGGTTCGATTGTATACATAGAATTTTAAAATTGAAAATATGTACATGCAAGGTAGGGTTAATATCTTCAGTCTTCTAAAAAGATGTTTGCAAGAGTGTCTGCTATGATTATTGACTTGAAATATAGTCACATTTTAAGATAAATACTAACCATTTCATTTTGACTACTGTTTGAACCACGCCACGCCTCGTCTGTCATATTACCAACTCGATAGCAATAAACTTGCTCTAAAACTACACAAGATCTAGAGATCAGGGAATATCTCACATAGATGTCCAACTTTCACTTTGCACAATCTTACATAAAAGTAAATATTTTTCCGTGGTCTTCCTTAATTATTTATCGTAGTTATGCAGGGGAAGTATTATATTACACCCGAGATACACACGTGTTTTAGACAAAGGTGCGCGTGCGTGTGTGTCTGTGAACAGTAGGTATAACTTAAAAACGATAAACACCAACAACAAAGTCCCCTCACTCCATACTTCCCTTACGATTTTCATTAAAATGACATACCCACCTACCTACTATATTTAAGAGATTTACATGACAAAATCTTGAATTCCTTCATTCAGAACGACTTCTTTGTAATCCTGTTAAGCGATAGTCGAAAATGTATTACACACAAAAAAATAAGTTGATAAATGTCCTTAAAACACACAATTTATTACAAATAACTTTTTTGTGACATAAGCCATTTCCAAGATATTCATTATCGGAATTGTTCAATATTTCCACATTCTTTTAAAGTCCTATCGGTATTCAGTTGTTTCTCGCGATGTCACGAAATTTTAAGGCCAACATATAGCGTCCAGTTGTTAAACATTTGACTATCGCTGTTCTCTTTGTATCTATAACGAAATGTGTAATGTAGCTGTTTCTATAAAGGTTTATCTCGATTAAAATGAAGTAGAAAAACAAGCTTTAGTATGAATAGTTTGTATGACCACTAATAAACGATAGAGGGTAGAGAAAGCCATGTGGGTGTATCACATCAGATTTTATTATTCACATAAGTCAGTCTACGTGTTTTACTAAAGACGTTTGAAGTGTTCGCAAAATTGTGAAACTGAAATTTCTGATTGAATACCCCTTTAAAATAATTATCATGCAGCAATAAACATGGTATTACAAAAAATAATTTTAAATGGCTTTGTAATCGTCTCCCCGAATCCCGCTGTCGCTTTGTCTCGTTTTATGTAAGATTTTCCGATGCGTGTAAAACAGTTGAATGTTTCTTGCCATGGAGTAGGCTCCCCCTACAGGCGACTATATCAATTAACGTCACTTGCCAGCCCTGCGCCACTCAACAAAGGACATTAAAAGCTTATCCGATGTTATATTCTAATTACGTAAATGTAAATTTCAATTATAAATGATCTTTTTGTTCCGGCAATATCCGACTAATTCGTTTTAAAACAATAACTTGGAACGTTGAGATTCCGTCGCATCGTTTCGGAGCACGGTTTCTTTTTTCCTGGTCACGCAGAACCAGTTTCTTTTGTTTCACAACCGTTCCTGTGCAGCATCTAAACTCTTGTGTTTTACTTTCTCTGCCGCTTACCGAAGTATTATATCCCACCCAAAAATTTGACTTTTTCCGACAAACATAAGTGTTACCACCATATAACTGCAAATTATTCGTAAAAATCTGATGTGTTACATTCACATGACTTTCTCTACCCCCTATAGCTTCTTAGTGTGTAGAAATAATTATTCTTGCGAAAGTTTATTTTCCTATCTACTTCCTTTTAATCGTAATAAACCTTTACAGAAACAGCTACATTACACATTTCGTTATAGAGAACAGCGATAGTCCAATGTTTAACAACTGAACGCTATATGCTGGCCTTAAAATTCCATACTGTTTCCACGACTTCGCGAGAAACAGCTGAATGTAGACAGGACTTTAAAAGAATGATAAAGTAGTGAACAAATCGAACCATTATTAACAGATATCTCGGAAATAGCTGACGCCACAAAAAAGTTATTTGAAATAAATTGTGTGATTTAAAGAGATGTGCGTTTCTTGTGTACTAGCTTTTCGGCTATTGCTTAACGTTTACAACATTATACAAAAATCCTTCTAAATGAAGAGGACTTCACAGGCTATTCCCAGAAAATTCAACATATACATCTTATTTGCCATGTTAACATCTTTTATATACGGTATTTTATTCAAAATCATTAGAGTCAGTTTTTAGAAAATCAAAAACTTCGAAAATGTCGCATATAAAGGGTACTTGAGAGTAAATACCAAGTTTGGTACTTATCCAACTTCTCGTTATTCAGTTATGCTGTTTACAGACTCACACACGGACCTTTTTCTAAAAAAAAGGGAACCTCAAAACATGTATTTCCGGTGAACTCTCAACATCGAAATTCTGGGTGGAATACAGTAGGGCGACTGTCAAGTGTGTTTTACTCTCCTGATGAAGGGGTTTTGCGAGTTTTATCTTTCACTCAGAACAATCTCGTTCTTTACCATGTGTATACATATTCGTGTTAAATGACAAAGTTGGTTAAGGCAGGACTTAGGTATTTCTCGGTCCTCAAAGCTTCCCAATTCATTTGATGTATCATCACGTGTGCTGCCGTAGGTATGTAGTAACAATACTAGGCACTAAAAAAACAGAAGAGAGAATATGCCACCCTTTTCATGCACACATTTTCCTTATTTTCTGAAAAACAGCTTTAACAGTTTTGAGTTACCT
Source organism: Deroplatys truncata (assembly GCA_030765065.1). Classification (NCBI taxonomy): domain Eukaryota; kingdom Metazoa; phylum Arthropoda; class Insecta; order Mantodea; family Mantidae; genus Deroplatys; species Deroplatys truncata. The sequence continues at coordinate 212,476,401 of CM060980.1, read as the reverse complement.
ATATGTTATCATGAATGTTCTGTAAACCTGCCTTTTTTTAAACTGAATATTCTATACTTTTGTATAACAGGGAAATCTAAACAAAAAAAAAAAAAAAGGAAGAAAGAAGCTTATGCTCGATAAATGCATAAGTGTAGAGCTTATTAAAATGCAGAATTTGTGTCCAATTTGTTCGTAGCGTTAGCCTTTTCGAAATACTCCATGTTGAAAGTTGGCCTGTTTCATCTAACGGACGTGCTTGAACATTCTAAGGTTACTACCCATCGCAAACGTGTGTACCAGGAATAAACATTTGAATGCTGTTTCTGCATGTTGATATATACTTGAGTAAGTTAGCGACGATAGAAGAATCACTGGTAGAGAAAGTCATGTGAATGTATGTATCCATCAAAGTTACCTGGCTAGAATTAACATCCTAAATGTTTTGTTACACACACATACAGGACGACTCAAATGTTTGCATGACCTGATGAGAAACAAAAGAACGGACAAAGGTGTGAAATACTGGAAAATTGCGAACTTGTAAAGTTACAAAACATTATTTAAGAAACTTTTCTCTTTTAATAAAGTAAATCTCTTATGTTTTCAAAGTTCAATAAGGACAGCTTCAATATCCTAAAAGTGTCGTTAAGAGACGTTATAGACAAAATAAAATAGCTGACAATTTGGGGGAGGGAATTTCGTTCAAAGTATTCTGCTTGAAACATGCTAGATTTAAATACGAAATTTAGTATTTAACGTTTTTGAATTTTGTGCACACAGGCGCGTGCAATAAAATGCTTTTTCTTTTCAGTTTGGGTTATGTAGACCTCAAAACGTGTATACAACACTTCCATATGTAATAAAATTCGGCTCTATGTATTATCTCCTGGTCTTGTGTTACTACAGTGACTCCAGAAAGTGTTCGTTTCCACCTTTAAAAAGGTAAAAAAACATTCACACGCCTTCCTCTACTCATTCCTCTGTGTCGTTCATATTAAGTTATTGCACATTGGTGTCTACAAGGAGACTGGATGTTTAAAAAGCGGGTCGCTGGGATCTACGTTTTACAAAAGTCTTCAGAATAAAGAGCACTTAGCGGAGTATTTAGGAAGGGGTGGGGAAGATGCAAGTTAACCACTTTTCTGCTTTGAAGCGATCAACTGTGGGGTGCAATCTACCTATTATAGGCAAGTGTAATACGAGACATGCGGTGTGACGTAAAATGTGTTTTATAAAACAGTGGAAAAAGAATCATTAGTTAACGAAATTCTGTTTCATAAATAGTGTTGGCAACTAATAAAAGAACGTCACTAATATTGTTACAATGCTCCTGACCTCATCATGCTATTAGATAGGGCTGCTTGCCCTATTGTTCCCAGTTTACGAGCTCTGGCTCAAAAAAACCTGTAGGAACTTTCTGATGTGATGCATTCACATGACCTTTTCTACCCTCTATCAAAGTATTCTTACTGAGACGTACATAGCAGGTAGAGAAGGTATTCGATACTGAGATTACAACGGAAATACATGTTTTGAGACCCCTGAATCAGAACGAAACCTTGTTAAAAAAAGGAGCTGTGTGTGTCTGTGAAGAGCATAACCGAGAAAGGAAAAGTCGCATAAGTATCGATCTAACTTGGTATTTTCCAAAGAAGCGACAACAAAATGAGCCACCCAACTATCCTTTACCTATATGGAACATTTTTCGAACATTTGGATTTTCCACAAAATGGTTTTAAGGATTTTTATTCAAACGCCATATCTACATACCGATATTAAGGATATTTGCATGTGAAGTTCTCTTCATTAGAAAGGAATTTTGCATAATTGGTAAACGTTAAGGGATACATGAAAACATACTACGCAAGAACTTACACCTCTTTAAACCACACAAGTTATTTCAATTTTTTTTGTGTGGCATCAGCTATTTTCCGAGACACCAGTTATTAATGGTTCAAATTGTTCATTACTTGGTCATGCTCTTAATCCTGTCAGTATTCAGTTGTTTCTCGCGATGTCATGGAAACAGTATGGAAGGCCAGCATATAGCGTCCAGTTGTTAAACATTTGACTATCGCTGTTCTCTATAACGAAATGTGTAATGTAGCTGTTTCTGTAAAGGTTTATTTGGATTAAGATGTACTACATATAAAAATAAGCTTTAGTAAGAATAGCTTTTACACCCACTAATAAAATAGATGGTACAGAAAGTCATGTGAATGTATCATGTCAGATTTTGGAGGGTTCAGGGACCTCGAAAGATACATTTCCGGTGAAAACTCGACATGGAATTTTTGGGTGCAATAAAACAAAACCCTAGTTACTATACATAGTAGAGAATGTCAAAAAGTAGTTTAAAAAGAAATTCTTTCTGCAGAAGTTGCTCGAATTAATAATTGAACTCTTATAGATTATGCTCGATATATCAAGTCGTCGCAACAAAGAGTGGACATCTTCCATTTTATAAGGAAGCCATATTGTGTCTTCAGTGAAGCATTATAACGTTCGTCACAGAGCGTAGCCCAACCGTGAAAACGAGACCGCTACGTCAACCGCTTTCTCTTGATTAATAATCGGCTGAGTGCCTGAGGAAGATCATTGTTTCGTATCCACAAATATTGATGGCCGGATGTGTATTCTTTATACAGGTGTCTTCCATGTGTGGTCGAAAAGATGACATTTCAAACTTTTGTATCTTCTCTTTGGTTCCGTAGTTATTCAATAACATAAAGACTACACAGAAACATCAACATACAACGTGAAGCTGGTGAATATGAAGATTCCCAGTTACCAAGTTAAACATCTGTATCTTCTCTTTGGTCTCGTAGTTATTTAATAACATAAAGACTACACAGAAACATCAACATACAACGTGAAGCTGGTGAATATGAAGATTCTGTCACCAAGTTAAACATTTGGATCTTCTGTGTGGTCCTGTAGTTATTTAATAACATAAAGACTACACAGAAACATCAACATACAACGTGAAGCTGGTGAATATGAAGATTCTGTCACCAAGTTAAACATTTGTATCCTCTCTTTGGTCATGTAGTTATTCAATAACATAAAGACTACACAGAAACATCAATAGACAACGTGAAGCTGGTGAATATGAAGATTCCCAGTCACCAAGTTAAACATTTGTATCTTCTCTTTGGTCCCGTAGTTATTCAATAACATAAAGACTACACAGAAACATCAACATACAACGTGAAGCTGGTGAATATGAAGATTCCCAGTTACCAAGTTAAACATTTGTATCTTCTCTTTGGTCATGTAGTTATTCAATAACATAAAGACTACACAGAAACATCAATAGACAACGTGAAGCTGGTGAATATGAAGATTCCCAGTCACCAAGTTAAACATTTGTATCTTCTCTTTGGTCCCGTAGTTATTCAATAACATAAAGACTACACAGAAACATCAACATACAACGTGAAGCTGGTGAATATGAAGATTCTGTCACCAAGTTAAACATTTGTATCCTCTCTTTGGTCATGTAGTTATTCAATAACATAAAGACTACACAGAAACATCAATAGACAACGTGAAGCTGGTGAATATGAAGATTCCCAGTCACCAAGTTAAACATTTGTATCTTCTCTTTGGTCCCGTAGTTATTCAATAACATAAAGACTACACAGAAACATCAACATACAACGTGAAGCTGGTGAATATGAAGATTCTGTCACCAAGTTAAACATTTGTATCTTCTCTTTGGTCATGCAGTTATTGAATAACATAAAGACTACACAAAAACATCAATAGACAACGTGAAGCTGGTGAATATGAAGATTCTGTCACCAAGTTAAACATTTGTATTTTCTCTTTGGTCATGCAGTTATTGAATAACATAAAGACTACACAGAAACATCAATAGACAACGTGAAGCTGGTGAATATGAAGATTCCCAGTCAACAAGTTTTCGAAATGTAACCGTCGAGAAAAACAATCTTCTCTCTTGTTAATTATAAATACTTCTGATTGACAAAATTTTCTCTCTTTTGATAATTAACATATGCTGGTAATGAACAACAAAACTTATTTAAAGGTTTTGTATCACATAACGATTGTCTTCTGTTTTCGTGTGACCATCTTGGGTGAAATATCCGCACCTTTTGCCTTATTTTTACACGCAAAAATTAAATGTCATCTTCAAAGTGTTAACTCTCCAAGATGTTCGTACTCTAATATCCCAGTCTTGTAGGCTAGTTTTAGGAATTGAAATGAGAGGCAGCCTCATAGCCTATGTCTGTCAGGAAGAAGAGAAATTACTAAAATCTGTCTAGTGGTTTCGGAGATATACACAGACACTCCTTGTTCGTCCTTTCCAAAATATTTAACTTGATGACTGGGAATCTTCACGTTGTATACTGATGTTTCTGTGTTATTGAATAACTAAGGCACCACAAAAGTTTATCTTCTGTGATAATTATTTAAGAATTGCTCCCAGTCTGACAATTGTTACGGGCAATACAACATGGAAGACATCTGCTGTTCACATTTCTCTGAATATCAGGGGATTTTTGATCCGTTATTAGGAATATGAGTGATGGCAGGAATTTCCCATAAACATCTTCTAGAACAAAGAATACGTGGATCGAAAATAAAACTAACGAAATCCTTGTACAACCACATCTGACTATACAGCTTGACTGTAGTTTCCTCATGGGGCAAGTGATCAGTTCCACAAACCTGTTCATCCTAATTCCAACACTTTAACACAGTACTACCAACACACAATACACTAATGTCCCAGGTGTAGCAGTGACATACTCTCCTCAAGTCTGTCGTTTGATGCCAGTTACTAGTGTGAGTGTTGAACCAAATTCCAACACTTTAACACAGTACTACCAACACACAATACACTAATGTCCCAGGTGTAGCAGTGACATGCTCTCCTCAAGTCTGTCGTTTGATGCCAGTTACTAGTGTGAGTGTTGAACCAAATTCCAACACTTTAACACAGTACTACCAACACACAATACACTAATGTCCCAGGTGTAGCAGTGACATGCTCTACTCAAGTCTGTCGTTTGATGTCAGTTACTAGTGTGAGTGTTGAACCAAATTCCAACACTTTAACACAGTACTGCCAACACATAATACGCTAATGTCCCTAGTGTAACAGTGACATGCTCTACTCAAGTCTGTCGTTTGACGCCAGTTACTAGTGTGAGTGTTGAACCAAATTCCAACACTTTAACACAGTACTGCCAACACACAATACACTAATGTCCCAAGTGTAACTGTGACATGACGTCCTCAAGTCTGTCGTTTGATGTCAGTTACTAGTGTGAGTGTTGAACCAAATTCCAACACTTTAACACAGTACTGCCAACACATAATACGCTAATGTCCCTAGTGTAACAGTGACATGCTCTACTCAAGTCTGTCGTTTGATGTCAGTTACTAGTGTGAGTGTTGAACCAAATTCCAACACTTTAACACAGTACTGACACATAATACGCTAATGTCCCTAGTGTAACAGTGACATGCTCTACTAGAGTCTGTCGTTTGATGTCAGTTACTAGTGTGAGTGTTGAACCAAATTCCAACACTTTAACACAGTACTGCCAACACACAATACACTAATGTCCCAGGTGTAACAGTGACATGCTCTACTAGAGTCTGTCGTTTGATGTCAGTTACTAGTGTGAGTGTTGAACCAAATTCCAACACTTTAACACAGTACTGCCAACACACAATACACTAATGTCCCAAGTGTAAGTGTGAGATGTTCTCCTCAAGTCTGTCGTTTGATGTCAGTTACTAGTGTGAGTGTTGAACCAAATTCCAACACTGGAACACAATACTGCCAACACACAATACACTAATGTCCCAAGTGTAACTGTGACATGACGTCCTCAAGTCTATCGTTTGATGTCAGTTGCTAGTGTGAATCTTGAACCAAATTCCAACACTGGAACACAATGCTGCCAACATACAATACACTAATGTCCCTAGTGTAAGTGTGACATGACGTCCTCAAGTCTTTCGTTTGATGCCAGTTACTAGTGTGAGTGTTGAACCAAATTCCAACACTTTAACACAGTACTGCCAACACACAATACACTAATGTCCCTAGTGTAAGTGTGACATGTTCTCCTCAAGTCTGTCGTTTGATGTCAGTTACTAGTGTGAGTGTTGAACCAAATTCCAACACTGGAACACAATACTGCCAACACACAATACACTAATGTCCCTAGTGTAAGTGTGACATGTTCTCCTCAAGTCTGTCGTTTGATGTCAGTTACTAGTGTGAGTGTTGAACCAAATTCCAACACTGGAACACAATACTGCCAACACACAATACACTAATGTCCCTAGTGTAAGTGTGACATGACGTCCTCAAGTCTATCGTTTGATGTCAGTTGCTAGTGTGAATCTTGAACCAAATTCCAACACTGGAACACAATGCTGCCAACATATGGTGCACTAATGTCCCCCAAGACTACCCTGTATTAATTTCCCGTTTACTAATCTCACCCCAGAGATGACGCAACGCTGCATCAGCTTATTAATGAGGATGAATAGAATATGGGGCGATGTTGCCAAGTTAACTAATCAGCGCATTTAACACGATTCCCATTTGACCAAAGTTAATGGCTTGGTTCTTCTGCCCGCTGCTACCTGGCTCACAAACGAGGTTTCCATTTTAATTAGGGAGCGGCTCATCATCATGTCTCAAGTTATGACCCCAAATTGGCAATTATGTGAAACCAACCTGCTGTTCGCCCCCGCTTTTACGATCTTGCTGAAGGAAGGCAAGATTTTCATACAAATGGGGTGTTACTCTTTGTTTGCTCCTGTGTGCGGTCCGGTCGTTGCGTGCCACTTAATTGTTGCGTGTCGCCATGCCACTAACTACCTGCGTTTGTCCTTATTAGGACTCAGGGTTCGGGTCCCAGCGGTTGCAGGGTCAAATGTATCGTGTTTAAAGTTATTGTGTCACTAAGTGCTAATTTATACATTTCTATCGGAGATTTGTTCCATAATTCGCATGACTGTTTTCATGAAAGCTACATCATGTAATGTTAATCGTCACAGATTTCCTTGCAGGTGCAGGAGCTTAGTGATACGCTGGCCTATCGCAAGAGCAGCGTGATATTCTTCTGATAAAATGTGTCTTTAACGAGATTTTCATTTTTTCGTCGTAAACTTTCTACATTCACGCAAAACTATACGAAATTAATTCAGAATGCAAGATATAGATACATTTTATCATTCATACAAGCATCTAAGGTTACGGTATCTTCATAACAAATTAGAAACGATTTTCTATATAAAGGGTAATTTATGATGACATTTTAGGTATTAACTGAATTTTCGTTTTTGAGTTATGCTATTTCACAGACACAGATACATTCTACCTGTCCAACGCACGGCTTGTGTGAAAGAACAATTAATTCCATCTAAACTTTTAAATTCTGCAACTTTTTCTCGAATATACTTGGTTACATAAAAAGATTAAATTTTGTTCAACACTAAAACATTTCCTGTAAAAATGATGAAACCGATAAGACTTTTAATTTTTAAAACGCTAAATACAAATCTTTATAAAAAACAAGTGTCTTCACTGAAAGAAATCGCATTTGGTGTCAAAAAGCTAAGAAAACAAATGTCACGTGGGACGATATAACTACATCTACGAACGTTTTGTGTTTCTCACATTTTTACTTTTTCTATCACATACATAGTAGGTATTGCATTCCACCGAGATTTAACCGGAAATACGCGTTTTGTGGTCCCTGGATCCAAAAACATCTTTAGAAAAAGTTCCATGTGTGTTTATCTATAAACAGCATAATTAAAAATCGAAATGCCGGATAAATAGCAAACTTGGTATTCAAGTTCGGTTACCCTTCAAAGATTGACACGAAGATTTTCAAGAAAATCCCTCACCCTATGTAAAACCTTTTTGAAATTTATTTTTTCAAAAATGGCTAACGATTTTTATTTAAAAAGCACATATTTAGCGTATTTACATGACGAATAAGACCTATATCTTGAATATTCTGTGAAGTCCTCTTCATTCGGAACAAATTTTGTATAATCTTACATAACTGGTGAACGTTAAGCGAAAGACGAAAACGTAGATCTCTTTAAAACACAGAATTTATTTAAAATAACTTAGCCATATCCGACATTAATGGTCCAAATTGTTCAGTACTTTATCATTCTTTTAAAAGTCCTGTCAACATTCAGTTGTTTCTCGCTATGTCATGGAAACAGTATGGAATTTTAAGGCAGCATATAGCGTTCAGTTGTTAAACATTTGACTATCGCTGTTCTCTTTGTATCTATAACGAAATGTGTAATGTAGATGTTAGGTTAGTCTCAACTAACAAAGTGGATAGAGAAAGTTATGTGAATGTAATTAATCACCCTTTTTATTGAATGTTAAAACACAAACCAGCAACGAATTAACATATGTGCAACCACAATTTTGCCTATACAGACATAAGATGTGGTAAAAGTTGAGTAGAACACTTTGGGATTTGAAAACTCCGCAGTCGATCGCTTTAACATATAGTGTTACACGTGTAGGGACATATTGTTTACGGCACTAACTATAAATATCTGCACTTTCTCTACCACGTACACTCGTTTCCATTTATGCTTTGGGAGACGCGCATGGGACATTCCATTTCAAATCGTCCGAAATAGATGGAAAATCGATCTTGAATTTTTTAAACGAAATGAAACTTTTTGTATTTGCAGACAACCCTGATGCAATGCTTTATGCAAACTCTTAAAATTCAGAACATCAAAGTTTTGCGATTAAAATTGTTCAAATTTATCGTAACTTCCTAAAATTCCCAACTTCATCCTCTTAAACCCTGAAACCTTTAAATCTAATTATTTAACTCGAGCTTTATTTTGATTCCGTAAACTTTAATTTCATACTGACAAGTTCTCGTTTTTATTTAAGTGAAGAAATTTAGACTTTTTCACGTGTAGGTGGTTTCGGATTAAGAAAAATAATGTCATTATATATGGAAGATTCCGTAATTTAAATACAATCCAATATATATTTTACTGTAATAGTTACTGATAAGGTTTATAATTAAAGAAGTAAATTACTTTACGTGCTCATGGTCGCTCTCGTATGTTTGTTTTGAACTGAAGGTCAGGGAAGCTGCTGTGCCTAAGGTTAAACAATGAGAAAGCAGTATATGCATATTACAGTGCTATCTTAGGACACACCTTAGCTTGATAAGAGCATCCCTACCTTGATGAAGGACTCATTACAACACTTCTACTAGCGCACGGAAAATAAACAGAAAGTGCTAGTTTGTACTGCATCAAATGTGCTGTCCTGCTTCTTGTATTGTAACACGCTAACATAACCACTTCTCTTAATGGGCTATTCCCAGTCCAATATATTAGTTTAATAAAACTCAGGACAAGCTTAAAATAAGTAAAAACTGTATATAGATTTTTGTGAACATTATAAAAATAATTAGTATGCGCTGTAATGAGATTTGGTACAATATTGTGAAGCCGAGCGGTAAAGGGAGGTCCCGTGGGCCGACCAATCTGTCTCAGGTTTTCCTCAGTCGCCAAGGTAAATACCGGATTGGATATTTAATACCACGACCCAAAGCTCCATCTTAAGTCAAAAACAATAGTCAAATGAAAAATAAGTGGTAATAGCGAATGCTATGCCATGTAACCGCAGATAATGTACACAGTAGGACTGGACGGCACCCTAACGCCATCTGCACGTCAAGAAGCAGAAGATCCGGCTTCCATGCGCTGGCACGTGACGAAGCAAGACGGCATTTTCCAGGGATGAGACCTAGAAGGCTAACTGTCCGCCTTTCTGTGCGAGGGCGGTGGTTGGACTGGACAGCACGAAGCAGAAGATTCGGTAGCTATGCGCTAAGGTCTTTGTGACACGTGACGGAGCGGGTGGTTACAGGGATGAGACCTAGAAGGCTAACTGTCCGCCTTTCTGTGCGAGGGCGACAGTTGGACTGGACAGCACGAAGCAGAAGATTCGGTAGCTATGCGCTAGGGTCTCTGTGACACGTGACGGAGCGGATGGTTACAGGGATGAGACCTAGAATGCTAACTGTCCCCTTTCTGTGCGAGGGCGACAGTTGGACTGGACAGCACGAAGCAGAAGATTCGGTAGCTATGCGCTAGGGTCTCTGTGACACGTGACGGAGCGGGTGGTTACAGGGATGAGACCTAGAATGCTAACTGCCCGCCTTTCTGTGCGAGGGCGGTGGTTGGACTGGACAGCACGAAGCAGAAGATTCGGTAGCTATGCGCTAGGGTCTCTGTGACACGTGACGGAGCGGGTGGTTACAGGGATGAGACCTAGAATGCTAACTGTCCATCACATATCGTTCTAAGCGTTATCCACCAAGGAGTTAAAGCGACGTAAAATATTGTGAAATAAAGGGTTCCGGAGCTATGCGCACTTAAAATGCGACAAAATGAATAAACACGATACACTTATCGTTCAATAACGTGACAACCGTTGGGTTTTAGATACCAATATTTGATAAATGTGCTTTCCTTATTAATAGGAAAAATTACAACGCAAACAAAAAATGCGAGGTTTTTCGATTTCACATGTGTTACGTGTTACTATCAAATAACCTAGGCCCTCTGGGAGTACCGCCTCAAACAGTGGAGATTATTAAAATAAGGTGTCCTCTCTGAGATTACTTCATATTCGCATCTAGAACTGCGAGTACTAGGTAGAGCAATATCCCCGCAACCTTTCTCATTTGCTCGAAAGTACCATCTAGCAAAGAATAAAGTTTTTATAACGTTGTATGACTGATAAACCGGAACACATGCACATCATCTTGTTTTAAGTTTTGCCAGCTTCGACTCTCATGTTGCGTTCCCATAACGGTTCATTAGTAACAAAAATCTGACGTGTCACATTCAAATGACTTTCTCTACCCTCTATCGCTTACTAGTGAGTATATAGATTATTCCTACAAAAGTTTATTTTCCCATCTACTTCATTTTAATTGAGATAAACCTTTACAGAAACAGCTACATTACATATTTCGTTATAGAGAACAGCGATAGTCAAATGTTTAACAACTGGATGCTATATGCTGGCCTTCCATACGGTTTCCATGACATCGCGAGAAACAACTGAATGCTGACAGGACTTCAAAAGAATGGCTAAGTACTGAATAGTATGAACCATTAATAACGGATATCTCTGAAATGACTATTGCTACAAAAAGTTATTTTCAATAAAATGTTTGTTTTAAAGATATCTACACTTTTGTGTAGTACCTACATTTTCGTATATTCCTTAACGTTTACCAGTTATACAGCATTCCTTCCGAATGAAGAGGATTCCCAGAAAAGTTAAGATACATCTAGTCATGTAAACATGTTTAATATGTGTTATTTTAATTAAACTAGTTGGAGCAATTTTTCAGAAAATAAAAACATTCGAAAAATGTTTCACGTAAAGGTAGTTTGGAGGGGGGAGAAGCTGAACTTAAATACCAAGTTTGGTATTTCGTTTTGGGGTTATACTGTAAACAGACACACTCATTTTTATAAAAATATCTCTTTGTAATCTAGCCCTAGAGAAACTAAACTCTGGCGCGGTTTTTGTTTTCCGTATTCTGCATGGAACCAAGTATATTGATTTAATTTGAGATTCTGCATTACGTCAAGTTTTCATGGGCAGAGAAAGCCGTGTGAGTCTGGTATATCCCAATATAATACTCGTCCTCCGTGGTGTAGTGGCACCTCTAGTACCCGAGATCGCGGGTTTAAACGCGACGGAGGCCGCTGACCCCTTTCGGTGGTCCCGTGTCGTAGATTTACAGCAAATAAAGGAACCTCAAGCTGAAAAAGAGGCTCTGATCAAAATTACCGGTCTGTCGCGCCCAATACAAAATGGGACGCTAAGAACCATACTAGTTAAAGAGCGTCCATAAATAAACACTCAACTTAATTTCCCGAATATAATAAAAATTGAGTTTCCTTGATTTAAAATATTGTTTTTTATTTTATGTCCTTATTTTCTATTAATCTTTCAGTTTTAATAAAACCTCGCTGGAATTTTGATGTTGTGAACCATTTTCTTCTTCACTCGTAATAAGACCGGTATCCAATCAGTATTTGTGTTTTACAAAAGCTGCTTATACTTGTAAAGTAATAAAACTAAAAAGTGTACTTACAGCTATAAATTATAATGAAAAATCGCAAGCATAAGTAACAGAACTTAATAGATAAGAGCAGCAAGATTGTGTAGCAACACGATCACTGTCAAGCACCTCCCTTCTACTGGAGTTAAAAATACTACTTCGCTAAATAATACATAAGCATAGTATTTCTTCCTAGCTATGTTATTTACCAAATTTCAATAGTACCAATATATAAGAAGTATAAAAATACTCGTGTATATAAACCAGTTACTATTGGAAACAGTAGATATAGTTGTTATCACATAACAAGACACAAGTTTGTGTACATAAACCAGTTACTGTTGCAAACAGTATAGCTGTTATCACATAACAAGACACACAAGTTTGTGTACATAAACCAGTTACTATTGCAAACAGTATAGCTGTTATCACACAACAAGACACACAAGTTTGTGTACATAAACCAGTTACTGTTGCAAACAGTATAGCTGTTATCACATAACAAGACACACAAGTTTGTGTACATAAACCAGTTACTGTTGCAAACAGTATAGCTGTTATCACATAACAAGACACACAAGTTTGTGTACATAAACCAGTTACTGTTGCAAACAGTATAGCTGTTATCACATAACAAGACACACAAGTTTGTGTACATAAACCAGTTACTGTTGCAAACAGTATAGCTGTTATCACATAACAAGACACACAAGTTTGTGTACATAAACCAGTTACTGTTGCAAACATTATAGCTGTTATCACATAACAAGACACACAAGTTTGTGTACATAAACCAGTTACTGTTGCAAACAGTATAGCTGTTATCACATAACAAGACACACAAGTTTGTGTACATAAACCAGTTACTGTTGCAAACAGTATAGCTATTATCACATAACAAGACACACAAGTTTGTGTACATAAACCAGTTACTGTTGCAAACAGTATAGCTGTTATCACATAACAAGACACACAAGTTTGTGTACATAAACCAGTTACTGTTGCAAACAGTATAGCTGTTATCACATAACAAGACACACAAGTTTGTGTACATAAACCAGTTACTGTTGCAAACAGTATAGCTGTTATCACATAACAAGACACACAAGTTTGTGTACATAAACCAGTTACTGTTGCAAACAGTATAGCTGTTATCACATAACAAGACACACAAGTTTGTGTACATAAACCAGTTACTGTTGCAAACAGTATAGCTGTTATCACATAACAAGACACACAAGTTTGTGTACATAAACCAGTTACTGTTGCAAACATTATAGCTGTTATCACATAACAAGACACATACGTTTGTGTACATAAACCAGCTACTGTTGCAAACATTATAGGTGTTATCACATAAAAAGACACATAAGTTTGTGTACATAAACCAGTTACTGTTGCAAACATTATAGCTGTTATCACATGACAAGACACAAAGGTTTGTGTACATAAACCAGTTACTATTGCAAACATTATAGATGTTATCACATGACAAGACACATAAGTTTGTGTACATAAACCAGTTACTGTTGCAAACATTATAGGTGTCATCACATAACAAGACACATAAGTTTGTGTACATAAACCAGTTACTGTTGCAAACAGTATAGCTGTTATCACATAACAAGACACATAAGTTTGTGTACATAAACCAGTTACTGTTGCAAACATTATAGCTGTTATCACATAACAAGACACATAAGTTTGTGTACATAAACCAGTTACTGTTGCAAACATTATAGCTGTTATCACATAACAAGACACATAAGTTTGTGTACATAAACCAGTTACTGTTGCAAACAGTATAGCTGTTATCACATAACAAGACACATAAGTTTGTGTACATAAACCAGTTACTGTTGCAAACATTATAGCTGTTATCACATAACAAGACACATAAGTTTGTGTACATAAACCAGTTACTGTTGCAAACATTATAGCTGTTATCACATAACAAGACACATAAGTTTGTGTACATAAAACAGTTACTATTGCAAACAGTAGATATAGTTGTTTTAACATAACAAGACACACAAGTTTGTGTACATAAACCAGTTACTATTGGAAACAGTAGATATAGGTGTTATCACATAACAAGACACACAAGTTTGTGTACATAAACCAGTTACTGCTGCAAACATTATAGCTGTTATCACATAACAAGACACATAAGTTTGTGTACATAAACAAGTTACTGTTGCAAACATTATAGCTGTTATCACATAACAAGACACATAAGTTTGTGTACATTAACCAGTTACTGTTGCAAACATTATATCTGTTATCACATAACAAGACACATAAGTTTGTGTACATAAACCAGTTACTGTTGCAAACATTATAGCTGTTATGCCATAACAAGACACATAAGTTTGTGTACATAAACCAGTTACTATTGCAAACAGTAGATATAGTTGTTTTCACATAACAAGACACACAAGTTTGTGTACATAAACCAGTTACTATTGCAAACAGTAGATATAGTTGTTATCACATAACAAGACACACAAGCTTATGTACATAAACCAGTTACTACTGCAAACAGTAGATAAAAGGTGTTGTCACATAACAAGACACACAAGCTTATGTACATAAACCAGTTACTATTGGAAACAGTAGATATAGGTGTTATCACATAACAAGACACAAAAGCTTATGTACATAAACCAGTTACTATTGCAAACAGTAGATATAGTTCTTATCACATAACAAGACACACAAGCTTATGTACATAAACCATATACTATTGCAAACAGTAGATATAGTTGTTATCACATAACAAGACACACAAGTTTGTGTACATACACCAGTTACAATTGGAAACAGTATAGGTGTTATCACATAACAAGACACACAAGTTTGTGTACATAAACCAGTTACTAATGGAAACAGTATAGTAGTTATCACATAACAAGACACAAATTTGTGTACATAAAACGGCTACTATTGGAAACAGTAGATATAGGTGTTATCATATAAAAAGACACAAGTTTGTGTACATAAACCAGTTACTATTGCAAACAGTAGATATAGGTGTTACCACATAACAAGACACAAGTTTGTGTACATAAACCAGCTACTATTGCAAACAGTAGATATAGGTGTTATCACATAATAAGACACAAGTTTGTGTACATAATACAGTTACTATTGCAAACAGTAGATATAGGTGTTATCACATAATAAGACACAAGTTTGTGTACATAAACCAGTTACTATTGCAAACAGTAGATATAGGTGTTACCACATAACAAGACACAAGTTTGTGTACATAAACCAGTTACTATTGCAAACAGTAGATACAGGTGTTACCACATAACAAGACACAAGTTTGTGTACATAAACCAGTTACTATTGCAAACAGTAGATATAGGTGTTATCACATAATAAGACACAAGTTTGTGTACATAAACCAGTAACCATTGCAAACAGTAGATATAGGTGTTATCACATAACAAGACAACTTTGTGTACATAAACCAGTTACTATTGTAAACAGTAGATATAGCTGCTATCACATAACAAGACACACAAGTTTGTGTACATAAACCAGTTACTATTGGAAACAGTATAGTTGTTATCACATAACTAGACACAAGTTTGTGTACATAATCCAGTTACTATTGGAAACAGTATAGCTGTTATCACATAAGACACACAAGTTTGTGTACATAAACCAGTTACCATTGGAAACAGTGTAGTTGTTATCACATACCAAGACACAAGAATGTGTACCTAAACCAGTTACTATTGGAAACAGCATAGTTGTTATCACATAACAAGACATACAAGTTTGTGTACATAAACCAGTTACTATTGCAAACAGTATAGCTTGTATCACATAACAAGACACACAAGTTTGTGTACATAAACCAGTTACTATTGCAAACAGCATAGTTGTTATCACATAACAAACCACAAGTTTGTGTACATAAACCAGTTACTATTGGAAACAGTAGATATAGAAGTTATCAAATAAAAAGACACAAGTTTGTGTACATAAACCAGTTACTATTGCAAACAGTAGATATAGGTGTTATCACATAACAAGACACAAGTTTGTGTACATAAACCAGTTACTATTGCAAACAGTAGATATAGGTGTTATCACATAACAAGAAACAAGTTTGTGTACATAAACCAGTTACTATTCTTAACAGTAGATATAGCTGTTATCACATAACAAGAAACAAGTTTGTGTACATAAACCAGTTACTATTGCAAACAGTAGATATAGGTGTTATCACATAACAAGAAACAAGTTTGTGTACATAAACAGGTTACTATTCTAAACAGTAGATATAGCTGTTATCACATAACAAGAAACAAGTTTGTGTACATAAACCAGTTACTATTGCAAACAGTAGATATAGGTGTTATCACATAACAAGAAACAAGTTTGTGTACATAAACCAGTTACTATTGCAAACAGTAGATATAGGTGTTATCACATAGTAAGACACAAGTTTGTGTACATAAACCAGTTACTATTGCAAACAGTAGATATAGGTGTTATCACATAACAAGACACAACTTTGTGTACATAAACCAGTTACTATTCTAAACAGTAGATATAGCTGTTATCACATAACAAGACACACAAGTTTGTGTACATAAACCAGTTACTATTGCAAACAGTAGATATAGGTGTTATCACATAACAAGAAACAAGTTTTTGTACATAAACCAGTTACTATTGCAAACAGTAGATATAGGTGTTATCACATAACAAGACACAAGTTTGTGTACATAAACCAGTTACAATTGGAAACAGTAGATATAAGGTGTTGTCACATAATAAGGCACAAGCTTGTGTACATAAACCAGGTACTATTCGAAACAGTAGATATAGGTGTTACCACATAACAGGACTCAAGTTTGTGTACATAAACTAGTTACTATTGCAAACAGTAGATACAGGTTTTATCACATAACAAGACACAGGTTTGTGTACATAAACCAGTTAGTATTGGAAACAGTAGATATAGCTGTTATCACATAACAAGACACAAGTTTGTGAACATAACCCAGTTATATTGCAAACAGTATAGCTCTTATCACATAACAAGACACACAAGTTTGTGTACATAAACCAGTTACTATTGGAAACAGTAGATATAGATGTTATCAAATAACAAGACACAAGTTTGTGTACATAAACCAGTTACAATTGCAAACAGTAGATATAGGTGTTATCACAAAATAAGACACAAGTTTGTGTACATAAACCAGTTACTATTGGAAACAGTAGATACAGGTTTTATCACATAACAAGACACAGGTTTGTGTACATAAACCAGTTAGTATTGGAAACAGTAGATATAGGTGTTATCACATAACAAGACACAAGTTTGTGAACATAACCCAGTTATTATTGCAAACAGTAGATATAGGTGTTATCACATAACAAGTCACACAAGTTTGTGTACATAAACCAGTTACTATTGGAAACAGTAGAATATAGGTGTTATCACATAACAAGATACAAGTTTGTGTACATAAACCATTTACTATTGCAAACAGTAGATATAGGTGTTATCACATAACAAGACACAAGTTTGTGTACATAAACCAGTTACTATTGCAAACAGTAGATATAGGTGTTATCACATAACAAGACACAAGTTTGTGTACATAAACCAGTTACTATTGCAAAAAGTAGATATAGGTGTTATCACATAAAAAGACACACAAGTTAGTGTAAATAAACCAGTTACTAATGGAAAAAGTAGATATAGGTGTTATCACATAACAAGACACAAGTTTGTGTATATAAATCAGTTACTATTGGTAACAGTAGATATAGGTGTTATCACATAACAAGACACAAGTTTGTGTACATAAACCAGTTACTATTGCAAACAGTAGATATAGGTGTTATCACATAACAAGACAAAAAATTTGTGTACATAAACCGGTTACTATTGGAAACAGTAGATATAAGGTGTTATCACATAATAAGACACAAGTTTGTGTACATAAACCAGTTACTATTGGAAACAGCAGATGTAGGTGTTATCACATAAAAAGACACAAGTTTGTGCACATAAACCAGTTACTATTGCAAACAGTAGATATAGGTGTTATCACATAATAATACACAAATTTGTGTACATAAACCAGTTACTATTGCAAACAGTAGATACAGGTTTTATCACATGACATGACACAGGTTTGTGTACATAAACCATTTAGTAATGGAAACAGTAGATATAGGTGTTATCACATAACAAGACACAAGTTTGTGAACACAACCCAGTTACTATTACAAACAGTATAGCTGTTATCACATAACAAGACACACAGGTTTGTGTACATAAACCAGTTACTACTGGAAACAGTAGATATAGGTGTTAACACAAAACAAGACACACAAGTTTCTGTACATACACCAGTTACTATTGGAAACAGTAGAAATAGGTGTTATCACATAACAAGACACATGTTTGTGTATATAAATCAGTTACTATTGGAAACAGTACATATAGGTGTTATCACATAACAAAACACAAGTTTGTGTACATAAACCAGTTACTATTGCAAACAGTAGATATAGGTGTTAACACATACCAAGACACAAGTTTGTGTACATAAACCAGTTACTATTGCAAACAGTAGATATACGTGTTATCACATAACAAGACACAAGTTTGTGCACATAAACCAGTTACTATTGCAAATAGTAGATATACGTGTTATCACATAACAAGACACAAGTTTGTGTATATAAATCAGTTACTATTGCAAACAGTAGATATACGTGTTAACACATACCAAGACACAAGTTTGTGTACATAAACCAGTTACTATTGCAAATAGTAGATATACGTGTTAACACATACCAAGACACAAGTTTGTGTACATAAACCAGTTACTATTGCAAACAGTAGATATACGTGTTATCACATAACAAGACACAAGTTTGTGCACATAAACCAGTTACTATTGCAAACAGTAGATATACGTGTTAACACATAACAAGACACAAGTTTGTGTACATAAACCAGTTACTATTGCAAACAGTAGATATACGTGTTATCACATAACAAGACACAAGTTTGTGCACATAAACCAGTTACTATTGCAAACAGTAGATATACGTGTTAACACATAACAAGACACAAGTTTGTGTACATAAACCAGTTACTATTGCAAACAGTAGATACACGTGTTAACACATACCAAGACACAAGTTTGTGTACATAAACCAGTTACTATTGCAAACAGTAGATATACGTGTTATAACATACAAAGACACAAGTTTGTGTACATAAACCAGTTACTATTGCAAACAGTAGATATACGTGTTAACACATAACAAGACACAAGTTTGTGTACATAAACCAGTTACTATTGCAAACAGTAGATATACGTGTTAACACATACCAAGACACAAGTTTGTGTACATAAACCAGTTACTATTGCAAACAGTAGATATACGTGTTAACACATAACAAGACACAAGTTTGTGTACATAAACCAGTTACTATTGCAAACAGTAGATATACGTGTTAACACATAACAAGACACAAGTTTGTGTATATAAACCAGTTACTATTGCAAACAGTAGATATACGTGTTAACACATAACAAGACACAAGTTTGTGTACATAAACCAGTTACTATTCCAAACAGTAGATATACGTGTTATCACATACCAAGACACAAGTTTGTGTACATAAACCAGTTACTATTGCAAACAGTAGATATACGTGTTAACACATAACAAGACACAAGTTTGTGTACATAAACCAGTTACTATTGCAAACAGTAGATATACGTGTTAACACATAACAAGACACAAGTTTGTGTACATAAACCAGTTACTATTGCAAACAGTAGATATACGTGTTAACACATACCAAGACACAAGTTTGTGTACATAAACCAGTTACTATTGCAAACAGTAGATATACGTGTTATCACATAACAAGACACAAGTTTTTGCACATAAACCAGTTACTATTGCAAACAGTAGATATACGTGTTAACACATACCAAGACACAAGTTTGTGTACATAAACCAGTTACTATTGCAAATAGTAGATATACGTGTTATCACATAACAATACACAAGTTTGTGCACATAAACCAATTACTATTGCATACAGTAGATATAGGTGTTATCACATAACAAGACACACAAGCTTGTGTACATAAACCAGTTACTATTGGAAACAGTAGATATAAGGTCTTATCACATAATAAGACACAAGTTTGTGTACATAAACCAGTTACTATTGGAAACAGCAGATATAGGTGTTATCACATAACAAGACACAAGTTTGTGCACTTAAACCAGTTACTATTGCAAACAGATATAGGTGTTATCACATAATAAGACACAAATTTGTGTACATAAACCAGTTACTATTGCAAACAGTATAGCTGTTATCACATAACAAGACACACAAGCTTGTGTACATAAACCAGTTACTATTGGAAACAGTAGATATAAGGTCTTATCACATAATAAGACACAAGTTTGTGTACATAAACCAGTTACTATTGCAAACAGTAGATATAGGTCTTATCACATAACAAGACACAAGTTTGTGTACATACACCAGTTACTATTGGAAACAGTAGATATATTTGTGTTATCACATAACAAGACACAAATTTGTGTACATAAAACAGTTACTATTGCAAAGAGTAGATATAGGTGTTATCACATAACAAGACACACAAGTTTGTCTACATAAACCAGTTACTATTGGAAACAGTAGATACAGGTGTTATCACATAACAAGACACAAGTTTGTGTACATAAACCAGTTACTATTGGAAACAATAGATATAGGTGTTATCACATAACAAGACACAAGTTTGTGTACATAAACCAGTTACTATTGCAAACAGTAGATACAGGTGTTATCACATAACAGGACACAAGTTTGTGTACATAAACCAGTTACTATTGGAAACAATAGATATAGGTGTTATCACATAACAAGACACACAAGTTTGTGTACATAAACCAGTTACTATTGCAAACAGTAGATATAGGTGTTATAACAAGACACACAAGTTTGTATACATAAACCAGTTACTATTTGAAACAGTGTAGTTGTAATCACACAACAAGACACAAGTTTGTGAACATAAACCAGTTACTATTGGAAACAGTGTAGATGTTATCACATAACAAGACACAAATTTGTGTACATAAACCAGTTACTATAGGAAACAGTATAACGGTTATCACATAACAAGACACACAAGTTTGTGTACACAAAAAGTTACTATTGGAAACAGTATAGTTGTTATCACATAACAAGACACAAGTTTGTGAATATAAACTAGTTACTATTGGAAACAGTATAACTTTTATCACATAACAAGACACACAGGTTTGTGTACATAAACCAGTTACCATTGGAAACAGTATAGCTGTTATCACATAACAAGACACACAAGTTTGTGTACATAAACAAGTTACTATTGGAAACAGTATAATTGTTATCACATAACAAGACATACAAGTTTGTGTACATAAACAAGTTACTATTGGAAACAGTATAATTGTTATCACATAACAAGACACAAGTTTGTGTACATAAACCAGTTACCATTGGAAACAGTATAGCTGTCATCACATAACAAGACACACAAGTTTGTGTACATAAACCAGTTACTATTGGAAACAGTATAATTGTTATCACATAACAAGACACAACTTTGTGTACATAAACCAGTTAGTATTGGAAACAGTATAGCTTTTATAACATAACAAGACACACAAGTTTGTGTACATAAACTAGTTACCATTGGAAACAGAGTAGTTGTTATCACATACCAAGACACAAGTTTGTGTACATAAACCAGTTACTATTGGAAACAGTATAGTTGTTATCACATAACAAGACACATAAGTTTGTGTACATAAACCAGTTACTATTGCAAACGGCATAGTTGTTATCACATAACAAGTCACACAGGTTTGTGTACATAAAACAGTTACTATTGGAAACAGTATAGTTGTTATCACAAAACAAGGCACAAGTTTGTGTACATAAACCAAATACTATTGGAAACAGTATAGTTGTTATCACATAACAAGACACAAGTTGGTGTACATTAACCAATTACTATTGGAAATAGTATAGTTGTTATCACAAACAAGACACAAGTTTGTGTACATAAACCAGTTACTATTAGAAACAGTATAGCTGTTATCACATAACAAGACACACAAGTTGTCTACATAAACCAGTTACTATTGGAAACAGTATAGTTGTTATCACATAACAAGACACAATTTTGTGTACACAAACCAGTTACTATTGGAAACAGTATAGCTGTTATCACATAACAAGACACAAGTTTGTGTACATAAACCAGTTGCTACTGGAAACAGTATAGATGTTATCAAATAACAAGACACAAGTTTGTGTACATAAACCGGTTACTATTACAAACAGTAGATATAAGGTGTTGTCACATAACAAGACACACAAGTTTGTGTACATAAACCAGTTACTATTGAAAACAGTATAGCTGTTATCACATAACAAGACACACAAGCTTGTGTACATAAACCAGTTACTATTGCAAAAAGTAGATATAGTTGTTATCACATAACAAGACACACAAGTTTGTGTACATAAACCAGTTACTATTGGAAACAGTGTAGTTGTTATCACATAACAAGAAACACGTTTGTGTACATAAACCAGTTACTTATGGAAACAGTGTAGCTGTTATCACTTAACAAGACACAAGTTTGTGTACATAAACCAGTTACTTATGGAAACAGTGTAGCTGTTATCACATAACAAGACACAAGTTTGTGTACGTAAACTAGTTACTATTGGAAACAGAGTAGTTGTTATCACATACCAAGACACAAGTTTGTGTACATAAACCAGTTACTATTGGAAACAGTATAGTTGTTATGACATAACAAGACACATAAGTTTGTGTACATAAACCAGTTAGTATTGCAAACGGCATAGTTGTTATCACATAACAAGACACACAAGTTTGTGTACATAAACCAGTTACTATTGGAAACAGTAGATATAGGTGTTATCACATAACAAGACACACAAGTTTGTGTACATAAACCAGTTACTGCTGCAAACATTATAGCTGTTATCACATAACAAGACACATAAGTTTGTGTACATAAACAAGTTACTGTTGCAAACATTATAGCTGTTATCACATAACAAGACACATAAGTTTGTGTACATTAACCAGTTACTGTTGCAAACATTATATCTGTTATCACATAACAAGACACATAAGTTTGTGTACATAAACCAGTTACTGTTGCAAACATTATAGCTGTTATGCCATAACAAGACACATAAGTTTGTGTACATAAACCAGTTACTATTGCAAACAGTAGATATAGTTGTTTTCACATAACAAGACACACAAGTTTGTGTACATAAACCAGTTACTATTGCAAACAGTAGATATAGTTGTTATCACATAACAAGACACACAAGCTTATGTACATAAACCAGTTACTACTGCAAACAGTAGATAAAAGGTGTTGTCACATAACAAGACACACAAGCTTATGTACATAAACCAGTTACTATTGGAAACAGTAGATATAGGTGTTATCACATAACAAGACACAAAAGCTTATGTACATAAACCAGTTACTATTGCAAACAGTAGATATAGTTCTTATCACATAACAAGACACACAAGCTTATGTACATAAACCATATACTATTGCAAACAGTAGATATAGTTGTTATCACATAACAAGACACACAAGTTTGTGTACATACACCAGTTACAATTGGAAACAGTATAGGTGTTATCACATAACAAGACACACAAGTTTGTGTACATAAACCAGTTACTAATGGAAACAGTATAGTAGTTATCACATAACAAGACACAAATTTGTGTACATAAAACGGCTACTATTGGAAACAGTAGATATAGGTGTTATCATATAAAAAGACACAAGTTTGTGTACATAAACCAGTTACTATTGCAAACAGTAGATATAGGTGTTACCACATAACAAGACACAAGTTTGTGTACATAAACCAGCTACTATTGCAAACAGTAGATATAGGTGTTATCACATAATAAGACACAAGTTTGTGTACATAATACAGTTACTATTGCAAACAGTAGATATAGGTGTTATCACATAATAAGACACAAGTTTGTGTACATAAACCAGTTACTATTGCAAACAGTAGATATAGGTGTTACCACATAACAAGACACAAGTTTGTGTACATAAACCAGTTACTATTGCAAACAGTAGATACAGGTGTTACCACATAACAAGACACAAGTTTGTGTACATAAACCAGTTACTATTGCAAACAGTAGATATAGGTGTTATCACATAATAAGACACAAGTTTGTGTACATAAACCAGTAACCATTGCAAACAGTAGATATAGGTGTTATCACATAACAAGACAACTTTGTGTACATAAACCAGTTACTATTGTAAACAGTAGATATAGCTGCTATCACATAACAAGACACACAAGTTTGTGTACATAAACCAGTTACTATTGGAAACAGTATAGTTGTTATCACATAACTAGACACAAGTTTGTGTACATAATCCAGTTACTATTGGAAACAGTATAGCTGTTATCACATAAGACACACAAGTTTGTGTACATAAACCAGTTACCATTGGAAACAGTGTAGTTGTTATCACATACCAAGACACAAGAATGTGTACCTAAACCAGTTACTATTGGAAACAGCATAGTTGTTATCACATAACAAGACATACAAGTTTGTGTACATAAACCAGTTACTATTGCAAACAGTATAGCTTGTATCACATAACAAGACACACAAGTTTGTGTACATAAACCAGTTACTATTGCAAACAGCATAGTTGTTATCACATAACAAACCACAAGTTTGTGTACATAAACCAGTTACTATTGGAAACAGTAGATATAGAAGTTATCAAATAAAAAGACACAAGTTTGTGTACATAAACCAGTTACTATTGCAAACAGTAGATATAGGTGTTATCACATAACAAGACACAAGTTTGTGTACATAAACCAGTTACTATTGCAAACAGTAGATATAGGTGTTATCACATAACAAGAAACAAGTTTGTGTACATAAACCAGTTACTATTCTTAACAGTAGATATAGCTGTTATCACATAACAAGAAACAAGTTTGTGTACATAAACCAGTTACTATTGCAAACAGTAGATATAGGTGTTATCACATAACAAGAAACAAGTTTGTGTACATAAACAGGTTACTATTCTAAACAGTAGATATAGCTGTTATCACATAACAAGAAACAAGTTTGTGTACATAAACCAGTTACTATTGCAAACAGTAGATATAGGTGTTATCACATAACAAGAAACAAGTTTGTGTACATAAACCAGTTACTATTGCAAACAGTAGATATAGGTGTTATCACATAGTAAGACACAAGTTTGTGTACATAAACCAGTTACTATTGCAAACAGTAGATATAGGTGTTATCACATAACAAGACACAACTTTGTGTACATAAACCAGTTACTATTCTAAACAGTAGATATAGCTGTTATCACATAACAAGACACACAAGTTTGTGTACATAAACCAGTTACTATTGCAAACAGTAGATATAGGTGTTATCACATAACAAGAAACAAGTTTTTGTACATAAACCAGTTACTATTGCAAACAGTAGATATAGGTGTTATCACATAACAAGACACAAGTTTGTGTACATAAACCAGTTACAATTGGAAACAGTAGATATAAGGTGTTGTCACATAATAAGGCACAAGCTTGTGTACATAAACCAGGTACTATTCGAAACAGTAGATATAGGTGTTACCACATAACAGGACTCAAGTTTGTGTACATAAACTAGTTACTATTGCAAACAGTAGATACAGGTTTTATCACATAACAAGACACAGGTTTGTGTACATAAACCAGTTAGTATTGGAAACAGTAGATATAGCTGTTATCACATAACAAGACACAAGTTTGTGAACATAACCCAGTTATATTGCAAACAGTATAGCTCTTATCACATAACAAGACACACAAGTTTGTGTACATAAACCAGTTACTATTGGAAACAGTAGATATAGATGTTATCAAATAACAAGACACAAGTTTGTGTACATAAACCAGTTACAATTGCAAACAGTAGATATAGGTGTTATCACAAAATAAGACACAAGTTTGTGTACATAAACCAGTTACTATTGGAAACAGTAGATACAGGTTTTATCACATAACAAGACACAGGTTTGTGTACATAAACCAGTTAGTATTGGAAACAGTAGATATAGGTGTTATCACATAACAAGACACAAGTTTGTGAACATAACCCAGTTATTATTGCAAACAGTAGATATAGGTGTTATCACATAACAAGTCACACAAGTTTGTGTACATAAACCAGTTACTATTGGAAACAGTAGAATATAGGTGTTATCACATAACAAGATACAAGTTTGTGTACATAAACCATTTACTATTGCAAACAGTAGATATAGGTGTTATCACATAACAAGACACAAGTTTGTGTACATAAACCAGTTACTATTGCAAACAGTAGATATAGGTGTTATCACATAACAAGACACAAGTTTGTGTACATAAACCAGTTACTATTGCAAAAAGTAGATATAGGTGTTATCACATAAAAAGACACACAAGTTAGTGTAAATAAACCAGTTACTAATGGAAAAAGTAGATATAGGTGTTATCACATAACAAGACACAAGTTTGTGTATATAAATCAGTTACTATTGGTAACAGTAGATATAGGTGTTATCACATAACAAGACACAAGTTTGTGTACATAAACCAGTTACTATTGCAAACAGTAGATATAGGTGTTATCACATAACAAGACAAAAAATTTGTGTACATAAACCGGTTACTATTGGAAACAGTAGATATAAGGTGTTATCACATAATAAGACACAAGTTTGTGTACATAAACCAGTTACTATTGGAAACAGCAGATGTAGGTGTTATCACATAAAAAGACACAAGTTTGTGCACATAAACCAGTTACTATTGCAAACAGTAGATATAGGTGTTATCACATAATAATACACAAATTTGTGTACATAAACCAGTTACTATTGCAAACAGTAGATACAGGTTTTATCACATGACATGACACAGGTTTGTGTACATAAACCATTTAGTAATGGAAACAGTAGATATAGGTGTTATCACATAACAAGACACAAGTTTGTGAACACAACCCAGTTACTATTACAAACAGTATAGCTGTTATCACATAACAAGACACACAGGTTTGTGTACATAAACCAGTTACTACTGGAAACAGTAGATATAGGTGTTAACACAAAACAAGACACACAAGTTTCTGTACATACACCAGTTACTATTGGAAACAGTAGAAATAGGTGTTATCACATAACAAGACACATGTTTGTGTATATAAATCAGTTACTATTGGAAACAGTACATATAGGTGTTATCACATAACAAAACACAAGTTTGTGTACATAAACCAGTTACTATTGCAAACAGTAGATATAGGTGTTAACACATACCAAGACACAAGTTTGTGTACATAAACCAGTTACTATTGCAAACAGTAGATATACGTGTTATCACATAACAAGACACAAGTTTGTGCACATAAACCAGTTACTATTGCAAATAGTAGATATACGTGTTATCACATAACAAGACACAAGTTTGTGTATATAAATCAGTTACTATTGCAAACAGTAGATATACGTGTTAACACATACCAAGACACAAGTTTGTGTACATAAACCAGTTACTATTGCAAATAGTAGATATACGTGTTAACACATACCAAGACACAAGTTTGTGTACATAAACCAGTTACTATTGCAAACAGTAGATATACGTGTTATCACATAACAAGACACAAGTTTGTGCACATAAACCAGTTACTATTGCAAACAGTAGATATACGTGTTAACACATAACAAGACACAAGTTTGTGTACATAAACCAGTTACTATTGCAAACAGTAGATATACGTGTTATCACATAACAAGACACAAGTTTGTGCACATAAACCAGTTACTATTGCAAACAGTAGATATACGTGTTAACACATAACAAGACACAAGTTTGTGTACATAAACCAGTTACTATTGCAAACAGTAGATACACGTGTTAACACATACCAAGACACAAGTTTGTGTACATAAACCAGTTACTATTGCAAACAGTAGATATACGTGTTATAACATACAAAGACACAAGTTTGTGTACATAAACCAGTTACTATTGCAAACAGTAGATATACGTGTTAACACATAACAAGACACAAGTTTGTGTACATAAACCAGTTACTATTGCAAACAGTAGATATACGTGTTAACACATACCAAGACACAAGTTTGTGTACATAAACCAGTTACTATTGCAAACAGTAGATATACGTGTTAACACATAACAAGACACAAGTTTGTGTACATAAACCAGTTACTATTGCAAACAGTAGATATACGTGTTAACACATAACAAGACACAAGTTTGTGTATATAAACCAGTTACTATTGCAAACAGTAGATATACGTGTTAACACATAACAAGACACAAGTTTGTGTACATAAACCAGTTACTATTCCAAACAGTAGATATACGTGTTATCACATACCAAGACACAAGTTTGTGTACATAAACCAGTTACTATTGCAAACAGTAGATATACGTGTTAACACATAACAAGACACAAGTTTGTGTACATAAACCAGTTACTATTGCAAACAGTAGATATACGTGTTAACACATAACAAGACACAAGTTTGTGTACATAAACCAGTTACTATTGCAAACAGTAGATATACGTGTTAACACATACCAAGACACAAGTTTGTGTACATAAACCAGTTACTATTGCAAACAGTAGATATACGTGTTATCACATAACAAGACACAAGTTTTTGCACATAAACCAGTTACTATTGCAAACAGTAGATATACGTGTTAACACATACCAAGACACAAGTTTGTGTACATAAACCAGTTACTATTGCAAATAGTAGATATACGTGTTATCACATAACAATACACAAGTTTGTGCACATAAACCAATTACTATTGCATACAGTAGATATAGGTGTTATCACATAACAAGACACACAAGCTTGTGTACATAAACCAGTTACTATTGGAAACAGTAGATATAAGGTCTTATCACATAATAAGACACAAGTTTGTGTACATAAACCAGTTACTATTGGAAACAGCAGATATAGGTGTTATCACATAACAAGACACAAGTTTGTGCACTTAAACCAGTTACTATTGCAAACAGATATAGGTGTTATCACATAATAAGACACAAATTTGTGTACATAAACCAGTTACTATTGCAAACAGTATAGCTGTTATCACATAACAAGACACACAAGCTTGTGTACATAAACCAGTTACTATTGGAAACAGTAGATATAAGGTCTTATCACATAATAAGACACAAGTTTGTGTACATAAACCAGTTACTATTGCAAACAGTAGATATAGGTCTTATCACATAACAAGACACAAGTTTGTGTACATACACCAGTTACTATTGGAAACAGTAGATATATTTGTGTTATCACATAACAAGACACAAATTTGTGTACATAAAACAGTTACTATTGCAAAGAGTAGATATAGGTGTTATCACATAACAAGACACACAAGTTTGTCTACATAAACCAGTTACTATTGGAAACAGTAGATACAGGTGTTATCACATAACAAGACACAAGTTTGTGTACATAAACCAGTTACTATTGGAAACAATAGATATAGGTGTTATCACATAACAAGACACAAGTTTGTGTACATAAACCAGTTACTATTGCAAACAGTAGATACAGGTGTTATCACATAACAGGACACAAGTTTGTGTACATAAACCAGTTACTATTGGAAACAATAGATATAGGTGTTATCACATAACAAGACACACAAGTTTGTGTACATAAACCAGTTACTATTGCAAACAGTAGATATAGGTGTTATAACAAGACACACAAGTTTGTATACATAAACCAGTTACTATTTGAAACAGTGTAGTTGTAATCACACAACAAGACACAAGTTTGTGAACATAAACCAGTTACTATTGGAAACAGTGTAGATGTTATCACATAACAAGACACAAATTTGTGTACATAAACCAGTTACTATAGGAAACAGTATAACGGTTATCACATAACAAGACACACAAGTTTGTGTACACAAAAAGTTACTATTGGAAACAGTATAGTTGTTATCACATAACAAGACACAAGTTTGTGAATATAAACTAGTTACTATTGGAAACAGTATAACTTTTATCACATAACAAGACACACAGGTTTGTGTACATAAACCAGTTACCATTGGAAACAGTATAGCTGTTATCACATAACAAGACACACAAGTTTGTGTACATAAACAAGTTACTATTGGAAACAGTATAATTGTTATCACATAACAAGACATACAAGTTTGTGTACATAAACAAGTTACTATTGGAAACAGTATAATTGTTATCACATAACAAGACACAAGTTTGTGTACATAAACCAGTTACCATTGGAAACAGTATAGCTGTCATCACATAACAAGACACACAAGTTTGTGTACATAAACCAGTTACTATTGGAAACAGTATAATTGTTATCACATAACAAGACACAACTTTGTGTACATAAACCAGTTAGTATTGGAAACAGTATAGCTTTTATAACATAACAAGACACACAAGTTTGTGTACATAAACTAGTTACCATTGGAAACAGAGTAGTTGTTATCACATACCAAGACACAAGTTTGTGTACATAAACCAGTTACTATTGGAAACAGTATAGTTGTTATCACATAACAAGACACATAAGTTTGTGTACATAAACCAGTTACTATTGCAAACGGCATAGTTGTTATCACATAACAAGTCACACAGGTTTGTGTACATAAAACAGTTACTATTGGAAACAGTATAGTTGTTATCACAAAACAAGGCACAAGTTTGTGTACATAAACCAAATACTATTGGAAACAGTATAGTTGTTATCACATAACAAGACACAAGTTGGTGTACATTAACCAATTACTATTGGAAATAGTATAGTTGTTATCACAAACAAGACACAAGTTTGTGTACATAAACCAGTTACTATTAGAAACAGTATAGCTGTTATCACATAACAAGACACACAAGTTGTCTACATAAACCAGTTACTATTGGAAACAGTATAGTTGTTATCACATAACAAGACACAATTTTGTGTACACAAACCAGTTACTATTGGAAACAGTATAGCTGTTATCACATAACAAGACACAAGTTTGTGTACATAAACCAGTTGCTACTGGAAACAGTATAGATGTTATCAAATAACAAGACACAAGTTTGTGTACATAAACCGGTTACTATTACAAACAGTAGATATAAGGTGTTGTCACATAACAAGACACACAAGTTTGTGTACATAAACCAGTTACTATTGAAAACAGTATAGCTGTTATCACATAACAAGACACACAAGCTTGTGTACATAAACCAGTTACTATTGCAAAAAGTAGATATAGTTGTTATCACATAACAAGACACACAAGTTTGTGTACATAAACCAGTTACTATTGGAAACAGTGTAGTTGTTATCACATAACAAGAAACACGTTTGTGTACATAAACCAGTTACTTATGGAAACAGTGTAGCTGTTATCACTTAACAAGACACAAGTTTGTGTACATAAACCAGTTACTTATGGAAACAGTGTAGCTGTTATCACATAACAAGACACAAGTTTGTGTACGTAAACTAGTTACTATTGGAAACAGAGTAGTTGTTATCACATACCAAGACACAAGTTTGTGTACATAAACCAGTTACTATTGGAAACAGTATAGTTGTTATGACATAACAAGACACATAAGTTTGTGTACATAAACCAGTTAGTATTGCAAACGGCATAGTTGTTATCACATAACAAGTCACACAGGTTTGTGTACATAAAACAGTTACTATTGGAAACAGTATGGTTGTTATCACAAAACAAGACACAAGTTTGTGTACATAAACCAAATACTATTGGAAACAGTATAGTTGTTATCACATAACAAGACACAAGTTGGTGTACATTAACCAATTACTATTGGAAATAGTATAGTTGTTATCACATAACAAGACACAAGTTTGTGTACATAAACCAGTTACTATTAGAAACAGTATAGCTGTTATCACATAACAAGACACACAAGTTGTCTACATAAACCAGTTACTATTGGAAACAGTATAGATGTTATCAAATAACTAGACACAAGTTTGTGTACATAAACCGGTTACTATTACAAACAGTAGATATAAGGTGTTGTCACATAACAAGACACACAAGTTTGTGTACATAAACCAGTTACTATTGAAATCAGTATAGCTGTTATCACATAACAAGACACACAAGCTTGTGTACATAAACCAGTTACTATTGCAAAAAGTAGATATAGTTGTTATCACATAACAAGACACACAAGTTTGTGTACATAAACCAGTTACTATTGGAAACAGTGTAGTTGTTATCACATAACAAGAAACACGTTTGTGTACATAAACCAGTTACTATTGCAAACAGTAGATATAGGTGTTATCACATAACAAGACACAAGTTTGTGTACATAAACCAGTTACTATTGCAAACCGCAGATATAGGTGATATCACATAATAAGACACAAATTTGTGTACATAAACCAGTTACTATTGGAAACAGTAGATACAGGTGTTATCACATAACAAGACACAAGTTTGTGTACATAAACCAGTTACTATTGCTAACAGTAGATATAGGTGTTATCACATAAAAAGACACACAAGTTTGTGTACATAACCCAGTTACTATTGGAAACAGTATAGTTGTTATCACATAACAAGACACAAGTTTGTGAACATAACCCAGTTACTATTGCAAAAAGTATAGCTGTTATCACATAACAAGACACACAAGTTTGTGTACATAAACCAGTTACTATTGGAAACAGTAGATATAGGTGTTATCACATAACAAGACACACACGTTTGTGTACATAAACCAGTTACTATTGGAAACAGTAAATATAGGTGCTATCACATAACAAGACACAAGTTTGTGTATATAAACCAGTTACTATTGGAAACAGTAGATATAGGTGTTATCACATAACAAGACACAAGTTTGTGTTCATAAACCAGTTACTATTGCAAACAGTAGATATAGGTGTTATCACATAACAAGACACAAGTTTGTGTACATAAACCAGTTACTATTGCAAACAGTAGATATAGGTGTTATCACATAACAAGACACTAGTTTTTGTACATAAACTAGTTATTATTGCAAACAGTAGATATAGGTGTTAACACATAACAAGACACAAGTTTGTGTACATAAACCAGTTACTATTGCAAACAATAGATATAGCTGTTATCACATAACAATACACAAGTTTGTGTACATAAACCAGTTACTATTGCAAACAGTAGATATAGGTGTTTTCACATAACAACACACAAGTTTTTGTACATAAACCAGTTACTATTGGAAACAGTAGATATAGGTGTTAACACATAACAAGACACAAGTTTGTGTACATAAACCAGTTACTATTGCAAACAGTATATATAGGTGTTATGACATAACAATACACAAGTTTGTGTACATAAACCAGTTACTATTGCAAACAGTAGATATAGGTGTTATCACATAACAAGACACACAATTTTGTGTACATAAACCAGTTACTATTGCAAACAGTAGATATAAGGTGTTATCACATAACAAGACACAAGTTTGTGTACATAAACCAGTTATTATTGGAAACAGTAGATATAGCTGTTATCACATAACAAGACACAAGTTCGTGTACATAAACCAGTTACTATTGCAAACAGTAGATATAGGTGTTATCACATACAGGACACACAAGTTCGTGTACATAAACCAGTTACTATTGGAAACAGTATAATTGTTATCACATAACAAGACACACAAGTTTGTGTACATAAACAAGTTACTATTGGAAACAGTATAATTGTTATCACATAACAAGACACAAGTTTGTGTACATAAACCAGTTACCATTGGAAACAGTATAGCTGTTATCACATAACAAGACACACAAGTTTGTGTACATAAACCAGTTACTATTGGAAACAGTATAATTGTTATCACATAACAAGACACAAGTTTGTGTACATAAACCAGTTAGTATTGGAAACAGTATAGCTTTTATCACATAACAAGACACACAAGTTTGTGTACATAAACTAGTTACCATTGGAAACAGAGTAGTGGTTATCACATACCAAGACACAAGTTTGTGTACATAAACCAGTTACTATTGGAAACAGTATAGTTGTTATCACATAACAAGACACATAAGTTTGTGTACATAAACCAGTTACTATTGCAAACGGCATAGTTGTTATCACATAACAAGTCACACAGGTTTGTGTACATAAAACAGTTACTATTGGAAACAGTATAGTTGTTATCACAAAACAAGGCACAAGTTTGTGTACATAAACCAAATACTATAGGAAACAGTATAGTTGTTATCACATAACAAGACACAAGTTGGTGTACATTAACCAATTACTATTGGAAATAGTATAGTTGTTATCACATAACAAGACACAAGTTTGTGTACATAAACCAGTTACTATTAGAAACAGTATAGCTGTTATCACATAACAAGACACACAAGTTGTCTACATAAACCAGTTACTATTGGAAACAGTATAGTTGTTATCACATAACAAGACACAATTTTGTGTACACAAACCAGTTACTATTGGAAACAGTATAGCTGTTATCACATAACAAGACACAAGTTTGTGTACATAAACCAGTTGCTATTGGAAACAGTATAGATGTTATCAAATAACAAGACACAAGTTTGTGTACATAAACCGGTTACTATTACAAACAGTAGATATAAGGTGTTGTCACATAACAAGACACACAAGTTTGTGTACATAAACCAGTTACTATTGAAAACAGTATAGCTGTTATCACATAACAAGACACACAAGCTTGTGTACATAAACCAGTTACTATTGCAAAAAGTAGATATAGTTGTTATCACATAACAAGACACACAAGTTTGTGTACATAAACCAGTTACTATTGGAAACAGTGTAGTTGTTATCACATAACAAGAAACACGTTTGTGTACATAAACCAGTTACTTATGGAAACAGTGTAGCTGTTATCACTTAACAAGACACAAGTTTGTGTACATAAACCAGTTACTTATGGAAACAGTGTAGCTGTTATCACATAACAAGACACAAGTTTGTGTACGTAAACTAGTTACTATTGGAAACAGAGTAGTTGTTATCACATACCAAGACACAAGTTTGTGTACA
Organism: Deroplatys truncata; assembly: GCA_030765065.1. Classification (NCBI taxonomy): domain Eukaryota; kingdom Metazoa; phylum Arthropoda; class Insecta; order Mantodea; family Mantidae; genus Deroplatys; species Deroplatys truncata. Next base: position 212,440,941 of record CM060980.1, on the reverse strand, counting down.
TAAACCAGTTACTATTGGAAACAGTATAGTTGTTATGACATAACAAGACACATAAGTTTGTGTACATAAACCAGTTACTAATGCAAACGGCATAGTTGTTATCACATAACAAGTCACACAGGTTTGTGTACATAAAACAGTTACTATTGGAAACAGTATAGTTGTTATCACAAAACAAGACACAAGTTTGTGTACATAAACCAAATACTATTGGAAACAGTATAGTTGTTATCACATAACAAGACACAAGTTGGTGTACATTAACCAATTACTATTGGAAATAGTATAGTTGTTATCACATAACAAGACACAAGTTTGTGTACATAAACCAGTTACTATTAGAAACAGTATAGCTGTTATCACATAACAAGACACACAAGTTGTCTACAGAAACCAGTTACTATTGGAAACAGTATAGATGTTATCAAATAACAAGACACAAGTTTGTGTACATAAACCGGTTACTATTACAAACAGTAGATATAAGGTGTTGTCACATAACAAGACACACAAGTTTGTGTACATAAACCAGTTACTATTGAAATCAGTATAGCTGTTATCACATAACAAGACACACAAGCTTGTGTACATAAACCAGTTACTATTGCAAAAAGTAGATATAGTTGTTATCACATAACAAGACACACAAGTTTGTGTACATAAACCAGTTACTATTGGAAACAGTGTAGTTGTTATCACATAACAAGAAACACGTTTGTGTACATAAACCAGTTACTATTGCAAACAGTAGATATAGGTGTTATCACATAACAAGACACAAGTTTGTGTACATAAACCAGTTACTATTGCAAACAGCAGATATAGGTGATATCACATAATAAGACACAAATTTGTGTACATAAACCAGTTACTATTGGAAACAGTAGATACAGGTGTTATCACATAACAAGACACAGGTTTGTGTACATAAACCTGTTACTATTGGAAACAGTAGATATAGGTGTTATCACATAACAAGACACAAGTTTGTGTACATAAACCAGTTACTATTGCTAACAGTAGATATAGGTGTTATCACATAAAAAGACACACAAGTTTGTGTACATAAACCAGTTACTATTGGAAACAGTATAGTTGTTATCACATAACAAGACACAAGTTTGTGAACATAACCCAGTTACTATTGCAAAAAGTATAGCTGTTATCACATAACAAGACACACAAGTTTGTGTACATAAACCAGTTACTATTGGAAACAGTAGATATAGGTGTTATCACATAACAAGACACACACGTTTGTGTACATAAACCAGTTACTATTGGAAACAGTAAATATAGGTGCTATCACATAACAAGACACAAGTTTGTGTATATAAACCAGTTACTATTGGAAACAGTAGATATAGGTGTTATCACATAACAAGACACAAGTTTGTGTTCATAAACCAGTTACTATTGCAAACAGTAGATATAGGTGTTATCACATAACAAGACACAAGTTTGTGTACATAAACCAGTTACTATTGCAAACAGTAGATATAGGTGTTATCACATAACAAGACACTAGTTTTGTACATAAACTAGTTATTATTGCAAACAGTAGATATAGGTGTTAACACATAACAAGACACAAGTTTGTGTACATAAACCAGTTACTATTGCAAACAATAGATATAGCTGTTATCACATAACAATACACAAGTTTGTGTACATAAACCAGTTACTATTGCAAACAGTAGATATAGGTGTTTTCACCTAACAAGACACAAGTTTTTGTACATAAACCAGTTACTATTGGAAACAGTAGATATAGGTGTTAACACATAACAAGACACAAGTTTGTGTACATAAACCAGTTACTATTGCAAACAGTATATATAGGTGTTATGACATAACAATACACAAGTTTGTGTACATAAACCAGTTACTATTGCAAACAGTAGATATAGGTGTTATCACATAACAAGACACACAATTTTGTGTACATAAACCAGTTACTATTGCAAACAGTAGATATAAGGTGTTATCACATAACAAGACACAAGCTTGTGTACATAAACCAGTTACTATTGGAAACAGTAGATATAGGTGTTATCACATAACAAGACACAAGTTCGTGTACATAAACCAGTTACTATTGCAAACAGTAGATATAGGTGTTATCACATACCGGACACACAAGTTCGTGTACATAAACCAGTTACTATTGGAAACAGTATATCTGTTATCACATAACAAGACACACAAGTTTGTGTACATAAAGAAGTTACTATTGGAAACAGTATAGTTGTTATCACACAACAAGATACAAGTTTGTGTACATAAACCAGTTACTATTGGAAACAGTATAGCTGTTATCTCATAACAAGACACACAAGTTTGTGTACATAAACCAGTTACCATTGGAAACAGTGTAGTTGTTATCACATACCGAGACACAAGTTTGTGTATCTAAACCAGTTACTATTGGAAACAGCATAGTTGATATCACATAACAAGACATACAAGTTTGTTTACATAATCCAGTTACTATTGCAAACAGTATAGCTTGTATCAGATAACAAGACACACAGGTTTGTGTACATAAACCAGTTACTATTGCAAACAGCATAGTTGTAATCACATAACAAACCACAAGTTTGTGTACATAAACCAGTTACTATTGGAAACAGTATAGTTGTTATCACATAACAAGACACAAGTTTGAGTACATAAACCAGTTACTATTGGAAACAGTAGATATAGGTGTTATCACATAACAAGACACAAGTTTGTGTACATAAACCAGTTACTATTGGAAATAGTATAGTTGCTACCACATAACAAGACACAAGTTTGCGTACATAAATCAGTTGCTATTGGAAACAGTAGATACAGGTGTTATCACATAACAAGACACACAAGTTTGTGTACATAAACCAGTTACTATTGGAAACAGTATAGTTGATATCACATAACAAGACACAAGTTTGTTTACACAAACCAGTTACTATTGGAAAGAGTATAGCTGTTATCACATAACAAGACACAAGTTTGTGTACATAAATCAGATACTATTAGAAACAGTATAGTTGTTATCACATAACAACACACAGAAGTTTGTGTACATAAACCACTTACTATTGGAAACAGTAGATATAGGTATTATCACATAACAAGACACAGGTTTGTCTACATAAACCAGTTACCATTGGAAACAGTGTAGTTGATATCACATAACAAGACACAGGTTTTTGTACACAAACCAGTTACTATTGGAAACAGTATAGCTGTTATCACATAACAAGACACAAGTTTGTGTGCATACACCAGTTACTATTGGAAACAGTATAGCTGTTATCACATAACAAGACACAAGTTTCTGTACATAAACCAGTTACTATTGCAAACAGTAGATATAGGTGTTATCACATAACAAGACACACAAGTTTGTGTACATAAACCGGTTACTATTGGAAGCAGTAGATATAGGTGTTATCACATAACAAGACACAAGTTTGTGTACATAAACCAGTTACTATTGCAAACAGGTGATATAGGTGTTATCACGTAACAAGACATAAGTTTGTGTACATAAACCAGTTAGTATTGCATACAGTAGATATAGGTGTTATCACATAACAAGACACAAGTTTTTGTACATAAACCAGTTACTGTTGCAAACAGTAGATATAGTTGTTATCACATAACAAGACACACAAGTTTGTGTAAATAAACCAGTTACTATTGCAAACAGTAGATATAGTTGTTATTACATAACAAGACACACACCTTTGTATAGATAAACCACTTACTATTGCAAACAGTAGATATAGTTCTTATCACATAACAAGACACACAATTTTGTGTACATAAACCAGTTACTTTTGGAAACAGTAGATATAGGTGTTATCACATAACAAGACACAAGTTTGTGTACATAAACCAGTTCCTATTGCAAACAGTAGATATAGGTTTTAACACATAACAAGACACAAGTTTGTGTACATAAACCAGTTACTATTCCAAACAGTAGATATAGGTGTTATCACATAACAATACACAAGTTTGTGTACATAAACCAGTTACAATTGGAAACAGTAGATATAGGTGTTAACACATAACAAGACACAAGTTTGTGTACATAAACCAGTTACTATTGCAAACAGTAGATATAGGTGTTATCACATAACAAGACACAAGTTTGTGTACATAAACCAGTTACTATTGCAAACAGTAGATATAGGTGTTAACACATAACAAGACACAAGTTTGTGTACACAAACCAGTTACTATTGCAAACAGTAGATATAGGTGTTACCACATAACAAGACACACAATTTTGTGTACATAAACCAGTTACTATTGTAAACAGTAATTATAAGGTGTTATCATATAACACGACCTCAAGTTTGTGTACATAAACCAGTTACTATTGGAAACTGTAGATATAGGTGTTATCACATAACAAGACACACATTTGTGGACATAAACCAGTTACTATTGCAAATAGTAGATATAGGTGTTATCACATAACAATAAACAAGTTTGTGTACATAAACCAGTTTCTATTGGAAACAGTAGATACAGGTGTTATCACATAACAAGACACAGGTTTGTGTACATAAACCAGTTACTATTGGAAACAGTAGATACAGGTGTTATCACATAACAAGACACAAGTTTATGTACATAAACCAGTTACTGTTGTAAACAGTAGATACAGGTGTTATCACATAACATGACACAAGTTTGTGTACATAAACCAGTTACTATTGGAAACAGTAGATATAGGTGTTATCACATAACAAGACACAAGTTTGTGTACATAAACCAGTTACTATTGCAAACAGCAGATATAGGTGTTATCACATAACAAGACACAAGTTTTTTTACATAAAGCAGTTACTGTTGCAAACAGTAGATATAGTTGTTATCACATAACAAGACACACAAGTTTGTGTACATAAACCAGTTACTATTGCAAACAGTAGATATAGTTGTTATCACGTAACAAGACATACAAGTTTGTGTAGATAAACCAGTTACTATTGCAAACAGTAGATATAGTTCTTATCACATAACAAGACACACAATTTTGTGTACATAAACCAGTTACTATTGCAATCAGTAGATATAGGTGTTATCACATAACAAGACACAAGTTTGTGTACATAAACCAGTTACTATTGCAAACAGTAGATATAGGTGTTATCACATAACAAGACACAAGTTTGTGTACATAAACCAGTTAGTATTGCAAACAGTATATATAGGTGTTATCACATAACTAGACGCACAATTTTGTGTACATAAACCAGTTACTATTGGAAACAGTAGATATAGGTGTTATCACATAAGAAGACACAAGTTTGTGCACATAAACCAGTTACTATTGGAAACAGTAGATATAGGTGTTATCACATAACAAGACACAAGTTTGTGTACATAAACCAGTTACTATTGGAAACATTATAGCTGTTATCACATAACAAGACACAAGTTTGTGTACATAAACCAGTTACTATTGGAAACAGTATAGTTGTTATCAGATAACAAGACACAAGTTTGTGTACATAAACCAGTTACTATTGGAAACAGTATAGTTGTTATCACATAACAAGACGCAAGTTTGTGTAAATAAACCAGTTACTATTGGAAACAGTATAGTTGTTATCACATAACAAGACACAAGTTTGTGTACATAAACCTGTTACTATTGGAAACGGTATAGTTGTTATCACATACCAAGACACAAGTTTGTGTACATAAACTAGTTACTTTTGGAAACAGTATAGTTGTTATCACATAACAAGACACAAGTTTTTGTACATAAAGCAGTTACTATTGGAAACAGTATAGTTGTTATCACATAACAAGACACAAGTTTGTGTACATAAACTAGTTACTATTGGAAACAGTATGGTTGTTATCACATAACAAGACACAAGTTTGTGTACATAAACTAGTTACTATTGGAAACAGTATAGCTGTTATCACATAACAAGACGCAAGTTTTTGTTCATAAACTAGTTACTATTGGAAACAGTAGATACAGGTGTTATCACATAACAAGACACACAAGTTTGTGTACATAAACCAGTTACTATTTGAAACAGTATAGCTGTTATCACATAACAAGACACAAGTTTTTGTTCATAAACCAGTTACTATTGCAAACAGTAGATATAGGTGTTATCACATAACAAGACACACAAGTTTGTGTACATAAACCAGTTACTATTGGAAACAGTAGATACAGGTGTTATCACGTATCAAGACACAAGTTTTTGTACATAAACCAGTTACTATTGGAAACATTTTAGTTGTTATCACATAACAAGACACACAAGTTTGTGTACATAAACCAGTTACTATTGGAAACAGTATAGTTGTTATCACATAACAGGACACAAGTTTGTGTACATAAACTGGTTACTATTGGAAACAGTATAGTTGTTATCACATAACAAGACACAAGTTTGTGTACATAAACCAGTTACTATTGGAAACAGTGTAGCTGTTATCACAAAAAAGACACACAAGTTTGTGTACATAAACCAGTTACTATTGGAAACAGTGTAGCTGTTATCACATAACAAGACACAAGTTTTTGTACATAAACCAGTTACTTATGGAAACAGTGTAGCTGTTATCACTTAACAAGACACAAGTTTGTGTACATAAACCAGTTACTTATGGAAACAGTGTAGCTGTTATCACATAACAAGACACAAGTTTGTGTACGTAAACTAGTTACTATTGGAAAAAGTATGGTTGTTATCACACAACATAGGACAGAGGACATCCTGAATTTTTGACAAGTTCCAAAAATTACTTTTTTGAAGTTTTTATGATAAAGGTTATTAAAATTGCAGAAAAAAGATGAATTACTGTTTTGCCTTTGTGTCCATTTGAATGCCAAGCGTATATAAACAGGACGTGATATTTTAAAAGAGCCTTTCTCTCATTTTGCAATTTAATATGCTCTGCATGTTGCAGTTTAATTTAAATTTCTTTCAGAATTTTTGTACATGTTCTTTGAAGCTGCATGAGGAAATCTAAAGATGTTATCAATGAGAATTTAAGATTTTGTGTTTTGATAATTTCACTTTTTATTGATTTAAACAAACTTATATTTGAAAATTTAGGACACAAGATCAATGAAATTAATTTTACCTTATAATTATGTTGAACAGAATTATGATAAAAAAATTCTCCTAAATTGGTAGAAATTAGCTAGTACTTTTAAATGCTTTATATGTTTTTATTATTATTATTATTATTATTATTATTATTATTATTATTATTATTATTATTATTATGATTATTATTATTGGTAACACCCAGTTTGAAAACATGATCTGACATGTACATTGCACAGAGATGAGTGGAGAATGAGAGGACAAGTAATCTCGTACTTCCTCTGTCCCAAAATAATAGTCGCAGTTCTTTAACGAGCTTTTAGTGTTTAGAAAGCAAACGTAATAGTCATTTAAGCAAAGAGCATTGGTGGTTTATCTGTCGCAGTGCACGCTTTCTGGGAAATATGCATGACCTCTGAAGTGGAGATGATCAGCGGCGGGTATTTACTTCCCGTAAGCAATAATGGCGTCGTGTTGCTTCTTCTCTTCTAAATTTCATGTTTAAACCTAACCCAGATTTTCAACAGTAAAGGACAGCTAGTGCTATGTTTCAACTTAATAAAGGGTATGAAAGAAGGAGAGACTTACAGATCTGATATTGAAGAAGCAGCAGTGGCAGTACGCAATCGGGCTATTTCCATTCAAAAATAGACTAGGGGGGGCGGGACAATGATTACAAAATCTATCCACTCCCGAGTTCATCGAGAAAGTTCTTCTTGCTATGAAGTGGACATCATCAAAACCTCACACTGATCCTGAGCTTATGGATGCAACTCTTCTTAGTTCACTGATCTAGTAGGAAGATCCAACGCCTTTTTTTAATTGTATCAGGTTTTGATTAAAATTGAATCAGCAAGCATGTCAACAATACTCAGAGGTTATTTTTATAATTAGATGTTTCTGAGATAGCCTTGCTCGAGTTAACAGCATGTGTGTGTTATTTTACGTTGCAACACCAAACATTTACATTTCTAGCTTTTGTTCTACACAGACAACCCTTACACCGAAAACAACCCAAATTTCTAGCTAATTGCAAAAGTAAGACCTAAATGGTGGCCGTGCAAGTACCTACACTTTACTAACCTCACGACAGGTTAACCACTTTCATTAGAATACCACACATGACAAAGTGTTTATCTTGAACGCCTCTCAAGTCCTCTTCATTCCGAACGTTAAACGATAGAAAAACGTACAACACAAAAAATGCGCATCTGTTTAAAACACACAATTTATTTCAAATAACTTTTCTGCAGTATCAGTTATTTCTGAGGTATTCGTTATTAATGGTTCAAATTTTTCAATACTTAGCCATTCTTTAAAGTTCTGTCAGCATTCAGTTGTTTCTCGCGATGTCATGGAAACAGTATGGAAGGCCAGCATATAGCGTCCAGTTGTTAAACATTTGACTATCGCTGTTATCTATAACGAAACGTGTAATGTAGCTGTTTCTGTAAAGGTTTATCTCGATTAAAATGAAGTAGATAGAACTTTCGTAAGAATAGTTTGTATGCCGAGCAATAAATGAAGAGGGTAAAGAAAGTCATATGAGCGTATCACTAAAAGACAGGAAATGTGTATAGAATGACGTGTTGTCACAGCCTCGATTGTTGTTTACACAGTGTTGTCTGAGGAGCATAAGGCTGTAAATGACCCGGCAATACAGCGCCAGATGTGTGAAACAGCAGTTTTATGCTTAATCATTTGCATTTGGTAAAAGTGAAGTTTTCATGTCACGAGCGTAAAACACAGGAACAGCACGTTTCACACCAGAACGCCGCTAGGGGTCATTTGACCGCCGAGTACAATCTAATCTATACTTTTGATACAAAAAATTAATTCAATTCAACTTCCTCTTGTGATTTTATTCAGAAACGAATTCTTTCATGACGTACAAATCTTTACCTCACAAGATAAATGCGTTTCATGTGATATCAACATTTACACATTCTAACAACAATGCGGGCATTTTATTCGCTGTTCAACTTGGCTGTAAGAAGCAAGTTGTGTTGCAAAACAAAAATTATATCTACACGAGCTCATTACGCCTCATGATAACAGTATTGAAACACTAGGGGTCAAATTGACCCACTTCAGGCGTTACAAGCATTTGTTGTCAAGCTCCGTGCAGTTTGGCAAAGGAAGCCTTTACATTCACATGACTTCGTCTTCTATTTATTAGTCGGTATACAAATTATTCTTACGAAACTTTATTTTCCTGTCTAATTCATTTTAATGGAGATAAAGTTTTACAGAAACAGCTACATTACACAGTTCGTTATAGAGAACAGCGATAGTCAAATGTTTAACAACTGGCCTTACTGTTTCCATGACATCGCGAGAAACAACAGGAGTTGAAAAGAATGGCCAACTATTAATCTATTGGAACCATTAATAACGAAATCCAGAAAGGCTGATGACTTAAAACAGGTTATTCCAAACAATTTGTGTCTTACATTTCTTGTGTAGTAAGTTTTCGTCTATCACTTAGTGTTTACCAGTTATTATACAAAATTCCTTCCGAATAAAGAGAACTTCATAGGCTGTTCCCAGATAATGCAAGATACACATTTTATTTGTCATGTAAATCTCTTTAATATGTGGTATTTAAATCAAAATCGTTTGAGCCAATTTCTGGAAAATAAAAAGCTTCGAAAAATGTTCCATGTAAAGGGTAGTTTGGGGTGGAGGATCTTTTTAAAATGTTGGTGTACTGAACCTAAACATCAAGTTGAGTTATACTCACAGACAGATATGGGCCTTTTTCATGTATTTCCCGGTGAAATCTCTATCTGTCGCGCTCAAGGACCTAAACCACGAAAAAACAATTGAGTTCTTGTGTAGGAAATGTTATACAAATTTCAATGGGGCCACCGACAGCAAGATACGCATTTAAACATACTATTGTTACAAACGCTTTTTGAGCAAATAAAAACAAGGAAAAGCTGTCACACCTTCTAAGGATACCTTGTTCTCGTTGCGCTTTTGTTTGTCGCAATGTCAAGCAAAGAGTCACTTTTTAAACATTTGACTGTCGCTTCACTATCTTGTTGCACCTACATACCCCGGGAGCGAGGGGGCAGGGTCCCTACCGTTTACAGGTTTAAACTGAGCAGTCGGCTCCCTGTGGCTCCTGCAATGCAACTCTCACAGAGACCAAGCGGATGAAAGATGAAGTGAAATGAGAATGGAGGTGAAACAGAGGGACAGGAAATTCAGAGTTTTAATTAACCTTCCCAGCATCCGCCTAGCGACCCGGAGAAACCCATGGGTCAGGAAGGTCAGGCCACGGGAATTGAACCCGGTACTTCCGAATGCGGGCCATAGCCCTTCCATCCAAGTGGTATTCGGGAGGTCCCGGGATCGATTGCCCGCTCTGACCCATGGGTTTTCCTAGGTCGTCACGGAATGCTGGGGTAGTTTCTCCTAACCCCCCCCGCATTTCGTTCCTTCTTAATTTCACTTATCCTTCATCCGTTAGGCCTGTTTCAGAGTTGGAAATGCCGCGATGGTGTTTCAGTGCGGCCTGGCAGGGGAAAAGGATGCTCTCTGTGGAACCTTCTCCGTCCCTCGGTTTTCGGCTAGTTGCCGAGGTAATCAGATCGCCCCTTAGGAGCAGGGTGTGGGACAGGGATCCCCGGTCTCAATGTGGAAACTGTCATTACTGTGCCGTCACTCCTGTTTCCGGTTGCCCGGTGTCTCCTCTCACCTCCTGTCCCCTTGTGGGCATAGATATAATACTCTCATTGGAGCAGTGCCGAGTCCCTCCGATAACCAGGGGCTTCATGTTAGCCAACTGAACAACTCAAGGGGATTCTGCGTGCTAACATAGCGTTAATACAAATGTATTAGGTTATGAATTCTGATGTCGTTTAGTTCCCGTACCGTTCACAGCGAGGAGCTTCATTACTGAATGTGAGTCAAAACACAAATCTCGTTATGAGACTTATGCCTGCGAAATCTGGGGTACAATACATCCACGAGTCTTGCAAATGGGATAGTGTCGGCGCTGATTATTATCTTGGTATCCTGATGTTACGACAATTCACCCTAAACCTCTTTATTCCACTCATCTCTCTCATGTTCATTCTTATGACAACAATAACCTTGTTACGAGATATGCAACTTGTATATACAGTGATCTGTAACGCTTACGGATATATCGGGAACCCAATGCGTGACAACAGTTCCCCTGGATCACATTTATACCATCTTCGTTATCTGTGTACCCCACACTGAGCCTTCCTCCAGTCACGTTAGGCTGCCTTGATCGAGAACGTCACTGTCTCACACTCAGTTCAGCAAGAACCTGTGTGTACCCCACACTGAGCCTTCCTCCAGTCACGTTAGGCTGCCTTGATCGAGAATGTCACTGTCTCACACTCAGTTCAGCAAGAATCTGTGTGTACCCCACACTGAGCCTTCCTCCAGTCACGTTAGGCTGCCTTGATCGAGAACGTCACTGTCTCACACTCAGTTCAGCAAGAATCTGTGTGTACCCCACACTGAGCCTTCCTCCAGTCACGTTAGGCTGCCTTGATCGAGAACGTCACTGTCTCACACTCAGTTCAGCAAGAATCTGTGTGTACCCCACACTGAGCCTTCCTCCAGTCACGTTAGGCTGCCTTGATCGAGAATGTCACTGTCTCACACTCAGTTCAGCAAGAACCTGTGTGTATCTCACACTCAGCCTCTGACAGCGACCTTCCTCCAGTCACGTTAGGCTGCCTTGACTGAGAATGTCACTGTCCCACTCTCACTTCAGAAAGGAACCCCTGTGTATCTCACACTGAGCCTGTAAACGACCTTCCTCCAGTTACGTTAGGATGTCTTAACCGAGCATGTCACGGAGAACATCACTGCCTAACTCACAGCCCCGTCCATATTTATACCCTGTTCAGCAAATACCTCGTCTATATCCCAAAAAGAGCGTCTGTAAGCGATCTTTCTCAGTCACGCAAGGCTGTCTCGACTAAGAATGTCACTGAGAACGCCACTGTCTCACCCCTGTTCAGCAAGACCTCGCCTATATCCCACACAGAGCCTCTGTCAGCGACCTTCCTGAGTCACGCAAGGCTGTCCCGACCGAGAATGTCACAGAGAACGCCACTGTCTCACCCCTGTTCAGCAAGACCTCGCCTATATCCCACACAGAGCCTCTGTTAGCGACCTTCCTGAGTCACGCAAGGCTGTCCCGACCGAGAATGTCACAGAGAACGCCACTGTCTCACCCCGGTTCAGCCAGACCTCGCCTATATCCCACACAGAGCCTCTGTCAGCGACCTTCCTGAGTCACGCAAGGCTGTGCCGACCGAGAATGTCACAGAGAACGCCACTGTCTCACCCCGGTTCAGCCAGACCTCGCCTATATCCCACACAGAGCCTCTGTCAGCGACCTTCCTGAGTCACGCAAGGCTGTGCCGACCGAGAATGTCACAGAGAACGCCACTGTCTCACCCCGGTTCAGCCAGACCTCGCCTATATCCCACACAGAGCCTCTGTCAGCGACCTTCCTGAGTCACGCAAGGCTGTGCCGACCGAGAATGTCACAGAGAACGCCACTGTCTCACCCCGGTTCAGCCAGACCTCGCCTATATCCCACACAGAGCCTCTGTCAGCGACCTTCCTGAGTCACGCAAGGCTGTGCCGACCGAGAATGTCACAGAGAACGCCACTGTCTCACCCCTGTTCAGCAAGACCTCGCCTATATCCCACACAGAGCCTCTGTCAGCGACCTTCCTGAGTCACGCAAGGCTGTCCCGACCGAGAATGTCACAGAGAACGCCACTGTCTCACCCCTGTTCAGCAAGACCTCGCCTATATCCCACACAGAGCCTCTGTCAGCGACTTTCCTGAGTCACGGAAGGCTGTGCCGACCGAGAATGTCACAGAGAACGCCACTGTCTCACCCCCGGTTCAGTTTTATAACAGTATTTACACTAATGACAGGAAGAGAGTTTTATGATCGCGGCCGGCAGGCCCCAACAAAAGAAACCACAGCAGCGCCGTTCTGTCGCCCAGCAACAGATCAATAAGGTTTGCATAAGATGGACAAGTGATGCCGGAGGCGCTGACTTCTTGGAAACATTTTACGATCTCCTACTTCCGTCTCACGCACGCAGCAGTCGCCACTTCGTGGCCCTGTGCCGCTAATGCAGGCAACAACAACTGACGACATGGTTTTAAAACAGAACAAGAAAAGGCTTTCAAAATGCTGTCTGCCCTCCACTCTTTAACGACTGTGATAGCGGGCTGCACCTGTTTACACGATCACATTCCTCTTCTTCTAACTGCCGTTTCTTTTTAAACGCTTCATGATGTGAAAGTAAAGAGGAGGAGGATGATAATAATGCACAAAGGGAAGGGGAGAAAGAGTATATTATGACAGGAAGGCAAGAATAGGATCGTGTAAAACAGGTTTTCCGTTGCGATCATGCCATTCTATCTAAAAGATCCTTTTAAAATAAACGTTAGCTGTTGTCGCTTTTAAAGCCCGACGATCAGCACTTGTGGAGGGGAAACAGCATTTAATTAACAACCCGGGGGCACTAGTTCGAGTACCTGCTGTAACACACTCAACAGTCTTCCTCTCTTTTTCGCTTTAGATGCGTTCGCTTCAATTAGTGTATGTAAGCAGGAAGCAACTCTGAAACCGCTGCGCATCTTATCACTTTGGAATAATAAAGTAAGTTAAGTTTGTTTATATGCAAGGGGCTTTTAAAAGGCAAACCGTTGCCAAAGGGGTTCTATACCTACAGCAGATTTTGAAAAACATTTGAACAAATATTTCAAATTTGCTTTAAATTGATACAAAATCGCTGCAGAGGCGACAAAAGTATTTTTCATTTTAAATAATTCTAGCAGACAAATTAATGGAGATATTTCCCTATACACAGAAAGAGCAAATGGTATTATATTTTACGTGCTGCTGCGTTTTTCAAAGTCCTTTATTTTCTTAGCTTTATAATGTTGTGTAAATTGCACCTTTTCAACTGAAGTTATTGTATACGCACTTAGTAGTGCAATTTTGTGTGTATAGTTCTCATTGACGTATATTTAAACCGGCGCAGTGAGGCGCTAATGAGGGAAAACGTTGAAAACCCCGACTTTGACATTTTATTCTTCCTACAAATGAAAACAACTTTCATCGCAAAAAAACATCGCTCTATTTAATGCATGAAAAATAATTCTGTAAACACTACGTAGAAAAAAGTTGAAAAATCGGTGTATTTTTAAAACAATTGTAAAACTAGCAGTGAGCTGTCCCTAAACGAGAATGTTACTTTGTCCGCCTCTATACAGGAGCAGGTGATCTTTGCTACTAACCAATTGCTTTTGCTACAAATACACTTTTGTGTGTATGAACAGTATAATTCGCTTTCCAACCACGCGACACAAACATTTTCAAGAAAATCCCCCACTACAGCTACCCTTTACATGGAACATTTCTCGAAATTTTTTATTTTCTGGAAAATGGCTAACGATTTTAATTAAAATGCCATATATTAAAGATGTTTACATAACGAATAAAGTGTATATCTCGAATTTTCTGGGAATAGCCTGTAAAATCTTCTTGATTCGGCACGAATTTTATATAATTTTGTATAACTGGTAACGATAAGCGATACACAAAAACGTAGTGCACAAAAAATGTATTAAAACACAGAATTTATTTCGAATAAGCTTTATGTGGCATCAGCCATTTCTGAAATATTCGTTATTAATGTTCCAATTGTTCATTAATAAGTCATTCTTTTTAGAGACCTGTCTACATTCAGTTGTTTCTCGCGATGTCATGGAAACAGTATGGAATTTTAAGACCAGCATATAGCGTGCAGTTGTTAAACATTTGACTATCGCTGTTCTCTATAACGAAATGTGTAATGTAGCTGCTTTTGTAAAGTTTAATCACGATTAAAGCGAAGTTTGGTAAGAACAGTTTGTATACCCACTAATAAGGATAGAGGTTTCGAGAAAGTCATGTGATTGTACCACATAAGATTTTTTAAAATTTATTTTCTCAAAAATTGCTCGAGTATGATTAAAATACTATATGTTTAAAACATTTGCATTGAATATATTGAATTTTCTGGAAATAGCTTGTGAAGTCCTCTTCATTCTGAATTACGTTTTGTATAATTTGTAAGAGAGCACAGTTTTTTTTTAAATTGGTCGGTGTGTGTTTATGTGTGTGAGAGAGAGAGAAGGGGAGAGAGTATATCATTAACCCAAAAATGAAAACTGGGATAAATTCCAAACTTCGGATTTGAAGATCTTTACTATTTTTCAAAAACTTACTACGCGAAAAATGTGA
This sequence comes from Deroplatys truncata, assembly GCA_030765065.1. Lineage (NCBI taxonomy): Eukaryota > Metazoa > Arthropoda > Insecta > Mantodea > Mantidae > Deroplatys > Deroplatys truncata. The sequence goes on along the minus strand of CM060980.1, from coordinate 212,425,545 downwards.
AGTCGTTGGAGTATTTATGTCGTTTTGGAAATGTTACATCATCTAAGTGAAGCTTGCAGTTGTCCTTACTGCGACTTGTGATATCCACACTTATTGTTGGTAAACCACTTGATACTATAATATGTTGCAGGGCTCAGTGCACGCCTGGTGAGCTGCTTGAACCTCGCATTAGGGAAACATGCCAGCTCAGGTTCACCGATCTACCTCGCTCAGCGAACAATCAAACTCCAAGTTTATATCTATGGTGACCAATAGAAACTGCTCAGTATTGGTCGTTTTAAGTTCATTAGGATTCAACGTGGACGGGGACTTATGCCCCGATCGTTTACAGATCTAAACTCCCCTCCCCTCCCTTGCGGGCCCGGAACCCGGACACCCCCCCCCCATTCCGGAGGACGAAGGTTTCCAAAGAGCATCCTTTTTCCCTCTTACATACATGCCGAGACTTGCAACCCTGAAAGCGACCAGACAGATGAAATGAGAATGGAGGGGAATGTAATGATTGAACCCACGACGTTACCGGTCTTTAAGATCACTGCCACCTGTTCAATCAAACAGAAGAGGGTAACGTAACGTGCCCCAAACATGCAGGTCGTGCTATACAAGCAGGTGAAACAGATGCAACTCTATTGCGGTGTGACTCACGATATTATCTTTTAACTTGTGTGCAATTCATCATCATTCACGGATTAAGCGTTTAAGGGGGGAAAATGTGACCACAAATTACAACATTTCACATTTTGTGTTTTTTGTACCAAAAAAATTCTAAGTGGTTTGAAGTGCATATATGCAAAGTTTTAAAGCACTAATGTGGCTGGACGTTTCTCCAATTACGTCATATTTAAAGGTTTGTGCTCTTAAAATGTCCCTGGCAGGTGATGAAGTCGGTGCCTGAAGTGAAAAATACACCTTTTTTTTTTACCGATTTTTCTGGGATTTTTTTCCGTAAAGGTTAGTTTTTTATTCGTTACTGAGCCACCGTGATCGGTATAACATAGTAACAGCAGGTCTGCCGGTAGATGTCGTGTAACATCAAATTATATGTTGTTTCATATACATGGGCCAGAAACTTGTGCAAATAATGTAGCTAATACCAGTGATGAAAGGTTAGAATGTGGTGAAAAAAAGAAACATTTAAATGAGAAACAGCTGGAGGATAATTATGAACATGCACCTGTTGTAAATAATGAAGAGTGTAAATATATATTGGTGGACCATTGCTTGGCTTATGGCATAAACTAAAACTGATCTTAGCTGCAAGCAAATTAGGTGCTGGAAGGCTGAAAGTTTTACACTACATCCTATAAAACTGACGCATGGGATTCAGGATTAAGTTAGTGATTCTATAAATAAAAAAATAAAATGCGTGTAGTGGTTGTCAACATTTTGAAATGTTTGCTAGGCAGATCATTTTTCCCCTTACAGTTAAGATATTACAAAATCCATTCGTCAAGTTGTTCTAAATGAGTTTCTCGTTTTGTAAAAAAATTTCGAAGTTTTTACCAAAAAAAGTGTGTAATTTTTTTTTTAAATTTGCAATTGTTTTGAAATAAAACTTTCAATAATTCAAAAACTAATTGATATACAAAAATGAAACTGTGACAATTAGTTCCACATTACACCTTAAATATGTGTACAAAAATGAAGTATGTAGTTTCAAAATAGAAATTTCACCCATCACTCCGCCCCTTCCTTAAGACCTGTTGCAGTCTCATAGGTTTTTAATTAAAGAGTTGAATCCGTCGCTTCTTTGGTCTGCCAACACTTCTGTTTATAATCCAATATCATCTTTGATATGCGACGTTCTTTCATTCTATGGGGATGTTCTTTCCTATTATTGCTAAATTGATTTATTTGATCTATCAGCTTTAACTCATTTAAATAAATCTTCCTTTCTTCTTGTATCCAAGAGTGTACAAACGGCCACACTTCTCAAAAATCTCATTTCGGCTGCCTCTATGATGTTAAAGCAGGAACTGCCATCACTGTCCCACATATAGAGTTAAATTTGCTAAGTGTAGGAGATATCACAGCGAGGAAACTAAACTACTCACCTGTTGGAGAATTATTTTGGCTCTTAAGGGATCTAAACCTTGAGAAAACGTTAGTTTTCTTGATTGATAGATCAAAAGTGTAATTTGCTATGGCATTGTTTAATCGACGTGGAGCATCCTCTCAACTAGATACATCAACCGCAACAAGCAAAATGTCTCATTATTTTAAAATGTGAATCTAAAACTATAGACATTGCCTGTAGACGTTCTCATATCAGAGTTTGCAGTCGCAGGAAATAAAGTCCAGCGTGACAAACAGTCAATCTAATCTACTCCCTATGTTACCAGTAGACGCTGCTCATATCAGAGTTTGCAGTCACAGGAAGTAACGTCCAGCGTGACATGCAGCCAACCTAATCTACTCTCTGTGTTACCAGTAGATGTTGCTCATATCAGAGTTTGCAGTCGCAGGCAGTAACGTCCAGCGTGACATACAGCCAACCTAATCTACTCTCTCTGTGTTACCTGTAGACGTTGCTCATATCAGAGTTTGCAGTCGCAGGAAGTAACGTCCAGCGTGACATGCAGCCAACCTAATCTACTCTCTCTGTGTTACCTGTAGACGTTGCTCATATCAGCGTTTGCAGTCGCAGGAAGTAACGTCCAGCGTGACATGCAGCCAACCTAATCTACTCTCTCTGTGTTACCTGTAGACGTTGCTCATATCAGAGTTTGCAGTCGCAGGCAGTAACGTCCAGCGTGACATACAGCCAACCTAATCTACTCTCTCTGTGTTACCTGTAGACGTTGCTCATATCAGAGTTTGCAGTCGCAGGCAGTAACGTCCAGCGTGACATGCAGCCAACCTAATCTACTCTCTGTGTTACCTGTAGACGTTGCTCATATCAGCGTTTGCAGTCGCAGGAAGTAACGTCCAGCGTGACATGCAGCCAACCTAAACTACTCTCTCTGTGTTACCAGTAGACGTTGCTCATATCAGAGTTTGCAGTCGCAGGCAGTAACGTCCAGCGTGACATGCAGCCAACCTTATCTACTCTCTGTGTTGCCTGTAGACGTTGCTCATATCAGAGTTTGCAATCGCAGGCAGTAACGTCCAGCGAGACATGCAGCCAACCTAATCTACTCCCTATGTTACCAGTAGACGTTGCTCATATCAGAGTTTGCAGTCGCAGGCAGTAACGTCCAGCGTGACATGCAGCCAACCTAATCTACTCTCTGTGTTACCAATAGACGTTGCTCATATCAGAGTTTGCAGTCGCAGGCAGTAACGTCCAGCGTGACATACAGCCAACCTAATCTACTCTCTGTGTTACCAGTAGACGTTGCTCATATCAGAGTTTGCAGTCGCAGGCAGTAAAGTCCAGCGTGACATACAGCCAACCTAATCTACTCTCTCTGTGTTACCTGTAGACGTTGCTCATATCAGAGTTTGCAGTCGCAGGAAGTAACGTCCAGCGTGACATGCAGCCAACCTAATCTACTCTCTGTGTTACCTGTAGACGTTGCTCATATCAGAGTTTGCAGTCGCAGGAAGTAACGTCCAGCGTGACATGCAGCCAACCTAAACTACTCTCTCTGTGTTACCAGTAGACGTTGCTCATATCAGAGTTTGCAGTCGCAGGCAGTAACGTCCAGCGTGACATGCAGCCAACCTTATCTACTCTCTGTGTTACCTGTAGACGTTGCTCATATCAGAGTTTGCAGTCGCAGGCAGTAACGTCCAGCGAGACATGCAGCCAACCTAATCTACTCTCTGTGTTACCTGTAGACGTTGCTCATATCAGAGTTTGCAGTCGCAGGAAGTAACGTCCAGCGTGACATGCAGACAACCTAATCTACTCTCTCTGTGTTACCAATAGACGTTGCTCATATCAGAGTTTGCAGTCGCAGGCAGTAACGTCCAGCGCGACATGCAGCCAACCTAATCTACTCTCTGTGTTACCAGTAGACGTTGATCATATCAGAGTTTGCAGTCGCAGGCAGTAACGTCCAGCGTGACATGCAGCCAACCTAATCTACTCTCTGTGTTACCTGTAGACGTTGCTCATATCAGAGTTTGCAGTCGCAGGCAGTAAAGTCCAGCGAGACATGCCGCCAACCTAATCTACTCTCTGTGTTACCTGTAGACGTTGCTCATATCAGAGTTTGCAGTCGCAGGCAGTAACGTCCAGCGTGACATGCAGCCAACCTAATCTACTCTCTCTCTCTCTCTGTGTTACCTGTAGACGTTGCTCATATCAGAGTTTGCAGTCGCAGGCAGTAACGTCCAGAGTGACATGCAGCCAACTTAATCTACTCTCTGTGTTACCTGTAGACGTTCTCATATCAGAGTTTGCAGTCGCAGGGAGTAACGTCCAGCGTGACATGCAGCCAACCTAATCTACTCTCTGTGTTACCTCTAGACGTTGCTCATATCAGAGTTTGCAGTCGCAGGAAGTAACGTCCAGCGTGACATGCAGCCAACCTAATCTACTCTATCTGTGTTACCAGTAGACGTTGCTCATATCAGAGTTTGCAGTCGCAGGAAGTAACGTCCAGCGTGACATACAGCCAACCTAATCTACCCTCTCTGTGTTACCTGTAGACGTTGCTCATACCAGAGTTTGCAGTCGCAGGCAGTAACGTCCAGCGTGACATACAGCCAACCTAATCTACTCTCTCTGTTGCCTGTATACGTTGCTCATATCAGAGTTTGCAGTCGCAGGCACTAACGTCCAGCGTGACATGCAGCAACCCTAATCTACTCTCTGTGTTACCTGTAGACGTTGCTCATATCAGAGTTTGCAGTCGCAGGCAGTAACGTCCAAAGTGACATGCAGCCAACCTAATCTACTCTCTGTGTTACCTGTAGACGTTGCTCATATCAGAGTTTGCAGTCGCAGGAAGTAACGTCCAGCGTGACATGCAGCCAACCTAATCTTCTCTCCATGTTACCTGTAGACGTTGCTCATATCAGAGTTTGCAGTCGCAGGCAGTAACGTCCAGCGTGACATGCAGCCAACCTAATCTACTCTCTCTGTGTTACCAGTAGACGTTGCTCATATCAGAGTTTGCAGTCGCAGGAAGTAACGTCCAGCGTGACATGCAGCGAACCTAATCTACTCTCTCTGTTAGCAGTAGACGTTGCTCATATCAGAGTTTGCAGTCGCAGGCAGTAACGTCCAGCGTGATATGCAGCCAACCTAATCTACTCTCTGTGTTACTTGTAGACGTTGCTCATATCAGAGTTTGCAGTCGCAGGCAGTAACGTCCAACGTGACATGCAGCCAACCTAATCTACTCTCTGTGTTACCAGTAGACGTTGCTCATATCAGAGTTTGCAGTCGCAGGCAGTAACGTCCAGCGTGACATGCAGCCAACCTTATCTACTCTCTGTGTTGCCTGTAGACGTTGCTCATATCAGAGTTTGCAATCGCAGGCAGTAACGTCCAGCGAGACATGCAGCCAACCTAATCTACTCCCTATGTTACCAGTAGACGTTGCTCATATCAGAGTTTGCAGTCGCAGGCAGTAACGTCCAGCGTGACATGCAGCCAACCTAATCTACTCTCTGTGTTACCAATAGACGTTGCTCATATCAGAGTTTGCAGTCGCATGCAGTAACGTCCAGCGTGACATACAGCCAACCTAATCTACTCTCTGTGTTACCAGTAGACGTTGCTCATATCAGAGTTTGCAGTCGCAGGCAGTAAAGTCCAGCGTGACATACAGCCAACCTAATCTACTCTCTCTGTGTTACCTGTAGACGTTGCTCATATCAGAGTTTGCAGTCGCAGGAAGTAACGTCCAGCGTGACATGCAGCCAACCTAATCTACTCTCTGTGTTACCTGTAGACGTTGCTCATATCAGAGTTTGCAGTCGCAGGAAGTAACGTCCAGCGTGACATGCAGCCAACCTAAACTACTCTCTCTGTGTTACCAGTAGACGTTGCTCATATCAGAGTTTGCAGTCGCAGGCAGTAACGTCCAGCGTGACATGCAGCCAACCTTATCTACTCTCTGTGTTACCTGTAGACGTTGCTCATATCAGAGTTTGCAGTCGCAGGCAGTAACGTCCAGCGTGACATACAGCCAACCTAATCTACTCTCTCTGTGTTACCTGTAGACGTTGCTCATATCAGAGTTTGCAGTCGCAGGCAGTAACGTCCAGCGTGACATGCAGCCAACCTAATCTACTCTCTGTGTTACCTGTAGACGTTGCTCATATCAGCGTTTGCAGTCGCAGGAAGTAACGTCCAGCGTGACATGCAGCCAACCTAAACTACTCTCTCTGTGTTACCAGTAGACGTTGCTCATATCAGAGTTTGCAGTCGCAGGCAGTAACGTCCAGCGTGACATGCAGCCAACCTTATCTACTCTCTGTGTTGCCTGTAGACGTTGCTCATATCAGAGTTTGCAATCGCAGGCAGTAACGTCCAGCGAGACATGCAGCCAACCTAATCTACTCCCTATGTTACCAGTAGACGTTGCTCATATCAGAGTTTGCAGTCGCAGGCAGTAACGTCCAGCGTGACATGCAGCCAACCTAATCTACTCTCTGTGTTACCAATAGACGTTGCTCATATCAGAGTTTGCAGTCGCAGGCAGTAACGTCCAGCGTGACATACAGCCAACCTAATCTACTCTCTGTGTTACCAGTAGACGTTGCTCATATCAGAGTTTGCAGTCGCAGGCAGTAAAGTCCAGCGTGACATACAGCCAACCTAATCTACTCTCTCTGTGTTACCTGTAGACGTTGCTCATATCAGAGTTTGCAGTCGCAGGAAGTAACGTCCAGCGTGACATGCAGCCAACCTAATCTACTCTCTGTGTTACCTGTAGACGTTGCTCATATCAGAGTTTGCAGTCGCAGGAAGTAACGTCCAGCGTGACATGCAGCCAACCTAAACTACTCTCTCTGTGTTACCAGTAGACGTTGCTCATATCAGAGTTTGCAGTCGCAGGCAGTAACGTCCAGCGTGACATGCAGCCAACCTTATCTACTCTCTGTGTTACCTGTAGACGTTGCTCATATCAGAGTTTGCAGTCGCAGGCAGTAACGTCCAGCGAGACATGCAGCCAACCTAATCTACTCTCTGTGTTACCTGTAGACGTTGCTCATATCAGAGTTTGCAGTCGCAGGAAGTAACGTCCAGCGTGACATGCAGACAACCTAATCTACTCTCTCTGTGTTACCAATAGACGTTGCTCATATCAGAGTTTGCAGTCGCAGGCAGTAACGTCCAGCGCGACATGCAGCCAACCTAATCTACTCTCTGTGTTACCAGTAGACGTTGATCATATCAGAGTTTGCAGTCGCAGGCAGTAACGTCCAGCGTGACATGCAGCCAACCTAATCTACTCTCTGTGTTACCTGTAGACGTTGCTCATATCAGAGTTTGCAGTCGCAGGCAGTAAAGTCCAGCGAGACATGCCGCCAACCTAATCTACTCTCTGTGTTACCTGTAGACGTTGCTCATATCAGAGTTTGCAGTCGCAGGCAGTAACGTCCAGCGTGACATGCAGCCAACCTAATCTACTCTCTCTCTCTCTGTGTTACCTGTAGACGTTGCTCATATCAGAGTTTGCAGTCGCAGGCAGTAACGTCCAGAGTGACATGCAGCCAACTTAATCTACTCTCTGTGTTACCTGTAGACGTTCTCATATCAGAGTTTGCAGTCGCAGGGAGTAACGTCCAGCGTGACATGCAGCCAACCTAATCTACTCTCTGTGTTACCTCTAGACGTTGCTCATATCAGAGTTTGCAGTCGCAGGAAGTAACGTCCAGCGTGACATGCAGCCAACCTAATCTACTCTATCTGTGTTACCAGTAGACGTTGCTCATATCAGAGTTTGCAGTCGCAGGAAGTAACGTCCAGCGTGACATACAGCCAACCTAATCTACCCTCTCTGTGTTACCTGTAGACGTTGCTCATACCAGAGTTTGCAGTCGCAGGCAGTAACGTCCAGCGTGACATACAGCCAACCTAATCTACTCTCTCTGTTGCCTGTATACGTTGCTCATATCAGAGTTTGCAGTCGCAGGCACTAACGTCCAGCGTGACATGCAGCAACCCTAATCTACTCTCTGTGTTACCTGTAGACGTTGCTCATATCAGAGTTTGCAGTCGCAGGCAGTAACGTCCAAAGTGACATGCAGCCAACCTAATCTACTCTCTGTGTTACCTGTAGACGTTGCTCATATCAGAGTTTGCAGTCGCAGGAAGTAACGTCCAGCGTGACATGCAGCCAACCTAATCTTCTCTCCATGTTACCTGTAGACGTTGCTCATATCAGAGTTTGCAGTCGCAGGAAGTAACGTCCAGCGTGACATGCAGCCAACCTAATCTACTCTCTCTGTGTTACCAGTAGACGTTGCTCATATCAGAGTTTGCAGTCGCAGGAAGTAACGTCCAGCGTGACATGCAGCGAACCTAATCTACTCTCTCTGTTAGCAGTAGACGTTGCTCATATCAGAGTTTGCAGTCGCAGGCAGTAACGTCCAGCGTGATATGCAGCCAACCTAATCTACTCTCTGTGTTACTTGTAGACGTTGCTCATATCAGAGTTTGCAGTCGCAGGCAGTAACGTCCAACGTGACATGCAGCCAACCTAATCTACTCTCTGTGTTACCAGTAGACGTTGCTCATATCAGAGTTTGCAGTCGCAGGAAGTAACGTCCAGCGTGACATGCAGACAACCTAATCTACTCTCTCTGTGTTACCAATAGACGTTGCTCATATCAGAGTTTGCAGTCGCAGGCAGTAACGTCCAGCGCGACATGCAGCCAACCTAATCTACTCTCTGTGTTACCAGTAGACGTTGATCATATCAGAGTTTGCAGTCGCAGGCAGTAACGTCCAGCGTGACATGCAGCCAACCTAATCTACTCTCTGTGTTACCTGTAGACGTTGCTCATATCAGAGTTTGCAGTCGCAGGCAGTAAAGTCCAGCGAGACATGCCGCCAACCTAATCTACTCTCTGTGTTACCTGTAGACGTTGCTCATATCAGAGTTTGCAGTCGCAGGCAGTAACGTCCAGCGTGACATGCAGCCAACCTAATCTACTCTCTCTCTCTCTGTGTTACCTGTAGACGTTGCTCATATCAGAGTTTGCAGTCGCAGGCAGTAACGTCCAGAGTGACATGCAGCCAACTTAATCTACTCTCTGTGTTACCTGTAGACGTTCTCATATCAGAGTTTGCAGTCGCAGGGAGTAACGTCCAGCGTGACATGCAGCCAACCTAATCTACTCTCTGTGTTACCTCTAGACGTTGCTCATATCAGAGTTTGCAGTCGCAGGAAGTAACGTCCAGCGTGACATGCAGCCAACCTAATCTACTCTATCTGTGTTTCCAGTAGACGTTGCTCATATCAGAGTTTGCAGTCGCAGGAAGTAACGTCCAGCGTGACATACAGCCAACCTAATCTACCCTCTCTGTGTTACCTGTAGACGTTGCTCATACCAGAGTTTGCAGTCGCAGGCAGTAACGTCCAGCGTGACATACAGCCAACCTAATCTACTCTCTCTGTTGCCTGTATACGTTGCTCATATCAGAGTTTGCAGTCGCAGGCACTAACGTCCAGCGTGACATGCAGCAACCCTAATCTACTCTCTGTGTTACCTGTAGACGTTGCTCATATCAGAGTTTGCAGTCGCAGGCAGTAACGTCCAAAGTGACATGCAGCCAACCTGATCTACCCTCTGTGTTACCTGTAGACGTTGCTCATATCAGAGTTTGCAGTCGCAGGAAGTAACGTCCAGCGTGACATGCAGCCAACCTAATCTTCTCTCCATGTTACCTGTAGACGTTGCTCATATCAGAGTTTGCAGTCGCAGGCAGTAACGTCCAGCGTGACATGCAGCCAACCTAATCTACTCTCTCTGTGTTACCAGTAGACGTTGCTCATATCAGAGTTTGCAGTCGCAGGAAGTAACGTCCAGCGTGACATGCAGCGAACCTAATCTACTCTCTCTGTTAGCAGTAGACGTTGCTCATATCAGAGTTTGCAGTCGCAGGCAGTAACGTCCAGCGTGATATGCAGCCAACCTAATCTACTCTCTGTGTTACTTGTAGACGTTGCTCATATCAGAGTTTGCAGTCGCAGGCAGTAACGTCCAACGTGACATGCAGCCAACCTAATCTACTCTCTGTGTTACCTGTAGACGTTGCTCATATCAGAGTTTGCAGTCGCAGGAACTAACGTCCAGCGTGACATGACGCCAACCTAATCTACTCTCTCTGTGTTACCTGTAGACGTTGCTCATATCAGAGTTTGCAGTCGCAGGCAGTAACGTCCAGCGTGACATGCAGTCAACTTAATCGACTCTCTCTCTCTGTTACCAGTAGACGTTGCTCATATCAGAGTTTGTAGTCGCAGGAAGTAACGTCCAGCGTGACATGCAGCCAACTTAATCTACTCACTGTGTTAGCTGTAGACGTTGCTCATATCAGAGTTTGCAGTCGCAGGCAGTAACGTCCAGCGTGACATACAGCCAACCTAATCTACTCTCTCTGTGTTACCTGTAGACGTTGCTCATATCAGAGTTTGCAGTCGCAGGAACTAACGTCCAGCGTGACATGACGCCAACCTAATCTACTCTCTCTGTGTTACCTGTAGACGTTGCTCATATCAGAGTTTGCAGTCGCAGGCAGTAACGTCCAGCGTGACATGCAGCCAACCTAATCTACTCTCTCTGTGTTACCAGTAGACGTTGCTCATATCAGAGTTTGCAGTCGCAGGAAGTAACGTCCAGCGTAACATGCAGCGAACCTAATCTACTCTCTCTGTTAGCAGTAGACGTTGCTCATATCAGAGTTTGCAGTCGCAGGCAGTAACGTCCAGCGTGATATGCAGCCAACCTAATCTACTCTCTGTGTTACTTGTAGACGTTGCTCATATCAGAGTTTGCAGTCGCAGGCAGTAACGTCCAGCGTGACATGCAGCCAACCTAATCTACTCTCTGTGTTACCTGTAGACGTTGCTCATATCAGAGTTTGCAGTCGCAGGAACTAACGTCCAGCGTGACATGACGCCAACCTAATCTACTCTCTCTGTGTTACCTGTAGACGTTGCTCATATCAGAGTTTGCAGTCGCAGGCAGTAACGTCCAGCGTAACATGCAGCCAACCTAATCTACTCTCTATGTTACCAGTAGACGTTGCTCATATCAGAGTTTGCAGTCTCAGGCAGTAACGTCCAGCGTGACATGCAGCCAACGTAATCTACTCTCCATGTTACCTGTAGACGTTGCTCATATCAGAGTTTGCAGTCGCAGGCAGTAACGTCCAGCGTGACATGCAGCCAACGTAATCTACTCTCTGTGTTACCTGTAGACGTTGCTCATATCAGAGTTTGCAGTCGCAGGCAGTAACGTCCAGCGTGACATGCAGCCAACCTAATCTACTCTCTGTGTTACCTGTAGACGTTATTCTTGTAAGATGTTAATACTTGTATTATTACATATAGTGTTACTTTGTCCAGTGTTTCAAATGTCACTGTTGTACGTTCTTATCTAGTTCAAGTTCACTGAGGTGAGTTCAATTCTCATTTCCTTCGTGACGTAGCCTTATCTTCCGGACGGGGAGTCGAACACAAGACCTCCACTTTATGTCGCACGGGAAACTCGCTGACCGACGCAACTCCCCCTATTCATTCCTCTCACGAGCACGCTCTCTGATATAGGCAATGTAATCTTCCATAGAACATTCTTGAACTATTTCGACAAACGTTCTGGAGGAGGGGTAAAACAAAAGTTTTAGAACGCCCTGGATATCCGCCGATAACGCTCCCGGTGTTTAAGCTGGCGAGCGGTACTTATCTCTGTTTATTCCGACTGCCCCATAACCATGGACCGTAGCCTCTTTAATTAAATGTTATCATTTCAATGTTTACTTTAGTTTTTAATGATCTCTTTCTTATATTCTCAACTGCTTGTGAATAGTAAAGTACAACGAACATTGCATTCCACCTGAAAAATTGGCTTCCAAGATTTTACTGGAAATATACATTTTGATGACCCCTGAATAATAAGAAAAGCACTTCAGCATCTTCCAAAGATGCACCACGAAGGTTTATAAGGACCCCCCTCCAAAACTACGCTTCGCGTGGCATTTTTTATTTTCTTAAAAATGACAACAATTTTAAGATATTTACATGTGATGTTGAATTCTCTGTGAAGTCCTCTTCATCCTGATGCAATCTTGTATACCTAACTGGGAAACCGTAGGAGACAGACAGAATGTTAGTAACCAAATACACAACTTGTGTCGTATATCTACATTTTTTCGTGGAGTTAACCTTTTCCGAGATATGGTTTGAATTTTCAAGTACTTATACTTTTCTGAACAGAAAGTCGCTATTCGCTCTTCTTCTTGTTGTCATACAGAGAGACCCTTGACTATAGTTTTAGGTTACTACATTCTTCTTAAAGCTGTAACAAATACTCGAGGTTACGAGTGTAGGTGGTATAGCAAGTAACACACCGCATATGTTTGAAAGACAAAATTTGTGGCTTGGGGAGATTTCGACACATTTTACAAATTTAACCACTGTCGGAACTACGTGTAACGTGTTTATTGTCAGTGTATTTACTCACTCTGTCTGGTGAATCTAGGTATCGCTGCCCTTGGTAGAGCTTAACCACACAAACTATAGGAGGCTGGATTCAGTTTTTGGGTGGGGAGGTAACGCTAAGTTTATAGGTCCTCCTTGATTCCCTTTTCAGGAGTTGCTGGTGTCTGTTGTTTTAAATTTTAATTGTAGTCACCCAGGTATCTGACAAGGGTTGTTTGCACCTAATGACACCCTCCACTATGGGAGGACCAAGTCGCACTGGGAAACAGAAATCCCCTATTCTGCATCTGCTGCCATCTTGCAGGCATAGAGCTTCAGAGATAAAACGGGCGCCCTGTGAAGGTTGACCGGCATGGTGGAAGACAGAATAGCTCTGTTCATCGTCCCCCACACGTGCTCACGTCCTTATCAACAGTGAGACCTAAGTATCGGATGGATGCCCTCCTACTCCATCCTTTGCCCTTGGTATGCCACTGCCTTCACCAGTACTGGACGCGGGTTCAAGTCTGCCTGTTCTATATAGCAGGCCTGCACCGCTGTCATCAATAGACTCAATAACGTGGGGGACGGTTGGCTATTATGATTAGAATCATTTATTTGCTAAACAAACTCTAGGGTAGGTAAGCACAATGCTACAATATAGTAGTCTGATATGCTGTAAGTAAGTTAGAAAAGGCAGGAACGTGTTGGCCATAGTGACAACTATCGGAAACTAAGAAGCGTACAATGCTCGACGTGAAGGGTGGGTTCAGTGTATGGCAATTCATGTGTGACCAATGTAAATAAGTTTATGATTTTCTCTCTTGTGACACCTCGTGAAGAGAGAAGTCGACACTTTGATATCTTCGTGTGTGTCCAGATCTCTCTCAATAGTAATTGTTAATTACATGTGCTTTCCTCAAGCAACCATATCCAGACTCCCTCCATAGACTTATAGCAATGGTATCTGTAACAGAACCGATTTTGTCTCGCATTGGGGAGCCTCTGGGTTAGATTCCTTGATCATAAGCTTTTTCGTCGTTTTCCCGGGTCGGTTGGTGAATGCTGGAGTGATTCGTCTTCTATCACGAATTTCCTATTCCAGGGTTGTACGACCAGGCGACGGCGTTGCGGCTAAGCGATGGATTTGCGCTTTGGAAAGGTTTCTCTCTGTCCATTGGTTGGTCTGCTGACGAACCCGCTTTCTGAGGCGACGTCCCTGGGCTTGTGAGCAGGGTGCGTTCAGTCTGGATTCGTTAGGGACCCCGTACATGTTTACCCATGGTCTCCCAGGCGTCAGTTAGCAACACAAAGGGTGCGGTGCTCTTCCCCAGTTTCGGGGGCCCCTCCATGATATGTACTCTTACTGCTCAATAACGGCCTTACTTAAAGGGTTGTAAGTATAAGATGGGGTTATAAGAGCCCTCTCAAGTGAACAAGGGTGTAACAGTAAGGTACAGCTCACTTGTAGAAGAAGAAACGCTTTATGTCATTTTCTTCACACAGAACGTACCGCACTGGAGCAGCCATCCACAACTCGGCACACAAGAGATTTCAAATAAAAGTCTACAGGAGGGCGTGGAGGCAAGGCAATTGGTTCACTTCTATCTATCCATCTGTCAAGGAATCTGTTACACATTATTCACTTCTACGTTTTTCGATTAATATTTTCCCACACATTTTTCTAGTTATGTTAAGATGCTGCGCACGTATCGTTCCCCAGGTTGGATCTGATGATGAAAGTGCGCACGAGGCAGCTCTAGAAATTACACAACCATTTCTATCATTCCAAAGCATAAATGACGGCAGCGTTTGTGATTAATCGACTGGGTTATGAATATGTGAAAAATCAAAGGGACAAAGAAAAATTGTCTGTTTTTTAAATCAATGTAAAGCACCAGTACTGTGCTTTTTCTTTCTTTCTTTCTTTTCTTTTTGGTTTTGGTTTGAATTAAGAATAACAGTATACTGGCATACATATAAGTACTGTAAATGGTGTATTATGTTTTTGTTTCATTTGTTGCTTTCTTATATTAAATAATAAATCATTAGGTTTGAGCAATAATTTAATAAGACAGTTCCATAAGAAAAATCACTTTTATGTTTTCTCATTATTTTAGCCGTATCCCAGTATGAGGAAGAGCTCCATCGTGCAGTTGTAAAGGCACATCTTCCAGCAGAACAGGTTTGTCCGTTGAACCTGGGAGAACAACATGAAATCCTATAATTGACAGAAAACTCATACATGGCAACCTGATCACAGCGCTGCTAATAGTGCACACACAGCGCGGTCGTTTTATGCTGAGGCCATGAATCGCACGTATCGTTCCATAACTCCCGCGTTACTTACTCACGAGTGATAGTAACATGCACTAACCTTGTTATAAGTGGTGTCCATCTTCGCATGTTCCTCTTGCGTAATGTTCATAATTCCTGTTTTTATATTGTCTATGATGTGGGATTGTGCCTATTAACCCACAAATAGATGCACCAATTTCTCAATCCGTTACGACAATTTAGGTTTAGGTTTAGCGGTCCGGTTGTGCTAAACTTATTAACCAGACGTCTAACAGTTGTCCAAGCCTGTAGTAGTGGACTAATAACAGCACGAACACAAAGTACCAAGATCACTGCTGCTACGGGCACTGTAGTTCTCATATAACAGGCACACATCAGGCTTCAAACGTCAAGTGAGCACTAAACCGTGGAGTGAGTCGCTTGGTGGTCAATATTCCTAATCTTATTAAACAACATTCATAAGAACCGTATAAATGAATCAAATTGAATTGGTTTACCACATATATCTCCGTCCTCATACAATTTGTCTGGTGTTTATCTTCTTATTCAACCACCCATATTGCTTGGCTCTTTCTTTGCGTCTCCCACTTTTCTTTTACTTTCCTTAAAAATTCTCCAATGCCCTTAAAATTACAACTTAACAACGGAGCATTTGAAACGTTTCCTAGAGTTTGATGTGGTATGTTGGCACTTCTGTTTCCCATGATTAATGCACTACGAAGTCTCGTAGAGTTCCAACATGAAATAAACTGTTTGCGGACCGATTTCCACATTTTTCTTCTGCATGTGCGGAATGTTTGTATGTACATTATTGTTTCGCCCACATAAGGAATTAAAAACAAAGCTAAGGTAGCTGAAAAGATACAATTTTAGTCTGATGTCCAGAATAGTCACGTGTTAAATTTGGGCTAATTGGATCATCAACATAATCCAATTTGTATGTGGCTTTTGCCAATTTTAACGCTTTTTGGAAATATTCAACACCCTAAAACAATCCTTGTAATGAAAATACATCATTGTCAGGTGTTTTATGTGTCTACATTGAAAGTAGTATAAAAGTATACCCCTAAACTTTGAAGTTTCTAGTATTTCCGTTATAGTTCGTGCATTTCGTACAATCCAATATATTTAGGCGTGGACAAGACTTGAATCAACCATAAAACACCACAAACAAAACAATGTAGGGTGTATGAGACTTGAATTAACCATCAAACATCACAATCCAAATAATGTAGGGTGTACGAGACTTGAATCAACCATCAAACATCACAATCAAAACAATGTAGGGTGTACGAGACTTGAATCAACCATCAAACATCACAATCAAAACCATGTAGGCGTGTATGAGACTTGAATTAACCATCAAACATCACAATCCAAATAATGTAGGATGTACGAGACTTGAATCAACCATTAAACATCACAATCAAAACAATGTAGGGTGTACGAGACTTGAACCAACCATCAAACATCACAATCAAAACAATGTAGGCGTGTACGAGACTTGAATCAACCATCACAATCAAAACCATATAGGGTGTACGAGACTTGAATCAACCATCCAACACCACAAAAAACAATTTAGGGTGTACGAGACTTGAATCAACCATCAAACATCACAATCAAAACAATGTAGGCGTGTACGAGACTTGAATCAACCATCAAACACCACAATCAAAACCATGTAAGCGTGTACGAGATTTGAATCAAACATCAAACACCACAATCAAAACAATGTAGGGGGTACGAGACTTGAATCAACCATCAAACACCACAATAAAAACAATGTAGGGTGTACGAGACTTGAATCAACCATCCAACACCACAATCAAAACAATGTAGGGTGTACGAGACTTGAATCAACCATCAAACATCACAATCAAAACCACGTAGGCGTGTACGAGACTTGAATCAACCATCAAACACCACAAACAAAACAATGTAGGGTGTACGAGACTTGAATCAACCATCAAATACCACAATCAAAACAATGTAGGCTGTACGAGACTTGAATCAACCATCAAAAATCACAAACAAAACAATGTAGGGTGCACGAGACTTGAACAACCATCAAACACCACAATCAAAACAATGTAGGGGGTACGAGACTTGAATCAACCATCAAACACCACAATAAAAACAATGTAGGGTGTACGAGACTTGAATCAACCATCCAACACCACAATCAAAACAATGTAGGGTGTACGAGACTTGAATCAACCATCAAACACCACAATCAAAACAATGTAGGGGGTACGAGACTTGAATCAACCATCAAACACCACACACAAAACCATGCAGGTATGGATAAGACTTGTAAACTGAGTTTTATTTATGAACGCTCTTTAACTACTGTGGTGCTTAGCGTCCCATTCTATGTTGCACGTGAAAGACCGGAACTTTTGCTCAGAGGCCTCTTTATCAGGTTTGAGGTTCTTATACGTGCCGTAAGTCTACGACATGGGACCACCGGCTTTACTTCTCTTCCGAAGGAAGCTACGCTAAGGATTTTTATACCCGAAAAAATCCATCGCACTCCACCGGGTTTGAACCCCTGACTTTGGGATTCGGGCAGGTGACCATCACGGCGGGTTTGGGGATTTCATCATCACTAAGTATTACTAGGAGAATGGATGTTATAGTTTATACAGTGATGCTGATTGGTTAAGGAAAATCAACACCTATATATTATTGAACGCAGAAAATGAAGACTATAACTTTCGAAACCATCTTTTCGAATTTTTTGGTATGGATCCTAAAATAATGAAGGCACTTTAGTCCCTCCTTTTATAAATAAGCCTAAAGAGTTATATATTTCTGGGGTTTGAGAGGATGAACGATGAAACACATTCTCTTGTCACCTTTTGCTAAAAGTATTCAGCAGCGACCACTTTAGCTTAGAACCCTTCACAATTACAGAATCTAATTTCATTCGCTCTTACTCAAATGCTCTACGATCGGTTACAAGTATACAGCAGTAGAACCTCCTTGACTGCTAGACTTAGTGAGCAGATTCCACTCCAGTACAACCTCCTTGGTTGCTATATTTGGCAAATAATGTCCACACCAGTACAACCTCCTTGGCTGCCATACTTAGTGAACAGATTCCACTCCAGTACAACCTCCTTGGCTACCATACTTAGTGAACAGATTCCACTCCAGTAGAACCGCCTTGGCTGCCATACTTAGTGAACAGATTCCACTCCAGTAGAACCGCCTTGGCTGCCATACTTAGTGAACAGATTCCACTCCAGTAGAACCGCCTTGGCTGCCATACTTAGTGAACAGATTCCACTCCAGTAGAACCGCCTTGGCTGCCATACTTAGTGAACAGATTCCACTCCAGTGCAGCCTCCTTGGTTGCTATACTTGGCAATTAATTTCCACTCCAGCACAACCTCCTTGTCTGCTACACTTATGAACAGATTCCACTGCAGTGCAGCCTCCTTGGTTGCTATACTTGGCAATTAATTTCCACTCCAGCACAACCTCCTTGTCTGCTACACTTATGAACAGATTCCACTGCAGTGCAGCCTCCTTGGCTGCCATACTTAGTGAACAGATTCCACTCCAGTACAACCTCCTTGGTTGCTATACTTGGCAAATAATTTCCACTCCAGCACAACCTCCTTGGCCGCCATGTGATCACTTAAAATACCCGCATACTTAGCGCCATGTATCTTCCCACCATAAAACTTGAAGCGAAGTTGGGATGGGTGCGCGGCGCCGTAAAAAACTGATATTGCCAGAATTTAAATGCAGCTACTAGGCCGAACAGCAACAAAGACGCAACACGCACTCGAACCCGTGACCCGCGTTACGCTCCCTAGACACAGTCAACACTCGCTGCTTCTTTGTTTTCAAATATTCATAAGCAATAATGCAGATGTGCAGGGGATGTGCCCTATGGGCCGCCAGTGAGCCAACTACTTTACGTCGACTACGTTATTAATTTTAACCCCCCCAGCCATTTTGTTTCAGATAAAAAAGTTATAAAGACAAGAAAGGAGTTGAGCACAAGCAGCAAACTTTAACAACGCTTTCTTGTACCTACATTGTGTTGTGGTACTGGTATCCTCTAGTATCTGTCATGTTAGTATCCTCACGTGCAGCATACTGGAGTACGTCTACTACTGGTATCCTCCAGTATCTTCGTGTCCCAATATCCAAACTGATGTGTCGTCTTAGTATCCTCACGTGTAGCATATTGCAGTATATCTGGTATTGGTATCCTCTAGTATCTTCGTGGCTCAGTATCCTCTCTTATCCTCATGTTCACCACACTTCAGTATCCTACATTATCTTGTTGGCTCAGTTAAACGTATCCTCCTGGATTATGTGACTCCAAACTTACAGCAAAATCGTCATACTTGGGTCATGCCGTTAGTATCCTTCCGGATATATGTACCACAAAGCTGCTGGAGTATCCTCATACATGTGCCATACTGTAAGTATCCTCCAAAATTGTGTACCGCAAACTTGCTTGAGTATTGTCAAGTATATGTCGTGCTGTTAGTATCCTCCCGGATATGTGTACTGCAGTATCCACATGCATGGGCCGCCCTATAGCAAGCGTTTGCCTGGTTTGCATGATGCAAATAATATACCGACATTACTCGTGTATCCTTGCATGCATGTGTCGTGCTGTTAGTATCCTCCCGGATATGTGTATTGCAGTATCCACATGCATGGGCCGCCCTATAGCAAGCGTTTGCCTGGTTTGCATGATGCAAATAATATACCGACATTACTCGTGTATCCTTGCATACATGTGTCGTGCTGTTAGTATCCTCCCGGATATGTGTACCCCAAAATTACCACAGTATCCCCTTGCATGGGCCGCCCTGTAAGAACCCATGTGTAACCAATAAGTGAATATATCTACATTACTTGTGTATCCTCGCATATTGTACACGTTTTGCACAGTATCCTCATACATGGGACGCCCTATAAGAAGGCATGAGTAAAATTAACTGAATATACCGACATTACTTGCGTATCCTCGCCTATTCTAAACGTTTTGCACGGTATCCTCATACATGGGACGCCCTATAAGAAGGCATGAGTAAAATTAACTGAATATACCGAAATTACTTGCGTATCCTCGCCTATTCTAAACGTTTTGCACGGTATCCTCGTGCATGGGCCGCACTATAAGAGGGCATGAGTAAATAATAACTGACTATACCGACATTACTTGTGTATCCTCGCCTATTCTACATGTTTTGCACACTATCCTCAAACATGGTCCGCCCTGGTAGAGGGCATCAGTAAACAAAAAGTGAATATACCGACATTACCTGCGTATCCTCGCCTATTCTACACGTTTTGCACACTATCCTCAAACATGTACCGTCCTGTTAGAGGGCATCAGTAAACAACAAGTCAATATACCGACATTACTTGCGTATCCTCGCATATTCTACATGTTTTGCGCCCTATTCTCAAACATGGGCTGCCCTGTTAGAGGGCATGAGTGAACAATAGGTGAATATACCGACACTACTTGCGTATCCTCACATATTCTACATGTTTTGCGCCCTATTCTCAAACATGGGCTGCCCTGTTAGAGGGCATGAGTGAACAATAGGTGAATATACCGACACTACTTGCATATCCTCACATATTCTAAACGTTTTGCACACTATCCTCAAACATGTACCGTCCTGTTAGAGGGCATGAGTAAACAATAAGTGAATATACCGACACTACTTGCGTATCCTCACATATTCTAAACGTTTTGCACACTATCCTCAAACATGGGTCGCCCTGTTAGAGGGCATGAGTGAGCAATAAGTGAATATACCGACACTACTTGCGTATCCTCGCATATTCTACACGTGATGTCCTCTCCCTGAGTTTTTACCAAATAAAAAGTTGAACTGCAGTGCAAGTAGGAGAGCGTTGCAACAATACTTGTGTATCCTCACATATTCTACACGTGATGTCCTCTCCCTGAGTTTTTACCAAATAAAAAGTTGAATTGCAGTGCAAGTAGGTGACTGTTGCGACACTACTTGTGTATCCTCGCATATTCTACACGTTTTGCACACTATTCTCAAACATGGGCAGTCCTGTTAGCGGGAATGATTGAACAATAAGTGAATATACCAACACTACTTGTGTATCCTCGCATATTCTACACCTTTTTCACACTATCCTCAAACATGTACCATCCTGTTAGAGGGCATGAGTAAACAATAAGTGAATATACCGACATTACTTGCGTATCCTCACATATTCTACACGTTTTGCACACTATCCTCAAACACGTACCGTCCTGTTAGAGTGCATGAGTAAACAATAAGTGAATATACCGACATTACTTGCGTATCCTCGCATATTCTACACGTTTTGCACACTATCCTCAAACATGTGCCGCCCTTTTAGAGGGCATGAGTGAACATTAAGTGAACATACCGACATTACTTGCGTATCCTCGCATATTCTACACGTTTTGCACACTATTCTCAAACATGGGCCGCCCTGTTAGAGGGCATGAGTAAACAATAAGTGAATATACCGACACTACTTGTGTATCCTCGCATTCTACACGTTTTGCACACTATCCTCAAACATGGCCCGCCCTGTTAGAGGGCATGCGTGAACAATATGTGAATATACCGACACTACTTGCGTATCCTCACATATTCTAAACGTTTTGCACACTATCCTTAAACATGGGCCGCCCTGTTAGAGGGCATGAGTGAACAATAAGTGAATATACCGACACTACTTGCGTATCCACACATATTCTACACGTTTTGCACACTATCCTCAAACATGGCCCGCCCTGTTAGAGGGCATGAGTGAACAATATGTGAATATACCGACACTACTTGCGTATCCTCACATATTCTAAACGTTTTGCACACTATCCTCAAACATATACCGTCCTGTTAGAGGGCATGAGTGAACTATAAGTGAATATACCGACACTACTTGCGTATCCTCACATATTCTACACGTTTTGCAGTATCCTCAAACATGGGCCGCCCTGTTAGAGGGCATGAGTGAACAATAAGTGAATATACCGACACTACTTGCGTATCCTCACATATTCTACACGTTTGGCACACTATCCTCAAACATGTACCGTCCTGTTAGATGGCATGAGTGAATATAAGTGAATATACCGACAGTACTTGCGAATCCTCAAATATTCTACACGTTTTGCACACTATTCTCAAACATGGGCCGCCCTGTTAGAGGGCATGAGTGAACAATGGGTTAATATACCGACACTACTTGCGTATCCTCACAAATTCTACACGTTTTGCACACTATCCTCAAACATGGGTCGCCCTGTTAGAAGGCATGAGTGAGCAATAAGTGAATATACCAACATTACTTGTGTATCCTGGCATATTCTACACGTGATGTCCTCTCCCTGAGTTTTTACCAAATAAAATGTTGAACTGCAGTGCAAGTAGGAGACCGTTGCAACATTACTTGTGTATCCTCACATAATCTACACGTTTTGCACACTATTCTCAAACATGGGCTGCCCTGTTAGAGGGCATCAGTAAACAAAAGGTGACAATACCAACATTACTTGTGTATCCTCGCATATTCTAAACGTGATGTCCTCTCCCTGAGTTTTTACCAAATAAAATGTTGAACTGCAGTGCAAGTAGGAGACCGTTGCAACATTACTTGCGTATCCTCACATATTCTACATGTTTTGCACACTATTCTCAAACATGGACTGCCCTGTTAGAGGGCATGAGTGAACAATAAGCGAATATACCAACATTACTTGTGTATCCTCGCATATTCTACATGTTTTGCACACTATTCTCAAACATGGGGTGCCCTGTTAGAGGGCATAAGTGAACAATAAGAGAATATACCAACATTACTTGCGTATCCTCGCATATTCTACACGTTTTGCACCCTATTCTCAAACATGGGCTGCCCTGTTAGAGGGCATGAGTGAACAATAAGTGAACATACCAACATTACTTGTGTATCCTCGCATATTCTACACGTGATGTCCTCTCCCTGAGTTTTTATCAAATAAAAAGTTGAACTGCAGTGCAAGTAGGAGAGCGTTGCAACATTACTTGTGTATCCTCACATATTCTACACGTGATGTCCTCTCCCTGAGTTTTCACCAAATAAAAAGTTGAACTGCAGTGCAAGTAGGTGACTGTTGCGACTCTACTTGTGTATCCTCGCATATTCTACATGTTTTGAACACTATCCTCAAACATGGGCCGCCCTGTTAGAAGGCATGAGTGAACAATAAGCGAATATACCAACATTACTTGTGTATCCTCACATATTCTACATGTTTTGCACACTATCCTCAAACATGGGCTGCCCTGTTAGAAGGCATGAGTGAACAATAAGCGAATATACCAACATTACTTGTGTATCCTCACATATTCTGCATGTTTTGCACACTATCCTCAAACATGGGCCGCCCTGTTAGAAGGCATGAATGAACAATAAGCGAATATACCAACATTACTTGTGTATCCTCACATATTCTACATGTTTTGCACACTATCCTCAAACATAGGCCGCCCTGTTAGAAGACATGAGTGAACAGTAAGTGAATATACCGACACTACTTCCGTATCCTCACATATTCTACACGTTTTGCACACTATCCTCAAACATGGGCCGCCCTGTTAGAAGGCATGAGTGAACAGTAAGTGAATATACCAACACTACTTGCGTATCCTCACATATTCTACATGTTTTGCACACTATCCTCAAACATGGGCCGCCCTGTTAGAAGGCATGAGTGAACAGTAAGTGAATATACCGACACTACTTGCGTATCCTCACATATTCTACACGTTTTGCACACTATCCTCAAACATGGGCCGCCCTGTTAGAAGGCATGAGTGAAGAGTAAGTGAATTTACCGACCCTACTTGCGTATCCTCACATATTCTACACGTTTTGCAGTATCCTCAAACATGGGCCGCCCTGTTAGAGGGCATGAGCGAACAATAAGTGAACATACAGACACTAGTTGCGTATCCTCACATATTCTACACGTTTTGCAGTATCCTCAAACATGGGCCGCCCTGTTAGAGGGCATGAGTGAACAATAAGTGAATATACCGACATTACCTGCGTATCCTCGCCTATTCTACACGTTTTGCACACTATCCTCAAACATGTACCGTCCTGTTAGAGGGCATCAGTAAACAATAAGTGAATATACCGACATTACTTGCGTATCCTCGCATATTCTACATGTTTTGCGCCCTATTCTCAAACATGGGCTGCCCTGTTAGAGGGCATGAGTGAACAATAGGTGAATATACCGACACTACTTGCATATCCTCACATATTCTACATGTTTTGCGCCCTATTCTCAAACATGGGCTGCCCTGTTAGAGGGCATGAGTGAACAATAGGTGAATATACCGACACTACTTGCATATCCTCACATATTCTAAACGTTTTGCACACTATCCTCAAACATGTACCGTCCTGTTAGAGGGCATGAGTAAACAATAAGTGAATATACCGACACTACTTGCGTATCCTCACATATTCTAAACGTTTTGCACACTATCCTCAAACATGGGTCGCCCTGTTAGAGGGCATGAGTGAGCAATAAGTGAATATACCGACACTACTTGCGTATCCTCGCATATTCTACACGTGATGTCCTCTCCCTGAGTTTTTACCAAATAAAAAGTTGAACTGCAGTGCAAGTAGGAGAGCGTTGCAACATTACTTGTGTATCCTCACATATTCTACACGTGATGTCCTCTCCCTGAGTTTTTACCAAATAAAAAGTTGAACTGCAGTGCAAGTAGGTGACTGTTGCGACACTACTTGTGTATCCTCGCATATTCTACACGTTTTGCACACTATTCTCAAACATGGGCCGTTCTGTTAGCGGGAATGATTGAACAATAAGTGAATATACCAACACTACTTGTGTATCCTCGCATATTCTACACCTTTTTCACACTATCCTCAAACATGTACCGTCCTGTTAGAGGGCATGAGTAAACAATAAGTGAATATACCGACATTACTTGCGTATCCTCACATATTCTACACGTTTTGCACACTATCCTCAAACACGTACCGTCCTGTTAGAGTGCATGAGTAAACAATAAGTGAATATACCGACATTACTTGCGTATCCTCGCATATTCTACACGTTTTGCACACTATCCTCAAACATGTGCCGCCCTTTTAGAGGGCATGAGTGAACATTAAGTGAACATACCGACATTACTTGCGTATCCTCGCATATTCTACACGTTTTGCACACTATTCTCAAACATGGGCCGCCCTGTTAGAGGGCATGAGTAAACAATAAGTGAATATACCGACACTACTTGTGTATCCTCGCATTCTACACGTTTTGCACACTATTCTCAAACATGGGCTGCCCTGTTAGAGGGCATGCGTGAACAATATGTGAATATACCGACACTACTTGCGTATCCTCGCATATTCTACATGTTTTGCGCCCTATTCTCAAACATGGGCTGCCCTGTTAGAGGGCATGAGTGAACAATAGGTGAATATACCGACACTACTTGCGTATCCTCACATATTCTACATGTTTTGCGCCCTATTCTCAAACATGGGCTGCCCTGTTAGAGGGCATGAGTGAACAATAGGTGAATATACCGACACTACTTGCATATCCTCACATATTCTAAACGTTTTGCACACTATCCTCAAACATGTACCGTCCTGTTAGAGGGCATGAGTAAACAATAAGTGAATATACCGACACTACTTGCGTATCCTCACATATTCTAAACGTTTTGCACACTATCCTCAAACATGGGTCGCCCTGTTAGAGGGCATGAGTGAGCAATAAGTGAATATACCGACACTACTTGCGTATCCTCGCATATTCTACACGTGATGTCCTCTCCCTGAGTTTTTACCAAATAAAAAGTTGAACTGCAGTGCAAGTAGGAGAGCGTTGCAACATTACTTGTGTATCCTCACATATTCTACACGTGATGTCCTCTCCCTGAGTTTTTACCAAATAAAAAGTTGAATTGCAGTGCAAGTAGGTGACTGTTGCGACACTACTTGTGTATCCTCGCATATTCTACACGTTTTGCACACTATTCTCAAACATGGGCCGTCCTGTTAGCGGGAATGATTGAACAATAAGTGAATATACCAACACTACTTGTGTATCCTCGCATATTCTACACCTTTTTCACACTATCCTCAAACATGTACCGTCCTGTTAGAGGGCATGAGTAAACAATAAGTGAATATACCGACATTACTTGCGTATCCTCACATATTCTACACGTTTTGCACACTATCCTCAAACACGTACCGTCCTGTTAGAGTGCATGAGTAAACAATAAGTGAATATACCGACATTACTTGCGTATCCTCGCATATTCTACACGTTTTGCACACTATCCTCAAACATGTGCCGCCCTTTTAGAGGGCATGAGTGAACATTAAGTGAACATACCGACATTACTTGCGTATCCTCGCATATTCTACACGTTTTGCACACTATTCTCAAACATGGGCCGCCCTGTTAGAGGGCATGAGTAAACAATAAGTGAATATACCGACACTACTTGTGTATCCTCGCATTCTACACGTTTTGCACACTATCCTCAAACATGGCCCGCCCTGTTAGAGGGCATGCGTGAACAATATGTGAATATACCGACACTACTTGTGTATCCTCACATATTCTAAACGTTTTGCACACTATCCTTAAACATGGGCCGCCCTGTTAGAGGGCATGAGTGAACAATAAGTGAATATACCGACACTACTTGCGTATCCACACATATTCTACACGTTTTGCACACTATCCTCAAACATGGCCCGTCCTGTTAGAGGGCATGAGTAAACAATAAGTGAATATACCGACATTACTTGCGTATCCTCACATATTCTACACGTTTTGCACACTATCCTCAAACACGTACCGTCCTGTTAGAGTGCATGAGTAAACAATAAGTGAATATACCGACATTACTTGCGTATCCTCGCATATTCTACACGTTTTGCACACTATCCTCAAACATGTGCCGCCCTTTTAGAGGGCATGAGTGAACATTAAGTGAACATACCGACATTACTTGCGTATCCTCGCATATTCTACACGTTTTGCACACTATTCTCAAACATGGGCCGCCCTGTTAGAGGGCATGAGTGAACAATAAGTGAATATACCGACAGTACTTGCGTATCCTCGCATTCTACACGTTTTGCACACTATTCTCAAACATGGGCTGCCCTGTTAGAGGGCATGCGTGAACAATATGTGAATATACCGACACTACTTGCGTATCCTCACAAATTCTACACGTTTTGCACACTATCCTCAAACATGGGTCGCCCTGTTAGAAGGCATGAGTGAGCAATAAGTGAATATACCAACATTACTTGTGTATCCTCGCATATTCTACACGTGATGTCCTCTCCCTGAGTTTTTACCAAATAAAAAGTTGAACTGCAGTGCAAGTAGGAGACTGTTGCGACACTACTTGTGTGTCCTCACATATTCTATATGTTTTGCACACTATTCTCAAACATGGGCTGCCCTGTTAGAGGGCATGAGTGAACAATAACTGAATATACCAACATTACTTGTGTATCAGAGCATATTCTACATGCTCTGCCCTGTTAGAGGGCATGAGTGAACAATAAGTGAATATACCAACATTACTTGCGTATCCTCTCATATTCTACACGTGATGTCCTCTCCCTGAGTTTTTACCAAATAAAAATTTGAACTGCAGTGCAAGTAGGAGACTGCTGCGACACTACTTGTGTATCCTCGCATATTCTACACGTTTTGCACACTATTCTCAAACATGGGCCGCCCTGTTAGAGGGCATGAGTGAACAATAAGTGAATATACCAACATTACTTGTGTATCCTCGCATATTCTACACGTTTTGCACACCATTCTCAAACATGGGCCGCCCTGTTAGAGGGCATGAGTGACCAATAAGTGAATATACCAATATTACTTGTGTATCCTCACATATTCTACACGTGATTTCCTCTCCCTGAGTTGTTACCAAATAAAACGTTCAAATGCAGTGGGAGTAGGAGACCATTGCAACATTACTTGTGTATCCTCACATATTCTACACGTGATGTCCTCTCCCTGAGTTGTTACCAAATAAAAAGTTGAACTGCAGTGCAAGTAGGAGTTGTATGCAACATTACTTGTGTATCCTCACATATTCTACACGTGATGTCCTCTCCCTGAGTTGTTACCAAATAAAAAGTTGAACTGCAGTGCAAGTAGGAGACCGTTGCAACATTACTTGTGTATCCTCGCATATTCTACACGTGATGTTACCAAATAAAAAGTTGAACTGCGGTGCAAGTTTTGAGACCGTTGCGACGTTACTTGTGTATCCTCGCATATTCAACACGTGATGTTACCAAATAAAACGTTGAACTGCAGTTCAAATAGGAGACCGTTGCGACGTTACTTGTGTATCCTCGCATATTCTACACGTGATGTTACCAAATAAAACGTTGAACTGCAGTGTAAGTAGGAGACCGTTGCGACATTACTTGTGTATCCTCGCATATTCTACACGTGATGTTACCAAATAAAACGTTGAACTGCAATGCAAGTAGGAGACCGTTGCGACGTTAGTTGTGTATCCTCGCATATTCTACACGTGATGTTACCAAATAAAACGTTGAACTGCAGTGCAAGTAGGAGACCGTTGCGACGTTTCTTGTATATCCTCGCATATTCTACACGTGATGTTACCAAATAAAACGTTGAACTGCAGTGCAAGTAGGAGACCGTTGCGACGTTACTTGTGTATCCTCGCATATTCTACACGTGATGTTACCAAATAAAACGTTGAACTGCAATGCAACTAGGAGACCGTTGCGACGTTACTTGTGTATCCTCGCATATTCTACACGTGATGTTACCAAATAAAACGTTGAACTGCAGTGCAAGTAGGAGACCGTTGCGACATTACTTGTGTATCCTCGCATATTCTACACGTGATGTTACCAAATAAAACGTTCAACTGCAGTGCAAGTAGGAGACCGTTGCGACGTTACTTGTGTATCCTCGCATATTCTACACGTGATGTTACCAAATAAAACGTTGAACTGCAGTGCAAGTAGGAGACCGTTGCGACATTACTTGTGTATCCTCGCATATTCTACACGTGATGTTACCAAATAAAACGTTGAACTGGAATGCAAGTAGGAGACCGTTGCGACGTTACTTGTGTATCCTCGCATATTCTACACGTGATGTTACCAAATAAAAAGTTGAACTCCGTTGCGACATTACCCAGTTCCCCTTGCCCCACTTTTGCTCTGCCTCCGGAAACTCCCTCTTCAGTCCCACGTGTCTTATGAATGATATGTTCTCAATTTAAAATGAAAAACTTTCGTTGCGCGGCGATATGAAATGGGTTTCCGTTTTGACTACCAAGTTAACTTCTCTTGGGAAATAAAAGTTTGCTAGCAATCCGCCGCCGCCGCAACCAAGTCTTGCTCGACTAAGTATCCTCAACATTCACATCACTTTCATTACACATTCAGAACAAGAACACAGCAGGTTAAAGTGACATGAAGATTTTTAAAAAGCACATCGCTACGTGCTCTTTGCATAACACGAGAAAAGACGAATAGCGACTTAACACTTTTAATAAGTAGGTGTATGTGTTTGAACATTCTAACCAATAACAAAGAATATCTCGGAAGTGGTAAACGGCAGAAAACGTTATACAGAAGTCATTCAGAATGAAGAGAACCTCGCAGGCTGTTCCCAGAAAATTCAAGATATGCATTTCATTTCATATGACAATATCTTATACACATGTGACTTTAGTAATCAAAATCGTTAGATCTATTTTTCAAAAAATCGAAATTAACAACTTTTCTTTTTCAGTCTCCTTTTGCACCTACAACGAAACATATCTGTAAACGTTTGTTTCGATTAACATGAAGTAGATAGAAAAAATAAACTGTTAAACCAATAGTATGAAGAAGGTATATAAAAATAAACGACAGTGGATAGAGAAAGTCATCTGAGTTTAACACACGCGAATATATTTAGTTAGGGTTTGTAAATGAAGGATACTCGATACCGAATTTCGACAATATTTCCAGAGACATGAATTAGATTGCATTCTGTGAGTTCACTAGCAGCCATAATGACTTGTGAACACGTCAAGGAAATGTACAATATAGTCACATATATACATAAATACTACACAGAACATAGAACATTTAAAATAAAATAAAGACATATCATATACAAAATGAAACAAATCAGGTGTAATTTTGTACGAAATCGAATACCTCCCTACCGTTATAAGGCTAACATTATATTTATAGAACAATAACAGTTATTTTAACTTTCACTAGGCTAATACATTTGTTAGTCTCATCATTTTGTTCTATTTGATTTGTAATGCATAGCATTTACATCAGTTCTTAATATACATACATTGAAATAGCTTCATTAGTTCTAGAGCAGGCAATTGGAAAACTGGCAATTGTCATTAATATTTATTAATACTACCTACAGAGCTATATATGTATTATCACCAGGATAATTTGTCATTCAGATAATCTTGTACAGAATAATACGCTTTTGAGCACAGCTACTCTTTAACAGCAGTTTTAAGGACATTGAAATTGTCAACTTTTCCCTTAAGATCATTAGGGAGAGTATTAAATATTTCTATGGTCTCATAATATACACCTTTCTGGAAGCAAGAAAGCTTTGCACTTGGATAATGGATGTTACCCTTTTGTCTAGTGTTTATCTCATGAATTTCCATGTTTGTTATAAATGTGGTTCGATTGTATACATAGAATTTTAAAATTGAAAATAGGTACATGCAAGGTAGGGTTAATATCTTCATTCTTCTAAAAAGATGTTTGCAAGAGTGTCTGCTATGAGTGCTGGAAATGATTCTTATAACCTTCTTTTGCATGAGGAATATTCGTTTGCTTTCTACCGATTTTCCCCAAAATTATATTCAATGATAGAGTTAAAATATGCACAGTATACTAATTTAAGTGTATCTATAGAACTGACATTTACCAGTGCTCGGATAGCATAACAGGCAGAACTGAGTTTGGGTAAGATATACGTAATGTGAACTTTCCAAACCAAATATATGTCTACTTGGAAGCCCAGAAATTTATTGTTGTCTGTTTGTTCTAGTAACATTTCATTAATCCCAATTTCTGGTGATGGATGGGATATAAATTTATTTGTCTACATTTACAGATAATTTGTTAACTTTAAACCAGTGTGACATACACTTCAAAACATAGTTCAATTTAATTACACACTCATTCAAGTTTTTACTAGTCACAGGTACACACGTGTCATCGGCAAACAGAATGATACTTGCAATATCCTTTATATAAAATGAGTCATTTATATAGATAAAAAATAGTAAAGGTCCTAGGACAGATCCTTGGGGTACTCCATGTATTACTGTTTTATTTCTAATAAAACGTTCGTAGAAGAACTGGTCAAACATCGGATTGTGTGTACAAGTAGCGGAATTTTAAAACGTGCTTTACTCACAGTCTTGCTTTCTTACGCGTTTGCCACTTTAAAATGCACCCCAAGTTGCAATTTTGCTCCCGTTTCTTTCAAGTTTCCAGGATGCAGACACCTAAAATGCATTTTCTTGATTTCAGCAGTACTGCTTCACTAATACTGTCCACGTCAACCAAAACTAGTATATTCCTTATTATACAAATGTGATACAGTAGAGTTGCCGAAGTTACTCGTAATACTCGACCCATACTCAAGAGGACATGCTAATAGTCAGCAGTACTGTTTCATTAATACTGTCCACGTCAACCAAAACTAGTATATTGCTTATTATACAAATGTGATACAGTAGAGTTGCCGAAGTTCATTGTAATACTTGACTCATACTCAGGAGCACATGGTAACAGTAGCAGTACTGTTTCATTAATACTGTCCACGTCAACCAAAACTAGTATATTGCTTATTATACAAATGTGATACAGTAGAGTTACTGAGGTTCATCGTAATACTTGACTCATACTCAGGAGCACATGGTAATAGTCAGCAGTACTGTTTCATTAATACTGTCCACGTCAACCAAAACTAGTATATTGCTTATTATACAAATGTGATATAGTAGAGTTGCTGAAGTTCATGGTAATACTTGACTCATACTCAGGAGCGCATGGTAATAGTCAGCAGTACTGTTTCATTAATACTGTCCACGTCAACCAAAACTAGTATATAGCTTATTATACAAATGTGATACAGTAGAGTTGCCGAAGTTCATGGTAATACTTGACTCATACTCAGGAGAACATGGTAATAGTCAGCAGTACTGTTTCATTAATACACTCCACGTCAACCAAAACTTGTATATTCCTTATTCTACAAATGTGATATAGTAGAGTTGCTGAAGTTCATCGTAATACTTGACTCATACTCAGGAGCACATGCTGATAGTCAGCGGTACTGTTTCATTAATACTGTCCACGTCAACCAAAACTAGTATATTGCTTATTATACAAATGTGATACAGTAGAGTTGCTGAAGTTCATCGTAATACTTGACTCATACTCAGGAGCACCTGGTAATAGTCAGCAGTACTGCTTCACTAATACTGTCCACGTCAATCAGAACTAGTATATTCCTTATTATACAAATGTGATACAGTAGAGTTGCTGAAGTTCATCGTAATACTTGACTCATACTCAGGAGCACATGGTAACAGTCAGCAGTACTGCTTCACTAATACTGTCCACGTCAATCAGAACTAGTATATTCCTTATTATACAAATGTGATACAGTAGAGTTGCTGAAGTTCATCGTAATACTTGACTCATACTCAGGAGCACATGCTGATAGTCAGCAGTACTGTTTCATTAATACTGTCCACGTCAACCAAAACTAGTATATTCCTTATTAAACAAATGTGATACAGTAGAGTTGCTGATGTTCTTGGTAATACTTGAGTCATACTCAGGAGCACATGGTAATAGCCAGCAGTACTGTTTCATTAATACTGTCCACGTCATCCAAAACTAGTATATAGCTTATTGTACAAATGTGATACAGTAGAGTTACTGAAGATCATGGTAACACTTGACTCATACTCGGGAGCACATGGTAACAGTCAGCAGTACTGTTTCATTAATACCGTCCACGTCAACCAAAATTAGTATATTCCTTATTATACAAATGTGATACAGTAGAGTTGCCGAAGTTCATTGTAATACTTGACTCATACTCAGGAGCGCATGGTAACAGTCAGCGGTACTGTTTCATTAATACTGTCCATGTCAACCAAAACTAGTATATTGCTTATTATACAAATGTGATATAGTAGAGTTGCTGAAGTTCATCGTAATACTTGACTCATACTCAAGAGCACATCTGATGTTCAGCAGTACTGTTTCATTAATACTGTCAGTGTCAACAAAAACTACTATATTGCTTATTATACAAATGTGATACAGTAGAGTTGCTGAAGTTCATCGTAATACTTGACTCATACTCAAGAGCACATCTGATGTTCAGCAGTACTGTTTCATTAATACTGTCCATGTCAACCAACACTAGTATATTCCTTACTATACAAATGTGATAGAGTAGAGTAGTTGAACCTCATGATAATACTTGACTCATACTAAGGAGTGCTCCTTAGTATGAGTCAAGCAGTACTGTTTTATTAATACTGTCCACGTCAACCAAAACTAGTATATTCCTTATTATACAAATGTGATACAGTAGAGTTGCTGAAGTTCATTGTAATACTTGACTCATACTCAGGAGCACATTGTAATAGTCAGCAGTGCTGTTTCATTAATACTGTCCACGTCAACCAAAACTAGCATATTGCTTATTATACAAATGTGATACAGTAGAGTTGCTGAAGTTCATCGTAATACTAGACTCATACTCAGGAGCACATGTTAATAGTCAGCAGTACTGATTCGTTAATACTGTCCACGACAGCCAAAACTAGAATATTACTTATTATACATGTGTGATACAGTAGAGTTGCTGAAGTTCATCGTAATACTTGACTCATACTCATGAGCACATCTGATAGTCAGCAGTACTGTTTCATTAATACTGTCCACGTCAACCAAAACTAGTATATTCCTTATTATACAAATGTGATACAGTAGAGTTGCTGAAGTTCATCGTAATACTTGACTCATACTCATGAGCACATCTGATAGTCAGCAGTACTGTTTCATTAATACTGTCCACGTCAACCAAAACTAGTATATTGCTTATTATACAAATGTGATACAGTAGAGTTGCTGAAGTTCATCGTAATACTTGACTCATACTGATGAGCACATCTGATAGTCAGCAGTACTGTTTCATTAATACTGTCCACGTCAACCAAAACTAGTATATTCCTTATTATACAAATGTGATACAGTAGAGTTGTTGAAGTTCAACGTAATACTTCATTCATACTCAGGAGCACATCTGATGGTCAGCAGTACTGTTTCATTAATACTGTCCATGTCAACCAAAACTAATATATTCCTTATTATACAAATGTGATAGAGAAGAGTAGTTGAAGCTCATGATAATACTTGACTCATACTAAGGAGCAAATCTGATGGTCAGCAATACTGTTTCGTTAATACTGTCCACATCAACCAAAACTAGTATATTCCTTATTATACAAATGTGATACAGTAGAGTTGCTGAAGTTCATGATAACACTTGACTCATACTCAGGAGCACATCTGATGCTCAGCAGTACTGTTTCATTAATACTGTCCATGTCAACCAAAACTAGTATATTCCTTATTATACAAATGTGATACAGTAGAGTTGCTGACGTTCATCGTTATACTTGACTCATACTCAGGAGAACATGGTAATAGTCAGCAGTATTGTTTCATTAATACACTCCACGTCAACCAAAACTTGTATATTCCTTATTCTACAAATGTGATACAGTAGAGTTGCTGAAGTTCGTCGTAATACTTGACTCATACTCAGGAGCACATGCTGATAGTCAGCAGTACTGTTTCATTAATACTGTCCACGTCAACCAAAACTAGTATATTCCTTATTATACAAATGTGATACAGTAGAGTTGCTGACGTTCATCGTTATACTTGACTCATACTCAGGAGAACATGGTAATAGTCAGTAGTACTGTTTCATTAATACTGTCCATGTCAACCAAAACTAGTATATTGCTTATTGTACAAATGTGATACAGCAGAGTTACTGAAGTTCATCGTAATACTTGACTCATACTCAGGAGCACATAGTAACAGTCAGCAGTACATTTTTATTAATACTGTCCACGTTAACCAAATCTAGTATATTCCTTATTATACAAATGTGATACAGTAGAGTTGCTGAAGTTCATTGTAATAGTTGACTCAAACTCAAGAGCACATGGTAACAGTCAGTAGTACTGTTTCATTAATACTGTCCACGTCAACCAAAACTAGTATGTTCCTTATTATACAAATGTAACACAGTAGAGTTGTTGAAGGTCATGGTAATACTTGACTCATACTCAGGAGCACATACTAATAGTCAGCAGTACTGTTTCATTAATACTGTCCACGTCAACCAAAACTAGTATATTACTTATTATACAAATGTGATACAGTAGAGTTGCCGAAGTTCATTGTAATACTTGACTCATACTCAAGAGCACATGCTGATGGTCAGCAGTACTGTTTCATTAATACTGTCAGTGTCAACAAAAACTACTATATTGCTTATTATACAAATGTGATACAGTAGAGTTGCTGAAGTTCATGGTAATACTTGACTCATACTCAGGAGCACATACTAATAGTCAGCAGTACTGTTTCGTTAATACTGTCCACGTCAACCAAAACTAGTGTATTTCTTATTATACAAATGTAATACATTAGAGTTGTTGAAGTTCATGGTAATACATGACTCATACTCAGGAGCACATACTAATTGTTAGCAGTACTGTTTCATTAATACTGTCCACGTCAACCAAAACTAGTATATTCCTTATTGTACAAATGTGATACTGTAGAGTTGCTGAAGTTCATCGTAATAGTTGACTCATACTCAGGAGCACATGGTAACAGTCAGCAGTACTGTTTCATTAATACTGTCCATGTCAACCAAAACTACTATATTGCTTATTATACAAATGTGATACAGTAGAGTTGCTGATGTTCTTGGTAATACTTGAGTCATGCTCAGGAGCACATGATAATAGTCAGTAGTACTGTTTCATTAATACTGTACACGTCAACCAAAACTAGTATTTTCCTTATTATACAAATGTGATGCAGTAGAGTTGCTGATGTTCTTGGTAATACTTGACTCATGCTCAGGAGCACATGATAATAGTCAGCAGTACTGTTTCATTAATACTGTCCACGTCAACCAAAACTTGTATATTCCTTATTATACAAATGTGATACAGTAGAGTTGCTGAAGTTCATGGTAATACTTGACCCATGCTCAGAAGCACATGATAATAGTCAGCAGTACTGTTTCATTAATACTGTCCACGTCAACCAAAACCAGTATATTCCTTATTATACAAATGTGGTACAGTAGGGTTGCTGAAGTTCATGGTAATACTTAACTCATATTTAAGAGCTCATGGTAATAGTCAGCAGTACTGTTTCATTAATACTGTACACGTCAACCAAAACTAGTATTTTCCTTATTATACAAATGTGATACAGTAGAGTTGCTGAAGTTCATGGTAATAGTTGACTCATACTCAGGAGCACATGATAATAGTCAGCAGTACTGTTTCATTAATACTGTACACGTCAACCAAAACTAGTATTTTCCTTATTATACAAATGTGATACAGTAGAGTTGCTGATGTTCTTGGTAATACTTGACTCATGCTCAGGAGCACATGATAATAGTCAGCAGTACTGTTTCATTAATACTGTCCACGTCAACCAAAACTTGTATATTCCTTATTATACAAATGTGATACAGTAGAGTTGCTGAAGTTCATCGTAATACTTGACTCATACTCAGGAGCACCTGGTAATTGTCAGCAGTACTGTTTCATTAATACTGTCCACGTTAACCAAAACTAGTATATTCCTTATTGTACAAATGTGATACAGTAGAGTTGCTGAAGTTCATCGTAATAGTTGACTCACTCTCAGCAGAACATATTTGTGTACGACCTTTTAAAGCAAGTTATATAGGGATTTGAGTATCTGTTTGGATGTCTAGCTTCCTACAAAATTGTAGTACAAAACGATAGATTTTACCAACATTAAAGTGAATAAACCGTTTAAGGGAGATCTCTTAAATCTCCAAATGTCAATTTAGCTGCAGAAAAAGGTTAAAAGTGGCTGTTGTTTTTAAAGTAGCATAAATTCAGAAAGAATGTTGTTTTTGTGTTATAATTTTTAATCTCTTTTCTCGAGGTTTTTGTTTGTCGGCATATTTGCAGTTTCTAATTCTTCCACTCGATGTACTTTCGGTATAAACGAATGGAATTTTGAATTTTTTCCTACACAAAATTGTGAGATGTATTTTTGTGAGCAAGGTTAGTTGTGGTGTCATTAAACAAGAATAATCATATTGTTTAGCATTCATTTTCTCCCAAACTATTAGGATGATTAACATTTGATGTATAACATTTATTAACGTACTATTAAAGACGTTTAATTATAAAATTTTATTTTTCTAAAGAAATTCTGTCGTGTGGATTCATTTAAAAAATGGTAAAAGAAATTATAAAAATTGATATCTCGGGAACTGATTGATATACCTGATGTGTTACATTCACATTACTTTCTCTAGTTGGTCTTTCCCCGACACTATTTTTACAAAAGCTACTTCTGTTAATACAGATAAACTTTCCTTGCTGGATAGTCAGATTATTAACGAGCGTTCGCTATGTGATGGTTTTGAAATTCCATGATTTTTTAATGATGACCAGAACCAAGCTCAAAACAGGTGACCAAATTATGTGTTTGCTTTAGTGGGATCTACATTTTGTCCTTCTCTTCTGCTTTACCACTTTCAGATTGACGAGCACTTCTTCTCAGGATGCTTGTCATGAAAATGTCTTAAACATATGGTAGTTCTATCAAAATCGTTAGAGCCAGTTTTGAAAATGTTTACGTTTTCGAAACATTTTCCATTTAAAGGGTAATTTGGGGTAGAGGATTTTCTTGAAAATCTTCGTTTGGTATCCTTGTAGGACGGCGAACTTAAATACCAATTTTGCTGATCTTTCTTTTTTGAGTTATGTTGTGCACAGATATACAATCTCAGGCTTTTCTGAAAATGTCTTTTTTTAGATTCAGGGTGTTTCAAAACGTGTATTTGCGGTGAAATCTCTGTATCAAATTTTTGGGCGGAATACAATATTTCCTCTACCTACTATAGGCAATCAGTACTGAATGTAACAATATGTCTGACATTTGGAGCACATACTAAACCCATTTGTGAATTAATATTTCAAATGAAACTGTGAAACGTTAATACACAAATTGTGAATTCTAGAAATTTCACAGATAATATCCCAGTGATTATACCCTTGGCCAATTATAGGATGATGTTGCTGTTTGCAGCCACGTTCCCGATCACAAGGCGGATTGGACATCCCTACCAGAACAGAACGCCGCCCAAGAGGAAGAAACCCCGGACATCGTTTACCAGACTCCAGATCGCCGAGTTGGAGAAGCGTTTCCACAAACAGAAGTACCTGGCTTCGGCAGAACGTGCGTCACTCGCCAAGACCCTCAAGATGACTGACGCTCAGGTCAAGACCTGGTTCCAGAACAGGCGCACCAAGTGGAGGTGAGTAAACCTTATGTCCGGGACAAAAGCTCGGCAGAACGCGCGTGCTCATTCGCCAGGACCCTCAAGATGACTGACGCTCAGGTCAAGACCTGGTTCCAGAACAGGCGCACCAAGTGGAGGTGAGTAAACCTTATGTCCGGGACAAAAGCTCGGCAGAACGCGCGTGATCATTCGCTAGGACCCTCAAGATGACTGACGCTCAGGTCAAGACCTGGTTCCAGAACAGGCGCACCAAGTGGAGATGAGTAAACCTTATGTCCGGGACAAAAGCTCGGCAGAACGCGCGTGATCATTCGCTAGGACCCTCAAGATGACTGACGCTCAGGTCAAGACCTGGTTCCAGAACAGGCGCACCAAGTGGAGGTGAGTAAACCTTATGTCCGGGACAAAAGCTCGGCAGAACGCGCGTGATCATTCGCTAGGACCCTCAAGATGACTGACGCTCAGGTCAAGACCTGGTTCCAGAACAGGCGCACCAAGTGGAGATGAGTAAACCTTATGTCCGGGACAAAAGCTCGGCAGAACGCGCGTGATCATTCGCTAGGACCCTCAAGATGACTGACGCTCAGGTCAAGACCTGGTTCCAGAACAGGCGCACCAAGTGGAGGTGAGTAAACCTTATGTCCGGGACAAAAGCTCGGCAGAACGCGCGTGATCATTCGCCAGGACCCTCAAAATGACTGACGCTCAGGTCAAGACCTGGTTCCAGAACAGGCGCACCAAGTGGAGGTGAGTAAACCTTATGTCCGGGACAAAACCTTGGCAGAACGTGCGTCACTCGCCAAGACCCTCAAGATGACTGACGCTCAGGTCAAGACCTGGTTCCAGAACAGGCGCACCAAGTGGAGGTGAGTAAACCTTATGTCCGGGACAAAAGCTCGGCAGAACGCGCGTGATCATTCGCCAGGACCCTCAAGATGACTGACGCTCAGGTCAAGACCTGGTTCCAGAACAGGCGCACCAAGTGGAGGTGAGTAAACCTTATGTCCGGGACAAAACCTTGGCAGAACGTGCGTCACTCGCCAAGACCCTCAAGATGACTGACGCTCAGGTCAAGACCTGGTTCCAGAACAGGCGCACCAAGTGGAGGTGAGTAAACCTTATGTCCGGGACAAAACCTTGGCAGAACGTGCGTCACTCGCCAAGACCCTCAAGATGACTGACGCTCAGGTCAAGACCTGGTTCCAGAACAGGCGCACCAAGTGGAGGTGAGTAAACCTTATGTCCGGGACAAAACCTTGGCAGAACGTGCGTCACTCGCCAAGACCCTCAAGATGACTGACGCTCAGGTCAAGACCTGGTTCCAGAACAGGCGCACCAAGTGGAGGTGAGTAGACCTTATGTCCGGGACAAAATCTTGACAGAACGTGCGTCACTCGCCAAGACCCTCAAGATGACTGACGCTCAGGTCAAGACCTGGTTCCAGAACAGGCGCACCAAGTGGAGGTGAATAATCCTTATGTCCGGGACAAAAGCTCGGCAGAACGCGCGTGGTCATTCGCTAGGACCCTCAAGATGACTGTCGCTCAGGTCAAGACCTGGTTCCAGAACAGGCGCACCAACACCAGGTGAGTCCGGGATAAAACCTGTTCCTGTACTGTTGGACAACGAGAAGGAGGCGAGCGGGGTTCTGTAACTGTTTATCTGCTCACACACTGTCGATTGTTTACTACGAAATGTGTTTATGTGTGCAAATGAACCATCCATGCTGCCAGACTTGATACTAGTAGACTTCTCAGACTTGAATCTTGCACGACTTCTAGCCATGGGTGAGTACTTGTCAACACTGTGTAGTAGTTTATAACCTCCACATGCTTATCGTATCCACACGGCGAGCGTAAATATGATACGGACGCAGGAAAGTGTTGATGTTACATGTTGTCTATCAGTACCTATAGTCCATTCCAAACCAGAGTTCCCTCTGATGTAAACAGAAGCACGTGTTTCGGCTTGTCACGAACCCAAGAATATACTCTTACGCAAACGTAAATAGTTCCTTAATACATGTATTGTATTATGAAATATTAGAGCAGGAAAGGTATAGAACTGCACATTTTATTGCGGTTATCATAAGAACTCGTCGTTAAATGTAATGGATATATACTAGCTGTTAAGAGATTACAAAATATGATTTTCGACTGCTATTGCGCTAACGCCGAGAGCATCTTGCTTGTTAATACCAACCCTATGCACGAATGCCACTATCTTACATATACAAGAAATGCAGTAATGAATTCCCAGAGGTGCTATCTGAGTACCGAATAAATACTTTGCGTAACACAGGATATATGATAAGCGAACAGTCATTCATAATACACTAACACACATATGCTCAGCTCAGGTCAAATCTTGTGATTTAGTCAGTTAGTATTTGAGCTTACATGGCAGAGGAAGGTGCGTGTAGTGCGAATAAACTGTTCAAACGCAGAAGCGGGAAACATAAAAAGTCGCTAAAACAAACAAATCTTCATATATTCAACTCACTATTACAAAAATACCCGACACTTGCATTATTGCATATTAGGAAACTAATATCGGATTTTACAGGCGTTTCAGTGAGAAGTGTAACCAAAGCGAGCACGGAATATAAACAGACATAATACAACATAGAAGAGGATAAAATGTGGGAACTTGTTTAAAGTGCGACAGTGCTGTGGAATTGTGGATAAGCTTGTCATTATTTTGGAGAGTAGTTCAGATTCTGATATGGCAGCTGAGTCATTTTCGGAGGATTCGGATTTGGGTGTTGCACTTTTGCCCGAGGATTGTGATTAACGTAAGTAAAATGTTCATTGCCGCATACTTATAAAATCTAT
This sequence comes from Deroplatys truncata, assembly GCA_030765065.1. NCBI lineage: Eukaryota > Metazoa > Arthropoda > Insecta > Mantodea > Mantidae > Deroplatys > Deroplatys truncata. Next base: position 212,384,110 of record CM060980.1, on the reverse strand, counting down.
TGTTACCTCAGGTTGCATTTTGAACTATGATTCTCACGCAGGGCGCCTTTTTATAGATTAAATAGTGTTCAACAAGCACGTGGGAGGGAACAAGCAGCCATTATGGGCGGGGATTGCGAACTACTTTCGCGCGGATAATACAAAGAGTTTGTTTTCAGTGAAAGGCACTCTGGTTTGGAATGGACCATAGATAGGGGCTCTCTCCAACCGGATCAAAAGTTGATTGTTCTAAAGGTAACATTTTGTCAGGACTTCCTCTACCACATAGTTACGGCATTGCGGAGGAATACCAAGGATACGACACGAACATTTTCAAGAAAGTTAGTTGAGTGGCTTATAGAAGAGTACTGTATTCCAACCCAAAAGTTTGATACCGAAATGTAACTGCAGACATACGTTTTGAGGTTTCTGAATAAAAACAAACAGATCCCTGCGTCTCTGAACAGCAAACTCACGAACGAAAATTACTTGGCACTTAAGTTGAGCATCTTCCAGGGATGAGACAGAGATTCCCGAACCGCAAACCATCCTTGACATTGAAGGATGTTTCTTATTTTTGATTTTATCAGAAATGCCATTTGTTTAAGATATTTACATAACAAATGAAATTATGTCTTGAATTTTCCTCTGAAGTCCTTTTATTTTGCATAACGTTTGTATAATTGCTGAACCGTAAGGAATACATAAACGCCTAAAGCATGGAAGCAGTTTTCACTTCTCCCAAGCGCAATGTTTGATAGTAGCGAGCATGGCTGTCAACCACAACTTGGCTTCTCAGTCTATTTTAAAATAATGTGCACTCCCTGTCCATTTTTATTATTATTCTTTAAAACATGTCTTTTGCTCTCAAATAACAAATTAAGAAGAATTGCTAGGTAATGGAGAAAGTCTCACTTACATGCTGTGAGTATGTCTCCCTCACCAAACTACCCTTTACATGCAATACTTTTCTCAAACTGTTCTTTGCAAACAACTCAATAGCTCCGGGAACGTTTATACTTTTATAAAACTGGTAAACTACTACCAAAAATGTACATATTGTTCAAACAAATCATTTTCGTGACCTAACCATTTGTTATTGATCTGAATTTTCAAGTGATAAGTCGCTATTCGTTTTTTCTCGTGGTCGTGCAAAGAACATTGAATTTGAAAGCCATAACATAGCGACCCCCTTTTTAAAAATGTGACTATCGCTGTATTCTTCTTATACGTACAATGAAATGTCTAATGAAAGTTTACCTCCATGAACAAGAAATAGACAACAAAAATTCTGATGTGTTACATTCACATGACTTTCTCTACTCTTGTACAAACTATTTTTACAGACACTTATTCTAGATATGCTTCATGTTAATCGAGATGTTAATCTTATTGCTAATTTTCTTGTAGATGCAAGGGGAATTGGTAGGCTTTAAGCGATAGTCAAATGTTTTAAGAGCTGGTTGCTATGTGGAGCATTCCATTCTCTTTGTATGTCCAGGACAAAAAAATGAATAACGAATTCCCATTTCAGAAAAAGTATAAGTACTGGAAATTTTAAGGGAATAACAAGCAATATCTCGAAAATGGTTCACTTAACATTTTCCAAAAATGTTCCATGTAAAGGGTAATCTGGGGTAAGGGTATTTTCTTGAAAACCTTCGTGTCGCATCTCTGGAAGACACTGAACCTAAATACCAAGTTTGGTGTTTATCCGACTGTTCGTTTCTGAGTTATGCTGCTCACAGACACACACACACGGACATGTTTCCAAAAATGCTTTATATGCATTCGGTGCACCTCAAAACATGTATTTCCGGTGTAATGTCGGTATTCAGTTTTTGGGTGGAATGCAATACTAGGGAAAGTTATACGTTTTGTAAGAATAGCTTGTAGAAGAGTGAGCAGAGAAAGGCATGTGAATGAACAATTACAACAAAGAAACTGTTTAAATATTATTTTCTTAAGATGTCCTTGTTCTGTTATCTGAAGAAAAACGCATTAACATTTCATTAAGATTTGTGGTGGGTGGCCAAACACGAAACCTTTTAATTACCTGATAACGTTAATGGCAATTCCATGTTCTGGTCAGACTGCTCTGCATACCGCCGAGCAGGCCTGTCATATCGCAAACCTTCGCCGTTCCCAGCAGACATTCTATATACCTACACCCAATACATGTTTTAAGGTGCATTAAATCAAAAAGTCCTTCTAATTTCATTTCACAAGTTACCAAAATATTAAAAAGGATTTACAAAGCCCTTGTACTGCAGCTGTGAAACATCATGCTTGCGAAGAAGGCCTTGACTTTTAGTTCAGAATGCATGGACTACAAAATAGTTGTCACTCCACAGAATATGCATCTAAAATAAGACAAATGCCGCGGATATTTCATTCCAAACAACTAAGACAAAAGAGAATCGTATCTGCTACGACACCAGTGACAGCTTCCTTGGTATATTACAATCACGATCGTTAGCAGGGATTCTTATCTGAAAATTATGTTTCACATAACTATGGGATCAGACAAAAAGTACAAACGTTTATGAGTTACATTCACATAACTTTCTTTACCCTCTAACGTTTATCATTCTATCTACTTCATTTTAACCAAGAAACAGCTCCATTACACATTTCGTTATAGATACAAGCGATAGTCAACTGGGCGCTATATGCTGGCCATGGCATCGCGAGAAACAATAGAGTATCGAAAAGACTTGAAAAGAATGGCTAAGTATTGAACAATTGCAACCATTAATAACGGATATGTCAGAAATGGTTGATGTCGAAATAAATTCTGTGACCAAAACTGCTTCCGAATTAAGAAGATTTCACAAGCTATTCCCAGAAAATATAACGTATATATTTAACTTGTGATATAAATGTATATAATATAAAGTATCTTATATAAAGTCATTAGCCATTTTTCAGGAAAACTAAATTTGGAAAAATGTTGTATGTAAAAGGTAGTTTAAGGTGGGGCATTCTCTTGAAAATCTTGGTGTTGCATCTTTGGAAAACACTGAACATTCACGGACATGTGGATTCAGGAATCCTGTGTACAATTTTACGGTGAAGTGCAACACTTTCTCTGCCTAAGTGTTACAACACACAACTTATTTCAAATAGACATTTTCTGACATGAAGCCTTTCCGTTTGAACTGTTCAGTTCCTTCTCGCGATGTTATGGACATCGTATGAACTTCAGCGACACGCTTTTGAACATCTGACTACCGTATGCCCCTAGTCCTAAAAGTCCACATGAAGTGGGGAAAATGAACACCAGATTTAATACCACTGTAAAAGATCGATCTTGAAGAAACGGTTGATAGCGAGTACAGCTGCACCTATTTATTTCAGTATATAGACGGCCTGATAAACGCGCCACTAAAAGCACACTAACAGACTAGCCCGTTTAGTGCAAAAGTGGTGTAACGTGCCTGCAGCATTTCCACATGCTAGCCAACTTCCTCAAATTGAAACCCGTAAAACTTTCTCTTCTTCCAGCAAGGCGCAGTAATGTTGCGATGACATCAAATGCAGAAAACGTACAACAGAATTCTGCCGGATAAGCACACGGTACCGCATTAAAGCAAATTATACTCAAACATATCCCACAGCCACAGAACGCAAATAAGATAAACTATTTACATGAGGCAGTTGACTTTACAATTCACGTTGTCCATTAATGAAAGCTCGCGCCCTGGTTACTGCTGATCATCAATGGTGCTATGCGTTTAGTTACAGTAGAAACGATGGTTTTGTGCCGGTGACCTTGTTTCCTCGCGCACTGAAGCGAGTCTATGTCTAATGCCAGGCAGCTCTTTGTAAATGTGGTGTATGGAAACGGTAAACAAACAATAAAACAGAAAACCCGGGAAAATAAACCGGCAAAAGAATAACTAAGTAGTATACTATCATGTGACTCACCGTATTGTTGTTCATTCCTAGAATGACGGCTGCTACGGGCGGGTGCGAGATCGCGCTGCTCACAGAACAATGTATTGCACTTCGTCTCTAAACTTTTTAATGGCACCCAAATATGACACGCGCCAATCTCTTATCTCATGTCTCTCCTGTAGCAATACCTTATTGTTCCTTGTTTTCTTCCACGCGAAACCCATGTCACGTAAGATAATATTTAAACTAGTGCTTCCCCCTTTAAGGTTAATGGAATCCTTAAGCTTCAGGAGCAGATTTCTGACAGTGGGCACGGTTTTCTCCTGAATATAAAAATTGTAAATTGTTTGCCGAATCACACACCTATCAGCCATCAATGTCTGTGATCCATTTTGGTACACGATGTACCTTTCCAGGTGTCCCAAAGGACACCTTTGTCCCTGTTCCTCACATGTTCCCCCTTCTTTAATTATTTTACGTATTGTCCTCTCAGATACTTTTGTTGCTGCACTCATCCTCCCTTGCACTTTCTTCAATGGAATTAGAATATCGCCAGAAGCTGCTTCCCGTTTCATGAAGAAATGGATGTTATTAACAACTTCACGTGTTTGGCTGTGCAGTGTTTTTCCACCAAGTTTGCTTTGAATGGGAGGCATTTTAGTCTAAATAAGCAAATACATATACACGCGCACACACATACACACAAGACACAAAACACTAATCACGAATACGATTAATAATCACTTTCTAAAACTTGTAAAACTTAACGTGCTGGCACCGAAGCGGTAGAAGACGGATGTTGCACGGTCAAAGCTCTCCACGATACTGGCCATTTCAGTATACTGCGCATGACCGAGAACATAGGCTCGGCAACTGGGCTCTAAACGATTGCGCACCCAGTCTTCACCGGCACAAATCCATCGATCCTGCTATACACCAGTGAAGAGGGACCATAATCATGATGAAGGATGGACACACAGATACGCTCTGGTCTATCATAGCACTGCATACCATTTACTAGAGATCACTAGTGGTGCTATACATTTTGTTAAAGCCCAGTGAAGGGAGACCATGATCATGATGAAGGATAGCAACATAGATAAGCTCTGGTCTATCATAGCACTGTATACCATTTACTAGAGGTCACTAGTGGTGCTATACATTTTGTTAAAGCCCAGTGAAGGGAGACCATGATCATGATGAAGGATAGACACATAGATAAGCTCTGTTCTATCATAGCACTGTATACCATTTACTAGAGGTCACTAGTGGTGCTATACATTTTGTTAAAGCCCAGTGAAGGGAGACCATGATCATGATGAAGGATAGACACATAGATAAGCTCTGTTCTATCATAGCACTGTATACCATTTACTAGAGGTCACTAGTGGTGCTATACATTTTGTTACAAGCCCAGTGAAGAGGGACCATGATCATGATGAAGGATAGACACACAGATAAGCTCTGGTCTATCATAGCACTGTATACCATTTACTAGAGGTCACTAGTGGTGCTATACATTTTGTTACAAGCCCAGTGAAGAGGGACCATGATCATGATGAAGGATAGACACACAGATAAGCTCTGGTCTATCATAGTAGTGTATACCATTTACTACAGGTCACTAGTGGTGCTATATATTTTGTTGTAGCCCAGTGAAGAGGGACCATGATCATGATGAAGGATAGACACACAGATAAGCTCTGGTCTATCATAGCACTGTATAACATTTACCAGAGGTCACTAGTGGTGCTATATATTTTGTTGTAGCCCAGTGAAGAGGGACCATGATCATGATGAAGGATGGACACACAGATAAGCTCTGGTCTATCATAGCACTGTATACCATTTACTACAGGTCACTAGTGGTGCTATACACTTTGTTGTAGCCCAGTGAAGAGGGACCATGATCATGATGAAGTATAAACACACAGATAAGCTCTGGTCTATCATAGCACTGTATAACATTTACTATAAGTCGCTAGTGGTGCTATACATTTTGTTGTAGCCCAGTAAAGAGGGACCATGATCATGATGAAGTATAGACACACAGATAAGCTCTGGTCTATCATAGCACGGTATACCATTTACTAGAGGTCACTAGTAGTGCTATACATTTTGTTGTAGCCCTGTGAAGAGGTACCATGATCATGATGAAGGATAGACACACAGATAAGCTCTGGTCTATCATAGCACTGTATACCATTTACTAGTGGTGCTATACATTTTGTTACAGCCCAGTGAAGAGGGACCATGATCATGATGAAGGATAGACACACAGATAAGCTCTGATCTATCATAGTAGTGTATACCATTTACTAGAGGTCACTAGTGGTGCTATACATTTTGTTACAGCCCAGTGAAGAGGGACCATGATCATGATGAAGAATAGACACAGATAAGCTCTGATCTATCATAGCACTGTATACCATTTACTAGAGGTCACTAGTTGCGCTATACATTTTGTTACAGCCCAGTGAAGAGGGACCATGATCATGATGAAGAATAGACACACAGATAAGCTCTGATCTATCATAGCACTGTATACCATTTACTAGAGGTCACTAGTGGTGCTATACATTTTGTTACAGCCCAGTGAAGAGGGACCTTGATCAAGATGAAGAATAGACACGCAGATAAGCTCTGGTCTATCATAGTACTGTATACCATTTACTAGAGGTCACTAGTGGTGCTATACATTTTGTTGTAGCCCAGTGAAGGGGGACCATGATCATGATGAAGGATAGACACACAGATAAGCTCTGGTCTATCATAGTAGTGTATACCATTTACTACAGGTCACTAGTGGTGCTATATATTTTGTTGTAGCCCAGTGAAGAGGGACCATGATCATGATGAAGGATAGACACACAGATAAGCTCTGGTCTATCATAGCACTGTATAACATTTACCAGAGGTCACTAGTGGTGCTATATATTTTGTTGTAGCCCAGTGAAGAGGGACCATGATCATATTGAAGGATAGACACACAGATAAGCTCTGGTCTATCATAGCACTGTATACCATTTACTAGAGGTCACTAATGGTGCTATACATTTTGTTGTAGTCCAGTGAAGAGGGACCATGATCATGATGAAGGATAGACACACAGATAAGCTCTGGTCTATCATAGCACTGTATACCATTTACTAGAGGTCACTAGTGGTGCTATACATTTTGTTAAAGACCAGTGAAGGGAGACCATGATCATGATGAAGGATAGACACATAGATAAGCTCTGTTCTATCATAGCACTGTATACCATTTACTAGAGGTAACTAGTGGTGCTATACATTTTGTTACAAGCCCAGTGAAGAGGGACCATGATCATGATGAAGGATAGACACACAGATAAGCTCTGGTCTATCATAGCACTGTATACCATTTACTAGAGGTCACTAGTGGTGCTATACATTTTGTTACAAGCCCAGTGAAGAGGGACCATGATCATGATGAAGGATAGACACACAGATAAGCTCTGGCCTATCACAGCACTGTATACCATTTACTAGAGGTCACTAGTGGTGCTATACATTTTGTTACAGCCCAGTGAAGAGGAACCATGATCATGATGAAGGATAGACACACAGATAAGCTCTGGTCTATCATAGCACTGTATACCATTTACTAGAGGTCACTAGTGGTGCTATACATTTTGTTACAGCCCAGTGAAGAGGGACCATGATCATGATGAAGGATAGACACACAGATAAGCTCTGGCCTATCACAGCACTGTATACCATTTACTAGAGGTCACTAGTGGTGCTATACATTTTGTTACAGCCCAGTGAAGAGGAACCATGATCATGATGAAGGATAGACACACAGATAAGCTCTGGTCTATCATAGCACTGTATACCATTTACTAGAGGTCACTAGTGGTGCTATACATTTTGTTACAGCCCAGTGAAGAGGGACCATGATCATGATGAAGGATAGACACACAGATAAGCTCTGGCCTATCACAGCACTGTATACCATACAGACTGTAATGTTATGTTATAATACAATGCAATAGTATTTAATGCTTTGTCATGTTCTTGATGAAAATCTCTAAAACGCTTGCTTTGTCATAAAGTCGTAAAAAGAGTTTCGCTCTCGTACATTTTACGGAGAAACGGTAAGTGTATCAGCAGGTTCTTCTCATTGCAATGCCCAAGTCGCTCGCTCTCAAACATTTTCGTTGATTATTTTAATGCTCTTCACTTCGAGGCAACGTCAAACGTTCTGCACTATACGTCTCACAATGAGAATGTGTTGAATTCCACACAAAACTCAGTTATTGAAATTTTACCGTAATTACGCGTTTTGAGGTGCACTAAAGCCCTAAAAAAAGCGGGCGTATGTGTCCGTAAATGGATTTGGTTTTTTATTTTAACAGTGTTTAAAGATCTTGTTACTACATACTCTGCCACAGGCTGAAAACAACATTTCCAATCTAAGTTTAGGGTCCTTTGCCAGTTACGGGGAAAGCCTGAGTTAGGGAAGAGGTATTTGAACCTGGTCTTTGTGTCCGTAAACTGTGTAGGTCGAAAACGTTAAATCGTTGCTTTTGTCTATCTTGTAACGAACAGTTCCCACTCCGAACTACTCTTTGTATGGGAAAATGTCGTTTTTTATTTTCTCCGAAAGATTATGATTCAAATATCATAGAAATAAAACACATAGCCTATGTATAGTCATCTTTATTTGATTGAGTTTTTACATACCCATACTTTTTTACTTTCTCTGCTACGTATAGCAAGTAGGGGAAGTATTGTATTCCACCCAAAAATTCCATACTAAGATTTCACAGGAAATACATGTTTTGAGTCCCCCTGAATCCTATAAAAGCATTTTTAGAAACATGTCCGTGTGTGTGTCTGTAAACAGCATAACTCAGAAACGAACAGTCAGATAAACACCAAACTTGGAATTTAGGTTCAGTATCTTCCATAGATGCGACACGAAGGCTTTCAAGAAAATCCCGCCACCCCAGATTACCGTTTACATGGAACATTTTTCGAAAATTTTAATTTTCCCAAAAATGGCTCTAACGGTTTTGATTAAAATAGGTATCATACGTTTAAGATATTTTCATGACAAATAAAATGTATATCTAGAATTTTCTGGGAATGTGTCCAAAAGTATTCTTCATTGTGAACGACTTTTGCATAACTGGTAAACCATAAGAGATAGAGAAAATTTTACTACACAAAAAATGTAGATCGCGTTAAAATACACAATTTATGTCATATAAATTTTTTTTGAGTGAACCGTTTTCGAGACATTTCTTGTTATTCCATTAAATTTTCCAATACTTACACTTTTTCTCAAATTCGTTATTCATTTTTTTTTATGTCCTGGACATGCAAAGAGAATGGAATGCGCCACATAGCGACTATGGCTTAAAACCTACCATATTCCCCTTGCACCTACAAGAAAATTAGCAATAAGATTAACATCTCGATTAACATGAAGCATATGGAGAATAAGTGTTTGTAAAAATAGTTTGTACAAGAGTAGAGAAAGTCATGTGAATGTAAAACATCAGATTTTTTTCCAAGTGTCGCTCTTCGTTTTTCTTTCTCGCAGTAATGCAAAGAGCATGCAATATCAAAGTCATCACACAGCGACACGCTTTTTAAAAATCTGACTATCGTTTTAACCTACCGTATTCTGCTGATAGCTACAATAAAATGTGTAATGAAACTTTGTATTAACAAGAAGTAGACGGAAGAATAAGATTTTGTAAGAATAGCGTGTAGAAGAGTGAGTAGAGAAGGTCACGTGAATGTTGAATTTTTATTTAACTGGTTTACTGTTTAGTAAAACATTGCCTTTAAGAAGGTTCGCAAAAAGATGGTGTTTATAGCTTGGCACCTGTCTGCGGGTAGCTTTTTAATCTCCACATACCGACGATATATTTACACGACACTTGAACAGCTCTCACGACACTATAAGGAACAAAATGAAAACACTGTTTGTAATGATGAGCTGTTTACAGAGAACAAATACTAGCAACGTCAATACAACCTGTCCGCAAGAGGAGAAGTAACTACAAATGTCCGAACATCGCACAATGTATGGAAATAAACTTGCACTTGTGATTAGCTCGTGCGCCAGGTATGCGTGGGCGTATTGTGAAAGGACAACACCATTGAGCAACTGATGTAAACAGAAGCACGTGCTTCGGCTTGTCACCAACCCAACGTAAATGCAGCAGGAAAGGTATAGAACTGCACATTTTATTGCGGTTATCATAAGAACTCGTCGTTAAATGTAATGGATATATACTAGCTGTTAAGAGATTACAGAATATGATTTTCGTCTGCTATAGCGCTAACGCCGAGAGTATCTTGCTTGTTAATATCAACCGTAATGCATGACTGCCACTCTCTTGCATACACAAGAAATGCAGCAATGAATTCCCAGAGGTGCTATCTGAGTACCGAATAAATACTTTGCGTAACACAGGATATATGATAAGCGAACAGTCATTCATAATACACTAACACACATATGCTCAGCTCAGGTCAAATCTTGTGATTTAGTCAGTTAGTATTTGAGCTTACATGGCAGAGGAAGGTGCGTGTAGTGCGAATAAACTGTTCAAACGCAGAAGCGGGAAACATTTAAAAAGTCACTAAAACAAACAAATCTTCATATATTCAACTCACTATTACAAAAATACCCGACACTTGCATTATTGCATATTAGGAAACTAATATCGGATTTTACAGGCGTTTCAGTGAGAAGTGTAACCAAAGCGAGCACGGAATATAAACAGACATAATACAACATAGAAGAGGATAAAATGTGGGAACTTGTTTAAAGTGCGACAGTGCTGTGGAATTGTGGATAAGCTTGTCATTATTTTGGAGAGTAGTTCAGATTCTGATATGGCAGCTGAGTCATTTTCGGAGGATTCGGATTTGGGTGTTGCACTTTTGCCCGAGGATTGTGATTAACGTAAGTAAAATGTTCATTGCCGCATACTTATAAAATCTATTGTTACCTCAGGTTGCATTTTGAACTATGATTCTCACGCAGGGCGCCTTTTTATAGATTAAATAGTGTTCAACAAGCACGTGGGAGGGGAACAAGCAGCCATTATGTGCGGGGATTGCGAACTACTTTCGCGCGGATAATACAAAGAGTTTGTTTTCAGTGAAAGGCACTCTGGTTTGGAATGGACAGTAGTATCGACGAGACCTCTCGCGGCACAGAGCGCTTAAAGTATGACGTACCAGAAAGAGTAGCTGTCTGCACGCCTACATATTACTCCCCTTCCAAGTTGACATCTTGCCCGGGCCAATATCAAACTGTCTTCATGTGTTACCATGCGGCTCGGCTAAAATCTCGGAAGTACCTTTCACTCCTCTTTTACCGAATTCTGGCCTACGTGACTGCAAACCTACTGAGCTTATAACCCAACCGAACTCCCAGAATGTTTAAGCTAATGCTTCTCTACTTCGGCTTTGGTTAACATGACTTCCTAATTACCTTCGTTTTTCCGGACAAAAATTTCAACTCAAGTGTATTACATTATACATTGATTTAATAAACGGAACTGATTTATTGCAATTATTTCTCTATGTTACTGTTATTCATTTATATCTTCCTGTCAAATGTTTGAGCACCATAGATACTTATGTTGAATCCTTTTGTGTTATTTTACATTATAAAGAAGTAATGGTATTTGATGCTTTTACTGTTATCACGGTCTAATACAATACAGTTGCAAATGATTGGAACGTGGCACAGCTGTTGTAATTGCTCGACCTATTAGATTATCGTCGAGAAGCTAAACAGTTCGGTGTAGGTACAAGGAACATACATACACTTTGTAAATAGAAACAGGTGTTTCACTTCACGTCTACAACACCACGCAGGCTAAGTACACTAAGACCACACAAACACACACGTTTTGAGGTGCCCTTGTGTGTCTGAACACGCTTAAATGCCAAACCCTTTACAAGGACCGCGGTAATGTCTGAGGCTCACATTTGGGAGGCCCCGGCTTCGATTACGGCGACCGCCACCCTGACCAGGATTTTTTCGTGGTTTTCCCGGTCGGTAGGCGAATGCTGGGGTGGGTCCCGTTCTACCATAACTTTCCTGGCCGATTATCGCCTTCAGGGTTGAAGAAGCACGCGACGGACGATATGGAAACGTTAGGGACCCTGTCTGTGATTGCGCACCTGCTCCAGTTTCGTGACCCCTCTGTAATATGTTCCTCTTACCCTTTACATCGAAAATCGTTGCTTTTTTTTGAAAAATAGTTGTTGCGCTTTTGATTGCAGTAAGATGAGTAGTCCCGTTCATTCGGAGAAACCCTGAAATACTTTTATTGCAGAAGGTGGCCATCTTAACATTCAAACTTCTTTTGAGATAGCTTCACTTTCTGTCAGATTCTTTCTATTGTCTCACTTTTGTTCACATCTCTATACAATGTACTTGTTTTGGCTAATAGAAAAAAATCTGATGTGTTACATTCACATGACTTAGAGCTTATTAGGTATACGGAAGTTTATTTTCCTATCTGCTTCATTTTAATTCAGATAAAACTTTCACACACACGGACCTTTTTCTAAACAGGGACCTTAGAACATGTGAAATCTCGGTATAGAATTTTTGGGTGGAACGTAATACCTTCTCTACATAGCCCGAATGCGAGACCTACGCTGGGAGTTGACAGACAGTCTAAATGCAGTGTTTGCCTGTTAGTGACTTAATGATTTACACATGTTACCAGATATTTATTCTATAAGAGACCTGCAATTTTTCAGATCAATTCCGGAGTAAGTAGATTCAAAGAAAATATTCTTTTCTACTATTTTAATGTAGGTACATGTTCTATAAACTTTTTACATGATTTGCAAATAAAGCAAGAATTACGTTTAAAAAAATAAACGTCTTACTTTTCAACCTTTATAATTAATCAAAACTATTTATTTATTTTGATTTTGTTGAAAATTACAGTGATAAATTGTATTTACTATCATCTTAAAGAGTATTTGGTGAAATTTTCCAACCGATTGGAAAGTTCAGTAAAAACGACCATCGAAGAAAATTAAGAAAAGAGAATGAAAAGTGCACTTCTTAATTTTATTATTTTCCTGTCTACTCCAACCCGTCACTCTTAAAGGCACTAAAATGTAATAATTCAAAAATTCTATGGCCTTCTTTTCAGAATTTTCGACAGTTTTTGGTCCCCTTAAAAGCGAAATTAACTGAGAGAAATTTATAGTTTCTAATATGCAGAAAGAACAAATGATATTATAATTTTTTTTTAAGTTTTCTAGTGTTTTCAAGAATTTTCATTTATTATTTGGAAACTGCACCAATTTTTCAACCTTTTCACAGAATTAATTTTGATACATTTAGATTTTAACTGACGGAGACATGCGCACATTTGTAAACCCCAAAACTGAGGCGCCAATGAGGAAGTTCAAAAGAGCTTAAAAAATTATAAAACTAGCAAAATGAATTTGTTTGAAAACGCCAAAAACATTAAAATCTCTCCGGTAATTTGGCTGCTAAAACTTTTAGTTTCTCTACCATGTAGAGGAAGTTGTCCTACAAAAAAATTAGTCATCGGAAATTCATGTTTTGAGTTCCCCGAATAAAGTCCATCTTCCAAGCAGGTGACACGCTAACTACCCCTTACAATTTCCTAACTTTTTATTTTCTCAAAAGTGACTAGTCATTTTCATTAAAATAGCATACATTAAACATATTTTATCACAAATTAAATATGTATAAAGCACACAGTTTAAGTCGAATACTTCCTTTGTTATTCATTTAGATTTCCCCTTTTGTTTATTGTGTTGTCATTAAAACAGTATGGAATTTCAACGCCACCATATTGCGACCCGCGTTTTAAACATTTGACTATCTCTGTAAAGGTTTATCTCGATCAACATAAGTATAGAGAAAGTCATATGAATGTAACACACGACGGTGTATCGTAAAGTTGATAGCTGTTTTTTTCTGGTTAGTTAACATCATGCAGATATACACATTTTTGCAGCGTTTCTTGACCTTAAGCCACTTGCTCAATGGCGAGTTGGGTGCTGCAACTTGATATCAAGGAGAGAGGATAGACCCAAACATGTGAACAGGTTTGTTTCGTGAGGGACAATCATCTCACACTGACAGCAACTTCCGGTCCATAATTACAACTTAATGATACCCTCTCGCATTACACTTTTCATTTTCTCAAAAACGGCTCTTAACGATTTTCATTAAAATACCACGTGTTTAACATATTTTCATGATAAAGTATATCTTGAATTTTCTGTGATTCTGAACTTTGTACAAAGCCTGGCGCATTTCAAGAACGGAAAGTAGCAACTCTAACCTCAATCTATCTCTACTGAGCTTCACCAATTATCTCAACAGTCACACGCTGGTGCAGTTTGTCAGAAATTGTGATTCAAGTACTGGTGGAGATATTCAACAGAGCACATTACCACGCATATAACTCAATATGCAACAATCCAAGTAACAACATTAGAGAAGGGGTAGTAAAAGAAAAAGAAAGAAACATGGACATGTCAAAGGAAAGTTAAGCAGGCAATAGTGATGGTAGTAGAAGGAAAACTGGGAAGAGGAAGACCAAGAATTAAATGAGAAAATACAATAGAAAGAAAAGTAGGAAAACGAGCGAAAACAACGGTTGAAATTGAAAGAATATGTATGGATAGAGAATAGCGAAGACTTGGGCGAAACCCCACGCCTGACAACAAAAGTGAAGAAGAAAAATCTGATGAATTACGTTCACATGACTTTCTCTACCCTCTCTTGTTTATTAGTGGGTATACAAACTAATTTCATGAAAGCTTATTTTTCCACCTACTTCATTTTAATCCAAATAAACCTTTACAGAAACAGTACATTACACATTTCGTTATAGAGAACAGCGATAGTCAAATGTTTAACAACTGAACGCTATATGCTGGCCTTAAAATTCCATACTGTTTCCATGATATCGCGAGAAACAACTGAATGTCGACACTTAAAAATAAGGTTAAGTATTGAACAATTTGAACTACTAATAACGAATACCCCAGAAATGTCCTTGTAAAGGGTAGTTTGGGGTGGGGGATTCTTGAAAATCTTTGAGTGGCGGTATTTATCCGAGTATTCGTTTTTTAGTTATGCTGTTCACACACTGACACACACAGATCTTTTTCTAAAAATGCCGCACTCAGGTGTCTCAAAACGCGTATTTTTGGTGAAATATAGTTCGAATGCGTCTGTGTGAAAAGTGTGTAATGTTTGTGTTATCAAATAACTACAGGATACTCAATTTATTCAACGTAAATTTCAGAAGCGCTATCGAGAGATAACCAGATCCTACTGGAACATTCCAGAAACTTCTGACACCTGTATATAAGCGGGTCAGTTACTGGCAAAGGGTGAGTAATAGTACGTTTTACGAGTGAGGTTGCGGCGTACTACGAGAGATTAGAGAGGTCTTGTGCTCGACGAAGTGGCAGAGGCTGCTTTCCGCGAGGAAAAGTAAAGTGACAGCTGAAATTCAACTAAGTCACAATACTAGATACACCATTTTTCTAAACCTTTTTGGCAAATTATTACTTTGGTCTGTATCTGGTATCTGAAAGCTTCTGAACTGTCTACTACACACAAACATTTTGATCGTTTTCCTCTGTCATAATTCTTACTGAAGTTCCCCAGAACTTTAAAGAACGAAACTATGCTTTAGTCGTGAAACAATTATGATAATGGCCAAAACATTTTTAGATAATGAGAGAAGATGTTGTGCGTTCTCTTTGTTTTAACAACATAAACAATACCGTACAGGCTGATGTGTCAGTTAAAGATCTCAAAGGTGAAGAGTTAGTCAAGGTATCTGTGAATTACATTACCAAGAATGTTTATATACGATACATAGTAAAAACAAAATGTGAGGGCCAAACGGTAACCAAGAAGCAGCAAATATCCAGAGGATTTCACTTATCAAAGTTGGTAACGCAGGCGATTTAGAACGGCAATACGGGTGATTCCCCGCCCCCAAGTTAAACATGGAGAAAAATAATTTGTGAGCTGTTAATTATAAACACAATTTTCTCTCTTTATCATACGCTGGTAATGAACAACAAAACTTGATTACACCCGAGAAGAGCAGGGTCAAACAAATGACAAAAGAGGAGTAGGTAAATACTATCTTCCGCTGCATCACTTAACTCACAAACCTAACGTTGAGGCAGTTATGTGATATCAGTCTAATTATATAACAGCCCGCCTTAAACCAATATATGTATGTTACAGCCATTGTATTATGTACATGTATAACACTGTTATGTGAATGTATTACGTAGTTTAACAATGTAGGAGCTGTGAGAATAGAAGCAAGCTGCTTTCCGTAGCAAACACAATTATAATGTAGAAGCCAACAATAGGTAACCTTGAGACAACAATAAATTAGAAAGTTTAATAAAGGCTACTAATAATTCTTGGAATAATAATGTAATATTTAAAACAGTTTGTAAATAGCCAATCCAAAACTACAAAAGCTTTAAGTTAAATAAAAGTATTCTATTGGAGTAGAATTAGCCAACAAGAGACTTGAAATAGAGAAAAAGTACAAATTGAGGCGGCAGACGCTAGGATACGTGTTCGGTGTGAGACATAAAACTTCATAACAGCTCTACAGTAGGAAATATCAGGGAAGTGTTATTTAATCGTATGAAGGATTAATAAAGGGAGTGGAGTACAATTATGATTTGCGTAAGCCTTGTTCTTTAGCCGTACCAGCCCTGCTAAGAGATACGTGTTCTAAAAATTACTACTGACGCAGCCGAGATATACATATATAATATTTAAACAAACATGAAAATACAAAGGGGCGAAGGCCACCGGAAAGTTTGGAGCAGCAACAACCCTTGTGAAAATAGCTGATACACGGATGCGATAAAACCTCTTCCCACCCCAAAATACCGTTTAGGTGAAAACATTTTCGTTTTTTAATTTCGTTCAAATATTCGATTAACAAGAGATCACCGGAAATATGTATTCTGAGACTTCCATGAAACAACAGTTTATGTGCTGCATTCACATGACTTTCCCTACTCACTCTTCTTACAAAAGCTTATAGAACATCTCCTTGCAGCTACAAGAAGAACACAGTAGGATAAAGCGACAGTCACATTTTTATAAAGCATGTCACTGTGTCATGGCTTTGAAATTCAATGTTCTTTGTACGACCACGGGAAAAAAACGAGTAGCGACCTGCTACTTGAAAAACAAATATATAGAGAATTGAAAATTCAGACCAATGAGAAAAAATATCTCGGAAATGGTTAAAGACGATATAAATTATGTGCTTTAACGAGATCCACATTTGTTGTGCATTATACATTTTATCTTAGACATATGCTACTATTGGTAGTTCGGGATGGGAGCATTTTGTTGAAAATCCCTGGTATTCAATCGACTTCTCGTTTTTGGCTTATGCTGTCGATAGGTAGGTACGGGCTTGTTGGGTGAAGTGCAATACTTGCAGGTAGTGGATAAATGCTTTTTTGCCAATAACTTGCAGAATTACATTAATTGAGTTTAGACACGGCGATGTAACAGTGATTTCCTGAGCCCGCAGTAGCAGCTACATACCCTTATAACATTAAGCTGCTACCATCTGGGCTTTGTTCTCTTGGCGAGAATGGCTGACTTGGTTACATTGCAGTTAAGAGATGCTATTAAGGTAATTGAGCTGAGTGGGGAAGGGAGAGGGAGAGAAGGGAGGGGTTTCTGCTCCTCAAACATGGCTGTGCTCCGCCTACCGCAAGAAACAAAGTCGTAAAAAACAAATGCTCTTTGTTCGTGTTAACAAGCGATTCTCCGTCTCTATCTATCGCGCCAGGCAGCCAGATTCAAACCCGAAAACGAAGTTCAGTTCTACCAAGAAAATGCTCTCACCCCTTTATCTATATGGAGAATGTTCGGTACTTTTTATTTTCCCAAAAGTGGCTCTAGCGATTTACATTAAAAAAGAAACTTACATGACAAATAAACTGTATTAGTGTGTGAAGCAATTTTGTAGAATTGGTAAACCTTACTACACAGCAAATGCACACAATTTTATTTATTTCAAGAGGTGCCGAGTTCGAATCTTGGTTAGAATGAGTTGCTCGGATCAAGTTTTTTCCTTATCTTGAAAAGATGAATGTGTGGTAACTTTAAGCCCTATGGACCCCGGATTCATGTGGACTAGTGGTACCGTGCTAGCCTCTGGTTCCCAAGGTCGCGGGTTCAAACCCGGCGGAGGGCGATGGATTTTTTCGGGCGTAAAAATCGTTAGCACGGCTTCCTTCGGAAGGGAAGTAAAGCCGGTGGTCCCGTGTCGTAGATTTACGGCACGTAAAAGAACCTCAAGCCTGATAAAGAGGCCTCTGAGCAAAATTACAGGTGTTTCACGCCCAATATAGAATGGGACGCTAAGAACCATAGTAGTTAAAGAGCGTCCATAAATAAAACTCAATTTTTTTTTCCCGGATTCATTTGAGCATCACTTCACCATTCATCGTCCGATATGACCTAAAGGACGCGGAACTTGTATTACCTACTAATCTGTAGGTATTTTCAACATTTTTGTCTGCTGTTTCTATTCTATCCCCTTGTACGAGTGACGATCGGAGCGCTGTGTTCACAACCTTATAACGTGACGCATATAGGCTACTGAAAACATATCGTTGGCCGAGAGGTTGCGCTCATGAGCTCTCCGGTTCAAATCTCGCATTAGTAAGCTATTGTTATTTTTATGATTGGATGTGTAGAACTTAATATTGCATTAATATAGGTATAGTATTTTAAGTTTTACGCATATCTATACACACAAAAACATAATTCTACTAAAACACTCATTTTAAATGAATAAAGCAATAAATGCAAATAAACTATTACCTTATAAAACTAAAAGAATTAATACCGGGTGTATGAGCACCTATAACAGGTTATAGATGAAACTAAACCCCTGTATCAACGAGGACGAGAAGCTACAACATCTGTGCCCAGAATCCTGTACGAGCTCAACAGGGAATCAAAATATTACCTTGTAGGTATTGCGCAGTGCTGCCCCAAAAACGAGGACGAGAAGCTACAACATCTGTGCCCAGAATCCTGTACGAGCTCAACAGGGAATCAAAATATTACCTTGTAGGTATTGCGCAGTGCTGCCCCAACAACGAGGACGAGAAGCTACAACATCTGTGCCCAGAATCCTGTACGAGCTCAACAGGGAATCAAAATATTACCTTGTAGGTATTGCGCAGTGCTGCCCCAACAACGAGGACGAGAAGTTACAACATCTGTGCCCAGAATCCTGTACGAGCTCAACAGGGAATCAAAATATTACCTTGTAGGTATTGCGCAGTGCTGCCCCAACAACGAGGACGAGAAGCTACAACATCTGTGCCCAGAATCCTGTACGATCTCAACAGGGAATCAAAATATTACCTTGTAGGTATTGCGCAGTGCTGCCCCAACAACACGTGACACTACGCTTTGCCACAGAGAAGGTGCCGTACAACAACTTGCTGCTGTGTACACGTTCAACACATGACTCATCCTTTTTGTTCACGGGTGTACAAATGTGTTCTTATTAACATGAACTAGACAGAAAAAAATTCTGATGTGTTACACTCACATGACTTTCTCTACTCTTGTACAAACTATTTTTACAAATGCTTATTCTCCATATGCTTCATGTTAATCGAGATGTTAATCTTATTGCTAATTTTCTTGTAGATGCAAGGGGAATTGCTAGGCTTTAAGCGACAGTCAAATGTTTTAAGAGCTGCTTGCTATGTGGAGCATTCCATTCTCTTTGCATTACCGGGACCAAAAAAAATGAATAACGAATTTGAGAAAAAGTATAAGTATTGAAAAATTTAAGGGAACAACAAGCAATATCTCGAAAATGGTTCACTCAACAAAAAAGTATATGACATAAATTGTGTATTTTAACGCGATCTACATTTTTTGTGCAGTAAAATTTTGTCTATCTCTTATGGTTTACCAGTTATGCAAAAGTCGTTCACAATGAAGAACACTTTTGGAGACATTCCCAGAAAATTCAAGATATACATTTCATTTGTCATGAAAATATCTTAAACATATGATATTTTAATCAAAATCGTTAGAGCCATTTTTGAGAAAATTAAAATTTTCGAAAAATGTTCCATGTAAAGGGTAGTCTGGGGTGGGGGGATTTTCTTGAAATCCCTGGAAGATACTGATCCTAAATATCAAGTTTGGTGTTTATCCGACTGTTCGTTTCTGAGTTATGCTGTTCACAGACACACACACACACACACACACACACACGCACACGGACATGGACATGTTTCCAAAAATGCTTTTTTTGGATTCAGGGGGTTTCAAAACATGTATTTCCGGTGAAATCTCGGTATCGAATTTTTGGGTGGAATACAATACTTCCCCTACTTACTGTACGTAGTAGAGAAAGTAATAAGCTTTCGTAACAATAGTTTGTAGAATATATAGCAAAATAAATGATAGTGTGTAGAGAAACTCGTCTGAATGTAACACTAACTTTTTTCTGTCTTCATGTTAATCGAGATAAACGTTTCATTACACATTGGAAAGTTATTTTTTAAAAAAACGCTCTGACAATTTTCCTTAAAATTACACATGTTTCAAGACATTTAATGCGTATCTGGAAATGTCCTGTGAGATTTTCTTCACTAGGAATTGTGTATAACTGTAAGAGGTAGTAAAAACGTTACTGTACATGTCTTTAAAACACAAAATTTATTGGAAATAACTTTTTCCGAGATATCCGTTATTTGTCATTTTCTTGAAGTGCAGCTGTTTCTATGTAAAGATGAAGGCCGGCTGTGTATCTGTGTAATGAAACGTAATAGGAAGTAAACTTTTAGCAGTTACAGTATCAAACGCAAATATAAATCAATATTGCAGTGTTCACACAATTTCCGTCGTTAAAGCTAAGTGTAGTGGGTAACTCAAGCACCTCCCTCAGCTCGCGTTAAATATGATTGTGTTACGTAACGTTTATGTACACGAACTGTTGTAACTTGTTAAACATCCATATTATCAGCATTTTGTAAATAACAAAACTTTCACAAGAATCATTCTTACACACTTTTATTGTATAATGCTTCCGAAAAAAAAGAAACAAGGTAATAATGAGATACTTTGACTTTTACTTCCATACGAAACGAAAAATTGCAATGCTCATGTTTTACCTTCATGCCACTATCGTTTACTTTCAATCAACCATCATTACAAAAGCTTATTTTTCTATCCTCTTCATGTTTAACGTTTACAGAAATAATGTGATTGTAGCTAAAGGAAGAGACCGGGACAGTTGCTTAACTCTAGTGCGCTCTTTACTTTCCCTAACGCGTACTTTGTAGCCACACAAATACAAAAAGAAAAACGTCGGTTCGGTATCTTTGAACATTATCAAATATTTACATGACAAATCAACTCTGTATCTTCAATTTTCTCCGAATAGCAATTCCTTTTCATTTGGAAAACGTGAAGCGATAGACGAAAACATGTAAATATCTTTAAAACACAGCATTATTTGAAATAACGTTTTTGTGGCATAAGCCATTTCCGACATATCCATTATTGATGGCTCCAATTGTTCAATGCTTAGCAATTCTTTTAAAGTCCTGTGGATATTCAGTTGTTTCTCGCAATGTCATGGAAACAGCGTCCAGTTGTTAAACATTTGACTATCGCTGTTCTCTATAACGAAATGTGTAATGTAGCTGTTTCTGTAAACGTTTATCTCGATTAAAATGAAGCTCGTAAACAACAGTGGGAAGAGAAAGGTTGCAATACAATAAGTAAGGTAACGAAATGTCGGACAAACAAGTTGAGAATATGTTCCAAAGATGTGGCAAACTTGCTACCACCTTTTCGTTATGTTCACAGTGTCCAATGACTTTCATTAAAACATCATTATATATGTTGACTTTTCTGTGAACTCCGTTTCATTCTCAACTGCTTTTGTGTAACTGGAAAATCATAAGATAGAGAAAAACTGATTACACAATTTATTTAAAATACATTTTTTGTGGCATCAGCCATTTTCGAGATATTCGACATTATTGTTTTGCACCTTTTGTCACTTTTTGAAGTGTTAAGTCACCATTCTTTTGTTCTTTTTATTATACGAAGGACATGCAATTTCAAAAGCTAAGCATTCGACTATCGCTTGAGTCTCCTACATCCCTCTGGTTTCTGCAACCAAGCGTGTAATGAAAGAAGAGTGTGTAGAGAAAGTGATATGGGCTGCAGGCGGCTACAACAATTGTTCAGGGGTCAAAGTGAGAGACGCCTGATAGTTTCACAAAAAACGCTGGTCCCTGCATTATGCAGGGCCAGGGACGTGAATTATTCACCAGGTACACGACTACGCTGTTTAGCAGCCTGAAATATTCAGGTGCGTGAAACAGCGGCAGCGGCGGCGGCGGCGGCGGCAGGAGTCAGACCTAAGAATCGCGAGCGATGTTTTCATCTCTCCTTAAATCGGATCAGCAGTCGAGGTGTCGATGTGCCCGCAACATCCCTATCAATAATTCACGTCACAAAGAGAACGTCAACACCACTAACAGTTTTAATTCATTACCTGTCATCGCTCGTTATTAAAACCGGCTCTTCAAGAAAACCGACCAACCGGTGTCGAACCGCGGACTGTTCAAAGGACGATGATGAAACTGGCTTGTTTGTGTTGCACTAAGGCCCGGCTCCAGAGTTTAATTAACGTTTTAATTAATTATGAAAGCTTCAGAGGCAAGCTTGTGCTCTGCGTGTGGGAACAACAGGTCTGTGTAGCTTGTTGCTGGCTGGTCAGTGAGGACAGATAACTGTCAGCAGGTCCTTGCTATGTTGCTGACACTAGCGTACTGTCAACAGGACTTAGCTATGCTGCTGACACTAGCTTACTGTCAACAGGGCCTAGCTATGCTGCTTACACTAGCTTACTGTCAGCAGGACCTAGCTATGCTGCTGACACTAGCATACTGTCAACAGGACCTAGCTATGCTGCTGACACTAGCTTACTGTCAACAGGGCCTAGCTATGCTGCTGACACTAACTTACTGTCAGCACACCTCTGTATGTGGGAACACAGGAACAACAGGTCTGTGTAGCTTGTTGCTGGCTGGTCAGTGAGGACAGATAACTGTCAGCAGGACCTTGCTATGTTGCTGACACTAGCTTACTGTCAACAGGACCTAGCTATGCTGCTGACACTAGCTTACTGTCAACAGGGCCTAGCTATGCTGCTGACACTAGCTTACTGTCAGCACACCTCTGTATGTGGGACCACAGGAACAACAGGTCTGTGTAGCTTGTTGCTGGCTGGTCAGTGAGGACAGATAACTGTCAGCAGGTCCTTGCTATGCTGATGACACTAACTTACTGTCAGCAGGTCCTTGCTATGCTGCTGACACTAGCTTACTGTCAGTACACCTCTGTATGTGGGAACACAGGAACAACAGGTCTGTGTAGCTTGTTGCTGGCTGGTCAGTGAGGACAGATAACTGTCAGCAGGTCCTTGCTATGTTGCTGACACTAGCTTACTGTCAACAAGTCCTTGCTATGCTGATGACACTAGCTTACTGTCAGCAGGTCCTTGCTATGCTGATGACACTAACTTACTGGCAGCACACCTCTGTATGTGGGAACACAGGAACAACAGGTCTGTGTAGCTTGTTGCTGGCTGGTCAGTGAGGACAGATAACTGTCAGAAGGTCCCTGCTATGTTGCTGACACTAGCTTACTGTCAACAAGTCCTTGCTATGCTGATGACACTAGCTTACTGTCAGCAGGTCCTTGCTATGCTGATGACACTTACTGTCAGCACACCTCTGTATGTGGGAACACAGGAACAACAGGTCTGTGTAGCTTGTTGCTGGCTGGTCAGTGAGGACAGATAACTGTCAGCAGGTCCCTGCTATGTTGCTGACACTAGCTTACTGTCAAAAAGTCCTTGCTATGCTGATGACACTAGCTTACTGTCAGCAGGTCCTTGCTATGCTGATGACACTAACTTACTGTCAGCACACCTCTGTATGTGGGAACACAGGAACAACAAGTCTGTGTAGCTTGTTGCTGGCTGGTCAGTGAGGACAGATAACTGTCAGCAGGTCCTTGCTATGTTGCTGACACTAGCTTACTGTGAACAAGTCCTTGCTATGCTGATGACACTAGCTTACTGTCAGCAGGTCCTTGCTATGCTGATGACACTAACTTACTGTCAGCACACCTCTGAATGTGGGAACACAGGAACAACAGGTCTGTGTAGCTTGTTGCTGGCTGGTCAGTGAGGACAGATAACTGTCAGCAGGTCCCTGCTATGTTGCTGACACTAGCTTACTGTCAACAAGTCCTTGCTATGCTGATGACACTAGCTTACTGTCAGCAGGTCCTTGCTATGCTGATGACACTAACTTACTGTCAGCACACCTCTGTATGTGGGAACACAGGAACAACAAGTCTGTGTAGCTTGTTGCTGGCTGGTCAGTGAGGACAGATAACTGTCAGCAGGTCCTTGCTATGTTGCTGACACTAGCTTACTGTCAACAAGTCCTTGCTATGCTGATGACACTAGCTTACTGTCAGCAGGTCCTTGCTATGCTGATGACACTTACTTACTGTCAGCACACCTCTGTATGTGGGAACACAGGAACAACAGGTCTGTGTAGCTTGTTGCTGGCTGGTCAGTGAGGACAGATAACTGTCAGCAGGACCTTGCTATGTTGCTGACACTAGCTTACTATCAACAGGACCTAGCTATGCTGCTGACACTAGCTTACTGTCAACAGGGGCTAGCTATGCTGCTGACACTAACTTACTGTCAGCACACCTCTGTATGTGGGAACACAGGAACAACAGGTCTGTGTAGCTTGTTGCTGGCTGGTCAGTGAGGACAGATAACTGTCAGCAGGACCTTGCTATGTTGCTGACACTAGCTTACTGTCAACAGGACCTAGCTATGCTGCTGACACTAGCTTACTGTCAACAGGGCCTAGCTATGCTGCTGACACTAGCTTACTGTCAGCACACCTCTGTATGTGGGAACACAGGAACAACAGGTCTGTGTACCTTGTTGCTAGCTGGTCAGTGAGGACAGATAACTGTCAGCAGGTCCTTGCTATGTTGCTGACATTAGCTTACTGTCAGCAGGTCCTTGCTATGCTGCTGACACTAGCTTACTGTCAGCACACCTCTGTATGTGGGAACACAGGAACAACAGGTCTGTGTAGCTTGTTGCTGGCTGGTCAGTGAGGACAGATAACTGTCAGCAGTTCCTTGCTATGTTGCTGACACTAGCTTACTGTCAGCAGGTCCTTGCTATGCTGCTGACACTAGCTTACTATCAACAGGGCTTTGCTATGCTGCTGACACTAACTTACTGTCAGCACACCTCTGTATGTGGGAACACAGGAACAACAGGTCTGTGTAGCTTGTTGCTGACTGGTCAGTGAGGACAGATAACTGTCAGCAGGTCCTTGCTATGTTGCTGACACTAGCTTACTGTCAGCAGGTCCTTGCAATGTTGCTGACACTAGCTTACTGTCAGCACACCTCCGTGTGTGGGAACACAGGAACAACAGGTCTGTGTAGCTTGTTGCTGGCTGGTCAGTGAGGACAGATAACTGTCAGCAGGTCCTTGCTATGCTGCTGACACTAGCTTACTGACAGCACACTTCTGTAGGTGGGTACACAGGAACAACAGGGCTGTGTAGCTTGTTGCTGGGTGGTCAGTGAGGACAGATAACTGTCAGCAGGTCCTTGCTATGCTGCTGACACTAGCTTACTGTCAACAGGCCCTAGCTATGCTGCTGACACCAGCTTACTGTCAGCACACCTCTGTATGTGGGAACATAGGAACAACAGGTCTGTGTAGCTTGTTGCTGGCTGGTCAGTGAGGACAGATAACTGTCAGCAGTACCTTGCTATGTTGCTGACACTAGCTTACTGTCAGCAGGTCCTTGCTGTGCTGCTGACACTAGCTTACTGTCAGCACACCTCTGTATATGGGAACACAGGAACAACAGGTCTCTGTAGCTTGTTGCTGGCTGGTCATTGAGGACAGATAACTGTGAGCAGGTCCTTGCTATGCTGCTGACACTAGCTTACTGTCAACAGGGCCTATTTATGCTGCTGACACTAGCTTACTGTAAGCAGGTCCTTGCTATGCTGCTGACAATAGCTTAGTGTCAGCACAACTCTGTATGTGAGAACACAGGAACAACAGGTCTGTGTAGCTGGTTGCTGGCTGGTCAGTGAGGACAGATAACTGTCAGCAGGACCTTGCTATGTTGCTGACACTAGCTTACTGTCAGCAGGGCCTTGCTATGCTGCTGACACCAGCTTACTGTCAGCAGGTCCTTGCTATGCTGCTGACACTAGCTTACTGTCAGCACACCTCTGTATATGGGAACACAGGAACAACAGGTCTCTGTAGCTTGTTGCTGGCTGGTCAGTGAGGACAGATAACTGACAGCAGGTCCTTGCTATGGTGCTGACACTAGCTTACTGTCTACAGGGCCTAGCTATGCTGCTGACACTAGCTTACTGTCAGCAGGTCCTTGCTATGCTGCTGACAATAGCTTACTGTCAGCACACCTCTGTATGTGAGAACACAGGAACAACAGGTCTGTGTAGCTTGTTGCTGGCTGGTCAGTGAGGACAGTTAACTGTCAGCAGGTCCTTGCTATGCTGCTGACACTAGCTTAATGTCAGCACACCTCTGTATGTGGGAACACAGGAACAACAGGTCTGTGTAGCTTGTTGCTGGCTGGTCAGTGAGGACAGGTAACTGTCAGCAGGACCTTGCTATGTTTGCTACACTAGCTTACTGTCAACAGGGCCTAGCTATGCTGCTGACACTAGCTTACTGTTAGCAGGCCCTTGCTATGCTGCTGACACTAGCTAACTGTCAGCACACCTCTGTATGTGGGAACACAGGAACAACAGGTCTGTGTAGCTTGTTGCTGGCTGGTCAGTGAGGACAGATAACTGTCAGCAGGTCCTTGCTATGCTGCTGACATCAGCTTACTGTCAGCACACCTCTGTAGGTGGGTACACAGGAACAACAGGTCTGTGTAGCTTGTTGCTGGCTGGTCAGTGAGGACAGATAACTGTCAGCAGTTCCTTGCTATGCTGCTGACACTAGCTTACTGTCAGCACACCTCTGTATGTGGGAACACAGGAACAACAGGTCTGTGTAGCTTGTTGCTGGCTGGTCAGTGAGGACAGATAACTGTCAGCAGGTCCTTGCTATGCTGCTGACACTAGCTTACTGTCAGCACACCTCTGTAGGTGGGTACACAGGAACAACAGGTCTGTGTAGCTTGTTGCTGTTGGTCAGTGAGGATAGATAACTGTCAGCAGGTCCTTGCTATGCTGCTGACACCAGCTTACTGTCAGCACACCTCTGTTGGTGGGTACACAGGAACTACATGTCTGTGTAGCTTGTTGCTGGCTGGTCAGTGCGGACAGATAACTGTCAGCAGGTCCTTGCTATGCTGCTGACACTAGCTTTTTGTCAGCAGGCCTAGATATGCTGCTGACACTAGCTTACTGTCAGCACACCTCTGTATGTGGGAACATAGGAACAACAGGTCTGTGTAGCTTGTTGTTGGCTGGTCAGTGAGGACCGATAACTGTCAGCAGGTCTTTGCTATGCTGCTGACACTAGCTTACTGTCAACAGGGCCAAGCTATGCTGCTGAAACTAGCTTACTGTCAACAGGTCCTAGTTATGCTGCTGATACTAGCTTACTGTCAGCACACCTCTGTATGTGGGAACACAGGAACAACAGATCTGTGTAGCTTGTTGCCAACTGGTCAGTGAGGACAGATAACTGTCAGAAGGTCGTTTCTATGCTGCTGACACTAGCTTACTGTCAGCACACCTCTGTGTGTGGGAACACAGGAACAACAGTCTGTATAGCTTGTTTCTGGCTGATCAGTGAATTTAGCTGTCAGCAAGTCCTTGCTAGTGCTGCTAGATTAACTTACTTTCAACAGGCACCTGTTGGTATGCTGATACTAGCTTGCTGTCAGCAGGTAATTGCTAGTTTTGCTGAGACTAGTTTAGTGGAATTTTCGCAGTTCCTGCTTAATGCTGGATGGTAAATAAGATATACCGACAAAAGCTTAAGGTTGCTAGTTGATACTGACACCTGATTAATGCTAGTTCCTCTAGAGTATATTGACAACTGCCAACCAGCTACATTCGTCTCTTTTGTGGCATAATAGTGACACCTGCTAGTACATTTAGGGTAATGACAGTTGCATGATAGTGAGATATTTGAAGACGCGCAACGAGCCTGTACTGATGATGTTCCCTGTTGCAGGAGGCAGACGGCGGAGGAGCGGGAGGCGGAGAGACAGGCCGCAAACCGCCTCATGATGTCGCTGCAGGCGGAGGCACTCAGCAAGGGGATGTATCATGCGGCGGCGGCAGCGGCGGCGGTAGACAGAGGACCTGGTGGGGCGGCAGAACTCCATGGCAACAACGCTGCTCTTAGCGCCTTACAGAACTTGCAACCTTGGCAAGCCGCCCCTGCGCCATCCTCGGACCACCACCAGCCACCTCCACCCCCAGCACCGCCACAACCACCTCACTACAGCATCAATCCGCCTCCTCTGGCATCCCCCATTTGCTAGTGTGTGAAAGTGTCGGGTGTTGATCTCAAAGACAGACTTGAACATTCACTTGTAACGAGACGCCGATTGTTCTGCGCGAGCCGAGCTGTGTAACATCGAACAGAGGTCAGTAACAGGCAGTTCGGCTATTCAGAAAATCGCTGTTACATTATTGGTTGTTACGGACACCACGAGTCGGACTGCGTATCATCGAGCACAGTAACACGCTATGGGGTAGATTATTCATAAAATCGCCTTAAATGTTGCATTATACGTTGAAATGGACACCGTGAGCCGGGCTCCGTGATATCCATCAAAGCTCAGCAACAATCTATGGGCATTTGTCATTCAGAAATTCGCTGTTACATTATAGATTGATATGGACAGCGCGAGCCGAGCTCCGTAACATCGAACAGAACTCAGTAACAATCTGTGGATCCTGGTTATTCAGAAAATCGCTCTAACCGTTACATTATAGTTCGATACGGATACCGCAAGCCGAGCTCCGTAACATCGAGCAGAGCCCTGTAAGAAGCTTATTTAGAAAATCGCTCCAAATGTTACATTATAGGTTGGTACGGACACCGCGAGCCGAGCTCCGTAACATGGAACAGAACTCAGTAACAATCTGTGGGTCCTGGTTATTCAGAAAATCGCTCTAACCGTTACATTATAGTTCGATACGGATACCGCAAGCCGAGCTCCGTAACATCGAGCAGAGCCCTGTAAGAAGCTTATTTAGAAAATAGCTCCAAATGTTACATTATAGGTTGGTACGGACACCGCGAGCCGAGCTCCGTAACATGGAACAGAACTTAGTAACAATCTGTGGGTCCTGGTTATTCAGAAAATCGCTCTAACCGTTACATTATAGTTCGATACGGATACCGCAAGCCGAGCTCCGTAACATCGAGCAGAGCCCTGTAAGAAGCTTATTTAGAAAATCGCTCCAAATGTTACATTATAGGTTGGTACGGACACCGCGAGCCGAGCTCCGTAACATGGAACAGAACTTAGTAACAATCTGTGGGTCCTGGTTATTCAGAAAATCGCTCTAACCGTTACATTATAGTTCGATACGGATACCGCAAGCCGAGCTCCGTAACATCGAGCAGAGCCCTGTAAGAAGCTTATTTAGAAAATCGCTCCAAATGTTACATTATAGGTTGGTACGGACACCGCGAGCCGTGCTCCGTATCATCGATCAATCTGTAACGAGGTAGGTACTGGTGCCGGCTGTTCACATAACATTCAGCCGTGAAAGCGAGTTGTACGTCAAAGCTAATAGAGAACTGGTACAGTTTACCACCAAGCTGTAGATTTAACATACGAGTAAATAAATGGTGCGTTAGATTTAATATCACGCTAAGCGAAAATTCCTATTAATTCCTTTTTTGCGCATTAGTCTAAAAGGCGTAAGACACCTAAGTGCGATGCCGTTGTTATTCTTCTGTAATTTATATTTTTATAGTAATGTGCCAAATATATTACTATCTGTGGATACAAGCAAATTTCGATAAATTATGGAATAAAAATATTGTTTGTGCAGAGTTAAAAAATGACGTTGAAAATGTTATTTTTGAACAAAAGAACGCATTACGTTTATGTCCCCTGAACTTAAAAGGTACCTTCCTGCAAGACAGATCGATAGCGCAATACTAAAGCCTGGGAGTGTACTCGTGTTAAAAGTTGTAGCCTGTTTCGGTATTTGACGATCCAACAGTGCAGAGATGTGTAGAACTGTTGACCAAACACTTGGATTTAGTTTTCAGTATTGCCCACTGTGCATCATTCTTGTTTCTATTCCAGCGATGTTAAACTGCGATCTAATATAATATCAGACTGAAACACGCTCCTAACTTCACTGATACGATAACTTTGTTTATTAAGAAAGATAGAAATATTTTCATAATTATAGCATCTTCAGAAATAATCGAGCACTTAGAGCTTGTTTTTATCTTCGTGAGGTCATTTATATCAGAAAATGTCATTCACGGAAAAAGCAAAAAGTCACGTGACTTGAGCACGCAGAAGCTGCCATACTTAACAGTAGTACCAATTTCTAGAGCAAAACTTCTCCCAAAAGTTTACCTCCAACGTATGTGGAAGTTTTTCTGTGAAATTACAACAAGATGTGAGACGCAGTAGCATTTTAAAATATGATTATTTGTTTCTAATCATTAAAGAGGATACTATTAATACGGCAGCACAAGAAAACTGAAACTGTCACTCTTTAACGTACGTAACTAGGTAACGACCGTTACAGTAAAGCACAACGGCTATTTTCGTGTCAAGTCGTGATTCCTTGCCAAATAACAAGACGATGTCCCCCCCCCTCGTCAATTGACAGCATCATATTTGTATAATTATTTCTCACACTAAGGGCATTCAAAAATTGTTGTACAATTATGATCCAATTGCGGTTTTGACTTTGTAGTCATTTTTTCTACCCAAAAAAGGTCCAAAATTGCAATTTATTATTTTTCTGTTAAAATCATGCCTCAATGCTTCTCCAAGACGGAGATATAGCAATTTTTAAAGCTGTTACAGAGTCATTAAACTACTCGTGCGCTGTCTGCTAATAATTCGCTTTTTCCAAAACACCACCTCGCGTCGCGTTTTGTAGACATCTTTTTGAAACTTTCCGTCTATGCATTAAACAAAACAAAATGGTGAGAAAGTTTAAACAATTAAAAGGTATGGAATTTAGAAAAAGGGCCAAATATGTACATTTTTCTTTCTCTATCACGTATATAGTTGGTAGAGAAGGTATTGCATTCAACACAAAAATTCCATACCGAGATCTCACCGAAAATACATATTTTCAGACGTTCTGAATAAAAAAGGTATTTTTAGAAAAAAAAAGTGCGTGCGTGCGTGTATGTACAACAAACTCAGAAACGAGAAGTCGGATAATCACCAAATTTCATATTTAGGTTCAGTACCTTGCAAAGATATGACACGAAGATTTTCAGGAAAATGTCCTTATCCGTACAACCCTTTATATGGAACATTTTTCGAAATCATTTATTTTCTAAAAATGTCTCTAACGATTTTGATTAATATATTAACATATTTACACGACAAATAAAATGTATATTCTGAATTTTCTGGGAATACCCTTCATTCGGAAGGGATCTGGTATAATTGGTAAAGTTAAGGGATAGAGAAAATGTAGAGCTCTTTGTTTCAAATAACGTTTTTGTGGCATCAGCCATTTCCGAGATATCCCTTATTAAAAGTTGGAATTGTTCAATACTTAGCCATTCTTTTCAAGTCAACATTCAGTTGTTTCTCGCGATGTCATGGAAACAGTATGGAAGGCCAGCATATAGCGTCCAGTTGTTAAACATTTGACTGTCGCTGTTCTCTATAACGAGATGTGTAACAAGGTTTATTTGTATTGAAATGTAGTAGATAGAAAAATAAACGTTCGTGAGCGTAATTTCTATGCCCACTAATAAGCGAGAGAAAGCCATGTGATTTTCTGACCATAGTACGTTTTCTTTATATAACAATTGATGTGTGTTATAAAGTTTCATACAAATTGAGACGTACATGAGAATGTCTCGCAATTATAGTCGACTTTCTTTCACGTTAAACGAACAGATATAATTACAGTTTTCGTTTACAACATTTAAATTGTTATACAATGTGTTATTTTTTCCACGAAAGCTAAACATTATGAATATTACAAATTTTCGTCACGTGGCGCATTTAAATCTTACGTATATATGACTATTGAAATGTACAATTTGAGTAGCGACCATCCCTGTTGAATTGACATCCGTCATCATCCCGTGTATCACTTTCCATTATTCTAACGATTGTATGTTCCAAAACGGCATCTCGCATGTGTATTTCAATAGCAAATTAAATCTATCGGAAGCAAGGACTTCATCATACGCATACTTGTAACCGTCTACGATCAACTCGAAGCTTGGAGAACAGTTTTATAATAGCAAACTTGTATTTAATAGTAAATGATGCTACAACTGAATGTCTCAAGTCTGTCGCCGTTTTTAGATGTGCACCCTCCCCCTTTTCCTCTCGCTTTACATTATTGTACAGAAAACGGACAATTTTATATGATACATTTACACCATTGTTATTAGATGTAAATACCAATCTGCACATATCTGTTGCAATAAAGTCGAGTTATTCTTCATTTGGGCCTTTTCTCTTTTAAACCTATCATCCCAAACCCTTTGTTTCAACTGGCATAGGATCTCGCCTGTGAACAACGTGCAATAGCAAATTTCACCGTTTAAGCCAAGATTTGCACCACCCTAAATTCCACTTTACATGGAAACGGTTTTGCTATTTTTATTTTAAAAGAAATGTTTATTCAAAATGACTTTTTGTAAACAAAATGAGAGACAAAAAATGTACATCTCTTTGAAACATAGGTACACTTTATGTCACAGAATTGTTTGTGCCATTAGTTATCACCTTTACCACCAGTCGCTTTAAATGAATGACGTCATTATTAGTTGAGCGAGCCCTTTCTCAAAGGGAGGTAGGTGCGGCGGTTGAAGTGATAACATCCGCCCGAATAATATGAATGATAAATAATAACCATAATAAGAATATTAATAGGCATCTAATCAAAATAATGAGGGGAATACCAATATGAGGGAAGAATAAAACAGAACATTAAGAATTAGAAAAGGGGGAATAAAATCATAACGAGAGAAATAAAGTAAAGAGTAGATATTA
Organism: Deroplatys truncata; assembly: GCA_030765065.1. Lineage (NCBI taxonomy): Eukaryota > Metazoa > Arthropoda > Insecta > Mantodea > Mantidae > Deroplatys > Deroplatys truncata. The sequence goes on along the minus strand of CM060980.1, from coordinate 212,350,847 downwards.
ATTAATAATCAGAACATGAAATAAAATGTAGAAAACGTGTATTTGAGAACGAAGAGACTTGGCGAAAACCGTAAAAAGGTTGAAGACTTAGGAACGTACAGGAAGAGAGATTAGGAATCGCTAAAGTCACAATAGGAACCGAGTAGAGCTCACAGGATGCGGAGACAACGGGCCGGAAACCAAATTCAGTCTAGCGGACGATGCCCGGGCGACGAAATTAAGAGCCAATGGAAGACGAAGAAAAATTCAGAGATATAACCAATAAGAATTAATAAAAGTCACGTGCATAGCAAAAAGATAGAAAATGATCTATGACAGAGAGCAACTTTCAGACGTGTGTCGAACCGTAGGGGAGAGAAGGGAGGGAGGGAGGGAAACAGTGCATATGTCTACAAGTATGGGGAAATTAGTTTAACGTAAACGTGAGTAAAAGGGTAGCTAGAACATGACTAAAGGTTAAGTCATTGTAATATACTTCAGCTTCTCAAAGTACCTACTTAAGGAAGGGACAACAGTACGGGCCATCTGAGAGGAGAACAGTAGGTTCATTCATCTCCCATCCACACTCCCCGAGGTACCAACCCACACCCATTACGCCTTTTTAAACCCCGCTACACGGTGCAGAACTTGCAGCGTTGAGTGCCACTGCAAGGGTACGTTGTGCAACCTCGACCGTGATCAACTGACAACGGCATTTCACATCGAGATCTCACTAAAAATGCACCTTTTGAGGCTCCTTGAATAATAATAATAATAATAATAATAATAATAATAATAATAATAATAATAATAGTAATAATAAAAAAGCATTTTACAAACAGGTTGTGTGTGTGTGTCTATAAGCAGCATAACTAAAAAGCCCCCCCAAAAAATACCAAACTTGGAATTTAAGTTCAGCATCTTCCAAGGATGTGAGCGAAGATTTTCGGGGAAGTTCCACCACTCCCTTTACATGGAACATTTTTCGTTGTCTCAAAAATACCCCTAAATAATATTGATTAAAATATAACATGTTTAACATATTTGCATGACTAATAAAATGCAGATCTGGAAATCTAGTTTGTAGCATTAGCCATTTCCGAGATATTCGTTGATATTGGTTTGAATTCAAATTGGTTGAATGTGAAACAAGTGACCATTCTTTTGATGGAATTTGACTGTAACTTCAGTCTGCTGTATCCTACAAAGAAATGTGAAATTAAAGCGTTTCTGCACCAGGATGTTACAGGTAAGCATCTCACACATTCAAATGGTTGATACAGATTTACAAACTGGCAAATCAGAGTGTCAGATTAGCTGCTATTGATATAATTCCACAAAATGAATTAAATGCTTATGAAATTGCACTCCTTGAAGTCGATATGAAATTACAATATCAGCATTTGGGTTACAACTTCCTTTATTTCGATTTAGCATGCCTCGATACCGAAGCTCCCTGAACTCACAACTTGTTATTTAGTTGAGCATCTTGCAAGTAAATTCTCCCACCCCACTGCATGTTTTCATTTTCTGAATATTTATATCCTGAGTTGTCTGGCAGTCTTCTTCATTCGGAAGGAATTTTGTGTAACTGGTAAACGTTAAGGCATACATGAAAACGTACAACGTAAAAAATGGACATATCTTCATTAAACACAATTTATTTCCAATAACTTTTTGAGGCATTAGCCTTTTCCGAGATATTCATTATTATTGGTTTGAATCTTTCAATACTTGCTTTTTGCGATGTCGTGAAACCGTAGACATGTTGATGACATCACGAGAAACGCTGACCAACATAAACTGCGTGTTTTAATCAGAACTATATACTTCGTGTAGCAACTTTTTGTCTTTCTCTTGCGCTCAGAGCAGGTTTTTTTTTTCGTTAAACGCGAAAAATGTTTCAGAGCTTGCACTAGAAGGGTCTATAGATGTGGAACGAAACTTATATACTGACGATATAACACACTGAGTCGTATCACGTTAGCAATGTGCGTCAACTTTGATTTAGTGCTTGCTGACGATCTTCCGTATTGTCCGTTTAACCAATTAATTTGAGATTATTTCTGGTCACAACTTGAAAACAATAATTACTTTTATATGAATGTGCGCCTACGAGTTTTGGAAGATGGCTAGACTGGGAACTTGAAGTTACAGTGCCACGCAACCTGCATGTTGGTTTTTCTCGGCATACTGACAACTTAATGGAAAATCCAATACTTCATGCAGTTCCCGTTTTATTGGCCGCTATTTTCTTGAAATGGCGCATTACATTTTCCTCATAGGGTAATCGCACCGTGCTGGCCATTCTCAAGTATAAGTTCTCTGCATTCAGTTTTGAGTGAGGTTATGGTCGGAAACGCCAGTACATATTTATTTGCTATAAGAAGGTCACACCTCACATAAAAGTGATTCTTCAGTCTACGATAAAGAAACAAAACAGAACTGTGCTGTTTTTGTTAGGAAACTTTCTCTACAAGATTTTAACTCCTTGTTAATCGCGGTACACACATCGTTGTAGACATAACAAGATTAGAGTGGGCTATGTCAATTCCCTGCTCTTTCTTTGAGCACGACAAAAATATAACGACCTACCACTTGAAAAAAGTGCAAGTATTTGAAAATTCAGCCACAAATTGTGCGCTTCAACGAGAGCTATATCTTTACCAGTCATTCCGAATGAAGAGGAATTCACAGAAAATTCAACATATACATTTTATTTGTTATGTAAAAATCTTATACGGTATTTTAATAACAATAATTAAGAGCTATTTGTGAGAAAATGCAAAATAACGAAAATGTTGTCACGTAAAGGGTGGGCGATTTTGTTTCATCACTGGAAGACGCTCAGCTTATGCTGTTGACAGTTCAACTTCAACATTTGCCATGTGGCCATTTAATCCAAATCGTTGCAGCCATTTTTGAGAAAACAAATGGCCTGACATGCTTAAACAGTTCGTACTCAAATAAGAAATTTCATATTTATCCGACGTTTCAGACACACAGGGACCTCAAAACGTGCACGGGCAAGTGATAAAGTAGGTTGCAGTTGTCAAGTATTTGCTTCACCACATATTCAAGATCCAAATTTCACTGGAAATACGTTTTGAAGCCCCTGAATAAACTAATATTTTTACAAAAAGAGTTTGTCTTCAAAATCGAAAATTGTGATAGGTACACAATAAAGTTGGTATTTAGGTTCGGCAACTTGTAAGCAGGCTGTACCTCGCATTCCAAACTATCCCTTACTGGAATTTTATGACTTTCTTTTAATAAGATAACTCTAAAACATAACACTTGGGCAAAAGTTTAGTTCACAAAAAATAAAGCCTTCCTTAAAACACATAATTCGTTTCTCTGCCTTGCAACGTTCTTTTGTTTCTCCTGATGTTGATATGCAATTTCATAGCCAACCCATTTTTACTTTCTCTGCCACGTACATTCCACCCAAAACTTCTATACCAAGATTACACGTTTTGAGGCCCATGAATGCAAGTTAGAAAAATGTCCATGTGTGAGACAGAGAGAGGGAACAGCATAACTCAAAAATTAAACTTGCTATTTACGTAGAATAACTTCCAAAGATGCGACACGAAAATTTTCAAGAAACCCCCCACCAGGAACTACCCTTTACATGGAATATTTTTCTATATTTTTTATTTTCTAAAAATGGCTCAAATATTTTCATTAAAATAAGATATTTAAGATATTTATAGACAAATAAAATGTATATTTTGAATTTTCTGCGAATAACCTTTGAAGTCCTCTTCATTCAGAAGGAATGTTGTGTGTAGCTGGTAAACGTTAACATAGACGAAAACGTACAACACAAAAAATGTAGATCTCTTTAAAACACAATTTATTTCAAATAACTTTTTTGTGTGGCATAAGGCATTTCTGAGATATCCGTTATATTATTAGTCATTCTCTTAAAGTCGTGTCAACATTCACTTGTTTCTCGCGATGTCATGGCCAGCATATAGCGTCCAGTTGTTAAACATTTGACTATCGCTGTTCTCTATAACGAAATGTGTAATGTAGCTTTTCTATAAAGGTTTATCTCGATTAAAATGAACTAGATATAAAAAATCAACTTTAGTAAGACTAGTTTGTATACCCATTAATAAAGATAGAGAACAGAGAAAATCATGTGAATGTATCACATCAAATTATGATTATCAGTGCATGTGTAATGTAAGTATTTCTATCTCGAATAATGCGTTTGTAAGGGATATTTATTCACATAAATTGTCTTAAGATTTTGTTTTGTTAGCACAGAAAAAATAAAAAGCTCTAGAAATGTTTATGAAACATGCGACGCAATCTGATTGCATTCCCGCGCCTGAAATTAAAATGTTATATACTAACATAAAGAGTGAACATGTGTTATCAACCGATTTTCACCCACTGGGCTATAAAATATCAATTTATACATTACTAAAGCTTTAAAAGAATTCACAAAACCTATGTGCTAGAATATGAAACCTGAAACTATAAAAGAACATACTTGCGAAGGTGAGAAAGTCATGGAGTAAGAATATGCATGTAAAATAAGACAAATGCCGCGGATATATAGTTCCAAACAATATATGGATGGTCACGTCGCAGGGCATGCTAAATGATTGTATAAAGAGAGAAAATCGTTAACATAAGAATTTTATAATTAACAACTGAGAATATTATTTGTCTCAACGGTCACAGGCTGTGCGCAATCTTCACATCTATTTCCTTTTGTAAAACGTGTGTAACATTTAGGTTGTTAAATAACTATGGGATTATCATACAAACTACTCAACCATTCCGGCCGATGATTGTTCCACCACCAAAGTGTGCTTACTGATTCTGCAGCACTTCCAGGACTTGGAAGACTGTCTGGGGAGGTTAAGGAAGTCAGACGTTCCGGCCGATGATTGTTCCACCAACAAAGTGTGCTTACTGATTCTGCACCACTTCCAGAACTTGGAAGACTGTAGTGGGAGGTTAAGTTAATCAAACGTTTCGACCGATGATTGTTCCACCACCAAGGTGTACTTACCTAGGTTCTGAAGCATTTCCAGAACTTGGAAGACTGTAGGGGGAGGTTAAGGAAGTGAGATGTTCCGGCCGATGATTGTTCCACCACCAAAGTGCACTTACCTAGGCTCAGCAGCATTTTCAGAACTTGGAAGACTGTAGGGGGAGGTTAAGGTAGCCAGACGTTTCGACCGATGATTGTTCCACCACCAAAGTATACTTACCTAAGCTCTGAAGCGTTTCCAGAACTTGGAAGACTGTAGGGGGAGGTTAAGGCAGCCAGACGTTTCGACCGATGATTGTTCCACCACCAAAGTATACTTACCTAAGCTCTGAAGCGTTTCCAGAACTTGGAAGACTGTAGGGGGAGGTTAAGGTAGCCAGACGTTTCGACCGATGATTGTTCCACCACCAAAGTATACTTACCTAAGCTCTGAAGCGTTTCCAGAACTTGGAAGACTGTAGGGGGAGGTTAAGGTAGCCAGACGTTTCGATCGATGATTGTTCAACCACCAAATTATACTTACCTAGGCTCTGAAACATTTCCAGAACTTGGAAGGCTGTAGGGGGAGGTTAAGGTAGCCAGACGTTTCGACCGATGATTGTTCCACCACCAAAGTATACTTACCTAAGCTCTGAAGCGTTTCCAGAACTTGGAATACTGTAGGGGGAGGTTAAGGTAGCCAGACGTTTCGATCGATGATTGTTCCACCACCAAATTATACTTACCTAGGCTCTGAAACATTTCCAGAACTTGGAATACTGTAGGGGGAGGTTAAGGTAGCCAGACGTTTCGATCGATGATTGTTCCACCACCAAATTATACTTACCTAGGCTCTGAAACATTTCCAGATCTTGGAAGGCTGTAGGGGGAGGTTAAGGTAGCCAGACGTTTCGATCGATGATTGTTCCACCACCAAATTATACTTACCTAAGCTCTGAAGCGTTTCCAGAACTTGGAAGGCTGTAGCGGGAGGTTAAGGTAGCCAGACGTTTCGATCGATGATTGTTCCACCACCAAATTATACTTACCTAGGCTCTGAAACATTTCCAGAACTTGGAATACTGTAGGGGGAGGTTAAGGTAGCCAGACGTTTCGATCGATGATTGTTCCACCACCAAATTATACTTACCTAGGCTCTGAAACATTTCCAGATCTTGGAAGGCTGTAGGGGGAGGTTAAGGTAGCCAGACGTTTCGATCGATGATTGTTCCACCACCAAATTATACTTACCTAAGCTCTGAAGCGTTTCCAGAACTTGGAAGGCTGTAGGGGGAGGTTAAGGTAGCCAGACGTTTCGATCGATGATTGTTCCACCACCAAATTATACTTACCTAGGCTCTGAAACATTTCCAGATCTTGGAAGGCTGTAGGGGGAGGTTAAGGTAGCCAGACGTTTCGATCGATGATTGTTCCACCACCAAATTATACTTACCTAAGCTCTGAAGCGTTTCCAGAACTTGGAAGGCTGTAGCGGGAGGTTAAGGTAGCCAGACGTTTCGATCGATGATTGTTCCACCACCAAATTATACTTACCTAGGCTCTGAAACATTTCCAGAACTTGGAATACTGTAGGGGGAGGTTAAGGTAGCCAGACGTTTCGATCGATGATTGTTCCACCACCAAATTATACTTACCTAGGCTCTGAAACATTTCCAGATCTTGGAAGGCTGTAGGGGGAGGTTAAGGTAGCCAGACGTTTCGATCGATGATTGTTCCACCACCAAATTATACTTACCTAAGCTCTGAAGCGTTTCCAGAACTTGGAAGGCTGTAGGGGGAGGTTAAGGTAGCCAGACGTTTCGATCGATGATTGTTCCACCACCAAATTATACTTACCTAGGCTCTGAAACGTTTCCAGAACTTGGAAGGCTGTAGGGGGAGGTTAAGGTAGCCAGACGTTTCGATCGATGATTGTTCCACCACCAAATTATACTTACCTAGGCTCTGAAACGTTTCCAGAACTTGAAATACTGTAGGGGGAGGTTAAGGTAGCCAGACGTTTCGATCGATGATTGTTCCACCACCAAATTATACTTACCTAGGCTCTGAAACATTTCCAGAACTTGGAAGGCTGTAGGGGGAGGTTAAGGAAGTCAGACGTCCCGACCGATGTTTCACATATTTTTGCGTGAATATCAGGATATTTTTCATACGTTATTAGAACAGCCAGGGTTGTACAGAATCACGATTATTATAAGGGGTGGATTCACCATAAAAATTTACTATATCACTGTACAATAATTCCATAAACAAATGGGGCATGTAAATGAAATTAATTAATCCATCATTGGAGTTTAAAAAGGTAGCCGTGCAACGTCGAGTCAGTGGATATGAATGTTTAGGTATGACCCAGCAGAAACCACTCAGAGTGCTGCGCACTTAAAGCCCATATGGTAGTCAGTCAAGTGACTATTCTGAATTCCCACCGGACAATTTTGATACAAGCCTGCTCAACAATAGTGCTCGTTCAAGCAGACAATAGGACGACGTGACGGCGCAGTACACTCACTTGCACATAACCTCTGTTATAATATAGCAGAGAAACGATCTTGTATCGTTCAATATTCATTTAATTCTGAAACCTGACATTTGGGCACAACATGGAAGTATAACCAGTCACGGAGTTATTGTTATTGCATCCCATTTGCAACTAAGAAGCTATCGCCTAAGTTGAAGTGATTTCTGGGCAAAAATATACATATCTTATACACATTGCCATCATATTTCCACGAAATGTTGAACAAAAATTATGGGTGTCTCCAGTGTAAACCAAACCTAGACTTGTATTGCAGCTTTCTACAACACGTTCCAAACATTTAGAATGACGCAATGTCTGCTAGTCCAGACACAGAAATATCAATGATAAACTCAGCATTTTCTTGCAGTTTTCCAGAACCAGATCAAGTAAGACGCGATGTCTACATAAGCTAGGCACTGAAATATCGATCAGTAACCTTATCTTGCAGTTTTCCTGAACCAGATCAAGTAAGATGCGATGTCTACATAAGCTAGGCACTGAAATATCGATCAATAAACAACCTTACCTTGCAGTTTTCCAGAACCAGATCAAGTATGATGCGATGTCTACAGCCAGACATTGAAATATCGATCAATAACCCAACCTTATCTTGCAGTTTTCCAGAACCCGATTAAGGATGATGATGTCCACATAAGCCAGACACTGAAATATCGATCAATAACCCAACCTTATCTTGCAGTTTTTCAGAACCAGATCAAGTAAGATGCGATGTCTACATAAGCCAGACACTGAAATATCGATCAATAACCCAACCTTATCTTGCAGTTTTTCAGAACCAGATGAACGTTGATGCGATTTCCACATAAGCTAGGCACTGAAATATCGATCAGTAACCTTATCTTGCAGTTTGCCAGAACCAGATCAAGGATGATGCAATGTCAACATAAGCCAGACACTGCAATATCGATCAATAACCAACCTTATCTTGCAGTTTTCCAGAACCCGTTGTCTACATAAGCCAGATGAGATGTAATCTTTAAAATGTACTTGGATGACGATTCTCCCATCAACACAGCGCTAAACCAATTAATTCCCCCTGAACACATGCGATATTTCATGCTTCCCCTTAGGTCCCAGAGCGACCGGGAGAACGGCAATACAATTAACTGACTGCATCTTCAAGTGAAGAACAAGTAAGGTGTACCTGGTGGACACTCGATATCCGTGTAACCGAGGGGTGATTTCCCCAGTCACGTGACCTAGCTGGGATGATTGAGATATAATGTGCACCACATGTCCCGTTCCTACAAAACAATTTTGGGACCAGTTTATTACAGTTCACATAACAACATTACGGGGCGCACTCCCCCTCCCGATGTGACAGCGTGAACACTGCACCCCACTAAATAAAACAGACCTCCCTTTACATATCACATCCGAATGTAATTAAAAATATAAATAATAAAGTAGGAGCATCAGAAGGGCTGTGTATTTGTTGGCATACATAAGCGCGATTAAAATTAGCGCAGGGCTAATAGAGTTTTAGTGTAGGGCCATTAATGTTGCAGTCGTGTCCCTGACAGGCGAACAATAGCGCTATTGTTATCTGGTGGCTTGGCTTTTATTGTTGCTCGGTGTTAGATGTGCCGCTTGTCTAAGGTAGGGGAGTGCTGTATAGGGAAGATATTCTCTGCCGCTTGTCTAAGGTAGGGGAGTGTTGTACGAGGAAGATATTCTCTACCGTTTATCTAAGGTAGGGGAGTGTTGTACGAGGAAGATATTCTCTACCGTTTATCTAAGCTAGGGGAGTGTTGTACGAGGAAGATATTCTCTGCCGCTTGTCTAAGGTAGGGGAGTGTTGTACGAGGAAGATATTCTCTGCCGCTTGTCTAAGGTAGGGGAGTGTTGTACGAGGAAGATATTCTCTGCCGCTTGTCTAAGGTAGGGGAGTGTTGTACGAGGAAGATATCCTCTGCCGCTTGTCTAAGGTAGGGGAGTGTTGTACGAGGAAGATATCCTCTGCCGCTTGTCTAAGGTAGGGGAGTGTTGCTCGTCGAGTGTTGTACGAGGAAGATATCCTCTGCCGCTTGTCTAAGGTAGGGGAGTGTTGCTCGTCGAGTGTTGTACGAGGAAGATATTCTCTGCCGCTTGTCTAAGGTAGGGGAGTGTTGTACGAGGAAGATATTCTCTGCCGCTTGTCTAAGGTAGGGGAGTGTTGCTCGTCGAGTGTTGTACGAGGAAGATATTCTCTGCCGCTTGTCTAAGGTAGGGGAGTGTTGTACGAGGAAGATATTCTCTGCCGCTTGTCTAAGGTAGGGGAGTGTTGTACGAGGAAGATATCCTCTGCCGCTTGTCTAAGGTAGGGGAGTGTTGCTCGTCGAGTGTTGTACGAGGAAGATATCCTCTGCCGCTTGTCTAAGGTAGGGGAGTGTTGCTCGTCGAGTGTTGTACTAGGAAGATATCCTCTGCCGCTTGTCTAAGGTAGGGGAGTGTTGCTCGTCGAGTGTTGTACGAGGAAGATATTCTCTGCCGCTTGTCTAAGGTAGGGGAGTGTTGCTCGTCGAGTGTTGTACGAGGAAGATATCCTCTGCCGCTTGTCTAAGGTAGGGGAGTGTTGCTCGTCGAGTGTTGTACGAGGAAGATATCCTCTGCCGCTTGTCTAAGGTAGGGAAGTGTTGTACGAGGAAGATATTCTCTGCCGCTTGTCTAAGGTAGGGGAGTGTTGCTCGTCGAGTGTTGTACGAGGAAGATATCCTCTGCCGCTTGTCTAAGGTAGGGGAGTGTTGTACGAGGAAGATATCCTCTGCCGCTTGTCTAAGGTAGGGGAGTGTTGCTCGTCGAGTGTTGTACGAGGAAGATATTCTCTGCCGCTTGTCTAAGGTAGGGGAGTGTTGCTCGTCGAGTGTTGTACGAGGAAGATATCCTCTGCCGCTTGTCTAAGGTAGGGGAGTGTTGTACGAGGAAGATATCCTCTGCCGCTTGTCTAAGGTAGGGGAGTGTTGCTCGTCGAGTGTTGTACGAGGAAGATATTCTCTGCCGCTTGTCTAAGGTAGGGGAGTGTTGTACGAGGAAGATATTCTCTGCCGCTTGTCTAAGGTAGGGGAGTGTTGTACGAGGAAGATATCCTCTGCCGCTTGTCTAAGGTAGGGGAGTGTTGCTCGTCGAGTGTTGTACGAGGAAGATATCCTCTGCCGCTTGTCTAAGGTAGGGGAGTGCTGTATAGGGAAGATACTATCCACCGATTACCTAAGGTAGGGGAGTGTTGCTCGTCGAGTGTTGTACGAGGAAGATATCCTCTGCCGCTTGTCTAAGGTAGGGGAGTGTTGCTCGTCGAGTGTTGTACGAGGAAGATATCCTCTGCCGCTTGTCTAAGGTAGGGGAGTGTTGCTCGTCGAGTGTTGTACGAGGAAGATATCCTCTGCCGCTTGTCTAAGGTAGGGGAGTGCTGTATAGGGAAGATACTATCCACCGATTACCTAAGGTAGGGGAGTGTTGCTCGTCGAGTGTTGTACAAGGAAAATATCCTCTACCGCTTGTCTAAGGTAGGGGAGTGGTGTATAGGGAAGATACTATCCACCGATTACCTAAGGTAGGGGAGTGTTGCTCGTTGAGTGTTGTACAAGGAATATATTCTCTGCCGCTTGTCTAAGGTAGGGGAGTGGTGTATAGGGAAGATACTATCCACCGATTACCTAAGGTAGGGGAGTGTTGCTCGTCGAGTGTTGTACGAGGAAGATATCCTCTGCCGCTTGTCTAAGGTAGGGGAGTGTTGCTCGTTGAGTGTTGTACAAGGAATATATTCTCTGCCGCTTGTCTAAGGTAGGGGACTATTGCTGGTCGACTGTTGTACAAGGAAAATATTCTCTGCCGCTTGTCTAAGGTAGGGGACTATTGCTGGTCGACTTTATATAAGTTAGATATTCTCTCTCACTTGTCCAAGGTAGGGGAGTCTTGTTGTTCAAGTGTTGTACAAGGAAGATATTCTCTGCCGCTTGTCTAAGGTAGGGGACTATTGCTGGTCGACTGTTGTACAAGGAAAATATTCTCTGCCGCTTGTCTAAGGTAGGGGACTATTGCTGGTCGACTTTATATAAGTTAGATATTCTCTCTCACTTGTCCAAGGTAGGGGAGTCTTGTTGTTCAAGTGTTGTACAAGGAAAATATTCTCTGCCGCTTGTCTAAGGTAGGGGACTATTGCTGGTCGACTTTATATAAGTTAGATATTCTCTCTCACTTGTCCAAGGTAGGGGAGTCTTGTTGTTCAAGTGTTGTACAAGGAAAATATTCTCTGCCGCTTGTCTAAGTTAGGGGACTATTGCTGGTCGACTTTATATAAGTTAGATATTCTCTCTCACTTGTCCAAGGTAGGGGAGTCTTGTTTAAGTGTTGTACAAGGAAGATATTCTCTGCCGCTTGTCTAAGGTAGGGGACTATTGCTGGTCGACTTTATATAAGTTAGATATTCTCTCTCACTTTAGGGGAGTCTTGTTGCTCAGGTGTTGTACAAGGAAGATATTCTCTGCCGCTTGTCTAAGGTAGGGGACTATTGCTGGTCGACTGTTGTACAAGGAAAATATTCTCTGCCGCTTGTCTAAGGTAGGGAACTATTGCTGGTCGACGGTTGTATAAGAAATATATTCTCTGCCGCTTGCCTAAGGTAGGGAACTATTGCTGGTCGACGGTTTATAAGAAATATATTCTCTGCCGCTTGCCTAAGATAGGAGATTATTTAACAGAAAATATTTAATTCTGTGCCGCTTGTTTAAGGTAGAGGAGTATTGGACAAAATATTTCATTCTCCGTTGCTTGTCTAAGGCAGGAGAGTGTTTGTACAGGGAAGATGTTATTCTCTACCGTTTGTCTAAGGTAGGGGAGTGTTGCTCTTGTACAGGGAAGATTACATTCGGGGTCGCTTTCATTGTTCCTCCAATAGAATCCTTACGTAAGACCTAAGTTACACGCTGTAAATTCCAGTGGGTGACAATGTTTATATGTAAATATTTTACTTTTTCTATCATGTACCTAGAGCGGGTATAGTATTCACGTTTAGAGGTCCCCGTAATACAAAAAGATAGAAAAATGTCTGTGAACAGCGTACTCATAAACAAAAAACAGGATGAATAGGAAATTCTGGGCACACTTAAGTATCAAATAGGATATCCATTCTCTCCAAGATACCCTTTAAATGGAAAATCTATCATTTTCTGAAAAACAGCTCTAACGTTTTTAATTAAAATGACATATTGTAACATGAAAAATCAAGTATAAAATCAAATTCTTTAATAATTGCCAACTCGTTTTCTAATTGGTTAATAGCTTTATAGCCCACTGGTTTGTCACTGGTGAGCCTTTGCGCCCTCGAGGATACAAAGTAGGTATTTATTTTGGTATATTGCAAAAAAATTACATTTGATGCGTTAGAATCACATGACTCTTTCTGCCTACGTCGTTTATTTTATATAGCTTCTACAAATACTCTTGCCAAAGTTTAGTTTTCTATACCTGTAGTTCATGTTAATCGAGATAAACGTTTACAAAATAATGTCGTTGTAGAAGCAAGAGGAAACCGAATCGATAGTCGGATGCTGGCCTTGATATTCTATACCTATGGTGGGAAACAACCGAATAGTGACAGCACTTTAAAACAATGACAAATTCAAATCCATAATAATGCATAGGTATCATTGCTGATGCCAGAAAAAGGTTGACAAATTGTGTCTCTCTCTTAGAACGGTTTAGCAATGTCATTCACAGGCTGTTCAAGATACAGAAACATTTCATTTGTTAGCTAAATATCTTAAACAACCGTTATCAAAATAGTTACAACCATTTTTTTAAATGAAAAATAACGAAAATGTTTGCAGTGAAGCGAAGTTTGAAAGGGGTCGATTTATTGGAAAATCTGCCCATGGTATAAGCCTTGTTCCTTTTTTTGTTTAACGTCCGCTGTTACTATGCACGGCACCACAGGCGGTGGACACCGATAATACATGAAATGACTTTCCTTCGTGCTGAATGAATTTTGTATTACTGTTAAACTGTAAGAGATAGCAAGATAGAGGTTAGTTATTACACGAAAAATGTAGAGTTCACGTGAAATAAATTGTTCCGTTTCCCAACAGTTTGTCTTGAGTAACACCACGAGCGATGTCCTGCTTAAGGGTTTCACGTGACGCTTCCTCGAGTAGATTACGGCACTGAATGTAGCAATAGGATTTGTTGATCCAGCGCTGTGTGATGGCTTTCAAATAGACGGATAACGACTTGAGAAAAGTACTTATAAGTATTTCAAAATTCAAACCAATATCTCAAAATCTTAGTTACATGCACAAAAAAAATATCACTCGGCATAAATTGTGTACGTACCTACTTTAACGAGGAAAATGCAAACTTTGGAAAAATTGTCCATGTAAAGGGGTGGAGTGAAAGTCTTAGGAAGGTGCAGCAGCCAGGGAGCGCCAGTATGTATGTTGTAATTTCATTTGGAGCACCTTTATTGATTCTGTAACAGGCAGCGACGTCACTAATCCGCAGCCCGCCAAGTAAGCGTCTGTCGACTTGGATCACGGCACCACTTTATCACACAGCCTTGTCAACAAGATGGTGTCCATAGCAACGGCCAGCACGCAGCAGCCTCCTCCTCCTTAATTACTTCTCACCGACGTAAATATCAAATATCAGCAAACGTACCGAGATTTCACCACAAATACATGTATTCAAGAAAAACCACCACACGTGTACATGTGTGGAAACCAAACTTGGTATTTAAGTAGGTATTTCTCCCTCCACCCCATGGAGCATTTTTCGAAAACTTTGATTTTCTTCTCTAAACATGTTGACTAAAATACCATATATTAAAGATACTTCTATACACATAAAATGCATACCTATAATTTTCTGGGAATAGCCTCCCTTCATTCGGAAGCAATTTTGTATAATCTTGTATAACTGGTAAACGTTAAGCAATAGACGAAAACGTACTACACAAGAAATGTAGATCTCTTTAAAGCATACAATTTATTTCAAATAAGTTTTCTTATAGCATAAGCCACTTCTGAGATATCCCTTATCACTATTTTTAAGTCCCATCGACATTCAGTTGTTTCTCGCGATGTCATGGAAACAGCGTCCAGTTGTTAAACATTTGACTATCGCTGTTCTGTATAACGAAATGTGTAATGTAGCTGTTTCTGTAAACGTTATCCTCAAATAAAATGTAGCAGATTGAAACATAAGCTTTAGTAATAATAGTTAGCATAGGCACTAATAAACCACAGCGGGTAGAGAAGGTCATGTGACTATATCACATAATTTTTTTAGATATCACAGAAGATAAACTTTTGTAGCTTATCTTTGGTCCCGTAGTTGTTTAATAACATAAAGACTACACAGAAGCATCAACATACAACGTGAAGCTGGTGAATATGAAGATTCCCAGTCACCAAGAAAACTAATCCTCTCACTTGTTGACTATAAATACCGGTTGAGTAGTGGACACAGTTTTCTCTCTTTATATATCATCCACTAGGAACTTTGACTTCATAGCACTTGCCTCTCCATGTTCCTTAGGAAATGAATGATCTAGAGCATGTTTATAGTGCCACTTGATTGTAACCTTGTACAGCCCCGGCTATTGCTAACAACGCATCAAACTTCCTTCCCCTGATATCCACTCAAAAGGATGTGAAACATCGCTCTGACTACCATACCTTCCCCAGACATTCTACCAAGTTCTGGAAATGCTGCAGAGCCTAGGTAAGTACACTTTGGTGGTGGAACAATCATCGGCCGGAACGTCTGACTTCCTTAACCTTCCCCAGACATTCTACCAAGTTCTGGAAATGCTGCAGAGCCTAGGTAAGTACACTTTGGTGGTGGAACAATCATCGGCCGGAACGTCTGACTTCCTTAACCTTCCCCAGACATTCTACCAAGTTCTGGAAATGCTGCAGAGCCTAGGTAAGTACACTTTGGTGGTGGAACAATCATCGGCCGGAACGTCTGACTTCCTTAACCTCCCCTACAGCCTTCCAAGTTCTGGAAATGCTGCAGAGCCTAGGTAAGTACACTTTGGTGGTGGAACAATCATCGGCCGGAACGTCTGACTTCCTTAACCTTCCCCAGACATTCTACCAAGTTCTGGAAATGCTGCAGAGCCTAGGTAAGTACACTTTGGTGGTGGAACAATCATCGGCCGGAACGTCTGACTTCCTTAACCTCCCCTACAGCCTTCCAAGTTCTGGAAATGCTGCAGAGCCTAGGTAAGTACACTTTGGTGGTGGAACAATCATCGGCCGGAACGTCTGACTTCCTTAACCTTCCCCTACAGTCTTCCAAGTTCTGGAAATGCTGCTGAGCCTAGGTAAGTACACTTTGGTGGTGGAACAATCATCGGCGGAACGTCTTACTTCCTTAACCTTCCCCAGACATTCTACCAAGTTCTGGAAATGCTGCAGAGCCTAGGTAAGTACACTTTGGTGGTGGAACAATCATCGGCCGGAACGTCTTACTTCCTTAACCTCCCCCTACAGTCTTCCAAGTTCTGGAAATGCTGCTGAGCCTAGGTAAGTACACTTTGGTGGTGGAACAATCATCGGCCGGAAGGTCTGACTTCCTTAACCTCCCCTACAGCCTTCCAAGTTCTGGAAATGCTGCAGAGCCTAGGTAAGTACACTTTGGTGGTGGAACAATCATCGGCCGGAACGTCTGATTTCCTTAACCTCCCCCAGACAGTCTTCCAAGTTCTGGAAATGCTGCAGAGCCTAGGTAAGTACACTTTGGTGGTGGAACAATCATCGGCCGGAACGTCTGACTTCCTTAACCTCCCCTACAGTCTTCCAAGTTCTGGAAATGCTGCAGAGCCT
Source organism: Deroplatys truncata (assembly GCA_030765065.1). Taxonomy (NCBI): domain Eukaryota; kingdom Metazoa; phylum Arthropoda; class Insecta; order Mantodea; family Mantidae; genus Deroplatys; species Deroplatys truncata. Next base: position 212,334,508 of record CM060980.1, on the reverse strand, counting down.
AGGTAAGTACACTTTGGTGGTGGAACAATCATCGGCCGGAACGTCTGATTTCCTTAACCTCCCCCTACAGTCTTCCAAGTTCTGGAAATGCTGCAGAGCCTAGGTAAGTACACTTTGGTGGTGGAACAATCATCGGCCGGAACGTCTGACTTCCTTAACCTCCCCCTACAGTCTTCCAAGTTCTGGAAATGCTGCAGAGCCTAGGTAAGTACACTTTGGTGGTGGAACAATCATCGGCCGGAACGTCTGATTTCCTTAACCTCCCCCTACAGTCTACCAAGTTCTGGAAATGCTGCAGAGCCTAGGTAAGTACACTTTGGTGGTGGAACAATCATCGGCCGGAACGTCTGACTTCCTTAACCTCCCCTACAGCCTTCCGAGTTCTGGAAATGCTGCAGAGCCTAGGTAAGTATACTTTGGTGGTGGAACAATCATCGGCCGGAACGTCTGATTTCCTTAACCTCCCCCTACAGTCTTCCAAGTTCTGGAAATGCTGCAGAGCCTAGGTAAGTATACTTTGGTGGTGGAACAATCATCGGTCGGAACGTCTGATTTCCTTAACCTCCCCCTACAGTCTTCCAAGTTCTGGAAATGCTGCAGAGCCTAGGTAAGTATACTTTGGTGGTGGAACAATCATCGGTCGGAACGTCTGACTTGCTTAACCTCCCCCTACAGTCTTCCAAGTTCTGGAAATGCTGCAGAGCCTAGGTAAGTACACTTTGGTGGTGGAACAATCATCGGCCGGAACGTCTGATTTCCTTAACCTCCCCCTACAGTCTACCAAGTTCTGGAAATGCTGCAGAGCCTAGGTAAGTACACTTTGGTGGTGGAACAATCATCGGTCGGAACGTCTGATTTCCTTAACCTCCCCCTACAGTCTTCCAAGTTCTGGAAATGCTGCAGAGCCTAGGTAAGTACACTTTGGTGGTGGAACTATCATCGGTCGGAAATGGCGAGTCACTTCTAGATAATTACAGCAGATGAAAGTTTAAACCTTGTGCCTTCTCTCTGGTCCTATAGTTATTTAATAACATAAAAGCCACACAGTTTTCACAGCAGCACTTAACATGCATAACGATATGGAGATGAAGACTTACCACTCCCAGGGCAGGTCGAGGTGCCCCAAAACATCAACTTTTCCTTTTGTATGTGAATAAAAAAGAATAGAAATCTTCAGCTTTAATATACACACACGAGGGCAGTTCCAGAAGCACCGGAGCTGACGCATATATAGCAGTTGTTGTTTCAAACAAATGACTATGGTAGAAAGTACCAATCTTATAAAACTTAAGTTTGATGATGCTACGTTGTTTAGTAATTGTTTGGCAGCCATTAATAGTGAACTCTACCAGCGAATTTGTAAACATGGATAAAACTAGCCATTCTTATGTGATACAAACTTTCATTTGAAAGGTCTTAGTCCAACTAATATTAAAGCTGAGCTAGATTCTACTGTGGGGGAGTCTGCTCCTTCGTTTACAACAATAAAATATTAGGTGTCAGAGTTTAAGCGAGGCCGTACAAGCTCCCAAGACGAACATAGCAGTGGTTGACCAAATGAGGTGACCACGCCAGAGATTGTGAACAAAATCCACAATGGATAATAGTCGACTGAAAGTGCGAGAGCTAGCAGACATAGTAGGCATTGCAAAAAGTGCTCTACATCGCATACTAACTAAAAATTTAGACATGAGGAAGCTGTGCGCAAGATGGTTGCTGCGTTTACTCACAATGGAACAAAAGCAGCTCGTGAGGATGTTTCAGTCGAGTGCTTGGCGATGTTTCGCTGCAATAAAGCCGAGCTTTTGCGTCGATTCATAACCATGGATGAAACATGGGTCCATCACTTCACACAGTGGAAGAAGGCGAAGACAGTTTCAACTGCAGGCGCCAGTCTTTTGGGATGCGCGTGGGATAATGATTATCTTCAAAAAGGAAAAGAAATCAATGGCGAGTATTATGAAAACTTATTGCAGCGTTTGAATGATGAAATCAAGCAAAAACAAAGTTCTGTTTCATCAAGACAACACACATCCATTATCGCCATGAGTTAAAGTTTGATTCCTCATGCACCCTATTCGCCAGACTTAGCCCCCTCTCATTATTTTCTGTTTCCAAAGTTGAAGAAATGGCTTGGTGGTAAAAGATTTGCCAACAATGAAGAGGTAGAGTTTGCACAACTCGACGGTTCTCTCTATATACAGGGTATCGAAGCTATTGAACATCGCTGGGAAAACTGTATTTAGCTGAAAGGAAATAAAGATGTTATATATACGCCCAATGAGAGGTGACGATATCAAATATCCAGGATAAGTCAAGGTTATCTACTCTACAGCAGTACCAGTGCCGTCCCTAGTTATACCAATGGCTGCAATGGAACACTAACGTATCACAAAAATGGGCGCTCACTGAAAAGAACGTTACAAATCCTTGAAAACAGAGCCGAGGCAGATGAATATTCTGCTCATGTATTGCACTTGGAAAAATTTGTATTTTGTTTTCCCCTTCTTTCTTCTCAGTTTCTCCCAACTTTTTTTTTCAAACTTCAGGTGCACTTTTCTCAAAAGTATTTAAGATATTTACATTAAACTTTACTGGATATTTCTGGGAACTAACTCTTTATGCTATAGTATTCTTTTGCTAAGATTTTTAAATAAATGTGAGAAAAATCTGATGTGATGCAGTCACATCACTTTCTCTACCTTCTATCTTTATTAGTGGGTATACAAACTATTCTTATTAAAGCTTATTTTTCTATCTACTTCATTTTAATCGAGATAAACCTTTCCAGAAACAGCTACATTACACATTTCGTTATAGATACAAAGAGAACAGCGACAGTCAAATGTTTAACAACTGAACGCTATATGCTGCCTTAAAATTCCATACTGTTTCCATGACATCGCGAGAAACAACTGAATGTTGACAGGACTTTAAAAGAATGACAAGTATTGAACAACTCGAGGCTTTAATAATGGAAGTATTAGAAATGCCTTATGCCACAAAAACTTATTTTAAGTAAATTAAGTATTTTAAAGAGATCTGCGTGTTTTTATGTAGTACGTTTTCGTCTATCGCTTAGCGTTTACCAGTTATACAAGATCATACAAAATTCCTCCTGAATGAAGAGGACTTTGTAGGCTATTCCCAGAAAATTTAAGAGAGAGATTTTATTTGTTGTGTCTTTCATATATGGCATTTTAATACAAAACGTTACGGCCATGTTTTAGAAAATCAATTTTCGAAAGCGTAATTGGGGGGGAGGTTCGTTGAAAATCTTCGTATCTCATCCTTGGAAGATACTAAACACAAATACTAAGTTTGGTATTTATCCAAGTTTTCATTTTTGAGTTCACAGACACAAACGCACGGACATGTAACCCAAAACTTTTTATTTGGATTCAAAGCGCCTCAAAACATGTATTTCCGGTAAAATGTCGACAAATGCAATACTTACTAGAGAGAAAGTGAAAATTATTTACGAAAAAAATTGGCCTTTTTATGCTACAAAAAGTAAATTATTTTTTGTTCTCGTCAGGTTAAAAGTATAACATTAATTTTCTGCGATTTAGGAAAAGCACCTCAAGTTGAGTTGTTACGTTTTGTGTCAAGTGAGCTCAGTTATAGGAAAACCGGCGTCAGTACGTAACGTGACAGCAATGACGCTTTCTTTGTCACCCTTATGCACACTGGACACCTATTTATTACTTTCTCTGCTACGTATAGTAAGTAGGGGAAGTATTGTATTCCACCCAAAAATTCGATACCGAGATTTCACCGGAAATACATGTTTTGAGATCCCCTAAATCCAAAAAAGGCATTTTTGTAAACATGTCCGTGAGTGAGTGAGTGTGTGTGTGTGTGTGTGTGTGTGTGTGTGTGTGTCTGTGTGTCTGTGAACAGCATAACTCAGAAACGAACAGTCGAATAAACACCAAACTTGGTATTTAGGTTCAGTATCTTCCAGAGATGCGACACGAAGGTTTTCAAGAAAATCCCCCCACCCCAGATTACCATTTACATGGAACATTTTTTGAAAGTTTTAATTTTCTCAAAAATGGCTCTAACGATTTTGATTAAAATATCATAGGTTTAAGATACTTTGATGCCAAATGAAATGTATATCTCGAATTTTCTGGGAATGTCTCCAAAAGTATTCTTCAATGTGAACGACTTTTGCATAGCTGGTAAACCATAAGAGATAGACAAAATTTTACTACACAAACAATGTAGATCGCGTTAAAATACACAATTTATGTTATATACATTTTTTTTGAGTGAACCGTTTTCGAGATATTTGTTGTTATTCCATTAAATTTTCCAATACTTACACTTTTTCTCAAATTCGTTATTCATTTTTTATGTCCTGGACATGCAAAGAGAATGAAATGCGCCACATAGCAACTCTCGCTTAAAACCTAGCATATTCCCCTTGCATCTACAAGAATATTAGCAATAAGATTGACATCTCGATTAACATGAAGCATATGGAGAATAAGCGTTTGAAAAATACTTTGTACAAGAGTAGAGAAAGTCATGTGAATGTAACACATCAGATTTTTTTAAAGAATTGTTTCTTCGTTTTATGTTTCAGCTAAGTTTAACGTAACAGGCTGAATGTTATACCTATTGTTTGAGGTGTTAAGTTGTTTCACTTCTGAATTAAAATGTATCAATGCTACCAACATTTTTAAACCAAGAATAAGACTCTCGATCAATAACAGGAACATATTGATGACGACATGTAATGAACACCTGATGCTGGAAGATAAACCATATACCTCCAATGTGTTGTATTCAAGTACAAGGGCTTTGTAAATCCTTTTTAATATTTTACTAAACCAAATGTCTGTGAGAAAGAATTATCAAAATGGTTCAGTGGATTTTCAGTTTACCCAAAATACACAGAGACAATCTTCTCTCTTTTACTTTTTCAACTATGTATAGTAAGTATTACATTTCGCCGGAAATAGGTGCCCTGAATAATGCAAATAAAGCATTTTTGGAAACAGCATGACTCAAAAATGGGAAGTCGCATAAATACCAAGCTTGGCATTTGAGTTTAGTATCTTCCAAAAAGATTTTCAAGACAACCCCAGACCACCCTCTACATGCAACATTTTTCGAAATTTTTTATTTTCTCAAAAATGGCTCTAACGATTTTGATTAAAATATCATGGCAAATGAAATGTTTGGGAATGTCCCCAAAACCCCCTTTCATTCTGAATGAACTTGAGCATAACTGGTAAACCCTAACAGATACACAAAATGTAGATTTCGTTAAAACACACAATTTATATATATATTTCTTTTATTTTTTCTGGAGTGAACCAGTTCTGAAATATTCCTTTTTATTTGTTTGAATTTTCCAATACTTATATTCATTCATTCATTATCTGTTTACCCTCCTCTTATGTAGGACTTACAAGCGGGTACCTGGGGTCAGAGGCCCGTCGAGGAGCAGACACTCATGGATCAGACAGAGCATCCAGGATGGGTGATCAGCCCGATGCCTGGTGTGGGATGAAGGAAGTAGATGAAACGAAATGTTAGCGAAATGGATGAAAGGAAAGGTGATGATGGAGGAGTTGGTGGAATGAATGGCGGGGGAAACCGGAGAACCCGGAGAAAACCCGCCCAGACGCCGCTTCGTCCACCACAAATCCCACATGCAAGTCCCTGGGATTGAACCTAGGCCGCCTCGGTGGGAGGCGAGCGGTCTAACCACTCGGCCACGGCGCCGCCCCAATACTTATACTTTTTCTCAAATGAAAATTCCTGGACATACAAAGAGAATGTAATGCTCCACATAGCAACTAGCTCTAAAACATTTGACTGTCGCTTAAAGCCTAGCATATTCCCCTTGCAGCACCTACAAGAAAATTAGCAATAAGATAGTCTGCAAATGTTTATCGCGATTAACATGAAGTAGTTGGACAATAAGGGATTCTAAAGGTAGTTTGTATAAGAGTAGAGAAAGTCATGTGAATGCAACACAGATTTTTTCATCATACGCTGGTACTAAACAACAAAACTTTCTTACAGAAGATTTATTAAAAGGTGTCGTATCACATACCGACTGTCTTCTGTTTTCTCGTGACCATCTATGTGTATTGTCTGGAACTAAATATCCGAGGCTTTTGTCATAGTTTTACACGCAGAAAGACCGAGTTGTTGTTTTATATGCCCTACATGTTCGTATTGTGCTGTATAGGACTTAAAAGTACGTGTGCTATAGCTAGAGGCAGGCAAAATATAACATTTGATATTCTAAGCCCTACGAGAGAAGCACTTTTGTTTTCAGCGTGTATAATTCAATGCACGTGACAAGAAATTTAATATATCGTAATATTTTGGTAAAATGTTCATATTCTATGTAAATCTTCATACTTTACTATAATATTTATCACTGTTTGCTTTTAAAATAATTTTCCTTAGCAATGAACCGCACTTTTCAGATATTCTATTCCATTCCGGTAATTTTCTGTGAAACACATTTAGAAAACCTAAACTACACGTTTGCGGAAACAAAACCCCGCACCACCCTTTCTTACAAGCCAGGTACCTAGAGTTGGGAAAATGTAGCATTTCCTCTAAGTGACGTCACACTCTCTTGTTGAACAGTTTTTACTTTCGCGAACCAGTGCTTTTAGTGGCATTAGCAACCAGTAACTTCTTTTAAGTTTAATGGTTTAACAATTATTAAAATCCATGTAGTTTTTGCTTTATCTACCTAGTAGGTGGAGAAAGTATTGCATTTAACCCAAAAATCCAATACCGAGATTTCACTCGAAAAACAGCTTTTGAGGTCTCCTGAATAAAATAAAACGTTGACCCGCGCGTGCGCGTATGTGTGTCTGTGAACAGCACAACTCGAAAACGAAAAGTCGGTTAAATACCAAACTTGGTGTTGAGAATCTTCCAAGGATAAGAGCAAAGATTTTCAAGAAAATACCCACCTTAAACTACCCCTTATCTGGAAAATTTTGACTTTCTAAAAAATAACTAATAATTTTGATTAAAAGACTGAGATAAACATTTTAACAGATTTTCATGACAAATAAGATGTAGGTATATCTTGAATTTTCTGGGAATGGTCTGTAAAGTCTTCATTCGGAACAAATTTTGTATACCCTATCTGTAAACCGAAACCTTACCACACAATTTATATCAAATAGGTTTTTTAGTTAATTCCTTGTTATTGGACATACCTTTCTCAAACAGAACGGAAGAGCGACGTACTATATTCCCGTTGTAATAAATGTTTATCTCGATTAACGTCAAGTGGATAGAAGAAAAATTGTGAAACTAAGACATCACAAGTTTTTGTATTTTATTATTAAATATGGACAAAATCTACAAAGCCTGTTTTTTATTTTTAACTTACAAACCCTTGAAGTATGAGCTGTTTTGGCTTTAATGTTGGCATCAGTTCTGATTCTACCTACACAAGGCTTGTGTGAAAGAAGAATCAAACATTTCCATACTCTACTTATAGCCTATGTCCGTCGGGGAGAACAGGCGCAATAATATTAGTATCCATGCAGTATTTCCCCGAGTAAAGGCACATAAATATTGCAATCGAGCTGGATTCGAACCAACTGGCAGAGTATTAGCCAGTAAATTAAAAGAGCGGGGGAGAAGCGTCAACTTGAGGTCTTGAAATTTTGGCACCAAGTTCAGTGACGGTATTTCATTTCTGGAAGTGGCACATGCATGTTTGATGAGTTCCATACACCGCTTTTAACTAGACTTGGGTTCGAGTCGAGGTGAGTGACGTTTGCATGACGTCCTGACCTCGCTATGTCAGTCACGAGAACTCGCCCCCCTCCCATCAAACAACTTTTTAAAACTGTAATAGGAAATTACTTCTCGTAGTTTGATGTGACAAGAAAATTGCCGAGCACGGAGCGTCACCAGCAGATTTATGTCGTTTCGTTAATGCTGTCCAGATGGCTCTGTATCGTTCAGTCACACGTCTCTGCTTTCATCACGTAGCCCAAGAGATAGTCAAATGTTTAACAACTGGACGCTATATGCTGGCCTTCCATACTGTTTCCATGACATCGCGAGAAACAAGTAAATGTTGACAGGACTTTAAAAGAATAGCGAAGCATTGAACAGTTCGAACCATTAATGACAGATATTTCGGAAATGGCTTCTGTCACAAAAAAAGTTATTTCAAATAGGTTGTGTGTTATAAAGAAATCTACATTTTTTATGTAGTACGTTTTCCTGTGTCTCTTAACGTTTATCAGTTATATAAAATTCCTTCGGAATGAAGAGGACTTCACAGGCTATTCAACATATAGTACATCTTTAATATGTGGTATTTTAATCAAAATCGTTAGAGCCATTTTTGAGGAAATGAGATTTCTTTCATGTAAAGGATAGCTTGAGTGGGGAAATTTTCTTCAAAATGTTGGTGAAGATGTCGAGCTTAAATACCTAGTTATGCTGTCCATAGACACATGATCTCAGAACGTGCAATACAATTGCGAATAACTAACTACAGAGGCGGTAGCAGCCAAATTAATGGAGATAGTCAGAAGGAACAAACAGTTTACTTGCTTTCTTCAACTTCCTGTATATTATTACTTTTACAATTATATACCGATTCTTCAACTTTTTTCTGCTTGGTGTTTACACAATTATTTTTCATTCATTAAATAGAGCGATACTGATTTCGAGGTGAAAACAGGTTTTCGTTTGTGAGAAGAATAAAACATCAAAGTCAGTCAACTTGGTCATAAGTTTATTTCTCCGCCAGTTTAAATCATACGTAGATGAAAATATCAGGTAGTAAACACAAAAACTTATACTACTAAATGCGTAGTATAAAATAATTTTATAGACACAAAAATCTGTGCAAGTTTCAAAACATATAAAACTAAAGATTTCGAAAAACGCAACAACACGGAAAATATAATTAGTTGTTGCTGTGTATTAAAAAACAGAATTTGATCTCCATTAATTTGGCTGCTAGAATGCTTTAAAGTGCAGGCGAATACTTCTGTCCGCCTCACTTTAGGAATTTGATGGACCCTTGCAACAGAATTAACAAAGCAAACCGGCGAGAGAAAATAAGATACCACGTGTATCTCCATTTCACGTTCTTGGATCCGCATGACTCGTTAAATACCTATGCGACACGATGCAAACACATTGGTTATTTTCTGTTTTCATTAGAATGCCATGACAGTGTGTTGAATGACTTTTGTTTAACTAGTGAACCGATCTCGTTAAAAGGAGCGAATGTCTTTTTCTAGGATTAACGTTTTACGAGATATTCCTTGTTATTGGTTTGATCTGTCAAGTGCTCTCTCGCAAAGAGAACAGAATTTCAAAGCCAGCGATTTGGGGGTGACTGAAATAAGCAAAAGTGTAAAACACCAGTTTCCCATAAGCTCACCAAATTTCATATGCTACATTCTGTGTATTACTTTCTCTACTACGTATAGTAAGTAGGGGAAGTATTGTATTCCACCCAAAAATTCGATACCGAGATTTCACCGGAAATACATGTTTTGAGACCCCTGAATCCAAAAAAAGCATTTTTGGAAACATGTCCGTGTATGTGTGTGTGTGTCTGTCTGTCTGTGAACAGCATAACTCAGAAACGAACAGTCGGATAAACACCAAACTTGGTATTTAGGTTCAGTATCTTCCAAGGATGCGACACGAAGGTTTTCAAGAAAATCCCCCACCCCAGATTACCATTTACATGGAACATTTTTCGAAAATTTTAATTTTCTCAAAAATGGCTCTAACGATTTTCATTAAAATATCATATGTTTAAGATATTTTCATGACAAATAAAATGTATATCTTCAATTTTCTGGGAATGTCTCCAAAAGTATTCTTCATTGTGCATGACTTTTGCATAACTGGTAAACCATAAGAGATAGACAATATTTTACTACACAAAAAATGCAGATCGCGTTAAAATACACAACTTATGTCATATACATTTTTGTTGTTGAGTGAACCATTTTCGAGATATTGCTTGTTATTCTCTTAAATTTTTCAATACTTATTTTCTCAAGTGGGAATTCGTTATTCATTTTTTTGTCTTGGATATGCAAAGAGTTATAATCTGTGGCAAAGAGAATGGTGCTGCACCTAGCAACCAGCTATTAAGAGATATGTATGTGCTTAAAGGCTACTGCATTTCTATATTGCCCTTGTAAATATATATTCCCCTTACATCTACAAGAAAATTAGCAATAAGATAGAGTCTGCAAATGTTTATCTCCATTAACATGAAGTAGATGGAGAATAAGCGTTTGTATAAATAGTTTGTACAAGAGTAGAGAAAGTGATGTGAGTGTAACACATCAGATTTTATTTTTCATGAGTCAGTTGTTTTCATCCTGAGGTTATATTATTTTCCTTTTTGCAGAAACTGCGAAGTTTAGTATAATTTCTTTAATTACAGCTAGAATGAGCGCAACAGCATTATAATTGATGGGAAAATGCAATGTTTGTCACTAACGTCCATATTATTCAAGACAAAGAGGTCATTACTTTTACATGTTCCTGCAAAACTTCGCTGCTAGGCACATAAAGCAAAGAAAAACAAGCAATTCAAAGTGGGGGCGTGGCAACCATTTAAAGGGCAAACTAACCTATTACAATATCAATCCATATATCATTATGCTCAGCAAAAATTGCACAATTTTTTCAAAAATAAAAAAATGGATTACTTACTGTATTCTTCTTATACCTAACGAAATGTGTGAATGAGCATAGAAGAGTGAGTATAGAAAGTTATGTGAATGTAACTCATCAGATTTTTAGTTATAGATATGCAGCTTGGCTGAAGGAATTTGCTTTTTATTTTAAATTTAGGGTCATTCTATGTCAAATCAACACACTTTTGCATCATTTTCAACATGAAAATTTTAATGAAATTTTTGTGAGGTATTGGACATGGAAAGGAATGTAAAAATGCAAAATATCAAAAGTATAATGTATATAGTTTTGGAGTTATGAGTCATTAAACATGTGAAAAACAGTAACATTTGGCACGCAAGATATAAGAAACTTTCTTATAGCTATTTAACAGCTAAAGTTTGTGTTACCTTAAAGCATAAGAAAGGACCTAACACAATTCATGCCATAACCTTTAATGCTGTTCAAGCTGATAGCATGTAATATTCAACACTGAAAAATTAAAACTGAACAATTTTAAAATTTTGAAGAAAAAAATATTCGTCCATATGAAGTTTAATTTTGAAAGTGCAGAAAGTTGTTCGCAGATCAAGTGGCTCAGCGTTAGTGTCATGAGATAAACAGTTCTCACGTGTCGTCAGCGTTTTTAGAATAAATGGTGCATTGTCACCTTGGAAAGACTGGACCTCATCTCGTTTGCAACTTCTGGAAACGTGTTTGTTCGTGTTGCTATGAATTTTCCAAACAGAACATGCAATTGTTGACCGGTCATCCACCAGCACTGACATGCACTTTTACAGAAATGCAATCTTAACTGGACAAGCCTCTGGATGTAGTACTCTGATACTAGACATTCTACAAACTGTCATCACCTGATACTACTGCCATCTGTGGACAGGAGACAAAACAGTTTGGGATAAAAGGGTAGCCAGCCAGACACCCGGTATCTCTACGTAATGTTATGTTTTATCGTTCACAAGTTGTTTACAGCTCCAACCTGAATGACAAAATATGTACGGTTAGCAAGCATGCAATTTTTGCAACATTTTAAAATTGTTCTGTTTTGAGAGATTGAATATAACACAGTTCAAGGTTATAATATTTGTAATTTATTTAAAAATAAAGTGTCTTTCCTGAGCTTTCAAATGCGACCAAACTCAGCACTCCAACTTCATCAGTTACTTCAATTTACAGGGTAAGTTGTTTTATTAAAATTGCCATTCTTTACAAAACTGATATCGCTATTACAAAAAAATATTCGACACAGAGATTCAATACTTTATATATTTAATTATTTTCATACTAGCTTCAATTCTGCAAAGTTTCATGACAATTGAAAGAGGTCAGGTTGTGGCCTGTGTTGATTTGACATGCAATGACCCTTTATTGCCATGAATTGAGACTTTTTTAAAACACCTGAGATCGACACCCCTTAAAGTATCTTTACAAATTAAAGCGATGCAAAGGCTAACATTAAAAGTAAAGAAAACGTGTTTACAAAACATCCTATGACACAACGTAACTCGCGTATGCTTGCAGGGGATGATGATCGCCTGACGGAAGTGGCTAGACCTGTGATCTGTCATTAGCGGCACATCCTGGACGACAAACCACAAATCGGCCAAAAGGAGGGTCATTGTGGCTGATGCTTCGGAGAACTACAGGAAACATTGCAGACCGAACTTCGCTTCTTTATAGCACAACCGATCACATCCTCTCAACTTGTTGGAGACAAAAGCTGGGGATACTCCATTTCAAGCATGGCCACGATACAAAACCTTACGCAAGACAGTTTTATATGTTGTAATATATGAAGAGAAGATTGCAGTTTAGATGGCAGTCGCGCGACTTTGATTGTCTCATATTCACGTTCTTTCAATTGCGGTTCTAAATGTCAGCGTGAGATTGGGGTTAAGGGGGAGGTGAATCAACTTATTTCCAAAACTAAGCTTTTGTCCCATAGTAAACAATTACCGTTAACTTAACAATTTATGTATATTTACAGCATTTTGCTACGCCCATTTTAAGTTAGGTCATAGTGCGCTTTTTCGTTATTTCATAATTTTAGCAATGTCACACCTGTAATAAAGTTATACTCCTGTAAATTTCCTTTGCTTTCTGTTCACAACGCTTCGATAATCGGTAGTCAGCTATTTATAATCTCAGCTGCCATCTATTGGCATTTTTCTCAAATATGACAAAACTTATGCTGAATGTGAAAAATTGCATGTGTACAAGGTCGCCACTATTCCGTTGAATAATGATGACATTAAGGAATCTTGGTTTCCATTAATGAAAAAGAAATGTCTTTATGCTATTAAATAACTACAAGATCAAAAAGAAGATACAGAAGCTTCAAGTTTCGTATTTTCTATCTAAAAATTACTCGACCACAATTCCTTCTCTGCTGATCTCACGCAAAATGAACTTTTAGTGGCACTTGATGCGTGCACTGCAAGATATACTATGTAGATACAAATTACTATTATTAATTTATGAGAAGCTAGTGTCATAATTTAAAATAAAGAAGTTGAAGGTTGTTACGCTACATCACTAAAATGCTCTTACTTGAACGCGTTTTGGGAGACGGTTTGCTCCCATCGTCAGATGTTTTCAACTGATTTTGCCGGTTATTGTCTGGGGGTCTGGGGAATGTGTGTGGCTAGTGGTGTTCTCTGGTGCTGGGCTGATGAACCTCCAAAGGCTGTTGGGTGGCGGCAGTTCGAAATTCATTAGGTGATTCCTGTGTTTGACGATATGTATTTTTTCCCAGATGTCCAATTCATTGCTGCTGTTGATCAGCTTTAAGTTTGGAGTGATTTCATGGTTCCAGAAATGATGTACTACTGCTGATTTATCTGTTTTGGTAAATGCATCTCATATGTTCTTTAAGTCTTACTTCAAGATTTCTTTTGGTTCTGCCTATGTATACCAGGTTAGTCATTACAAACTATTTTGTATATACCAGCTGATTTATCGTTGGGGATAGGATCTTTTGTTCTGTTGCATAGTAGTTTCTGTATGTTGTGGTTATTCTGTGGAGACAGGATGATGTTATATTTCTTGAAAATCCTTTGAAATTTATGATGTGTCCAAGGGTGGTAAGTGAACTTCCTATATGCTTGAAGTTTTTGTTGTCTGAGTAAAGCAGTCGTTTGTTGGATGTATTTCTGTCTTTCAAACTTTTTTATCTTCTTATCTAATGTTTTTTTTCTGGTATCTATTCATGGTGAGTAGCATATTATAGGGGAAGCTGGCGCAGTTTTTTGCGTTTATATGGGAGAGATAGGGAATGCGAGGATGTCGTCGAGCGTCGGGCGCATCTACCCTCGTTTTCCCTATCCTTTCCCATATAAACGCATTTTTCCTCCTTGAACCGTCGCATCTACCCTCGTTTTCCCTGCACAGGACGCTCGACGACATCCTCGCATTCCCTATCTCTCCCATATAAACGCATTTTTCCTCCTTGAACCGTCGCATCTACCCTCGTTTTCCCTATCCTTTCCCATATAAACGCAAAAAACTGCGCCAGCTTCCCCTATAATATGATGCAGTAATTTGTATCACAAATTATTTAAATGTAAAGTGATTATAGTATGAATATGCATTATTATGTGACATTGATTTGAGATGTTTGTTGATTGTAATTATTGTTGGGAAGTAAGTTTATACTGCTTTACTGAAACTGACAATAATAGCGTGCAATAATGAAGCGAGGGGGTGAGCTGTTTATCATTATTGGAAACGAGGAAGTTACGTAATGTTGGCGCGTTTTCCTTTAGAATCTTCTGGAACATTTCCCTAGAGCGTATGTATTCATAATTTTTATTGGATATAAAAATAGACGCTAATGTTGGCGCGTTTTATTAGCCAATTGCAGCTCAGTTATAATCTTTAGGCATATCGGGGTGTATGAGTATAAAAGAGCTAGGTTAGAGATAGACCCCGTCAGTTCGTCGAAAATATTTGTATGATACACGTCGCCTTCAGTCCAGCAGAAATATTACACGTCGGCTATCGATTCACAAGTTACGCGTAGCAGAATTATGAAAAATCTAAAGTGTTGTAAAGTTAATTATACAAAAAGTTGAAGTACGCGAATTAAGAGTGATCAGTAATGAAGTTATTATAACAGTTTCAGTTTGGCGAGTGTCAAGATCAATGTGTAAATGTGATAGTAAATGTGTTCGACAATAAAAGTGTAAAACAAATTCTTTCATCAGTGTTATCTTTGGATAAGAGACTCTCTTCGGTTTACACAACCTGTATAAAGAGAAGTGCTTGACCAAAAGATCATAGCTAGCCGGAGGACAGTGAACAAAAATTAAATAAAATAACAGTAGCATTCTTTCAAACGAACACTAATACTACCGCAAATTGCTAACACCAGATGGAGCTACAAACCTAACAAAGAATCACGTCACAAAATGGCTTCACCACGTGAAGTAAACACATATATCACCGCAAATTGGCTCCCAAACGTGGGGCTCAACAAATCAATAAGTAAATAATACAAATATTACCACAAATTGGCACCCAGAACGTGGGGCAGAATAACCAGGAAGGAGCAGAATTAACCAGGAAGAAGTGAGATAACCAGGAAGGGGCGAAGGAACCAGGACGTGGAGCGAATGGAGAAGTGAACTGAACTACAATACGCAGATTCCAGAAACAACAAAAAGGACGACAGACATGATTGGACATCGTAATTCCGAGATTAAAAGGCAACAGGGGAATTCAACTACAGAACACCAAAACGACGTAGATTCATCGTAATACGACGCAGAAGCAACATATAACCTAGGAGAGAGGGGCAGGAAGCTGGACATCAAAGTAACAGCAACACACAGCATCACAAAGGTCAGAGTATAGTAATTTTGTTTTAGAAAACAAAATTGTAACAATCAAATGTACTTGAGGAGTGGCAGGATTAAGAGAACAATGTCTACTAATAATACTGAAGAAACAATTATTGAAGGGGATAATGTAACAGTTAGCTGTAATTCAATACAGGTTACAGAAAATAGCTCAAACAATGTAGTATTTGAGGGAGGAAATGTTAGTGCAGAAAGTGAGAATAGAACAGCAGGAAATGTAAATTTTGATGTTAGTATGATGATGGAAATGCTGAGAAATATGAATAGGGAATTGAGAGAGGATATTAGTAAGAGTAATAGGGAATTAAGGGAAGATATTGGTAAGACTAATGAGAAATTAGAAAAACTAACTCAAAATATTGGTAAAAGTAATGAGAAATTAGAAAAGAAAATAGGTCAAAACAGGGAAGAAATTGAAAAGAAATTCATGGAGCTAGATAGTAGTATGATGAGAATGAGAAATGAAAATCAGGAAATGATAGCAAATGAAATAGGTGCAGTTTCAAAGAAAATGTTAGACATGAGCAGAGAAATATCTAACCAAAAAAATGAGGTTAATAATAAAATAGAGCATGTTGATGTAAAATGTACAGAGCTAGGTAGCCGAATGAGTAGCATTTCAAGTGAGTTAATAGAGATGATGGAGGCTACAAATGCAGATTTAATTCAGGTGCAAGTTAATTTCAGAGGAGAAATATCTGAAATTCAGAAGGAGTCAGAAACACAGAGAAATAAATTGTCTGATGAAGTTAAAGATTTGTCTAAAGATTTGAATCAAAAGCTAACTTCTGAAATTAACAAACACCAAGCTGTTCAAAATGAGAATAATAAAAAATTGGAACAGACAATAGAAAATCTGCAAGGTACTGTAAATAGGTTAGAATTGAATTCAAGGGCAAATATATGTGATGTGAATGTATCAGATGTACAAAATAATGATAGAGGTAGTTCCTCAGGTATGACAAATAATGTGAGTGATGCGGCAGCTTCATCTATAGCTAATGCTGAAACTCCGAGTGCACAAGTAACACTAGAGAATTTAAATATGGGAGTAGGGAATTTGCAAAATTACAATCATATCTTAAGTGATTTTCCACTTCCAAAATTTAATGAAAACTCCAGTCCAGTACAGTTTATTGCAGACTTATCAGAGTATTTTCAAATTAAAAAGATACCTGAAGCATTAAAAATGATAGTTGTCAAAAGATGTTTGGACCAGAAAACTTTAGATTGGTTACAAATGGTATCAGGGGGTGAAATTTCATATGAATCCTTTAAGAGGTTGTTCATGAACAGATTTTGGAATGTTACGGTACAGCACAGAATTCGAGCAATGCTTAGTCATGGTCAATTTGATCCACGGGAGAGAATATCAATGACTGATTACTTACTGAAACATGCAAGTCAGGTTAGAAACTTGTCACCTCCAATCAATGAGGAAGATTTTGTGAACTTGCTCACAAGGCATTATCCTTTAAGGATACAAAATTATTTACTAATTGCAAAACCACGTAATATCTATGAGATGACAGAATTAATGACAGCTTTGGAACAACAGGAAGAAGATGTATCTCGGGATTGGGAACATAGATGTTTAGATGTGCGAGATAGAAGAAATTACCAAGGCAGTTATCAGCAAAGTAGAGGACAAGACAGACGTCATGAGAATAATACCAGACAACGGTATCAGTCATACGTTCCAAAATTTGAAACATCGAGGCTAGATGGGAGACCAGGTCGACAGGAACAAATAAATTATGTCAGGACAGAAAGATTGCCGGAAAGAGGGCAAAATTATGGAAGGCGGTACATTAGACAAAGGGGAAATTTCGCTCACTGGAGGGAAAACAATAACCGGGAAAGATCTGAGGAACGGCAAGAAAATTACGTGCCAAGGGGACATAATGTCAGAAATCGAGGATTTCGAACTCGAGGAAGGGGAACTCAAAACAATGGTAGCGACAATGAGATAGATTTAGCGCCTGTTAGGAATGGCAGTCCCGTACGTGAACATGGAAATAACCAGGAAAACTGTTAACAGACTCCTGTGTAGTAGGTTCTCAGGACGTCTTTAATAATTCAGTATCCATTACCAATACAAATAATATGCCTACACATACACCCTGTAATAAGATTGCAGCAACACAAGATAAAGGAGAAAATTTCGAGTCACCTCATGTTAGGATGGAAATTGCGAAGAAAGAGATCATTGCAACTATAGATTCTGGTTCGTCAGCTTCAATTTGTTCACAGAAATTTTACATAAATTTGATTAATGAAGGTAACAAAATTATGGCTCTTCCTACTAGTAATTTAGTTTGTCGTGTTGCAATCGGAAGAACGACACAGGTCATAAAAACACAAGCTCTACTTAACATACTTATCGGCGGAGAGAATTTTGAGGTTATGTTTCTAATCGTAAACCATCTGATTTGTGACATAATTTTAGGATGTGACTTCCTACATGAATATGAAGCAAGTATAGATTTTAAACATGAAGAGTTAAAAATGACAAAAGACGATAGAGAAATAAAGGTACCATTTATAAAAGAGAAAGTTTCTGTAATCGAGATGACAAAGGATGAGAAAAATCTTTGTGACCAAGAGTTTTTTGTGCAAATAACAGAGACTGATACAAATAGTCAGATAAAGCAGGTAGTCACAGAATATGAAGGGAATACCACGCCATATTTTCAACAGCTAGCAGAAATGCCAGAGAAAGTAGAGAAATTTACAATCCAAACAAAAGACGACCATGTGAGCGAGACAGACAACAGCTGGGAAGAGAAGAGAAATGAGGAAATAATACACAAGGGTGAAGAAGCTTATAACATTACGATAACGCAAAAACAAATCCTTCAAGATGTTTTGATGAACAATAGTTCAGTATTTAGTAATATCCCAGCAGATGTAATGTATATCAGCATACATTTCTAGTAGAAGACGTACCACCATATAGGCACAAGTATGACAATTTACCTATAAGTCTTCGGGACAAAGCTAGACAATTAATATATAGCATGTTAGAAAATGGGATTATTGAGCAAAGTAATTCTCAGTATATAAATTCAATCTGCTGGAGTATTAAACGAGATGGTAGTTTGAGATTAACTTTAGACGGTAGATATGTCAACAAGTATATGAAGCCAGATCATTTTCAAAGTGAGGGAATTGAACAACTAATTACGAAACTTTCCAGAGGAAGATTTCTGACATCCATTGACCTCACTGCTTCATATTGGCAAGTGCAATTAGATCCACAAGTGCGTGATTACACTTCATTTCAGTACTCAGGGATCCAGTATCGTTTTTGTGTAAATCCTTTTGGTTTAAAAAACTCAGGAAGTGGATTTTTGAGAGCCATTCACAGTATCTTTGGAAATTCTGCAGATGATTTTTTAATAAAGTATATTGACGACTTCCTAATCATTAGTCAAACATTTGAAGAACACATGAATAATGTCCATTATGTGTTAAATAAACTGCAACAACATGGTATGACTGTGAACATACTAAAATCAAAATTTTGTGTCAAGGAAACAAATTTTCTGGGTTATATAGTGGATGAACGAGGTATAAGACCTGATCAGAAAAGAATAGAAGCAATAATGAAAATTCCACCACCAAGGAACGTAAAGCAAATTAGACGTCTCTTAGGGGTATTGAACTTTCAGAGTAAGTTCGTACCAAGATATTCGGCTGAAATAGAACCACTGCGGCAGCTTCTCCGAAAGAACAATAAGTGGAAATGGACAGAGGATCATCAAAAATGTTTTGAGAGAGTAAAGGAACTCTTTGCTAAGTCCATATTACTCGAGAGGCCTAGAGAAGATTTGGAATATGAGATTTATGTCGACGCATCAATGCAAGGATACGCCGGAATTTTAGGACAGCGAGACATCAACAATGACTTTCACGTCATTAGTACAGCTTCTAGAGGACTTACAAATATTGAGCGGAATTCTTCAGTGACTCAGCTAGAAATTGGAGCACTGTATTTCTCATTAATTCGTTTTAAAACCTATATTTATCAGCAAAAGGTTAAAGTATATTCAGATCACATCAGCTTAACTTTCATACAACGGTGTAGATTATGTAGTGGAAAACTTGCTAGATACATTCATGCAATATCTGCATTCGATATCGAGATTATACACATTCCTGGCAAAAATAATACCTTCAGTGATTTGCTATCAAGATTGAACTACAACCCACAAATTCCCGAAAATATTGAAAGGCCTAGAAATGAAGTCAAAATATTGACAATTGAAATTCCTTTAAGCAAAGAAATGATTAGAAAATTGAAAAATATAGGGGAAATTCAAAATGAGGACGCAAAATTATTAGAACTTAAAGAAAAGGCACCACTAATTGAAGAGGCAAAGAAAGAAATTGTAGCAATTCGGAATGGGACATTATACAAGAAGCATGGAAAAGAAGTGCCTAGTTGGAAGGTAATGGTTCCGAAAAGCATGGAAAAGGAACTAATTAAGAATTTTCACGAAGGGTTAGCACACTCAGGGACGGACCGGACAACTTCTATGATTTTAGAGAATTTATACATATCCAAATTGCGTCAGAAAGTTCGGAAATTTATATCGTGCTGCAACCTGTGTCAGAAGGCAAAGCAAATAAATGCAGCATATACATTTGAAACTAATTCGGTTATAAGGGATAAGCCGAGATGCGTAATTAGTATTGATATTCATGGTCCGATGCCTCCAAGTCAATTTGGAAATAAATATATATTTGTCTGTTATGATATATTCAGCAAATATGTAAGAATTTACCCTTTGAGAAAACCTACAGGTTTAGAATGTTTGAATAGACTACTCAAGTCATATGTGATAGAAGGAGGACATATCCAATCTGTATTGAGCGATAATGCTTCGTACTTCACAGGAAAAAAATTTATGGATGGACTGAAAGAAAATGACATTAAACAATATTTTTCGTCAAGATACAGACCGAACTCCAACCCAGTGGAGAGGGAAATTAAGGAAATTTCAAATTATTTAAGGGTGCTGTGTCATCGAAAACAAACCCAATGGTATGGATACGTGAATTTCGTTCAGAATCTACTAAATGAAACCGTAAACAATGTGACAGGATACAAACCATGTGAACTTAAGTTAGGAAAGAAGATCAATACAATGTGTAAGAAAATTCCAGAAGCCATTCCAGATGCATACTCGATACCACAAACAGAAGAAGAGAGGTTCCGAAAAGCATTCGAGAGGATGAAGAAAAAGAAAAATTAAACATGAAGAAAAGAAGAGAAAGGAATGGAGGATCAAAATAGGAGATTTAGTTTTGGTTAAAACCAAGAAATTGTCGGATAAAGCAAATAAACTTTATTGGCGAATGTTTCTCAAATACCATGGACCATATGAAGTTGTTGAAGTATATGGAACAAATACATATGAGTTATGTAATCCAACAACTCGAAAAAGCATTGGAAAGTTCCATATTGAGATGCTGAAACCATACAACAATGACGATAAAGGTGAAACAGAAGACAAAGATGATAAATAGTAAATGCTGGATAGTTAAAGACGAAATGCAGAGCAATGTATTGGAACGTAAGAGGGTTAATTATGTATGTATGTATGTATGTATGTATGTATGTATGTATGTATGTATGTATGTATGTATGTATGTATGTATGTATGTATGTATGTATGTATGTATGTATGTATGTATGTATGTATGTATGTATGTATGTATGTATGTATGTATGTATGTCATAAGAAAGGAGAAATAAATTTTGGACATAACTAAATGTTTAAAAGGAAAATAACATTTTATTAGTAACTGTAACAGCATTTGAAATAAAGCATGATGCTATATTAAAGTAAAGTACGTAGATATAATTCTAAGAGTATTGTGAATATACAGTACAAAACAACAAAAAAGGGGTAAAAGTAATTAAAACAAATATTTATGTAGCAAACAGAACATGTGAAACAGTGCCTAGATTTAAGAGATGTAAATATATTTGTGTAGAGGGTGAATATTTTGGTAAATATGTGTAATAATTACAAAAATTTTTGAATTGATAAATTTTTGTTAACAATATAAGAGAGTAAACCAATTTTGTAACAATAACTAAATAATTCAGGGTACAGTATTTGCTATAAAAAATTTGTGATGTCAGATTAATATCTAAACACATTAAACCAGAGCCAGTAAATAGTGGCAAGATAAAGACAAAACATATGTCGTGTGTTAAATACGTGTGAAGTGTCAAGTGAAAGTGATAGTGTGTGTTCCAAGATTTAGGAGACTAAAAACCCAATTATAAAATTTCCAAACAAGTTGTAAATATTTATAATTATGTTTCTAGTGGGGCATATGCTGCAGTAATTTGTATCACAAATTATTTAAATGTAAAGAGTGATTATAGTATGAATATGCATTATTATGTGACATTGATTTGAGATGTTTGTTGATTGTAATTATTGTTGGGAAGTAAGTTTATACTGCTTTACTGAAACTGACAATAATAGCGTGCAATAATGAAGCGAGGGGGTGAGCTGTTTATCATTATTGGAAACGAGGAAGTTACATAATGTTGGCGCGTTTTCCTTTAGAATCTTCTGGAACATTTCCCTAGAGCGTATGTATTCATAATTTTCATTGGATATAAAAATAGACGCTAATGTTGGCGCGTTTTATTAGCCAATTGCAGCTCAGTTATAATCTTTAGGCATATCGGGGTGTATGAGTATAAAAGAGCTAGGTTAGAGATAGACCCCGTCAGTTCGTCGAAAATATTTGTATGATACACGTCGCCTTCAGTCCAGCAGAAATATAACACGTCGGCTATCGATTCACAAGTTACGCGTAGCAGAATTATGAAAAATCTAAAGTGTTGTAAAGTTAACTATACAAAAAGTTGAAGTACGCGAATTAAGAGTGATCAGTAATGAAGTTATTATAACAGTTTCAGTTTGACGAGTGTCAAGATCAATGTGTAAATGTGATAGTAAATGTGTTCGACAATAAAAGTGTAAAACAAATTCTTTCATCAGCGTTATCTTTGGATAAGAGACTCTCTTTGGTTTACACAACCTGTATAAAGAGAAGTGCTTGACCAAAAGATCATAGCTAGCCGGAGGACAGTGAACAAAAATTAAATAAAATAACAGTAGCATTCTTTCAAACGAACACTAATACTACCGCAAATTGCTAACACCAGATGGAGCTACAAACCTAACAAAGAATCACGTCACAAAATGGCTTCACCACGTGAAGTAAACACATATATCACCGCAAATTGGCTCCCAAACGTGGGGCTCAACAAATCAATAAGTAAATAATATAAATATCACCACAAATATGCTACTCGTGTTTGTGGCTTGTAGCTATTGTTTTTAATATAATTTTCTGTGTGAGTTGGTTTCCTGTAAATGCCGAACGTTAGTTTGTTGTGTGCATTATTTCTGATGATCCTGATGTCTAGGTAAGGTAATTGGCCATTTTCTTTTTTCTATTGTGAATTTTATAGATCTTTTTTGTAAATTCAATAATTTCAAAGCATCTTCTGTAAGTTTTTTGGAACAATAGCAAAAATATCATGTACGTACCTATACCAGGTTTTGAATATATGTGGAAAAGGTTTAGTAATATGAC
The DNA here is from genome assembly GCA_030765065.1 of Deroplatys truncata. Lineage (NCBI taxonomy): Eukaryota > Metazoa > Arthropoda > Insecta > Mantodea > Mantidae > Deroplatys > Deroplatys truncata. The sequence goes on along the minus strand of CM060980.1, from coordinate 212,311,322 downwards.
ATTCAAAATGGCTCATATATAGTTGTGCTAAAAATGGTGAAAGGGGGTTTCCCATCGTTAGGCCTGTGGTTTGTTTAAAAATTTTGTTATGGAATGAAAAAAAATTCTGGTTCAGACATAATTTTGTTAGTTTTAAGTAATCTTATGTTTGTGCTGTAGGTGTGCCATTGTTTAATATCCAAGTTTCTAGGAGTGGTAATAATTCTTCTTTTGGTATGCTTGGGAAGAGTGCAGTGACATCAAATGTTACCATCATGTCATTTGTTACTCTGTATTAATAATAAAAGAAAACAAGCACGTGATTTAAGTACTAATTACAGACTACGTAGGAATACGAATTTGATTTGTAAACGTTATTTAGTTGTCTGTGATTGTAGGAACGTCGTTGCCATGACGACTCTCACTATTTCCACAACTTATCGGCATGCTGGTGCGTCTTCTACGGTAACTGTAAAAATCTGCTCTTGACTTTCCCTACCCGTTTCTTATATATACCAGCGTCTCAGCATTATTCTTACTAAAGTTTATTTTTCTATCTACTTCATTTTAATCGAAGTAAACCTTTCCAGAAACAGCTACATTACACATTTGGTTATAGAGAACAGCGATAGTCAAATGTTTAACAACTGGACGCTGTTTCCATGACATCGCGAGAAACAACTGAACGCTGGTAGCACCACAAAAAATCTGATGTGTTACACTCACATGACTTTCTCTACTCTTGTACGAACTACTTTTACAAACGCTTATTCTCCATATGCTTCATGTTAATCGAGATATCGAGATGTCAATATTATTGCTAATTTTCTTGTAGATGCAAGGGGAATATGGTAGATTATAAGCGATAGTCAAATATTTAAGCGCTGGTTGCTATGTGGCGCATTCCATTCTCTTTGCATGTCCAGGACATAAAAAAATGAGTAACGAATTTGAGAAAAAGTATAAGTATTGGAAAATTTAAGAGAATAACAAGCAATATCTCGAAAACGGTTCACTCAACAAAAAAAATGTATATGACATAAATTGTGTATTTTAACGCGATCTACATTGTTTGTGTAGTAAAATTTTGTCTATCTCTTATGGTTTACCAGTTATGCAAAAGTCGTTCAGAATGAAGAACACTTTTGGAGACATTCCCAGAAAATTCAAGATATACATTTCATTTGTCATGAAAATACCTTAAACATATGATATTTTAATCAAAATCGTAGAGCCATTTTTGAGAAAATTAAAATTTTCGAAAAATTTTCCATGTAAAGGGTAGTCTGGGGTGGGGGGATTTTCTTGAAAATCTTCGTGTCGCATCTCTGGAAGATACTGAACCTAAATACCAAGTTTGGTGTTTATCTGACTGTTCGTTTCTGAGTTACCTATGCTGTTCACAGACACACACACACACACACACACACACACACACACACACACACACACACACACAGACACACACACGGACATGATTCCAAAAATGCTTTTTTTGGATTCAGGGAGACTCAAAACATGTATTTCCGGTGAAATCTCGGTATCGAATTTTTGGGTGGAATGCAATACTTCCCCTAATTACTATACGTAGTAGAGAAAGTAAAAATGAATTAAAGCATTGAAAGAAAGAGTAAGGAAATCTCGGAAATGGCTGACGCCAAGAAAAGTGTTTTGAAATAAGAAGATGTCTTACAGTTAACGAAGAGGACTGCACAGGCTGCTCCCATGTAAGGTTAGAGCCATCAACATGTTCCTTGTAAGGGTAGTTTAGGGTGGGAGGGTTTTCTTAAAACTCTTCGTGTCACACTGAACCTAACCCACCTTTCGTTTTTCATTTATGCTGTTCACAGATACACACAGGGGCCTCAAAACATGTATTTGCGGTGTCGAATTGTTGGGTGGAATGCAGGTAGAGGACGTAATAAATAAAATGCGGTCCTGGAAAAAGTGGAAACAGTGCACTTGTAGCCCATCTGTTTCTCTCCCTTAACATACCTATTATTGTTTCACGTAAACTGTAGGTACACTTTATCATGTATACAAAATTCATTCAGAATGAAGAGGACTTCACACATTTTATTAGTCATGTAAATACCTTAAACGTGTAATGCTAGATGCAAACATCTGATGTGTTACACTCACATGACTTTCTCTACTCTTGTACAAACTATTTTTACAAACGCTTATTCTCCATATGCTTCATGTTAATCGAGATGTTAATCTTATTGCTAATTTTCTTGTAGGTGCAAGGGGATTTGGTAGGTTTTAAGCGATAGTCAAATGTTTTAAGAGCTGGTTGCTATGTGGCGCATTCCATTCTCTTTGTATGTCCAGGACAAAAAAAAACTGAATAACGAATTTCCATTTGAGAAAAAGTATAAGTATTGGAAAATTTAAGGGAATAACAAGCAATATCTCGAAAATGGTTCACTCAAAAAAAATCTGGTGTGTTACACTCACATGACTTTCTCTACTCTTGTATCTACAAACTATTTTTACAAAATCTTATTCTCCATCTATTTCATATTAATCGAGATAAACATTTGCAGAAAGGGTCTTTTTACATGCAAAGAGAATTACATTTTACACATAGCGACCAGTTCTAAAAATATTTGACTATCGCTTAAGGCGTACTATGTTCCCCTTGTTTTGTATTTGCAACGGCAATATAAAAAAAATCTGATGTGTTATACTCACATGACTTTCTCTACTCTTGTACAAACTATTTTTACAAACGCTTATTCTCCATCTACTTCATGTTAATCGAGATAAACATTTGCAGACTCTATCTTATTGCTAATTTTCTTGTAGATGCAAGGGAAATATATATTTACAAGGGCAGTATCGAAATACATTAGCCTTTAAGCACAGACATATCTCTTAATAGCTGGTTGCTAGGTGCAGCACCATTCTCTTTGCCTCAGATTAATACTCTTTGCATGTACAAAACAAAAAAATGAATAACGAATTCCCATTTGAGAAAATAAGTATTGAAAAATTTAAGAGAATAACAAGCAATATCTCGAAAATGGTTCACTCAAAAAAAAACTGTATATGACATAAATTGTGTATTTTAACGCGATCTACATTGTTTGTGTAGTAAAATTTTGTCTATCTCTTATGGTTTACCAGTTATGCAAAAGTCGTTCACAATGAAGAATACTTTTGGAGACATTCCCAGAAAATTCGAGATACACATTTTGTCATGAAAATATCTTAAACATATGATATTTTAATAAAAATCGTTAGAGCCATTTTTGAGAAAATTAAAATTTTCGAAAAATGTTCCATGTAAAGGTTAATCTGGGGTGGGGGGATTTTCTTAAAAACCTTCGTGTCGCATCTCTGGAAGATACTGAACCTAAATACCAAGTTTGGTGTTTATCCAACTGTTCGTTTCTGAGTTATGCTGTTCACAGACACAGACAAACACACACACATACACGGACATGTTTACAAAAAATGCTTTTTTTTGGATTCAGGGTGTCTTAAAACATATATTTCCGGTGAAATCTCAGTATCGAATTTTTGGGTGGAATACAATACTTCCCCTACTTACTATACGTAGTAGAGAAAGTAAAAATTACAGAAAAGAATGCTTTGGCACTGTATAATCACGTATTTTGTTGTGTGTGTGCCGGGATGGCTCAGGCGGTAGGTCATGGGTTCGATTCCCGCGGCCGACCTTCCTGACCTTGGTCGCTAGGCGAAAGTTCCTCACATCCTATTTCAGGGTTGCAAGTGGCAGGGGAAAAGGATACTGCATGTAACCCTTCGTCTCCGGCTCCCCAGGGGGGAGTTTCAATCTGTAAAAGGTAGGGACCCTGCCCTCTGTTCCCTCCCTCCCGGGGGCATAGGCACAGAAGGTGCTAAGTTCTCGCACTTTTAAAATGTTCGTCATGATGAAATGTTGTTCAGTTTTCTTCACTCGCTCTTTGAAGATTGGTGAAAATACACCTATAAACAGCCCTTATTTTTATCACACTAACTTTGGGTTCAGGGCTTTAATACAAGATTCATTTTTAGAACGTTAAGGTTGCCCTTGCAGTTTTTATCTAAATTCTGTTACATGCTGCTCTATTATAATTTAAATTTCATTCACATATATGCATTCAATAGTTTTGAGAGGTAAAAAAAATGTTACTTTTGTTATACTAATCAATCAGTATTGCAGGTGTTGAAATCGTAATTTTTAAAAAATAAAAACACTACATTATTTAAATACACAAAACTGGCGCATTTCTGTTGTTTTTTTCAGAAACAAATTTTAAACACAATTTCCTCAGTGGTCGAATGAATTATGTCATATGTTGAGCAATTTGAGTGTAGCAAAAGCCATGTGCGAGTGAACAAGATTCGCTACAGACTACATTTTAACGCGACAAAACCAGGCCGTGTATTCAAGCTTTCAAAGTCTCTGAGAGCAAAATCTATGCAATTCAAGCTAAATGTTCCAAGTATTATAAGGACACAAAAACGAATTCTTGAATTTGTTTCAAAATGTTGGCGCTCTTAAAGCTTTAATGCTAGAAAAGAATCTTTCATTGTAAATAAAACATTTCACAGATAATATGTACAATTTAAAAGTTTAAACATTTCACTTAAGACTTAAAGCATCACGAACATGTGTCAAAGTTGGTTATTGCCCCCCCTCCTTAGTTACAGAAAAGACCGTGAGCATCTTTATTTAATAACATATCATGTCATACATTTTCTCCCTGGATCTCTCTGAAAGGTAAAATGTCGACTGTACTTTGGGCTCCACCTTAAAGCATTCCTGGAGCCAATTTTAGCAAAATCAAACTAACTAAATAGTTGCACTTTAAATCCTTGCCTTGTTTAACAGACTCTCATTTAAATGTGAAATTTGAGTGGATCTTTATCTAAAATTATTTTTACTTTCTTTACCACTTACCTATAATAAGTAGAGGAGGTATTGCATTTCATCCAAACTCTATACCTACCGAGCTTCACTGGAAATACACCTTTTCAGACTCCCTGAATAAAAACAAAATTAGAAAAACTTCCGCACGCACGCGCATATGTATATGAACAGAATAACTCAGAAACGAAAACTCGGATAAATATCAAATTTGGTATTTAAGTTGAGCATCTTCCAAGGATGTGACAAGAGTATTTTTAAAAAATCTGATGTGTTACACTCACATGACTTTCTCTACTCTTGTACAAACTATTTTTACAAACGCTTATTCTCCATATGCTTCATGTTAATCGAGATAAACATTTGTAGACTCTATCTTATTGCTAAGTTTCTTGTACATGTAAGGGGAATATATATTTACAAGGGCAATATAGAAATACAGTAGCCTTTAAGCACATACATATCTCTTAATAGCTAGTTGCTAGGTGCAGCACCATTCCCTTTGCCACAGATTAATACTCTTTGCATATACAAGATAAAAAAATGAATAATGAATTTGAGAAAAAGTATAAGTATTAGAAAATTTAAGGGAATAACAAGCAATATCTCGAAAACGATTCACTCAACAAACAAAATGTATATAAAATAAATTGTGTATTTTAACGCGATTTACATTTTCTGTGTAATAAACTTTTGTCTATCTCTTATGGTTTACCAGTTATGCAAAAGTCGTTCACAATGAAGAATACTTTTGGCGACATTACCAGAAAATTCGAAATATACATTTTATTTGTTATGAAAATATCTTAAAACATATGATATTTTAATCAAAATCGTTAGAGCCATTTTTGAGAAAATTAAAATTTTCGAAAAATGTTCCATGTAAAGGGTAATCTGGGGTGGGGGGATTTTCTTAAAAACCTTCGTGTCGCATCTCTGGAAGATACTGAACCTAAATACCAAGTTTGGTGTTTATACGACTGTTCGTTTCTGAGTTATACTGCTCACTGACAGACACAGACACACACAGACATGTTTCCAAAAATCCTTTTTTTGGATTCAGGGGGTCTCAAAACATGTATTTCCGGTGAAATCTCGGTATCGATTTTTTGGGTGGAATACAATACTTCCTCTACTTACTATACCTAGTAGAGAAAGTAAAAAATCCACCCATCCCAAACTACGCTTTACATACTCTTTTTTTTTAATTTTGATTTTCTAAAAAATGACTAGCAATTTTCATTACAAAGCACTAGAATTTCTTTTGTGGAGTTGATCATTTTCGAGATCGGAATTCCAGTCATCACATAGCGACACGATCTTTGTCGCTTTACGGTACAACGAATTGTGCTAGAAGAATAAGCTTTTGTAAGAAAATTCATGTGAATGTAGGGAAGGAGGATTTATTATTTTTCAGGTACAACATTGGTAGAGAAAGCTATAGAAAATGTCTGGGTAAAGCAAACGTGGCAGACTGGAAGTTGAGTAAGCAGATACCGGGCATCATTAACTCCAACACAAACTTTTAGTGTAGTGTCAACAGATGGCAGCACGATACAGTTCTGTCAGCATCTGGTGGCAGGTCACAAAAACATCGTTACCAGCTTTATGTTTTAACACAAATTATGCGATAACAAATGACTGGTGCTGATTTAGCTAATTGTAAACATAATATATTGATTTAAGCGTAACAAATAGTGTGAAAGTGTATCTCCGCTGATGTCATCCTGACGTGTCTGTAAACTGCAATAAAGATAACATCCTTGAAAAGTGAAGAAGTGAGCGCATAACCTCAATAGAAATGACGTCCATACCGTTGATGCTGGCCCAGGAAGATGTCGAGTTTGGTGGCAAACCTGGAGGCATCGCCAGTGACTTTGCTTACAATAACAATGTCCTTCAAGCAAACATCAGTGTCAGGATGGGTGAGTGTCATGCTGATGTATAAACCCTCTAAACATTCACATCATCTTGCTGATGTGTGTTTGTTTGTTTGTTTGTTACAGGTTTCCTCAGGAAGGTGTACTCATTACTGGCGGTCCAGCTGCTCCTGACAGTGATTGTCAGTGCCATGTGCATGTTCGTCACACCTCTTCGTCTATTCATACACCACAAGTAAGTGGGAGCTTCATAACCTCACAAATATCACAACTGTCAATAGTTGATTCTGTCAGGTCACCACAGTCAAGTGATGACAGTAGGACAGCAAGGAGTTCCAATATTCCACTGTCCTCACAATATCACCACAACTGTCACTGACAGGTGATAGCAGTAGGACAGCAAGCAGTTGCAATATTCCACTGTCCTCACAATATCACCACAACTGTCACTGACAGGTGATGGCAGTAAGGAGTTCCAATATTCCACTGTCCTCACAATATCACCGCAACTGTCACTGACAGGTGATGGCAGTAAGGAGTTCCAATATTCCACTGTCCTCACAATATCACCACAACTGTCACTGACAGGTGATGGCAGTAAGGAGTTCAATATTCCACTGTCCTCACAATATCACCACAACTGTCACTGACAGCTGATGTCAGTAGAACAGCAAGGAGTTCCAATATTCCACTGTCCTCACAATATCACCACAACTGTCACTGACAGGTGATGGTAGTAAGCAGTTCAATATTCCACTGTCCTCACAATATCACCACAACTGTCACTGACAGCTGATGCCAGTAGAACAGCAAGGACTTCCAATATTCCACTGTCCTCACAATATCACCACAACTGTCACTGACAGGTGATGGCAGTAAGGAGTTCCAATATTCCACTGTCCTCACAGTATCACCACAACTGTCACTGACAGGTGATAGCAGTAAGACAGCAAGGAGTTCCAATATTCCACTGTCCTCACATTATCACCAAAACTGTCACTGACAGGTGATAGCAGTAGGACAGCAAGCAGGACAGCAAGCAGTTGCAATATTCCACTGTCCTCGCAATATCACCACAACTGTCACTGACAGGTGATAGTAGGACAGCAAGCAGTTGCAATATTCCACTGTCCTCACAGTATCACCACAACGGTCACTGACAGGTGATGGCAGTAAGGAGTTCCAATATTCCACTGTCCTCACAATATCACCACAACTGTCACTGACAGGTGATGGCAGTAAGGAGTTCCAATATTCCACTGTCCTCACAATATCACCACAACTGTCACTGACAGGTGATGGCAGTAAGGAGTTCCAATATTCCACTTTCCTCACAATATCACCACAACTGTCACTGACAGGTGATGGCAGTAAGGAGTTCAATATTCCACTGTCCTCACAATATTACCACAACTGTCACTGACAGGTGATGACAGTAGGACAGCAAGCAGTTCCAATATTCCACTGTCCTCACAATATCACCACAACTGTCACTGACAGCTGATGCCAGTAGGAAAGCAAGAAGTTCCAATAATCCACTCTCCTCACAATATCACCACAACTGTCACTGACTGATGGCAGTAGGACAGCAAGGAGTTCCAATATTCCACTGTCCTCACAATATCACCACAACTGTCACTGACAGCTGATGCCAGTAGAACAGCAAGGAGTTCCAATATTCCACTGCCCTCGCAATATCACCACAACTGTCACTGACAGGTGATGGCAGTAAGGAGTTCCAATATTCCACTGTCCTCACAATATCACCACAAATGTCACTGACAGGTGATGGCAGTAAGGAGTTCCAATATTCCACTGTCCTCACAATATCACCACAACTGTCACTGACAGGTGATGGCAGTAAGGAGTTCCAATATTCCACTGTCCTCACAATATAATCACAACTGTCACTGGCAGGTGATGGCAGTAAGGAGTTCCAATATATCCACTGTCCTCACAATATCACCACAACTGTCACTGACAGGTGATGGCAGTAAGGAGTTCCAATATTCCACTGTTCTCACAATATCACCACAACTGTCACTGGCAGGTGATGGCAGTAGAACAGCAAGCAGTTGAAACATTCCACTGTCCTCACAATATCACCACAACTGTCACTGACAGGTGATGGCAGTAAGGAGTTCCAATATTCCACTATCCTCACAGTATCACCACAACTGTCACTGACAGGTGATGACACTAGGACAGCAAGTAGTTCCAATATTCCACTGTCCTCACAATATCTCCACAACTGTCACTGACAGCTGATGCCAGTAGGAAAGCAAGGAGTTCCAATATTCCACTGTCTTCACAATATCACTACAACTGTCACTGACTGATGGCAGTAGGGCAGCAAGGAGTTCCAATATTCCACTGTCCTCACAATATCACCACAACTGTCACTGACAGCTGATGCCAGTAGAACAGCAAGGAGTTCCAATATTCCACTGTCCTCGCAATATCACCACAACTGTCACTGACAGGTGATGACAGTAAGGAGTTCCAATATGCCACTGTCCTCACAATATCACCACAACTGTCACTGGCAGGTGATGGCAGTAGAACAGCAAGCAGTTGAAACATTCCACTGTCCTCACAATATCACCACAACTGTCACTGACAGGTGATGGCAGTAAGGAGTTCCAATATTCCACTGTCCTCACAGTATCACCACAACTGTCACTGACAGGTGATGACAGTAGGACAGCAAGCAGTTCCAATATTCCACTGTCCTCACAATATCTCCACAACTGTCACTGACAGCTGATGCCAGTAGGAAAGCAAGGAGTTCCAATATTCCACTGTCTTCACAATATCACCACAACTGTCACTGACTGATGGCAGTAGGGCAGCAAGGAGTTCCAATATTCCACTGTCCTCACCATATCACCACAACTGTCACTGACAGCTGATGCCAGTAGAACAGCAAGGAGTTCCAATATTCCACTGTCCTCGCAATATCACCACAACTGTCACTGACAGGTGATGGCAGTAAGGAGTTCCAATATTCCACTGTCCTCACAATATCACCACAAATGTCACTGACAGGTGATGGCAGTAAGGAGTTCCAATATTCCACTGTCCTCACAATATCACCACAACTGTCACTGATAGGTGATGGCAGTAAGGAGTTCCAATATATCCACTGTCCTCACAATATCACCACAACTGTCACTGACAGGTGATGGCAGTAAGGAGTTCCAATATTCCACTGTCCTCACAATATCACCACAACTGTCACTGACAGGTGATGGCAGTAAGGAGTTCCAATATTCCACTGTCCTCACAATATCACCACAACTGTCACTGGCAGGTGATGGCAGTAGAACAGCAAGGAGTTCCAATATTTCACTGTCCTCACAATATCACCACAACTGTCACTGGCAGCTGATTTCAGTAGGACAGCAAGGTGTTCCAATATTCCACTGTCCTCACAATATCACCACAACTGTCACTGACAGCTGATTTCAGTAGGACAGCAAGGAGTTCCAATATTCCACTGTCCTCACAATATCACCACAACTGTCACTGACAGCTGATTTCAGTAGGGCAGCAAGGAGTTCCAATATTCCACTGTCCTCACAATATCACCACAACTGTCACTGACAGCTGATTTCAGTAGGACAGCAAGGAGTTCCAATATTTCACTGTCCTCACAATATCACCACAACTGTCACTGGCAGCTGATTTCAGTAGGACAGCAAGGAGTTTCAATATTCCACTGTCCTCACAATATCACCACAACTGTCACTGGCAGCTGATTTCAGTAGGACAGCAAGGAGTTCCAATATTCCACTGTCCTCACAATATCACCACAACTGTCACTGACAGCTGATTTGAGTAGGACAGCAAGGAGTTCCAATATTTCACTGTCCTCACAATATCACCACAACTGTCACTGACAGCTGATTTCAGTAGGACAGCAAGGAGTTCCAATATTTCACTGTCCTCGCAATATCACCACAACTGTCACTGACAGCTGATTTCAGTAGGACAGCAAGGAGTTCCAATATTTCACTATCCTCACAATATCACCACAACTGTCACTGACTGCTGATTTCAGTAGGACAGCAAGGAGTTCCAATATTCCACTGTCCTCACAATATCACCACAACTGTCACTGACAGGTGATGGCAGTAAGGAGTTCCAATATTCCACTGTCCTCACAATATCACCACAACTGTCACAGACAGGTGATGGCAGTAAGGAGTTCAATATTCCACTGTCCTTACAATATCACCACAACTGTCACTGGCAGGTGATGGCAGTAGAACAGCAAGGAGTTCCAATATTTCACTGTCCTCACAATATCACCATAACTGTCACTGACAGGTGATGGCAGTAAGGAGTTCCAATATTCCACTGTCCTCACAATATCACCACAAATGTCACTGACAGGTGATGGCAGTAAGGAGTTCCAATATTCCACTGTCCTCACAATATCACCACAACTGTCACTGACAGGTGATGGCAGTAAGGAGTTCCAATATTCCACTGTCCTCACAATATAATCACAACTGTCACTGGCAGGTGATGGCAGTAAGGAGTTCCAATATATCCACTGTCCTCACAATGTCACCACAACTGTCACTGACAGGTGATGGCAGTAAGGAGTTCCAATATTCCACTGTTCTCACAATATCACCACAACTGTCACTGGCAGGTGATGGCAGTAGAACAGCAAGCAGTTGAAACATTCCACTGTCCTCACAATATCACCACAACTGTCACTGACAGGTGATGGCAGTAAGGAGTTCCAATATTCCACTATCCTCACAGTATCACCACAACTGTCACTGACAGGTGATGACACTAGGACAGCAAGTAGATCCAATATTCCACTGTCCTCACAATATCTCCACAACTGTCACTGACAGCTGATGCCAGTAGGAAAGCAAGGAGTTCCAATATTCCACTGTCTTCACAATATCACTACAACTGTCACTGACTGATGGCAGTAGGGCAGCAAGGAGTTCCAATATTCCACTGTCCTCACAATATCACCACAACTGTCACTGACAGCTGATGCCAGTAGAACAGCAAGGAGTTCCAATATTCCACTGTCCTCGCAATATCACCACAACTGTCACTGACAGGTGATGACAGTAAGGAGTTCCAATATGCCACTGTCCTCACAATATCACCACAACTGTCACTGGCAGGTGATGGCAGTAGAACAGCAAGCAATTGAAACATTCCACTGTCCTCACAATATCACCACAACTGTCACTGACAGGTGATGGCAGTAAGGAGTTCCAATATTCCACTGTCCTCACAGTATCACCACAACTGTCACTGACAGGTGATGACAGTAGGACAGCAAGCAGTTCCAATATTCCACTGTCCTCACAATATCTCCACAACTGTCACTGACAGCTGATGCCAGTAGGAAAGCAAGGAGTTCCAATATTCCACTGTCTTCACAATATCACCACAACTGTCACTGACTGATGGCAGTAGGGCAGCAAGGAGTTCCAATATTCCACTGTCCTCACCATATCACCACAACTGTCACTGACAGCTGATGCCAGTAGAACAGCAAGGAGTTCCAATATTCCACTGTCCTCGCAATATCACCACAACTGTCACTGACAGGTGATGGCAGTAAGGAGTTCCAATATTCCACTGTCCTCACAATATCACCACAAATGTCACTGACAGGTGATGGCAGTAAGGAGTTCCAATATTCCACTGTCCTCACAATATCACCACAACTGTCACTGATAGGTGATGGCAGTAAGGAGTTCCAATATATCCACTGTCCTCACAATATCACCACAACTGTCACTGACAGGTGATGGCAGTAAGGAGTTCCAATATTCCACTGTCCTCACAATATCACCACAACTGTCACAGACAGGTGATGGCAGTAAGGAGTTCAATATTCCACTGTCCTTACAATATCACCACAACTGTCACTGGCAGGTGATGGCAGTAGAACAGCAAGGAGTTCCAATATTTCACTGTCCTCACAATATCACCATAACTGTCACTGACAGGTGATGGCAGTAAGGAGTTCCAATATTCCACTGTCCTCACAATATCACCACAACTGTCACTGACAGGTAATGGCAGTAAGGAGTTCCAATATTCCACTGTCCTCACAATATCACCACAACTGTCACTGACAGGTGATGGCAGTAGAACAGCAAGGAGTTCCAATATTTCACTGTCCTCACAATATCACCACAACTGTCACTGACTGCTGATTTCAGTAGGACAGCAAGGAGTTCCAATATTTCACTGTCCTCACAATATCACCACAACTGTCACTGACAGCTGATTTCAGTAGGACAGCAAGGAGTTCCAATATTTCACTGTCCTCACAATATCACCACAACTGTCACTGACTGCTGATTTCAGTAGGACAGCAAGGAGTTCCAATATTTCACTGTCCTCACAATATCACCACAACTGTCACTGACAGCTGATTTCAGTAGGACAGCAAGGAGTTCCAATATTTCACTGTCCTCACAATATCACCACAACTGTCACTGACTGCTGATTTCAGTAGGACAGCAAGGAGTTCCAATATTCCACTGTCCTCACAATATCACCACAACTGTCACTGACAGGTGATGGCAGTAAGGAGTTCCAATATTCCACTGTCCTCACAATATCACCACAACTGTCACAGACAGGTGATGGCAGTAAGGAGTTCAATATTCCACTGTCCTTACAATATCACCACAACTGTCACTGGCAGGTGATGGCAGTAGAACAGCAAGGAGTTCCAATATTTCACTGTCCTCACAATATCACCATAACTGTCACTGACAGGTGATGGCAGTAAGGAGTTCCAATATTCCACTGTCCTCACAATATCACCACAACTGTCACTGACAGGTAATGGCAGTAAGGAGTTCCAATATTCCACTGTCCTCACAATGTCACCATAACTGTCATTGACAATAAAGTGCTAGGACGTGTTTCATGAACCCTTGTTCACAACTTGAAGCTCGGGTTCTCTTCCAGCAGGATATGGAGGTTCATTAATTGCATGTTTTGTTTTGTGATTAGATCTTTACCCAAGTATCCTGTTCTCTGTATTGATTTTAAAATCTCTGCTTTTTCATCTACTTCAGGATTTTGGATCCAAAAATGTGTTGATTTGTCAATATTTTTGTGGTGATGTTGCCCCTAAATATTCTTTTAGTCTTATATTACTTTTCCTTTTTGTCTTTATCATGTGAGATTTGTCACAAGCTTTGTGCATTTTATGTGTCATATACCTGGTTTGTCCTCTGGACCTATCTTCTCTATTGAAGTTATTTGTACCTTTTGCTTTATATAAATGTGTTGCTAGTTACCTATGTACAAATAGTCTGGCTGTTAATGCACCATATGTGTTGCTCAGTTTGTCTTGTCACGCCACTTAGGCCCCACCTGCACTCATTCTTCCCTTTGTGGAACTTATAGGACCTTAGTGATTTCTTCCGGTTTATTTCTTAGTGTCTTCTAAAAGCTGTTGACATTTCTTTCCCCTAGCTTCTGTATATTTCCCATTCCTATATTATCCATAATTTTTTTTCACCCTTGTCCACCAACTTTTACTGACTCCTTCGAATGAATTATTTGATGTAATTGCTTGTGTCTTATGTTATAATCATTAAAACTCTTTTGAAAGTTTTTCTAGTTAAAGGGTTCTATCTGATTATTTGTGTGGGTGGGTTTTCTGTAAATTCTAAATTCCATGATTACATTAAAGCAAACCAAGCTCACACAAACTGCTCAACTTTCCCCTTAGCAAAAAGGAATACGACCACATGGTACAAACAAAATCTGGTGTAGGAAAAAAAGAAAAACCTTCAAATATCAGATATTTCATATTTACAACTTCCTTAAATTGAAACTTTCCCTTGTTCCAGCAAAGCACAATCATTTTGCAAGCAATTACAAAAGATTACGAATGCATAAATTGTTCAGAACAGCAAATGTACAAGAATTCCACCGTAAAATAAACGTTAATTTATTTTTTATAAGAATCCTTGAAGACCTGTGGTACTAATTCTTCCTGGTACTACAATAAACATGCATTAAAGCAAACAACACCACTTCTAGCCTATACACACATTTCTAGTCCTTACTTTACACTTCATAGCATCAACTATAAACAAAAACTGTTCTAAAAATGGGAAATTTATATTTCACCACCATAGATCACAAACAGTTTATGTTAGAGAGTTGACTTTACAGTTTACATCGCCAATACTGAATAGTCACATCCTGGATACTAGAGATCACTAGTGGTGCTATACATTTTGTTGTAGTCCAGTGAAGAGGGACCATGATCATGATGAAGGATAGATACACAGATAAGCTCTGGTCTATCATAACACTGTATACCATTTACTAGAGGTCACTAGTGGTGCTATACATTTTGTTGTAGTCCAGTGAAGAGGGACCATGATCATGATGAAGGATAGATACACAGATAAGCTCTGGTCTATCATAACACTGTATACCATTTACTAGAGGTCACTAGTGGTGCTATACATTTTGTTGTAGCCCAGTGAAGAGGGACCATGATCATGATGAAGGATAGACACACAGATAAGCTCTGGTCTATCATAGCACTGTATACCATTTACTAGAGGTCACTAGTGGTACTATACATTTTGTTACAGCCCAGTGAAGGGGGAGCATGATCATGATGAAGGATAGACACACAGATAAGCTCTGGTCTATCATAGCACTGTATACCATTTACTAGAGATCACTAGTGGTGCTATACATTTGGTTGTACCCCAGTGAAGAGGGACCATGATCATGATGAAGGATAGACACACAGATAAGCTTGGTCTATCATAGCACTGTATACCATTTACTAGAGGTCACTAGTGGTACTATACATTTTGTTGTAGCCCAGTGAAGAGGGACCATGATCATGATGGATAGACACACAGATAAGCTCTGGTCTATCATAGCACTGTATACCATTTACTAGAGGTCACTAGTGGTACTATACATTTTGTTGTAGCCCAGTGAAGAGGGACCATGATCATGATGAAGGATAGACACACAGATAAGCTCTGGTCTATCATAGCACTGTATACCATTTACTAGAGGTCACTAGTGGTGCTATACATTTTGTTGTAGCCCAGTGAAGAGGGACCATGATCATGATGAAGGATAGACACACAGATAAGCTCTGGTCTATCATAGCGCTGTATACCATTTACTAGAGGTCACTAGTGGTACTATACATTTTGTTGTAGCCCAGTGAAGAGGGACCATGATCATGATGAAGGACAGACACATAGATAAGCTCTGGTCTATCATAGCACTGTATACCATTTACTAGAGGTCACTAGTGGTACTATACATTTTGTTACAGCCCAGTGAAGGGGGAGCATGATCATGATGAAGGATAGACACACAGATAAGCTCTGGTCTATCATAGCACTGTATACCATTTACTAGAGGTCACTAGTGGTGCTATACATTTGGTTGTACCCCAGTGAAGAGGGACCATGATCATGATGAAGGATAGACACACAGATAAGCTTGGTCTATCATAGCACTGTATACCATTTACTAGAGGTCACTAGTGGTACTATACATTTTGTTGTAGCCCAGTGAAGAGGGACCATGATCATGATGGATAGACACACAGATAAGCTCTGGTCTATCATAGCACTGTATACCATTTACTAGAGGTCACTAGTGGTACTATACATTTTGTTGTAGCCCAGTGAAGAGGGACCATGATCATGATGAAGGATAGACACACAGATAAGCTCTGGTCTATCATAGCACTGTATACCATTTACTAGAGGTCACTAGTGGTACTATACATTTTGTTGTAGCCCAGTGAAGAGGGACCATGATCATGATGAAGGATAGACACACAGATAAGCTCCTGTCTATCATATCACTGTATACCATTTACTAGAGGTCACTAGTGGTACTATACATTTTGTTACAGCCCAGTGAAGGGGGAGCATGATCATGATGAAGGATAGACACATAGATAAGCTCTGGTCTATCATAGCACTGTATACCATTTACTAGAGGTCACTAGTGGTACTATACATTTTGTTGTAGCCCAGTGAAGAGGGACCATGATCATGATGAAGGATAGACACACAGATAAGCTCTGGTCTATCATAGCACTGTATACCATTTACTAGAGGTCACTAGTGGTACTATACATTTTGTTGTAGTCCAGTGAAGAGGGACCATGATCTTGATGAAGGATAGACACACAGATAAGCTCCTGTCTATCATATCACTGTATACCATTTACTAGAGGTCACTAGTGGTGCTATACATTTTGTTGTAGTCCAGTGAAGAGGGACCATGATCGTGATGAAGGATAGACACACAGATAAGCTCTGGTCTATCATAGCACTGTATAACATTTACCAGAGGTCACTAGTGGTGCTATATATTTTGTTGTAGCCCAGTGAAGGGGGAGCATGATCATGATGAAGGATAGACACACAGATAAGCTCTGGTCTATCATAGCACTGTATACCATTTACTAGAGGTCACTAGTGGTGCTATACATTTTGTTGTAGCCCAGTGAAGAGGGACCATGATCGTGATGAAGGATAGACACACAGATAAGCTCTGTTCTATCATAGCACTGTATACCATTTACTAGAGGTCACTAGTGGTGCTATACATTTTGTTACAGCCCAGTGAAGAGGGACCATGATCATGATGAAGCATAGACCCACAGATAAGCTCTGGTCTATCATAGCACTGTATACCATTTACTAGAGGTCACTAGTGGTGCTATACATTTTGTTGTAGCCCAGTGATAAGGGACCATGATCATGATGAAGGATAGACACACAGATAAGCTCTGGTCTATCATAGCACTGTATACCATTTACTAGAGGTCACTAGTGGTGCTATACATTTTGTTGTAGCCCAGTGAAGAGGGACCATGATCATTATGAAGGATAGACACACAGATAAGCTCCGACCTATCACAGCACTGTGTACCATTCAGTCGGTAATCTTAAGTTACAATATAATGCAATAGAACTTAATGCTTTGTCATGTCTGCAGTGAAAATCGTTAGACTTTCAATCTGACCATAAAGCAATGTATTCTTTGCTGTAAAGTCATAAAGGCCCTCAGCTCTTATAGATTTTGCATACAAATTGTAAAAGCTGAAAAGTATGAAATGGTCACACAATACAGAAAATAAATGCTTCACAAAATCTGCATACCACCCATGGGCTACAAAAACCATTTATAAAATATTTTTAATAATTATAACACAAGACTAGCATCCACAAGCAATGACATTAAAAAGCAACTCAATATACCAGATGTGCCCAAAGGACAAATCAGGAATATACCACATAAAATGCATAGATTGTGTGAAAGTTTGTATAGGAAAACTAAAAAGATATTTCAGTCATTGTTGTCAGAAAAATATTGATAAAAATACTTTTGAATAATGTTATATGTTGCATTCACAGTACATTCTCTATTCATTCTTGTATCTGGTTCTTGTTAACGCATATTGCACTGTATATGTAAGAAGAATGGTGTAGTTAAAGACCATGAGAAAGGAACGAAAGGTGACTTACTCCAGATAATATGTTTGCAGTGACTGGCTGATGATGGTGGCAATGGTGCTGAGTGTTGCAACATTGATAGCCCTGTTCATCAAGCGACAAGAGACACCAACCAACTTCATCCTCTTGGCGGCATTTGTAAGCTGTCTTCCTCAATAATCCATATGCCAGTGTCAAAATAATGCTTTAATGTTTTCTCACATTATATTTAGAAATTTTTATGTGTTATTTGTGAGGGTTTCAGCTTTAATTTAACAGTTAGTTTTTTGATTTATGGTTTTATTAAATAAATACGAGGGCATTTGGAAATTATCTACAATTGCATTGTTTTAAAAATACTATGGGCATGGAATGATCAACTTGTACTAGTACACCATGCAGATGGCATTGTTTGTGGAGAAAGCCATGACTATCTTGAACAAAGATGGTTTTTGTTGAAGGAAGGACTCATAAACGTTTAAGTGAATCTCCAGCACAAAAGACTGGATCGCTAGGTTTGCCAGTGGAAGCACGCAAGAATGTGAGTACTGATTGTCCGTCAACATCACGGTCTCCGACGAACATTAACGTTGGTCTGATAAGCGCTTAGCCTTTGATGAATTGTAATGGCAGACAGGCCTTGGCCACACAATCCTGTGCACCATTATTCATGACAAAGGTGTGTGCATTCCACAGGACTTAAAACATGCCCAGAAGTGTGTCATCAGCTATTGGAACTGAAGAAGAAACATCCTGCTAATGGACTGGAACAGCAGGGTGTACTGTGACATCTGATTCAACTATGTGAGGTAAAAGGCAACTGTCCGTGAGTGGATGGTTCTGTGATGCAATAATGAAGCAACGAAACTACCATTGTAAATCATTTCCGAATGCCCTCATATGTACAATATACATTTTTATAAGCAAATTCAATAATAATTACATTAAAAGAAAAAGTCCCTGTTAAATTAGCACAAGCATATCCTGCGTACTGTTTAGAGCTCTACATAGCCGCAAGCTTTCATTGCTGTTGATCTGATTCATTCAAAAACCATGCTAGTTATCTGCGAGTCATTGACAATTTGTTTTTTCTAACATTCATTTTCTCTTACCCATGAGACACAAATTTAAATTTAAAATATGTTTTACTTTCTCCAACAAGCTATTGTTACTGTTCTGTTTACTTGACATAAACTTTTGCAGAAATATTTCCTTGTAGGTAGACACAAGTTGAGTGAAGTCAAATCTTTTAAGAGATGGCTGAAACTCCGCTTTCTTTGTATGACCACGAGAAAAACGAATGCCTTCCCATTTGAAAAAAACTATCAGTATTTTAAAATTCAAACAAATCCCTCAGAACTCCAAAAACTTGCGTAGCTACGAATATTCTAGAGAAACATGTAGTATTTTAATAAAAATATTAGTTAAGACAGTTTTGAGAAAATCAAAGTTTATCAAATATTTCCCATATAAAGTAGTTTAGTGTAGGGGGGGGTTCTTGAAAATCTGTGTGTTCCATCTTTGTAAGATACAGAACTTAAATACCAAGTATGGTTTATTTAAAGGTGAGTCGGAATTGTAACACTAACATCACTTAAGTTTACTCACTTAACATGTTTCGGGAAACGGTTGTTCCCATCCTCAGAAGTTAATTCGACTGGCCCGGGTTGTTGGTGTTTCCGTTTTTTGGACTGGATCCTGTGGTGGCATCTTGTGGTGGAGAAATGTACTTCCAGAGAGGATTTGGTGGCGGCAAATCAAAATTCATTAGATTTGTGTTGTGTTTTAGAATGGTGATCTTCTCCCATGCATCTAATTCGGCTGCAAATTTGGCTGGTTTGACTAATGTAATATTGGGTTTGATGTTGTGATTAGTGATCCAAAAATGGTGTGAAACTGCAGATTTGTCCATTTGTTTGTATTTAATACATCTCATGTGCTCCTTTAGCCTAGTTTCTAAGTTTCTTTTTGTCTTACCTATGTATACTTTATTGCAATCTGAACAATTGATTTTATAGATTCCAGCTTTTTTGTCTTGTGGAATGGGGTCTTTTAACTTGTTACAAAGTAATTTCTCTATGTTAAATTTGTTCTGTGGAGCTAGGCTGATGTTATGTTTCATGAAAATCTTCTTAAATTTGTGAAAAGTTCCTGGGTGGTATGTGAATTTCTTGAACTTTAGCTCTTTATCTTGCTGGCTGAGATTTGTTGTGTTTCTGATGTGCATCTGTCGTTTGAATTTTGCAATTTTTTTGTCAATAGTTGCTTTGTTGTACCCATTATGTATTGCTGTGTCTACTATATGCTGGTATTCTAACTGGTATTCTTTTTTATTTAAGGGGGTATATACCAGTCTATGTGTTACCAAGTATGGTATTTAACCAACTTTTATTTTTGAAGTTACGATGTTTTCTCTCTCTCTCTCTCTCTCTCTCTCTCTCTCACACAACATACACACACCGTTTTCTAAAATTCACATGTGTTATATTCACATGACTTTCTGTGCCCTGTAGCACTTACTAGTGGGTATACAAATTATTCTTGCAAAAGTTTATTTTCTTATCTACTTCATTTTAATCGAGACAGTTTCAAAAGTCTCACATTACACATTTCGTTATACATACAAAGAGAACAGCGATAGTCAAATGTTTAACATCTGGACGCTATATGCTGCCTTAAAATTCCATACTGTTTCCATAACATCGCAAGAAACAGCTGAAAATCAACAGGATTTTAAAGGAATGGCTAAGTATGGAACAGTTTGAACCATTAATAATGGATATCTCAGAAATGGCTAATGCCACATGAAGGTTATTAGAAATAGACTGTGTCTTTTAAAGAGCTCTATATTTTTTATGTTGTATAAACCTTTTTGGTCCAAAAAAATATAAAATATAAAAAATGAACAGAACAGGCCATGAAAAAAGCTAGATCAGAAAAGATACTCAAAGTATACTTAATGGGGGGGGGGGGAAGAAGCATCTTTTAAAAGAAATTCTTTCAACAAATTGATTGAAAATGTAGACTTTTGTAAAGGGGTAATAAACTCTACAAACATATATCATCAATTAATAAACAAAATAATACAATTCAGCCATTAAGATATAAAGATACAGAATTAAGTGAAGAGAAAAAGATTATTGCTGCTGCGTTTACATCATTAAAAGTGCCCAAAGAATATCAAAAGATTGAAAAAAACAATAAAGCAAATATAACCAATTGAACTTCCTGCTTGACTAAAACAGATGAAATATTTTATCAGAACTTGGTTCTGCTATAAATACATCTTCAGAACATAATGCTCCTGGTCTTGATTACATTCACATTGAATTTATCAAACATTAGGGTCAAAAATGCATTACTAAATTTTTACAATCTTATTTGAGAAACTTCTTCAGTGCCTGCAAACTGGAAGAAAGCTATTACTATTCCAATCTTAAAACAAAATAAAGCACCACAAAATATTAATAATAATAGATGCATTTCATTAACTAGTAATTTGGCGAAAATTATAGAAAGAATGATTTCTACAAAATTAAATTGGTTCCTAGAATCAAACAACTTGTTATCATCATGTCAAGCAGGATTCAGGAGAAACCATTCAACAAATGAACAGCTTATCCTGCTTAGTCAAGGATTTAACAAAAATGCACATACCTTGCCTGCATCAGCTTATGACAATGTCATAAACAAACTTCAAAATTTTGGAATTAAATCAAACGTGCTTTGATGAATATCAGAATTTATAACTCAAAAGATTTTGTGCAACATGGTATGGCTCAACAATCTCCCGGTTTAAAAAGACACATCTTGGTCTACCCCAAGGTGCTGTATTAAGTGCAACTTTTTTAAAAATATATATATATATATATATATATATATATATTAAATGATTTACCAAAGCAGGTACAAATACTGAAGATCTGGTTATTTAGTGCTCTCAAAAGCATGATAAATTTAAAAAAATAGAATCATTAGTACAAGGATCATTAAACAAGCTTAAGTCCTGGTGTTCAAACAATGTAAACATAGATAAAAGCAGCTTCCAACTTTTATCATTACAAAGGAAACCAGTTGATATCCGTCTATCATATGGAAACATTAACTTATTGAGAATCGATACCATGGAGTGATTTTTGACAATAAACTAACTTGGCAAAAGCAACTGATAGGTTCAAAAGGTTGTTCTAAGAGAACTTAAAACTTGTACATTAAACCCATTTTAAAATATTGTGGTGAAGTGCTTACAACTTCAACATCCATCTTCAAACAGAAAAATCCTTGAACAAACTCAGTACCATTAAATCTACTCCAATTGAAGCTTTATTAGCTGTTTCATCCAACAAACCCTCAGGGTAGAGGGCCCTTGTAACTTATGAGAAGAAATGTTATAGCTACGAGAATTCTACACAAAATATGAACTTATACAGACAGTCAAGAATCTGAAACAGAAAATTTTCCATCTTGTTATAATCCAATTAATAAAATTGTAGTTGAGTATCAACTTCATGTAAATGAAATATTCAATAAAAATGATGTTCAAGTCAAAGCCTTTGCCCTTGAAACCCTCAATACAATATACCCACTAGTAACTGGATCGTGAAGAAGGAGCTGGTGCATTTTGCCAATTCTTTTCCTTTTATAAAAAAGTGCGGAAATAAACAACCAATTTTGATGGTGAAATATATACATCACTCCAATGTTTATTTCCATGGTTACATAAATGCAAAAACATAGTTATTCACCTGATTCTAAAGCTGTTGGTTCTGCTAATCAGCCCAAAATGATAACATGATGTGAAGAAACAGATACAGAACCTAAATAAAAGTATAGTCTTACACACTGCGTGTTTTTGGAAATGAAATGGGTCAACTAAAATCAACTTTCTGATAAAACAAAGTTTCATATGAATCATAAAAACAAAAATAATCTCTGAATGTAACCAACAGATAACACTTCAAAATGAACAGCCAAAGTAAAAGAAAATTTTAAGTGATCAATCAAATTTACAAAATTGGAATAATAGTAACATTTCCAAATTGTTTATTGTGCTGCAAGCAAGAAGACTCTCTTGTGGCTTTTGAAAATGTAACATCAAAATATTGGGAAACAAGAAGGAGAATCATTTCATTATTAACCCCTGACCATTAGACACACATTTTTGTGTAGCAGATTCTATCACTTAACGTTTACCAGTTATACAACATTCCTTCCAGATGAAGAGGGTGTTACAGGTTATTCCCAGGAAATTCAAGGTATACATTTTATTTCCCATTTAAATATCTTTAGTGTATGGTATTTTAATCCAAATTGTTCAAGATATTAGAACGTTCAAAATTTCGAAAAATGTTTTATGTAAAGGGTAGTTAGAGGTGGGGGGATTTTCTTAAACATCTTCCTGTAGCATCTTTGAAAGATGCTGAATGTAAATACTAAGTTGGGTATTTATCTGACTTTTTGTTTTTCAGTTATCGTGTTCTCTCTCATACACACACAGACTTTTTTCTAAATATCTGATGTATTACATTCAAATAACTTTCTCTACCCTCTATTCTTTATTAGTCGGTATACATACTATTTTTACGAAAGTTTATTTTTCTACCTACTTCATTTTACTTGAGGTAAACTGTTACAGAAACAGCTACATTACACATTTCGTTATAGATACAAGCGATAGTCAAATGTTTAACAACTGAACGCTATATGCTGGCCCTAAAATTCCTTACTGTTCCCAAGACTTCGTGAGAAACAACTGAAAGTCAACACAACTGAAAGAATAACAAAAGTGTTGAAAAAATAAGCATTTATAGCAAATATCTTGGAAATAGCTGGTATCGTCAAAAGAAGTTATTTGAAATAAATTGTATGTTTTAAAGTGATCTATATTTTTTGTGTAGTATTTACATTTTCATGTAACAAGATTATACAAAATTCCTTCCAAATGAATTCACAGGCTCCAAAAAATTCAACATATAAAATATCTTTAGTGGTACTTTAATCAAAATGTTTGAGCCATTTCTTATAAAATTAAAAATTTCAAAAAATGTAAAAGGTGGGGGATAATTCTTCAAAAACTTTGTGTCACATCTTTGGAAGGTACCAAACCTAAATACGAAATTTGATATTATTCAACTTTTCGTTTTTAAGTTATGGTGTTCACAGACACGCAGGCACACATAGATCTTTTTCTAAAAATGCTGTTTTTTGGATTCAGGGGGCTTCAAAATATGTATTTTTTGTGAAATCTTGGTATCAAATTTTTGTGTGGAATGTAATACCTTCTCTACCTACTAGGTGCATGGTACAGAAAGTAAAAACGCTTTTATTTGAAGTTTTTGGGTGGACTACAATACTTGCTGTAAGTACGTAGTAACGAAACAGTCAACTAGCCCCCTCATCATGAACAGGAAGTTTTACTGTACATCTTTTGAAAAAGGTTTTTAATGTGATGTTTTCCAGACTGCAGTCGAGGCATACAGTGTTGGCGTAGTGGTGACTTACTACGATCAGGTGCTTGTGTTGCAAGCATTGATCCTGACGGTTACGGTTGTCATGGGACTCTCTGTGTACACATTCCAGACCAGACGAGACTTCTCGGCCATGGGCTTTGGGTAAGCCAACATGTGATACTATAGAATTGCATGTTCAGAAGGTTGGTAGTGCATTCTTGCCACATACCAAAAATTCAGATATTATTAAACCTAAATAACATAATTTACAAATTACTGAGTCATTTCTGTTACACGACTTGACTTACACTTTTAAAATTCACACATGTTTTTAGAGCTATCATTCTCATCTTCAGCAGGAGGTTGGTGTCGCAAGTAGGCGTGATGAATCTGCTGATACTATCCATTGGCAGAATTTTGAAATTCATGATTTGGTGACATAGATTTTCTCCCAAGTGGCTACTTCTAGTGGACAGCTGGCATGTTGTATTTCATGATTTAAGATTCAGAAATGTGTGGCAATTTGAGAATTTATTCTACTGTTGTATTTAATATGCTGAAGGTGTTCATTATTGTGCATCTTGAGGTTCATTTTTTTCTTTGTTTTACCTATGTATACTTTATTTGTAGCTTTGTGGTATCTGTTCTTTTGTTGAGACTTTCAGTAGGTTCCTTAGGTTATATTTGTTGTAAGGGGCTTGCTGTCTCTCAGAGTTTCCAGGGTACGTAGTAGAGTTGTGTGTTTTTGTCAATTAACTCTGGATTCAACGATAACTGATGGTATTCTTCTTCGTCCATTGCATCGTGATGAAATTAAGGGCTGTAGCTATTGTTTTTTTATGTAGTTATCAGTGTGGGTTGGTTTTCTGAAAACGCCGAAAGAGAGTTTGTTGTTGTGGCTTGTGATGTTCACATCTAAAGATGTTGTTGTTCACCAATGGCATCGGGAATTAATTGATCTGCATCATTTTCCCTCTGGCTTCCCAATATAAAGTCTGTAAGTTATCACCTTTAAGGCCTTTGCATTTCGTGAAATGCTGTTTGTTCAGGATGACATCTTCTTCACAGACAGTGTACTTTGGTGTAGGTAGGCATCATATCGTGTAGAGATGTTCTGTGATGCAATTGTGGCCAGTTGCCATTTTAAATAAGGCCACTACAGTCATTTTTTGTATATCAACATTCCTGTAATCTTTATCTTTTAATTTATACATCTAAAAATGTGAGGCAATCATCTTGCTCCACTTCTAGGGTGAAGTTTATGTTTCGATCTTTATGCAGGTGTATCTTTATTGGTGTCATATATTTCGGGATGTGTTCCTGACACCAAAACAGTTTAAAAAAGTTCATATGAACACGGGTGTGAAAATCAGAGTTACAACACAAAATCGAAAGATACAAAAATGGCTCGAAGTGGCTTCCTCTTGCTTCAATGCATGCAATAAGCCTGCTTTCCATGCTCTGGCGTACTCTGTTGAAAATTCCTGGCGTGTTTCGTATTTGGTCAAATCCAGTTTGGATACGTTCTCTCACAACGTCAACATCAGGTACAGAAGTCGCATAAACCAAGGACTTCGAATGCCCCCAGACGAAGTAATCCATTGGATTCAAATCAAGCGATCGAGCAGGCCATGCAATGGCTCCCCCTCAAACAATCCATATTTGCAGAAATCAATCATTCAAAAACTTATGAACTATCATACTGAAATGAGCTGGAGCACCATCGTGTAAAAACCACATTCGTTGAATGATGTCCAGAGGCACATTATCAGTTAAGTGATGCAACTCATTTCTGTGAAACTGGAGATACGTTTGTCCATTCAGATGCGGAGGGAAGAAGTAGGAACAATAAGGTGATCATGAATGATTCCACCCCGAACATTGAGAGAGAACCTCTGTTGATGGTTGTCCTGTCGTACTTCGTTAGGATTTTCAAATACCCAGTTACAAGTGTTATGGAAATTGAAGATGCCAGCCTCATCCGTGAATAAGATACAGGCTAGAAAATTGATGAACACAGCGCACTGCTGTAACATGCGTTGATAGAAACGTCTTCTTGGCTCAAAGTCCGCCTCATTTAATCCTTGCACACGTTGAAGGTGATACGGGTACAGAATTCTCCAGATAGTCATAGACTAACTCTTTCCCTTACAGTCATACATCTTGTGCTTTGTGATGGGTCTGCATCCACAGCCTTGTACCGCTCTTGGTCTCCCAACATCCCTAGTACTCCTCTCAAATGTGCCATTCTCTCTCAAGCGTTGGTGAATTCGTGTGAATGTTCTTGCACACGGTAACAGCCTGTCAGGGTACCTTTCTGCATAAAGATCACGTGCTCCTGCTGCACGGCCATACATATCCGTCTGTTCACTCATGGAATACATCTTCTTTGACCTATAACAACGAAACAATTGATTTTCAGACCCATGTACATATGAACTTTTTGTACTGTCTTGATGTCAGGAACACGTCCCCCAAATATATGACACCAATAAACATACACCTGTATTTAGCAGCATTAAGGCATCTTTGAGCAAGCTTCTTGGGTACTGTTACAAAAATATTGTTACACAGGATAGTATCAGCAGATTGCGACACCAACCCCACAGATGCCACCATCTTGAGACCTACCTCTGGACCCAGTCCTCACCACCACTCGACCTTCAGCTGAGGACAAGCTCTTGAAAATGTCTAAATTTTAAAAGTGTAAGCGAAGTCATATGGTAGAATCGACTCAAGTAATTTGTAAATTATTATAAGCTTCCTTCAGTTTGAAATCAATAAATAACATAAGTTTATAAACACAATGTTTTGTGTACATAAACCAGTTACCATGAGAAGCAGTATAGGTAGCTCCTTCACAAAACAGGTTTGTGTACTGCAACATTTTACTGATGTTTTAATTATTATTAACACTGCAGAAAAAGCAGTCTCAGTACCAGTTTCTATAAAACGTGAATGACATGTGAGTTGCACAGAGATGACATGAGGACATGGAGGGGAGAGAGTTTAAAAGTGGGACAGAAAATAAGAATCCCCACATTTAACCTCCATGCTGTCAGGGTAGCATGTCTGCCTTACATTCAAGAGATCCTGAGTTTGAATTTCAATTTGAATAAAGTTTGTTTTTCTGCGGGTTTTACCGTAATGACAAATTCACATATATATATAAGATGCACCAGACCATCTGTAACAGTATTTATTTCAGAAAACATGGGATTTAAAATTCTGAGACAAAAATATTTATACCTAAAGCCACTCTTTTAAAGTTCTGTCAACATTCAGTTGTTTCTCGCGATGTCATGGAAACAATATGGAATTTTAAGGCCAGCATGTAGTGTCCAGTTCTTAAACATTTGACTGTCGCTGTTCTGTTTGTATCTATAACAAAATGTGTAGTGTAGCTATTTCTGCATTAAACATTTTGCACAGTATCTAACATTAGATGAAACGTCAAACCACTATGATTGAGAATTAACAGCTATAAAAGCAGCATTACAGAACATTTTATATAGACCATACATAAAACAAAAAATAGTCATCTTATCAGATTCAAAATCAGCCATAGATTACAATAGTAAATTACAATAATAAAACAACAAGAAATATTAAAGAAATAAGAAGTCTAATTAAACCAGTTGAAACTAGAAATCATGTCACTCTACAATGGATCTCAGTTTATGTCGGACTTTTGGGCAATGAACATGCGGTTCAATCAGCAAAGAAAGGTGCAATACAACAAATAAAACCTGTAGGACAAATAGAAATAAATAAACAATTAAACAAAATTTCAAGAGACAACAGAGACTTGATGAAGAAGATAAATTAAAAGATAAAAATTATAAGAATATTAAAGATAGAGTTGATGTACAAAAAATGCCAAGGAAGACTGCAAAGGCCTTATTTAGGATGGCAACTGGCCACGGTTGCCTCGCAGAACATTTCTATAAGAGACGATGCCTTCCTACACCCAAGTGCACTCTCTGTGAAGAAGATGTCATCCTGAACAAACAGCATGTCGCCAAATGCAAAGACCTTAAAAGTGATAACTTACAGACTTTATATTGGGAAGAACTTAGAGAAAAATAATGCAGATCAATTAATCCTCAGTGCCATTGGTGAACAACAACAAGAACAACTATTTCTGCAAAGGTTTATCTGTATTAAAATGTAGTAGATAGAGAAATAAACTTTTGTAAGAATAATTTGTATATGCACTAATAAGCAATAGAAGGTACAGAAAGTCATGTGAATGTAACACAGAATATTTTTTTTTTAATAGTAATGTAAGACTTCTTACTAAGTTTAATACTACAGCCCAAATGTACTACATAATAGTATACAGTATTATGATAAAGCTCCCCCTTCACTGGACTGCAACACTTGTGACCTCTAGTAGCATGAATTGTAAAGTCAACTCCCTTATTTACATTTTATGACTGCAGTACGTCAGTTACCCATTTTTTGTGATTATAGTTGATGTTATGAAGCATAAAATATGGACTAGGAAGAGTGTTCCGTGCTTTAATGTGGTACTACCACGTCTTCTAGGATTCTTATAAAACAGAATTCCCATTTATTTTATATGCAGATTTTTACATTTACTGTACTGAAATTTCATGGCATTGCAAAATTATTACACTTTGCTAGATGAGGGAAAGTTTTAGGAAGTGTGGACAATCAAGAATTGTTTTTGCAACAATAAAAACTAACAAAGTCTCCATTAATGAGTCTTTGTGTTGCAACCTTGGAAGATGCTCAAATCAAATATTTAGTTTAGTATATTCAAGCTTGTTTTTGAGTAATGCTATTCACATGCCCATACTCCCTACCTGTATTTCCAGTGAAATATTATCAAGTTTTTGGGTCACTCTGAAAGTTGTGAGAATGGTAATGTGTAACGTCAGCAGTTCTGTGCATGCAGGTGTTTGGATGGATCTCAAGCAACAACATTTCCATGCTATCATTTTAAAGTTGGTTTAGAACAGGGACGGATTCCCTCAAAGACATAGGCAAGTTGCAGGAAGATGATATCAGACTCAAGTACACCTGAATCAGCAGGAGGAAACTGTGCAGTCCCCCACCACCTCACAAACAGGCACATGTGCAATGGTGCTAGGGGAAGATCCAAAAACATATTTAACATACCAGTATGATCCAGAACAGTCATCTAGGATCCCCCAACAAAACATGATTTGTTGGTTTTGCTTGAGAGTTACTGCCAGATATTCTGTCACAAGTTTACAATGCACTGAGAACAGAGTTCCGTAAGTGTGGTCTGCGTGCAATTTTGTTGCACTACTACGACAATGCCTCTGCACTAGAAACAAACCAATTTCTGCAGGAGTCAAATATTTGTCCCATCCTCCATACAGTTCAGATCTGGCCCCAGCAATTTGAAGCTGCTTACGAAGAATGTATTTGTACTCTCTCTGCATTTGAAAGGATGGGATGCACGTATGAGATCTAAACTTTAAAAATGTTATTGCATTCATTGTGAAAACTTTAGGTAAGATTTGTGCAGTCCAATCTATATGAACATTACTGTTTATGTGCAGGCTATTTACTGCAATAACGTGCCTTGTGATGGTCAGTCTGCTGCAGCTATTCATCAACAGCACAGCCCTGGAGCTGGCAATCTCGTGGGGAGGAGCTGTGCTTTTCTGCTTCTTCATTATTTACGACACTCAGGTGAGACACTCACTATTGCACCCTTCCTCACTTGCAGCATTCAGTCTTGGTTTACCAACATTGTTAGCAAAAACTTTGCTGCTTCATTTTCAAAATGAACGTAAAATCATTGCGCACAGTGAAGGAAATAATTAGCCTCTTAACCCAAGTATACTCAGGCTGTCTTTTTGAGCAGCATCTAATAATAATAATAATAATAATAATAATAATAATAATAATAATAATAATAATAATAATAATAATAATAATAATAATAATAATAATAATAATAATAATAATAATAATGCATTTTACTGTTATTGAGCTTAGTTGGCAATAGACGTCAGATAACCACAAGGCTATGTACATCAGGTGATACAATAATTGGTTACAACGATATAATAAATACATATAGTCATAGAGAACACTGAAAAATGGCAACATTAATGATTCTTGGATATAAATGTATATTGGTCATTCAATTAAAAAGTGAATGCTATGACGACTGAAAAATATACAATAGTACCAACTGATTTAAATTAAAAGCAAAGCATTTAGTAAAACTAGAATTTGTTTTCAAAGCGCTCCTGTATGGAACAATAAGCAATCTGTCATAAAGTGTACATTTAGAACTTGTATATGGTAACTGAATTAAATCAGTTGGTAATGATGTTTTAAGTAACACTTCATGACTGATTTGGACAGTCTGTGATATCAATTTGGTTGTTATTCCTGGTATATTGCTAGTCGGATAAGTTATTCTTTAAAGACACAAGGACCGTATAAATGTACACTTAGTGTAATAAAAATGCCTTACAGTGTGCCAACTTATCAGAATCTGACATGATACGAATAATCTTTTTCTATAATGGTAGGATCTTATTAATATGACTGCTGTTACCCCAAAGTGATATTTGTATCTGTGTTTTAAGTTTTCTTATTAGAAGTACCATGAAAGTCCACCACTATACACTGGCCTATCCCTTAAACTAAACTTCTTTTCCTTTAGCAAGAAACCATATATTTGCTTCTACTATTGCTTTGAGGTTACACAGTGAGAAAAATGCCATTGTCTCTATATAACACCATATATGTGTTTATAAAGGCAAATCATTTTAAAAGGCCAAATTTACGTATCTCGTTTTTGTGCTAGTTCCATGATACATCCTCTAGATTTCGCTGTAATCTCTAGTCTAGCTGTAAGTTCTGTTACAAAGTTTTTTATGGTGGCAACAATGTATTTGACTATGGCAGAGACATGTATTCTGTGCTAAATGCGCATATTATTGAAAATGACCCCCTTTTGCCCTGAAAGTGTATCGGGCCATTCATCAATATGAGCACGCTCTACTGACTCAATATTGGGGTGCCTTTTCTTACAAGCAACAACTGTAGAACATTTTCCTCAAGCCTTATGGGCTGGTGTTGATCACAACCATTGTCTATTGGCAGAAGTGCATCTTTGTGCTGAGGGCTGCCCACAAGCTTCTTCACAAGTCCTGGTGTTCATTCTGGCGCTTGAACATTTTTCTGTGCCTCTTATTTACCTAACAGTCAAGTAGTCAACTCTCTCTGGTGCTAAGAAATGTGCAGTAGTACCCCAGCCTGGTCCTCAACAGTTTCATTAAAGTGCTCAATGGTGTGGTACACAAACATTCAGGTGACTAAACCTTTAACCAGCGTGTTCGGTTGAAGTCAACAAAGTAGAAGGCAGAGTTTAGTAGTTCCTGATCGCACCTGGTACAGTACCTATCAAAAGTTTGTAGCACATATTTCTGCTGACAGTTGTATTCCCTTTTTGCATCTTTATTGACTCTAGAGGTCTCTCACAGTTTTTCGTGTATTTTCTTGCATTTTATGAAAATTTCTTAGCGGCCAGTATTCACTTTCTTATATGTAAATTCAGAAAAAAACAGAGTTCAAACACGGTTTTAATGTAGGGGATTTCACAGATCAAAATGCCCATTGTTAAGCTGTTAAAAACTAGTTTCATTATTGTATGTGACTGAATATTTCATTTTGAGAATAAAAACCCCCTGATGTGTTACCCCCCCTCCCCCCACCCTGTCATTTGGCATACATACAGAGTAACAGTTTCAATCCAAAATCTCATCAACACTCCATTTTCAACAGCCTTGCCCACCTTCCCTCAGCAAAGATGAATACAACTACAAACTCCACATAGCAGAATTAAATACCTACAACACATATATAGTCCACGGCAAAGTAAAAAAGTTCCAGAAACAACCATCTGTATGCAGGAACCAAAACAACAATTCATAAAATTCACATACCATCCTCAGTTAATCACAAACTTAATAAAATCTTCAAAAAATTCAGCATATGATTGGCAACACACAATTCAGAGCCTACTAAATTCCACAAGAAGAAAAATCTGGCTTCTACCTAATTAACTGTGAAAATTGTGACTTGGTGTATGTTGGTAAAACAAAACCAAGTATTGAACAATAAACTGATGAACAAATCTGCCATAGCAAACTACAACATCAACCCCAAAGTCAGATTCCTGAAATGCTCCACCAATCGAACAGAAGTAAAAGTTTGGGAAAACATGCGCATGAAAATGGTAATGAACTTTACTCAACAATGTAAACAGCTTCATCACAGACACACCAGATGACACCACCTACACCTATGGACCCGAATTCCTGTCATGCTCAGTTGCAAAAAAGCTGAAGATGAAAGCAAACAGTGCTTTCAAAACATGTTCGAAGTTTTAGTGTATCCACCAACTTAGGATTCAATTAAATTATTGTTTTGCTTTATGTGTCTAACTTCTGAATAACACTTCAGTTATTCTGTGCCAATATTGCAATGCTCCCTGTCTGTACAAATGGAAGGGGTAATCCTGCAGAACATGCTATGTTTCCAACCAGCAACCACTTGACCTCTATATTCATATTCATTTATTTTATCCTGAAGATCACGTATACATGATATGAAACCGTCCTGCAGAACATGCTATGTTTCCAACCAGCAACCACTTGACCTCTATATTCATATTCATTTATTTTATCCTGAAGATCACGTATACATGATATGAAACCGTCAAGGTTTACAATACCAAAGTTAATACAATAGAAATAACAAAAAAAGGTTTACAAACATTAAAAGTGATAACTTACAGACTTTATACTGGGAAGCCAGAGGGAAAATGATGCAGATCAATTAATCCCCAATGCCATTTGTGAACAACATTTCCTAGAATGAAACGTTACAAATTTATAAACACCTACTCCCCCCTCTGTCTCTCTCTAAAGTATTTATAATATATAAATCTATCTGTTTACATACTCCAAAGCCAAATAAAATGCATATACTAATAGATATAATTTAAGCTTTTTTTGAACAGATTTACATTTTCTATGTTCTTTATGCAAGTGGGTAACTTTATTCCATTATGATAAGCACTGTTTTTTGGACATGTAAATTTTGTTTCTGCCTTGCACTATGAGAGTCAATCTCTTCATCATCTGGTAGCTCATGTCTTATTACTCGGGTATGATATATAACTTCTAATATGTACATGCTTGCTACACTCATGACCATTCTCTGCAAGATGGTCTACTAGATTCACTAGTGATTATTCTTATAGCTCTCTTTTGAAAACAATAAAATTTTTCTGATTCTGCAGAGGCCCCCCAGAACATTATTCCATACCTTATATGAGTATGGCATGAAAGTTAATAGCAATGAATTTGTATGTGTTTATTATCAATAGATTCATATCGTCAGCACTTGGGACTCCTGCACACACATTTACATAAAGTAGGAAAAGAAATGGCCCCTGTATCTTTTTATACTGCGATGTTCAGATTGCTGATTTGTGTTTGTTGTGATGTGAACCAAGTATTGGCTATTGCCTGTCATCCTCCATGATGTAATGGTTACCATGCTAACTCTAGTTCTCGAGGTTGCAGGTTCCAACCGGGCGGAGGGCAATGAATTTGTATGTGTTTATTATCAGTAGATTCATATCGTCAGCACTTGAGACTCCTGCACACACATTTACATAAAGTAGGAAAAGAAATGACCCCTGTATCTTTTTATACTGCGATGTTCAGATTGCTGATTTGTGTTTGTTGTGATGTGAACCAAGTATTGGCTATTGCCTGTCATCCTCCATGATGTAATGGTTACCATGCTAACTCTAGTTCCCGAGGTTGCAGGTTCCAACCGGGCGGAGGGCAATGGATTTGTATGTGTTTATTATCAGTAGATTCATATCGTCAGCACTTGAGACTCGTGCACACACATTTACATAAAGTAGGAAAAGAAATGGCCCCTGTATCTTTTTATACTGCGATGTTCAGATTGCTGATTTGTGTTTGTTGTGATGTGAACCAAGTATTGGCTATTGCCTGTCATCCTCCATGATGTAATGGTTACCATGCTAACTCTAGTTCCCGAGGTTGCAGGTTCCAACCGGGCGGAGGGCAATGGATTTTTTTTGGCCGTAAAAATCCTTAGTATGGCTTCCTTTGGAAGGGAAGTAAAGCCAGTGTTCCCGTGTCGTAGATTTACGGCACGTAAAAGAACCTCAAGTCTGTAAAGACGCATCTGAGCAAAATTGCTGGTCTTTCACGCCCAATATAGAATGGGACACTAAGGACCACAGCAGTTGAACAGCGTCCATAAATAAATAAACAAAAAAAAAAAGTACTGCATCCTCTAATTTACCCAGTAGTATATTACGATCTATCACATCATATGCCTTGGTTAAATCCAAAAATAAACCTTTTTCTTCTTTGGCGTTAATAATTGTTTCCACTAGGGAGTAAACTGCTGATTCATTTGTCTAAAACCATGCTGTGCCTCTGTGAGAACTTTATTTTTCTCTAAAAAATTAACTATTCTAATGAACATTAGATTTTTCAAAATCTCTGAGAATGCTGATAACATAGATACGGGTCTGAAATTTTGCATCTTGTCTTGAGGCCCTTTTTTGTGAAGCTGCTTTTAATTTTTCTGCGAATACGCCTGTCTCAAAAGATGAGCCATAAACATTTATTAATGGTTTTCTATGCAATCCTTGATTACTAAATCAGGAATATCATCTATACCTGCTGATAGCTTGTTTTTCAGAGTAATTATTAGTTCTGTTTCGTTTATGGGTTTAATAAATACTTAATTCACACATTCCTTAGCGTTACAGTTTTCCCTTATTGCACCATATTTATCACTTACTAATTTATTTGCAACTTCAACAAAATAGTTCAGCTATTTGATTTTTTTAACTTCATGCACCAGTTCGAATTTACTTACACTTGCATTTCTTTTTCCAGTTTGCTTATTAATTATTTGCTACATTGCCTTACTTTTGTTTGTTGCCATTTGAATGTGTTTATCATTTTGTAGCTTTTTTGCATCCCTAATGACCTTTTTATATTTCTCTATATAATTTAAGGTTTCCCTTGACACATTCCCATTTTTTTTCAATGTGTACAAGAACTTTAATCCTCTGAGGACACTCGTATCCCTTTATGGTGTTTATTTTTTAGACTAACCTGTTTTAATGGAAATGCTATATTAAAATTGTGACAGACTGCTTCTATATAAACCTTATCCCAATTTTCCTTGCTTAATAGGTATTTAAATTGCCTCAGATATCGTCATTGAAACGCCTTTTACTGCTTTTTATTCTGCCTTTACTCCGTGATTGACTTGATCTGAGATACCTGGCTCATCATAAACCACAATGGTAGCTATCACATCAACAAGTGTTTCTGAGTTTTTTGATGTTCTGGTTGGAATTTGCACATTTTGATCATGTTAAATACCGTAAATAAGTTTTCTATTTCCATGCTTTTATGTTGCATTAAGTGTTGCATTCCAGTCCACACATATCACAACATTTTTATTAACTTTTCAAGCAGCTCATCTACATTTTTTATGAATATATTAAAGTCACCATCAAGTGTCGTGCGATTACTGTTTGGATAGAGTTAGTTCAGTTACAGAGAGTTCAAAATGTTTTTCTACACTTGTGTAATGCAATTCTTTTACATCTTTAGCTTCCAAACAATTCCTGATCCTCCATGCATGCTTTTGTCCCTAACAAATATTGATGATAGTTTAAAGTTATCTATTTTTACACAATTTACATGTTGACTATTGAACAGTGTTCTGTAAGACATAGTACCTCTAACTCTGTCACTTTATTATTTAAGTGGCAGATTTTTAAGTAATGTTTTATACCGGTATTACATACCTTTTTTTCCTGCTAGGAGCTGCAAAGGCTCTGTATTAGC
Source organism: Deroplatys truncata (assembly GCA_030765065.1). Taxonomy (NCBI): domain Eukaryota; kingdom Metazoa; phylum Arthropoda; class Insecta; order Mantodea; family Mantidae; genus Deroplatys; species Deroplatys truncata. The sequence continues at coordinate 212,274,671 of CM060980.1, read as the reverse complement.
TGCTTTACCTTCAGTGTGAGCCATACCTTCATCCTGACGCAGGATATCATTACCACCGCTCTCTACAAAGTCTAGCAAACTTACTTACACCCCTTCATTACCATCCACAAAGGTACATATCCATTCTGGCACTGAGTTCATAGCGATCGTCTTCATCCCTGCAGCGTAAAATAGCACTTACACAGATCCTGGCTTGCGGAAAGAGTTCCTTTGTAGTTTTCACCAGTTGCGGCATTTTTAGCATGATATCAGGCAAACCTGCACCATGCCTGCATGCATAGAGCTTCTTTTCTTATATAAAACAAGACTGTTTAGATTACAACAAAACCAAGAGAAACATGAGCACAAGACTAGAAGAACACTTCTGGGAAGAGAATCACAATGTATAACAAAAAATTAAGTTGCCAAAATTAGTACATAACCCTGTAGAACTGAGCTTATGGGAAAGAATATTTATCAAAAGCATAAAATAATGAAGTTTGAAAATCCAGCAAATATACTTTCATCTCGAAGTTCACCAACCAGATACCTGGGAAAGAAGTAGAAGTTGACCAGCAGCTAAGAACATTCTGACTTTGTTCAGCTTCTTTTTTAATTGTCACTTCACTCAGGAGTCAAACACAAGGTCACCAGCTTGCTCGGAGAACACACTTGGTGCTGCAGGGGAAACCCGCTCTCACTGACCGATGTAACTCAACAACTGCTTGCTTATATTGGCAGTGGAATGTTCCACAGAACATTCTACAACAATTTTGACAGACGTTCTGGAGGAAGAAACTTCCAGTCACCCAGTGAGTGGTACTTATCACTGTTTATTCTGACCACCTGGCACCTTGGGCCATAGACACTAGCGTTACAATATGTACGTCTTCAAAAAATGTCCCTACAGTGGACCAATATGAGTGCTTAATGTTGATCATTTACTTGTCAAAATGTTAAATAGAATGCATATTTTGAATTTTCTGGGAATAGCTTGTAAAGCTCTCTTCATTCGAAAGGAGTTTTGTTGTATAACTAGTAAACGTTAAGCGATGGACCAAAACGTAATACACAAACAATGTAGATCTGTTTAAAACACACAATTTATTTCATGTAATGTTTTTATGGCATAAGCCATTTCTGAGATATCTGTTATTAATCGTTCAAGTTGTTTAATCCTTGCCATTCTTTATACATCCTGTCAACATTCAGTTGTTTATCGCGATGTCATGGAAACAGTATGGAAGGCCAGCATTTAGCGTCCAGTTTTTAAACATTTGACTATCACTGTTCTCTATAACGAAATGTGTAATGTAGCTGTTTCTGTAAAGATTTATCTCCATTAAAATGTAGTAGATAGGAAAATAAACTTTAGTAAGAATAATTTGTATACCAACTAATAAACAAGAGGGAAACTCATGTTAACACATAAGCTAAAAAACTGCCGAGAGTAAGCTGTTTCTGTTGTTACAGATGTTGATGCAGAAGCTGTCTCCAGAAGAATACATCCTGGCAACCATTAACCTGTACCTCGACATCATCAACTTGTTTCTGTACATACTGCGGATTCTGGAGGCCTCTAGAAGGCATTGACATTGCACCACAGTATTACAAATGTTCATTAACAGGACAATTTTCTGTTACGTTAAAATTTGCACATAACTATAGCACTAATAACTACAGCCATACAAAAAACAAAGTATTGTAACTCAATGTAAAATATAATTTTAAAGCTGTAATAAATTTTGAAACGCTAAGTTACTACAGTGTTTTCATGTTGCACTTATTTTTTTAATTGCTTAAGATGAGATTAAAAATGATATGATCCATTATTTGACAGACTGTTTAAGATATTACATGATGTAGATGCATTCTGGTACAGTGAGGTCACGACTGGCTATATGCGCAGCACACCTTACTGCAGTGTGCAACTAGTGGCACATGACACATTCAAAGTTATTTTATCAGCTGCACTTCAGTCGTTGCTTTTTGTTCATCGTGTAAAGAGAGTTAAAAGTTTATTCAAGACATCTGTGTTGTGTGTGATTTGCTTAAGAGCGTAATGTCTTGTTATTAGCCTACTGACAAATTGACGCTTGAATAACAAATTTTTATGTATGATACATACATAAAAACTGAATCATGTAAACAGTTTCAGGTAGAGAAACATTAGACGTGTGGTTAATAAGTTTAGGATGATGGGATCAGTAAACGCTAAACCTAAGAAGTGAAAACAATGTTCTAATGGAGGAAACAATTGTTAAAATTGGTGTATCTATTTGTTGGGAACCTTAAAGTTTATAGGGACAATCGCCACACCATCGACGAATTTATGATTATTTATGGTAATCAGTAAGCAATTTGTTTTGTTCTCCTCCGCTCACATAATTGTTGTTTACTTGTGTTTCAAGAATTCTATCTTCCATTTCATTTTATACGTCAACAAAGAAAACACTGTAAACAACCAGGAAAGCTTCTGTATGTCGCTATGACATCTTTTGTTGGCTAAGAAGAAAATAAAATGAAATATAATTATAATGCTAGGATTGCATAAAACATTGCATGCTACACGTGTATATACTGTATGTCAAAATTAGCACTAACAGCGGATAGTTCAAGCGTCTAAATCCGACTGGAAATGCGTTTAAAATATAATGTTGTACCAGTTCAAATAACTATTAATGCCATTCATGTGTAAAAATTACGTGATCGACCACTAGTGCCATCCAAAGTTGCGCAAGCCAGCCTCGCTCCATCATGGCAATAACAGACGATTATTTGCAACTGCAGAGTTTTACAGATAAATGACCTTGATGGGTGGTAGAACTGGCACATCATTGAAAATTAACAAATCTAAAGACCTGCAGAAACAATACTGTATGACAAACAGATCCACATAGCCAAGGTCTTATTCGACAAAAAACAACCAACATTTGCTTGTTCTGTCCCTTGATTCTTTCTCTGATATTTTGACTGTATATTTCTGCCAACAGGCATGCTTCTCTGAATCAGCCAATTTCATCAATATTTTTGTTTTATTCATACTAGAGGTCTCTGTTCTTGCAGTTACTTATGAAAATAGAGAAGAAAGTGATGAATCAGTTTCATGTGAGAATGATATTGCTAGTGCCAGAGTGTGGTGCAAACTACATCCTTCTAGGCCGCTGCCACCTCATGTTTTCCTTTTACAGGTAAACTTGAACTTCATTTTCAACCCTGTGTTGAGGATGTCATGCACTGTTTTAAACAATTTATTGATGACAGATTCATGCAAATTTTGGTAACCAAGACCAACAACTATGCAACACAAACAAACATCTTGGCGTGGAAGGAAGCAACAATTGCTATAACATTGTTGTAAAGCATTGTTAAAAAAATCTGTATATCAGATGTAGTGCACAAAAAGAGCTACATTAACAACGCCAATTGTTTTAAAGAGATTTGAAAAACAATTCACATTTTTCCAACAATGCAACCTATAATGCAGAAAGCCATCCACAACCCAAGCTGAATAAAGTATGGTTTATTGTCAGCTAAATTTGGAAGTTTTGTGTTTCAGAAAGAGACGTGACCATAGATGAAAGCAAACAACAGCTGGGATGGACCCAACATCTGCCACTCAAGAGACCTAGATTTGGCATCAAAACATTCATGTTGTGTGAGTGTTTGGTCCCTAATTATTTATGTAGGCAAAGGCACTAAATTTGAAGAAGAATACAAAGATCTGCAAAATGTTATGATGCTAATGAAACCCTTGCTAAGCATGGGATACTGCTTGAGTACTATAGATAACTATTATACTTCTCCCCAGCTTGTCGACAAACAGAACAGATGTGTATGGCACTGTGCGTCCAACAAGAAAGGAAATGCCCACCTTTTTTTCGGACCAAGGGGGGCTTGTCGCATTCCAGCGAGGTAAATTAACTGCACTGGAATGGAAAGACAAGAATATAGAAAGTAAGAAACAGAGATGATGTAAAAGTAGTGGCTGTATTTGGGAGGTGTGGATAAAGTAGATGAGCACATTGCCATGCAAGAGGGGTAAACAGTAGTATAAGAAGATAGTTTTTCATCTCTTGGAATTAGCAGTATGGAATGGCTTTGTGCTGTCACATGGCTGTGCTGAGCAAGAGGACCCAATGCGACTTGTTGGACGTCATGTGCCAACATGGAGGGGATCAACATACTGTGGTGTAACTTTATGTATTGAACCTTGCTTCACACATAAACAATGGTTCTAACATTTAGTATTTAGTTGCTAGTGCTTCAATGTCCAGCATTCGGCTTGTAAATGTAATTTTAGCAAGAAAAAAGGTTAAGACTTGTGATTTTAATCTAGAAGATATTCAGAGATTAAAATATCCATTGTTAAGCTCTTAAAAATTAATTTTATTGTTAGTGTAATTATTGTACTTAATAGAATATTTCATTTTGGCAATAAAAAAAATAGGTAAGCCATCACATTGTGAAGTAATAGGCATGTTAAGAGGTCCTTGTTGGGAAAACATTGTTACGTCAGGCTGTAGTCTTTGTGCCCTGACCTTTAGACCTTTCTCACCAACATGTTCAAGTGCTCTTTGGTCATTTTCCCTCTTTTGTTTGCTTCAACATGGATGTTCTGCTGCTTTGCAAATTGTGGACCACCAAACAAATGTTCACCAATCTACCATCCATAGACACATCTATTGTGTATGGAGTTATGAACAGATTAAACCTGTTGATTTTTCGCCTTTGTGTAATAGTGTTGAAGAGGATGATTATGTTAATTGTCTTTAATGAACAAATGTTTCTGCTCTCTGCCTAATAATATGTCATAGTGAGCCATGAATGTAGGACGAAACGTCCTTGAAGTTATTGATGAAAGAAGCTTTAAAATTGTCCAGAGCAGCAGCAGCAGCAGCAGCAACAGCCCACACTGATCCACAGTCTCTGGCTCTTTGGATGGTTTGTTTCCTTTGAAGTGGCCTGTACAAGTTGTTACCACAGTTAAAATAATTGTTCAATATTAGATCATCAATACACTGGGTCATGACAATTTAGCAGGTGGCAGTGCATATCCACTTTGACCTGTAGCAGGTGAAGTTTCAGAAACTCTCATACCCATGTATTATTTCTTCTCAACCACTAGTCCTATCCAAAGTGTTGGTATCTATTTCCTCATAGTGTTTTTGTAGTACAATGTCTCGTAACATGCATTCAAAAAGCTATTCCTCCATCCTCATTAAACGGTGGATGTACCTTGTCGTGCAGCAGGTTAACATGTTCATAGGATTAATTGCCTTCATGTTCACTGCACTCCCAATGTTCTCACTCTTACAGATGAAGGGCATTAATAGCTATTTGAAGTGGTACAGCATTATATTTTCAGTCAGATTTACCTGGGGTATCTGTCCTGTAAGTTTTCATTGATGGAATAATAACTATGATAATATATTGTCAATTGATTTGTTTACAAATTTCCAACATTGTTAAAATTAGCCAAAAAGGAAAAAGGTATGAAGTGCTACATTTACATGGCTTTCTCTACCCACTATTGTTTATTTTTATACATCCTCTACAAACTATTCTTACGAGAGCATATTTTTCTTTTACTTCATGTTAATTGAGATAAAAACAGTTACATTACACATTTCGCTCTGGATACAAGAGGAATACTGGAGGAATAATAATAATAATAATAATAATAATAATAATAATAATAATAATAATAATAATAATAATAATAATAATAATAATAATAATATGTTTAACAACTGATAAGTGACAGCACTTTTAAAACGTTACAAGGTATTCAAAATTCAAACCAATAGTAACATATATCTTGAAAATGTTGATGCCACAAAAAAAAGGTTATTTTAAATAAATTGTGTGTTTTAAAGGAAGTCATCATCTTTTGTGTAGTGCGCATTTCTGTACAACATTTTTTCAGAATGAAGAGAACTTCAAGGGCATTTCCAGAAAATTCACTATGTACATTTTTGAGAAACTTGAAAATTTTGTAAATCTTCCATACAAAGCGTACTTTGGGTAGAGGGGATTTTCTTGGAAATGTTTGTCACATACTATGTTTCGTGCTTATAGGACAGGACATTTCACACAAAGAACTTTTCCTGCAGCCTCAAAACATGTATTTGCAGTGAAATCTCAATATTGAAACACAATACCTGTGATAGAGAAAGTAAGCAAGAAACGGAACAATCTAGACAAAATTTAAACATAAACATTTTAAGAATTATTTACAAGTCATCTAAAGAATATCTATTGTATTTTTGTTTTAAATTTGGGACCAGTTAGTTGCTTAATGTCATTTGGCAGTTTAATGTACAACATTTACATTTTTGTGATATTTCCTCACTGAAATGTTTTGTAAAATAATTTGTATTATCATGGTTGATGTTATTCTTTTTTACTTTCTCTACTACGTATAGTAAGTATTGCATTCCACCCGAAAATTTGATACTGAGATTTCACTGGAAATACATGTTTTGAGGCCCCCTAAATCCAAAAAAAGTATTTTTGGAAACATGTCTGTGTCTGTGTGTCTGTGAACAGCATAACTCAGAAACGAACAGTCGGATAAACACCAAACTTGGTATTTAGGTTCAGTGTCTTCCAGAGATGCGACACGAAGGTTTTCAAGAAAATCCCCCCACCCCAGATTATGCTTTACATGGAACATTTTTCGAAAATTTTAATTTTCTCAATAAGGCTCTAACGATTTTGATTAAAATATCACATGTTTAAGATATTTTATGACAAATAAAATGTATATCTTGAATTTTATGGGAATGTCTCCAAAAGTATTCTTCATTGTGAACGACTTTTGCATAACTGGTAAACCATAAGAGATAGACAAAATTTTACTACACAAAAAATGTAGATCGCCTTAAAATACACAATTTATGTCATGTACATTTTTTGTTGTTGAGTGAACCATTTTCGAGATATTGCTTGTTATTCCCTTAAATTTTCCAATACTTATACTTTTTCTCAAATGGGAATTCGTTATTAATTTTTTTTTGTCCTGGTAATGCAAAGACAATGGAATACTGCACATAGCAACCAGCTCTTAAAATATTTGACTATCGCTTAAAGCCTACCAATTGCATCTACAAGAAAATTAGCAATAAGATTAACATCTCGATTAACATGAAGTAGATGGAGAATAAGCGTTTGTAAAAATAGTTTGTACAAGAGTAGAGAAAGTCATGTGAGTGTTAACACATCAGATTTTTTTTTTTACCTCCAGTCCTAATATGTTATGTTATAAAGTGAGAAAACATGTATGTGACTTTTAGTTGACAATGTCATGGAGTAGTTATATCACAGAATATGCTGCACCTCAAAATGCAACCTCTGTGGTCCTCGTCCCGAGGGGCGACCAATGGGAAGTAGGGTGATATACGGTGGGGGCCATTAAAGTAACCATGAAAACCAGCATAAGAGGCTTTGGGTGGGTTGCATACACCAGGGGAAGTTTAGTCGTAAATATGCTAACTCCGGATACAGGGCACCCTTTGTTTCAATTAGCGTTCCCAAAAATAATAAAAAAGGGGATGCACCCTCAATAACATCAAACACAAAAATACAACCGTGGCCTCAACATGCCAACAGGAATAATCTGATGTGTTACATTCATATAACTTTCTCTACTCTATCACTTATTAGTGGATATGCAAATCATTCTTACTGAAATTTATTTTCCTATCACTTCATTTGAATCGAGATAAACCTTTGCAGAAATAGATACAAAGGGAATAGCGATAGTCAAATGTTTTAGAACTGGACCCTAAAATTCCATACTCTTTACATGCAATAGCGAGAAACACTGAAAATCAACAGGATTTGAAAAGAATGGCTAAGTATTGAACAATTTGGACCATTAATGATAGATATGTTGGTAATAGCTGATGCCACAGAAAACGTTATTTTAATATATTCTGTGTTTTAAAGAGATCTACATGTTTTGTGTACTATGTTTTCATCTATCGCTTTACATTTACCAGTTATATAAGATTATACAAAATTCTTTCCAAATGAAGAGGACTTCATAAACTATTTCCAGAAAATTCAACCTAAACATTTTGTCATGTAAATATATATGCTATTTTAAACATAATTGTTAGGGCCACTTTTTATAAAATCAAAATTTTGAAAAAGAATTTTCATTATAGAATAGTTGGGGGTGGGGGATTTTCTTGAGAATCTTTGTGCTGCATCTATTGGAAGGTACAAGTTGTTCACACACACAGACCTTCTTCTAGAGGGGGAGTGAAATCTTGACATTGAATTGTTGGATGGAAAACAATACTTGCCACAGGAGAAGGAAGTGTGTACAGGTAGGGCCAGAGGAAGCCCGAGTCATGGCTTTAGAGCCAGGCAAGGCTGTACAGACAGATATCCTGCCTTGAACATTTAAAATTGCAGTACGTGCTGTGTTTATTACTAGCTCACATACCCGATGTTGAATACCCGGTGGATTTTTAAAACTTGAATGACGATTTAATTAAATTCACTCTCTGTACTCTTTATGATCTGGAGTATTTTTTATGCTGAATTCTCGCCCTTTCCCTTAGAGCTGTAATTTCATAAAATTCTAATCCTATCCTATTCATACTTATGCACCAAATTCACTGAAAGGAAAATGGAATATCAGCAGATTTTGTATTTCTAATCTTAGCCTCCCCCACAACAATTTTCAAAGCTCTGGAAATGTTGTATAGCCAAAATAAACTGTAGATGTGAAACATTATCCAAATGTTTGAATCATTTGTATATAAGATAAGAATTTAAATTAGATAAATTAAGAAAAGAAATCATCATGCAAAACAATAGTTATTTGATTAACAATGACCTGAAATAAGTCAAATGTTGTATCAGTAGACAGAAGGAAGAGAATGGCTGTATCATATGCAGGAAATTCAAATTCCTCGTACTATGGTCTGGACCACAAAATGAAGAGTGCTTCTGCTCAAACAAAAACCTTTCACGATGAGTTTAAAATTAGGCCAAAAGGAAAACTACTGAAAGAGAGTCTTCAGAACGCCCTTCTGGGAAACGCTGAGCCATCAATAGAGGAGATGCTATAGCAGAAAAAGTAAAGCTGCCTTTACAACTCAAAAGACCTTAAGAGGAGAAAAAAAGAATGCCTTAATGTAGCAAGAAGTGATTGTAGGAATATTAGGTGTGTCCAGATAAATCTTTGAAGAGCCTCGCAGGTGCTCAGCTGAAGTTTAGTTCGAAAAAAAACTGAGTTTTATTTATGGACGCTCCTTAACTGCTGTGATCCTTGGCATCCCATTCTATATTGGGCATGAAAGATCAGTAATTTTGCTGAGAAGCCTCTTTATCGGGCTTGGGGTTCTTTTACGTGCTGTAAATCTATGACACACGACCACTGGCTTTACTTTCCTTCTGAAGGAAGCCACAGGCTAACATGGTAGCCATTACACTACACAGGACAACGGGGGAACACTTAGACATAGCCATGGGTCTCTAAGACCCAGTGAAGGGGCTCCCAAGTTATTGTACAGTAGTGATCATGAAATTTTTAAGACTGCACTTTCTTTTAGTAAAAGTATTAAAGAGATATGGTGGTGGTAGAGGTATTGTTATGTTAATTACTACTTTGCACTGTAGTTAGAGAACTTATAGAAGAACAACATCTGCTGTGATGGTCCATACAGAGGTGGGTCTGTCTCTTAGAATATTTGTTGACATTGTTACTAGAGGTGACAAACCTACCTTTGCTAACAATAGATATGTATTCAATGAACCACCACATCATAGACATCTGAGATTTGAAATACATCAGAAGTTGAACATTTAAACTCTACATGTGAATTGGAGTACACTGCAATGCAACTCAGTAAGGTGTTGTCCAATCGTCGTTAAGGAGGCCAAGTGGAATGTCCTTGGTCGAATAAGCAACTTGCTAAGCAGAGCCGTTGTCACGAAACTCTTCAAAATATCTGTTGTGATACATTCAAATGACTTTCTCCACCCTCTAGTATTTATTAGTGGGTTTTCAAATTATTCTTATGAAACTTTATTTTCCTATCTACCTCATTTTTATCAAGATAAACCTTTGCAGAAATAGCTACATTACACATTTCGTTATAGATACAAAGAGAACAGCGATGGTCAAATGTTTAGCAACTGGACGCTATATGCTGCCTTAAAATTCCATACTGTTTCCATGACATCGCAAGAAACAGCTCAAAATTGACAGGACTTAAAAAGAATGACAAAGTATTGAACAATCCAAAACATTAACAATGGATATCTCAGAAATAGCTGCTGCCACAAAAAAATTATTTGAACTAAATTGTGTATTTTAAAGAGATCTACACTTTTTGTGTAGTGCGTTTTCATCTATCACTTTACGTTTACCAGTTATAAAAGAGTACATAAAATTCCTTCTGAATGAAGAGGACTTCACAGACTTTCCCAGAAAATTCAAGATACACATTTTATTTGCCTTGTAAATATCTTTAACATATGGTATTTTAATCAAAGCATTACAGCTATTTCTTAGAAAATCAAACATTTTAAAAATGTTCCATGTAAATGGTAGTTGGGATGGGGAATTTTCTTGAAAATATATGCATCACATCTTTGGAAGATACTGAACTTAAATACCAAGCTTGGTAACTATTCCATTTTTATTTATGATGTTCAGAGGCATACACAGACCTTTTTCTAAACATGCTCTTTCTTGGATTCAGGGGTCCTCAAAACATGTGTTTCTGGTAAAATCTCGGTATAAATTTTTGGGTGGAATGCTTCTCTACCTACTAGGTATATACGTGGTAGAGAATGTACAAAACCTGTTTTATATATATATATTTTCATAATTTGGGACTAATGATAAGGATTTATGAACACGTTAGCTGTATCTATCTATCAATTAAAAGATAACATGTCATCCGAATTGGGACCCTGGTTATTGCAGAAGAGTTTAAAACCTTTGTAACATAAAGACTATACAGTTTCCACACAATACAGAGACATCAACATACAATGTGAAGCTGGTGAATATGAAGATTCCCAGGTCACCACACACAAGCAATTCAAATATTCTAGATTCTAACCTGGAAAGAAAAAAATCTGATGTGTTGCATCTATCCACTGTTCTACAAAGTATTCTTTCTTCTATCTACTTCCTGTTAATATAGATAAACTTTCATTACACATTTCATTGTATTCTACAGTGAGTCAGATTTTAAAAAAGTGGATCACTATTGATGCTCTTTCCATGTTGACGAGAAAGAAAAAGAAATATGATCCTACCAGTTGGTAGAGTATAGGAACTGTGTTCTCAGTGAGATGCTGAACACAATTGAAAGCTACACTAGGTACCTCTCTTTCAAACTATCAGTGTTTGGAATTTAAACTTAATGAAGCATTGTTGAATTGTTATTGCTTACCGAGATGTTTGCACAATGATCATGGTCAACAGCAATACAGTGTTATCCGCATGCTTGATAATTGTTTACATTAGCACCGTACGGTCGATTTGTTTCAAACCACATTTAGTGTATGTTCTTTCAGCCCCCTCATTTGTTTGTTTTGTACCCTAAAGCTGGTACAAACAGGATAATGTGTTTTCGTCCACTAATGCAGCATGATATTGGTGTTAAATGTCAACCGTCAAAACATTCTAAGTTTTACTTCTAATTTCAATCTTTGGACATTAAGTAATGCTTAGTTACTTTTGAATTACCCTAGACAATATATTATTTTGTTTGTTTGTCCCACAATGACGTAGATATCAGATTTCAATACAAACTTATATTTAGTTTGTGATGTGGATTATGTTTCATCTTCTGTGCTTTATAGTGCATATTTAATCATTTTTCCATGCGTTGAGCAAGTGTTTAAACACATTACTAACAACCTTAGAATGGAGACACCCATATGCAGTAAAGCTGACAGTGCTCCTTTAAAGCACACAGTAAAATTAAATGGTAATTTGTGCAGTATTTCTGACTTCAAAGTTTTGTGTTCTGTGGATCTTCAAGGTGCTTCCTGAAGACCAATCTTATCCAATAACATGTGTTCAGTATACAAACTTAGAGCTGAGCATTTGGAGAAAATGCAAATCAAACTGGAATAGTGTCTAAGGAAGCTTAACAATTTCAGTGCACATCATTTCTTCTTAAGAATAGGAGCGGTTTAGACCAATAACATTTATGATTACAGTAGGATTTTTTATTCATAGCCCTACTCAACTGAATGCGTCGATTATCTCCTAGGAGGGGTATTAGGTTACTTGTAGCAGAATGGCGAAACATGATGCATTCCTGTTGCACCGCACTGCCGGTCTTTTCTACCTTCCACTTCTTGTTTCAGCAGGATCAGGTTGAAAAAATTGTACTATACTTCCCATCATGCATTATGTAAGAGAAGATGGAAATTGTGGATGAATATAAACCAGCACCATTTCAAGCGTAAACTTCAGGACAACAATAATGTAAATCATTAAAGTAGATTATCTCATACTTTAGAAATGGAGTGTCATCCTCCGTGGTGTAATGGTTACCATGCTAGCCTCTAGTTCCCGAGGTCACGGGTGCAAACCTGATGGAGGGCGCTGGATTTTTTTTTTTTTTTTGGTGTAAAAATCCTTAGCATGGCTTCCTTTGAAAGGGAAGTAAAGCTGTTGGTCCCGTGTTGTAGGCTTATGGTACATTAAAGAACCTCAAGCCTGATAAAGAGGCCTCTCAGCAAAATTACGGGTGTTTCACACCTAATATAGAATGGACCAGTTAAAGAGTGTGCATAAATAAAACTCAATTTAATTTAATCTTTCTTAAGAGATAGATCAATGTATGGAAGTAAACTACAGAAATACAAATCACATTTTCACAATGTTAGGCAAGCCATTCCACAAGGTTAAAAATTGGGTCCATTTATGTTTTTAGTGTAATAAATGACATTTTTTAATTAATCCACAGTAATAAGATATGATGATCAGAAGTGGATAAAATGGCAAACGCTATACTAACAATCATACAATAATACTACTCCAGTTTACACATGAAACTAAATGTTAAAAATCTGATGTGTTACACTCACATGACTTTCTCTACTCTTGTACAATCTATTTTTACAAACGCCTATTCTCCATATGCTTTATGTTAATCGAGATATCGAGATGTCAATCTTATTGCTAATTTTCTTGTAGATGCAAGGGGAATATGGTAGCTTTTAAGCGATGGTCAAACATTTTAATGCTGGTTGCTATGCGGCGCATTCCATTCTCTTTGCAAGTCCAGGACATAAAAAAATGAATAACGAATTTGAGAAAAAGTATAAGTATTGGAAAATTTAAGGGAATAACAAGTAATATCTCGAAAACGGTTCACTCAACAAAAGAAATGTATATGACATAAGTTGTGTATTTTAACGAGATCTACATTTTTTGTGTAGTAAACTTTTGTCTATCTCTTATGGTTTACCAGTTATGCAAAAGTCGTTCACAATGAAGAATACTTTTGGAGACATTCCCAGAAAATTCGAGATATACATTTCATTTCTCATGACATTATCTTAAACATATGATATTTTAATCAAAATCGTTAGGGCCATTTTTGAGAAAATTAAAATTTTCGAATAATGTTCCATGTAAAGGGTAGTCTGGGGTGGGGGGATTTTCTTGAAAACCTTCGTGTCGCATCTCTGGAAGATACTGAACCTAAATACCAAGTTTGGTGTTTATCCGACTGTTCGTTTTTGAGTTATGCTGTTCACAGACACACACACACACACACACACACACACACACACACACACACACACACACACACACACACACACACACACACACACACACACACACACACACACAGACACACACACACACAGACACACACACGGACATGTTTCCAAAAATGCTTTTTTTGGATTCAGGAGGTCTCAAAACATGTATTTCCGGTGAAATCTCGGTATCGAATTTTTGGGTGGAATGCAATACTTCCCCTATTTACTATACGTAGTAGAGAAAGTAAAAAACTGCATGCATTAATTTTGAACTTACCAGCTGTATTAAATTACAGAGAGATGAAGAAATTATCCCTGAAACAGAATGTGCAAATTTTCTAGGAGTAATTATGGATAAACTGGAAGCCATACATAAAAAAGTTAATAAAGATGTCTATATTATGAGGCAGTTTAGGAAAACAATGGACGATGAAACAGTAAAACAGATTTACTATGCCTTTATATATTTGCACAGGATAACACAATGGGGAATACTACAGCAGTGGAAATGAAGAAAAGCTTTAAACTTAAAAAAAAAGGCAGTTGTAATAATAAGACACACTTGCAGCAATATTTTAACCGTTTTATCTCTCCTATACATATAACCCCACAATTCTTTACTTTCTCTTTAATGTTTACAGAAACAAGAGATATTTTTATTAGGTGTTGGTAATGTCCATGACAACACTTCATTTGAATTTTCATAATAAAAATAATAATAATGATTTGCGTGGCAACCAGTTTTTGTTTGTTTATCGCATGTCAGCAGCGTTCAAACACAAACCTCCCTCAGAGACATTGAGAATGCTAGAAGAAGCTTATGGCATGAACGTTTCAGTCAAGGCCACGTTGTTGTAACGAATAACTGAAGGAGGAGCTATCAGCAGAGGTCGGAATTCCTCACAAACATTTGCACATGCATCTCAAAAGTTGCTTCCAAAATAACAAAGAAACAAGGTTCATTCTTTTTGGCAATCTGATCAGTATGGCTGATGAAGAACATAATCGCTGGAGATGAAACTTGGTGTCCTCAGGACACTAGCAAAGGCAAAGTTATGTTGGAAGTTTTCCAAGGCACCCCTACGTTGTTGTCCATTATGAGTTTATTCCAGAAGGTCATACTGTAACAAAACAATTGTATGAGGAAACATCCGGATAAATGGGTGCCAAAGCACTGGTTTCTTTTACATGACAATGCACCATCACATTGAACAGTACTGGTGAAAGATGACTTTGCCAAGCACTGAATTACCACTTTGGAGCATCCTCCATGCTCCCCAGATCTGACTGCTTTCTTCTTCTGAA
Source organism: Deroplatys truncata (assembly GCA_030765065.1). Lineage (NCBI taxonomy): Eukaryota > Metazoa > Arthropoda > Insecta > Mantodea > Mantidae > Deroplatys > Deroplatys truncata. The sequence continues at coordinate 212,259,623 of CM060980.1, read as the reverse complement.
GCTGAAATCTCAAGCAAAGGGGCAGAGATTTTCAAATGCTGAAAAAATTACTGTACATGCAACAAGAGTACCACTGGAAATGGCTTCCAGTCTCTTAACATGTGGTGGCACTGCAGAAGGGAACTATTTCAAGGAAATGGTTTAAGGGAACTTGTTTCTGTGTTATTAAAAAATTCCAGGAACTTTTTGAATGCAGTGTGTACATGAAAGTGTGAAGCGTATCTAAAAATTGTAAACCACATAAATATATTTTAAGAAACAACGAAGACTATTAGAGAACAGCACTTCTTGGAAAGATGGGAAAGGAACTGTATAACCTATTAACAAAAGAAATAAGTAACGCTAAAGTTGCTATAAAAACAATAAAGAAACACTTATTTGAGAATGCATATTATAGCTTGGAAGAGAACAAACATAAATTGTAAATAAACATTTTGCTATAATCATGTGCATACATTTAAATTTTTACATGTCGTACATCTTAAATGATGAATTATGAAATCTGTTGTAGATGTATGGGGAGTGAGTGTACAACAATTATTTTAAAACTCTTTTCAAGACTTTATCTGATTGGGATTGCCCCACAGTTTTAGTAACATGGAAGGTAATTATAAATGGTTACTGTAACATTTTCAAATAGTTTTAAGCTATTTGCTGGTCCATGCCTCACAGTATGGTTTCATGTGAAGTTATACATCAGATAACTCAACAAAGAACATATTATATGTTCACCAGCAACAGTAGCAATTGTTTTGAGCTATACAAATGACTATACTGCAGCACTTGCTTGCTGTATGTCAAATTACCCCAGAGTATTTTTTATGAATAATAATTTTGTAATTTCAATTCCGAGTTATTCAGTCCCTCCCCCCAATATTTCCTTACTTCCGGTGTCTCTATGTACATTGAATTATATCCTTTAATGTTTCAAGCTGTGTGTTTGGGGGGGACAATGTTTAAAGGCATCAGTATTGCATCATGACACTAGAGACAACATAACACAACTTGTTTAAAACAAACCCATTACAGAAATTGTAAAATGTTAGTAGATAATGCATCTACCCATTGCTGCTGACTTGGGGGGGGGAGACAAGCCACTTTCTGCCCCCTTAAAACAAATTCCAGGATAGATCACTCATTAAACTAACAAAATAACCAAAAACGGAACACTGTTTAAATACACCGAACAGAGTTGCAAAGGAGTGCCTTTATTCGAAATACACAATTCAACAACTGTTAAACCAAGCACTGAATTGTGTTGTTCATCTTTTGTTGCAGCTTTAACATCCGAGTTCAGTTTCCAAAGTAAGATATGAGATCTTGTGCAAACTGTTGATCTAAATGTGCTGTATCTCCCCCTAATGTTACGTACGATTCAAATGAAGTATAACATTACGCGCTCTATTTAGATAAATACATCAGATAGTTTTGTTTGTAACTTTTTGCTGCAATTACTGTTTTTTAACTTTGTTTAACCTTTTACTGCGTACTGGTGTCACAGTAGCCCTGTTTGTGAAGCTTTCCAGTGGCACAGAAAAGGAAACAATAGTTAGAATGGAGCTATCAGAAAAACTGGGGAGGGCGGCTGGTGAGAAATCGTTCATGACCACTTACATATGTAAGTAGTAGCAAGCTATTGTCATTTGTGTGGTCTTTATGTTGCATCAGTGGCACAGAAAAGGAAACAATAGTTAGAATGGAGCTATCAGAAAAACTGGGGAGAAATCGTTCATGACCACTTACATATGTAAGTAGTAGCAAGCTTTTGTCATTTGTGTGGTCTTTATGTTGCATCAGTGGCACAGAAAAGGAAACAATAGTTAGAATGGAGCTATCAGAAAAACTGGGGAGGGCGGCTGGTGAGAAATCGTTCATGACCACTTACATATGTAAGTAGCAGCAAGCTTTTGTCATTTGTGTGGTCTTTATGTTGCATCAGTGGCACAGAAAAGGAAACAATAGTTAGAATGGAGCTATCAGAAAAACTGGGGAGGGCGGCTGGTGAGAAATCGTTCATGACCACTTACATATGTAAGTAGTAGCAAGCTATTGTCATTTGTGTGGTCTTTATGTTGCATCAGTGGCACAGAAAAGGAAACAATAGTTAGAATGGAGCTATCAGAAAAACTGGGGAGGGCGGCTGGTGAGAAATCGTTCATGACCACTTACATATGTAAGTAGTAGCAAGCTTTTGTCATTTGTGTGGTCTTTATGTTGCATCAGTGGCACGCGAGTTTGTAAGTAAGAATGGCATTCCTTTGGTGGCATTTACTACATACGCCACCACAAGCAGAGCACATTATCGGCATTTGCCAATAAAGACAGGGAAAAACCTCAGCCAAGGAGACTGCCATAACGACCTCGGCTACCCGTGTTGCTAGCAATGAACTAAGACGCAATGCTGAGGTAAGACTCAATAGACCTAGCAGTATTTTTCTTCAAACTTTAATTTCGGTAAAGCTACAAAAAACATAGGGCCCCCTAAACCGGGGCAGAGCACCGCACGTAAGCCCCTTCTGCTTCCAACGCGATCCCTGGGAAGCAGACACCAGACTAGATACAGGAAACGGCGTGCGGAAACGTAGACGGGGTCCTTAACGATTCCAGATACAGCGCATCTGACGCCGTTCAAGAGTGCCCACAAGTTCAGGGTCCCTTAAGGGAAGCCGCTCACAGAGGGCGGGTCCGACCGACCGACCGTCGCCTGGTCCTGAAACAGATGATGATGAAGGAAATGGACAGGAAAGTCGTGGTGGAACAGAAACCTCACCTACCGACCTGGGAAACCACGAAAACCCGTGGTCAGAGTGGGCGCTCGCCGGGAATGGAACCCGGATCTCCCGAATGCAAGCCTCACACGTTAATTTAATGAAGAATTTATTTCACTTTGAGGCAATTAAAGCCTGCTGTACTATGCCCTTTACTTTGAATTGCAGTAAATATTTTATTAACAATACCCAACTTGATTGCACAACTTGAGGCTATGCTCCAAGTTTTTCAGAACAGTAAGGTGTCAGCAGCTCGTATCACACTGACATCTCAACATTGTTATTCTTAAATCATCATGTGCTCTAATAGGCAAAGACAACGCGAAATAAATAAGATCGGGTTTAATGGCATTTGGTCGGTGAGCCTAGCACGTACACACTCAGCCACATTTAACATGCCATTTCATTGTTGTCTGAAAACTGCACTCTTTCTGTAAAAATAAGTTTACATACCTTGTATCACACGTTGAGGCCTAAACAGTAGGTCCAGGCACTTTTTGTTCTTGCACTTTTTAACAAATTCACTTCACTGGAAAACCGACGTGATTTTCACATTATGGCGGTTGCGGATATTACACCGCGGGTGTTGATATTGTTTTGTTTCTGAATAAATATGTCGAAGACAAATAGCAGTGGCGCAACTAAAATTTACCCAAGGGGAGAGCAATTCAGTTTTCTATTTGGAATCACTAGACAATAAAAGAACATTAAACAACATTTAACATAAAAAAGTGTACAACAATCGGAAAATTTTATCTACCCATTAGTAAATATTAATATTCATACACATTTCAATTGAAAAGTTTATTTTTGCCTGTCAGTCGTGATAAATGCTGGCCAGATGGAGTTTCTTTAAAAGCAAGCGATAAACCTTCTTGCCGCCAGCGCACATGAAACAAAAGAGGACTTGGGTGACCTGGAGAGCTTGAATGATTAGAATGTTGGGTTATTATCGTCGCTGTGTTTTACTCAGTTAAAATGGCTCTAACGATTTTTATTAACTTATCACACGTTTAATATATTTATAGCTATGACTAATAATATATTCTGAGTGAGACACGGAATCGAACGGTTTCTTGTCTTGTAACTCAGGGATTACGCTATGCAAGCGTTGCAAAAGTAAAAGTACAAATAGTTGTTAAAATGGGAAATGCGTTCAGATGTATTTCATGTTAATTGTAAATAGTGCAAAACTTACAAGCAATATTGACGTAGTAGATGATAAGACAATTCGTTGCTGCGAGGGTGAACTCAAAGTAGAAATAAAATGGGCGGGGCATGCCGACATAGAACAAAGAAGCTTATCAGATGTCGGCATCTTCCTTTGTGCTTGTGCTACTGTTTAATCGCTTATATCTCCTGAATAAAAAGAGATAGAACAATGGGATAAAAACTAATCAATTCTTTGGAATGCGCCGCGTCATTAGGACATTGTTCCAAGTTGACCGGGATGGCTGGGTTCGAATCCTAGGAGTGATTACAAATTCATCTTCTAATAACTCAGAGACTAATTAAGATAAAGACGCCAAATAAACTTTATTACATTAATGTCATTAGGTAGTTTCTTGTAAATGTACATGTTGGTACCTGGTGTCCTGGGTTCGATCCTTAATTTTTAAATCTCCATTATCTCGGAAACTATGAAAGCTAGAGGAATGGACCAAAGCATGTTTGATAACTGTTATAATGTGTAATTAATACTGTATATAATTTTCAATCAGTTGTCTCTAGTTCGAATCCCGATTTTTAATGACTTCCTTAATTTTTCTCTATACTCTAGAATATATCACTTATATTGATGCTGTAACTACATACAGCGCCTTTAAACATATCAAACTAATATTGTAAATAATTTTGTTTCTGGTGTTCTGGGTTCGAATACTGATAAAATGTAATTTAATTATAAATTTAATAACTCCTAAACTAATTACAATAAAGACATCAAATAAACTTTATTGCATTTATATTATTAGGTAGTATCTTGTGGATGTGTAATTAGATACCTGACGTCCTGGGTTCGATCCTAATTTTTAAATTTTCATTATCTCGGGAACTAAGTGAGGTAGAGGAGTGGACCAAAGCATGATTGATAAGTTCTATACTGGGTGATTAATGCTGTATATAATTGCCAATCATATGTGCTTGGTTCGATTCCCCATCTTTTAATGACTTCCTTAATTTTCCTCTGTACACTAGAATATATCACTTAGATCGATGATGTAACTGCATACAGCTTTGTTTAACATGTCAGACTAATATTATAAATTATTTTGTTCCTGGTGTTCTGGGTTCGAATACCGATTCAATGAAATTTACTTGCAAAAATTTAATAACTCGTAATTTAATTTAGATAGACATGTCAAGGTAAACGCAAACAGAGTATCTAGTCCTTAAATATCGTTATCGTGACAAATATTACTTTAAAGTACTCAGATCGAATCCCGAAGGGGTGATTTCATATATCTTCAAGCTTATGGATCATATCAGGTTCGAGTAAAGATTAAATGGTAGATGCTGATATTGGGGAGCTAAAATACATTTATTAAAAGTATTACCGGGTTCGATTTAGAAGCTTAGAATCTGTGTAACTCTGGAAAAATTGCTTTTCTCATGATTGTAGTGAAATGTAATGGTCTTTCTGTGAGAAGATGGAAAGGAAGAATTGAAAAGGGAATAAAAACATGAAATAATTAAGTAAATAAGGGGGAAAATCTTCTACGTTACCTTTTAAGCTTTTACTTTAAGTATTGTGATAATACAGCTGGAATTAACCTTGGTACAATAGGTGGTGATGGTGGTGGTAGGCTTTGAATTTGAAATATATGTCTGAATGAGCGTGGGAGAATGCTTCTCTTGCTGGTGTGACAGCATAAACAGGTAGTTATTACACGAGTTTAAACGTGTTTGATGCTGTCAGACATTCTGTCTCTGGGTGTGACGTCATAAACATCCTGTCTCTAGACTTGAGGTTATATGGCTGGGGGGTTAATACACGTTGAGCGATCATATACATCTGGTTATGAAACGAGTTTATGATTGATCTAAAAGGTTCGTGCTCCCTCTATAAATATGGTGATCTAGGGCATTGGACTTCATTGTGCTAATTAGTCTTGAGGTGTTAACATCGTGTTCTCTCCAAGAATAATCAGCTTTCTAAAGTGGTATCAAGGTGAAGAGGTCTACATTTCATTGATCAGTGATTAATACGTTATTACATCAAGAATAAAGATGAATAACTCAGCGTATAGGGATATTATTCCAAGCGCTACTGGATATGCATGCGGAAAATGTGGGAAGAAGTTCCTCCGAGGTTATGACAAGAGAAGACACGAGATGAGCTGCAAGAAGCTCTTCAAATGTAAACATTGTAATGTAACCTTCAAAGATGGTTATAAGGGGCAGCGACACGAAGATATATGTGAAATAAGCAGCCCTCAGAAGAAAAGAAGATTGGAGCCAACTAAACATCAGTTACTGTCAACAATGGAGGACTGTGATATGAAAGAATACGAAACTTCATTCGAAGGACGATTGAAATCGTATTTTATACGATGCGAATCAGCTAAGGACCTGAATATGTATCTGCAAGAGGCAAAACAACGTATAATCCAGGCTGTGCATAAAGAGCTTAGCATTCATAAGAGTGTTAAAATTAATCTGCTGGCTGAGTGTCGATTTGTTAACAGTATTGGAGAAACCTGTGACAAAACATTTAAAACACGGAATCAAGCTGTTTTCCTGGAAACTGATCTGGAGTCAACGATGGAAGTGAAATTCAAGAAATTGGTGACTGAAATGGAGGAGTCTCATCTTAAGGGTAGCAGCTGGGCTTTGCTTGCTGTGGAAGGAGTTCGACTTCGTATCAACAAGTACAACCCGTTACGAGGAAGTAGCTACATACCACTACCGTCATCTGTCGGAGCTAAAGAAGCGTGTATAAACATTCAGAACTTTACCGACGAGAAATGTTTCATGTACTCTATATTAGCTAAATTCATAGGGAAGAATGCACAGCGTGTGAACAAATACAAACAACTTCAAGACAAGTACGACTTCAGCTGTGTTTCCTACCCTACTCCACTTTCTCAAATACCTAAATTTGAGAAGATTAACAATATGTCTATTAACGTTTTCGGGCTGGATGAGAAGCACGAAGTGTATCCAATAAAGGTTGCTGATATTGAACTACCTGAACATCGCGACCTGCTACTATTGAATGACAGCAGTGGAAAACATCACTACGTGTATATAAGGAATTTTGAGAAGCTCGTTCGACGCCAGAAAACTAAATGTAATGAACGTGTTTATACCTGCAAGCGCTGTTTTACACATTTTGATAATCGATATGGACGAAGTGGACTGGAAAAACTACAAGAACATGCAGCCGTCTGTATTCAACATGGTGTTGCAAGGGTTGTTAAGCCTAGCAAGGAGAAAACAATTGCACGGTTTAAAAATGTTGAGAGGATGCTGAAAGTACCTTATGTCATCTATGCTGATTTTGAGAGTATTCTCACTCCATGCCATACGTGTACACCCAATCCTGAAACTTCCTATACAACCCCTTATCAAGAGCACACACCAATGAGCTTCTGTGTTTACGTGAAGCCTACATCCAGTGTTGAACATCTCGAAACTGATCTTCCTAAGCAACCCTATGTGTATCGTGGTGCTGATGCTGCTCAGAAGTTTATGCTGTACCTGACATCTCTTGCAAAAATGATTGGTAATATATACAAATCTGCTAAGCCTCTGAAACTTACGGATCAACAGCAAAAGGATTTCGAGTCTTCTACGACATGCTACTTGTGTGGAAAACCCTTTACTATAAAGTACGCGACCATGATCACATCAGCGGTGAATATCGTGGAAGTCTTCATAATGAATGTAATTTAGCCTGCAAAACACCTAAATATATACCAGTCTTCATGCATAACCTTAGCGGATATGACTCTCATTTCATTGTTAAGGAGCTGGGTTGTACCAGTGAACGTGTGGAGGTAATTCCTAACTGAAGAAAGCTATATCTCATTCACCAAGTATGTAGGAGATATAAAGCTTCGATTTGTGGATAGCTTCCGATTCCTCAGTACAAGCTTGGATAAGTTGGTAAAAAATCTAACCTCGTATCCTGAAACGCTAAAGTACTTTGGAGAAGATAAATTGAAGTTGATGACCCGTAAGGGTGTATTTCCATATGATTTTGTTACGTCATGGGATGCCCTGAACGAGACCTGCTTGCCTCCTAAAGACTCCTTCTACAATAGATTAAATGAAGAAGAAATTACTGATACTGACTACGATCATGCTAGAAATGTATGGGAGCTGTTTAATGTGAGAAACCTGGGAGAGTACAGCGATCTCTACTTAACTTCGGATGTACTTCTTCTAGCTGACGTCTTTGAGACGTTCAGAGAGCAAACCCTTAAAACACACAAAGTCGATCCCGCCCATTATTTTACCTCTCCAGGTCTAACTGGGACGCTATGTTACTGTATACTGGAATTAAGTTAGAGCTGTTACAAGATTATGATCAACTACTAATGGTGGAATCAGGTATAAGAGGAGGTTTATGCCAAGTTTCTCGTCGGTATGCTGAGGCTAATAACACTTATATGGAGAAGTTTGATCCGTCGAGACCAACCCAATTTATCACATACGAGGACGCTAATAACCAATATGGCTGGGCAATGTGTCACGTCCTTCCTTTTGGTGGATTTCAGTGGGTTTTGCCTGAAGAAATCAACTTAGAAACACTACAAGAAGATGATCCTCATGGGTACATATTAGAAGTCGACATCGAGTATCCTGCAGAACTTCACGATCTACACAACGATCTACCTTTCCTGCCAGAGTGTATGAAACCATTGGAAGCATCTACAAAGAAACTGATACCCCATCTTGGACCTCGAAAGAAGTATGTAGTGCATTACATGGCTTTGAAGCAAGCTCTTAGTCATGGACTACGACTAACAAAAATCCATCGTGTGCTACAATTCCTACAGTCTCGGTGGTTGAAACCTTATGTGGAATTTAACAACAGGCTACGACAACAAGCTGCAAATGGTTTCGAGAAGGATCTCTACAAACTCTTTAACAACGCCATGTTTGGAAAAACTATGGAGAACCTGCGTAACCGTATGGATATACGACTGGTGAGCAATGAAAAAACTCTAGAGAAGCTGATCGCCAAGGCTACGTTTATCGACAGGACGATATATGCTGATAATCTAGCTGCTGTACATATGGCCTCTCGTCAGATTGTATTCAACAAGCCTATATACATTGGTATGAGTGTGTTGGACATCTCCAAGACATTAATGTATAACTATCATTACGACGTGTTGTTGCCTTATTATGGAGCTGAAAACCTGAAGCTTATGTATATGGACACTGATTCGTTCATTCATCGTGTTACAACTGAAGATGTGTACCAGGACAAGCTACGTTTTCTTGAGCATCTCGATACATCTGATTACCCTGCCAACCATATATGTTACTCTACTCAGAACAAGAAGGTATTGGGAAAATTTAAAGATGAGGCTAATAGCAAAATCATCCTACGCTTTGTTGGACTACGTCCTAAGATGTATGCCTTAGATATTCAAGGGTCAATGATAAAAAAGATTAAAGGTATAAAACGTAGCGCTATTAAGCAGTACATTTCGTTTGACAGCTATACAGACTGTCTTAAAACCAGTGAAATCATCAGAACGCCCATGAATCTAATCCTATCACGAAAGCATGCTGTTACCACAGTGCAAGTGAATAAAATTGCATTGACTCCGTTTGATGATAAAAGAATTATTGCTGAGGATGGAATAACTACTATGCATATGGTCATTACAGTATTACAAACAGTGCTTAAGAGAATGTAAGTCGAAGATGAAGATTTTCTCGTGAGTCTACAATCTTAAAAATGGAGTTTATTCGTGTGCTGTGTATGTAACTAGCAGACGTCTGATGAAGAAAGAAGAAGATGGAAGGGAAGGTGGTAACCCTGCCATTAGGAGCAATCCTAGTGCTAGTCTCAAGCCTAGATAAAAGGGGAGAGACATCTATAACGAACTAAAATAAAGGTATGTTGACGCAAAGCTTTTCAGTTTGTAAACCATATACAGTTTATCCCTCTCTGCATCGTACAATAACTGTTTAACATATAAAAGTTTGCAAGATTTAGAAAAAAATATATAAATTGTTGTAACGCTGGATGAGAAAAGTTTTATAATCGAATTACTCTCTATATTACCATGAGTACCTGTGATACTATTTGAATTGCCTGTTAAAATGACTTAAATACCTGTGATACTACCCGAATCGTGTGAAATTACATTAAATAGCTCAGATACGAATTCCTGCTCTAAATTAGTACGAGCACCTGTGATACTATCAGAATTACTTGTTAAAATGACTAAAATACCATTGATACAACCCGAATCAGCTGCATTTACCTTAAATAGCTGTGATACAAATCTCTGATCGAAATTATTACGAGCATCTGTGAAACTATGCTGATTACCCAAATACTTACGATATTACCTGAACTATCTGTAAAATACGAAACTAGACTATAACCAACCCCTGGAACCTAACCTCCTGTAATGCTTGCTTAATTACTCTAAACACCTATGTTACTTGAATTATCCTAAATACCTACGATACCCTCTGAATTACCTGTGAAATATGAAACTATGCTATACCCAACCCTGGAATCTAGCCTCCTGTGATACTACCTGAATTAGCCTAAATACCTACGATACTAGCTGAATTAGCTGTGAAATCATGCATAGCTATGATGCAGTTAGCCTCTGGAATCTAGCCTCCTGTGATACTAGCTGAATTAGCTTAAATGCTCACGATACTAGCTGAATTGGCTGTGAAAATGATTTAAATACCTGTGATACTACCCGAATCATGTGAAATTACCTTAACTAGCTCTGATACGAATTCCTGCTCTAAATTAGCACGAGCACCTGTGATACTATCTGAATTACCTGTTAAAATGACTCAAATACCATTGATACAACCTGAATCATCTGCATTTACCTTAAATAGCTGTGATACAAATCTCTGATCGAAATTATCAATAATATCTGTCGATTACCTCAAATACTTACGATATTACCTGAACTATCTGTGAAATACGAAGCTAGGTTATAACCAACCCCTGGAACCTACCTTCCTGTAATGCTTGCTTAATTACTCTAAACACCAATGTTACTTGAATTATCCTAAATACCTACGATACCCTCTGAATTACCTGTGAAATATGAAACTATGCTATACCCAACCCTAGAATCTATCCTCTTGTGATACTAGCTGAATTAGCCTAAATACCTACGATACTAGCTGAATTATCTGTGAAATCATGCAGAGCCATGATGCAGTTAGCATCTGGAATCTATCCTGTGTTACTAGACGAATTACCCTAAATACATACGATACTAGCTGAATTACCTGTGAAATCATACACTGCTATGATCCAGTCAGCCTCTTGCAATACTACCTGAATTACTTACCTGTTAGTGTTAGTGGGTTAGCTTTTCCCGTTGCAGGTCACCTTTTTCCCTTTATGGCTCACCTTTTCCCCTTTGGTGGTTGCCTTTTTCCCTTTGCTGGTGACATTTTTCCCTTTACTGGTCACCTTTTTCCCGTTGCATGTCGCCTTTTTTCCCTTTGCTGGTCACCTTTTTCCCTTTGCTGGTCACATTTTTCCCTTTGCTGGTCACCTTTTTCTCTTTACTGGTCACGTTTTTCCCTTTGCTAGTCAACTTTTTCCCTTTGTGGGCCTCCTTTTTCCCTGAGCAGTCACCTTTTTCCCCTGAACGAGTCACCTTTTCCCTGAATAGGTTACGTGATGGGCATGTCTAGAACATTGACATGAAACAGTTTTCCACTAAGTTCACGTCTAAAGTCGCTTTCAAGTCTAGCACCTCCTATTCCCTATCTCTCCTGTATATAAGTCCATATTCCTACTGCTACACTACCTGTCTAGCCTAACACCTCTCCTCCTGTTCCTATACCTCTCATATAAACCATACTCTACTCCTCTAGCTCTGTCTAGCCTAACGCCTCTCTCGTTTACCTATGACTCTCACATAAACCATACTCTGCTCCTCGACCTCTGTCTAGTCTAACTCCTCTCCTCGTTTTCCTATACCTCTCATATAAACTATACTCTACTCCTCAACCTCTGTCTAGCCTAGCACCCCTCTTCCTGTTCCTATACTTCTCATACATATAAACCATGCCCTACGTTTCAAACCCTGTCTAGTCTAACACCACTCCCCGTATCCCCTACCTCTCAAAAGCGCATTCCCTCCTGCCCCCCCTCTAGCTGAGTATCACTCCTTGGTTTCCTATCTAACCTAACTTTAACACCTGTCTATCCTAGCATAGGATCTCTCTCCGTTTTCTCGTCTCTCCTTATAAACACAAACTCAATTCTCCTAACCTAATACCTCTCCTCGTTTTCCTATACTTCTCATATAAACCATACTCTACTCCTCGACTTCTGTCTAGCCTAACACCTTTCCTCGTTTTCCTATATCTCTCATATAAACCATGCACTACGTTTCAAGCCCTGTCTAGTCTAACACCTCTCATCGTTTTCCTATGCCGCTCATATAAACCATACATTACTCAGCCTCTGTCTAGCGTAGCACCTCTCCACGTATTCCCTATCTGTCTCATATAAAGCGCACTCCCCCTACTACCACTGTCTAGTCTAGTGTCAGTCCTCGTATTCCCTATCTCGCCCATATAAACGCATTTTCCTCCTTGAACCGTGCATCTAGCCTCGTTTTCCCTATCCTTTCCCATATAAACGCAAAAAACTCTGCTCGAATTCCTCTATATATCCTACTGCTGTCATGTGAGTTAAACCCTTCAATATGGCTGCTTCCGGCATCTTCGTCGTTGAACGTGCTTCCGACTCTCTCCACTAGGTGGAGCGCATAATGCAAGCTACGAGAGTGGGGAGGGAGAAACCAGCTCTAATTACGGATGCGGTAGAGAGGGCTCTTCAGTCGGCCTGAGAGCCTCGTTCAGGCAGGTCCTATAGTTCTCGTATTCATTTTAAGACGCGTCGTCGAATCGCGTGTTCGTTACGTATTTTTTTTTACCTTTCTTAGTCATGCATTCATCCAAGAGATGTAATTTCGTCAGGACGACAGTAGTCAAATATGCGTAACAAAATAAACGTTTATTCGACGTCTTCATCTTAACTGCTTTTTGATGTTATTCGAAGATGAATTTATACTCATGTCACGCGATTCAGCCCAAGACCACCAGGTCAGTTTGGAACAGCAGTCAATGACGCGTCGCATTCTAAAGATATAGACACCCTTTACCGCATATCGCTATCTCTTTCCATGCAGGAGATATAAGCATTTAACGAGAATAATACATTTTTTGCGACGCACCGCCAATTAAAATAGCCTGTAATGGAATTAATTGCCCCACAGTAGATAATATATATAGCGATTTGGACTGTAGGTAAACGTCTGGGTGGTTTCTCATCTATCACGATTTTCTTTAATTTTATTTGATTTACATCTTTCACGTGTGCTTCTAGAGTCCTTTGTTTGATTTCCCTAACGGTCGCTCGCTCTATCCTGGGATTTTTCGTGGTTTTCTCTGGTCTGCAGGCGAATGTCTGGGTGGTTTCTCATCTATCACGATTTTCTTTAATTTTATTTGATTTACATCTTTCACGTGTGCTTCTAGAGTCCTTTGTTTGATTTCCCTAACGGTCGCTCACTCTATCCTGGGATTTTTCGTGATTTTCCCTAGTCTGTAGGTGAATGTCTGGGTGGTTTCTCATCTATCACGATTTTCTTTCATTTTATTTGATTTACATCTTTCACGTGTACTTCTAGGGCCCTTTGATTCCTGTTGGTTGTTCACTCTGACATATTTTTCGTGGTTTTCCCTGGTCTGTAGGCGAATGCTTGAGTGGTTTCTCATCGATTCCGATTTCCTTTCATTCTATATAATTTGCATCTTTTACGTGTGCTTTTAGGGTTCAGGAGTTCGATTCCCGTTGGTTGTTCACTCTGACATCAGATTTTTCACGATTTTCCCTGGTCTGCTGGTTAATGTCTGGGCGGTTTCCCACTATCGCGATTTCCTTTCATTCTATATAATTTGCATCTTTTACGTGTGCTTTTAGGGTTCAGGAGTTCGACACCCATTGGTTACTCGCTCCGACGTCATATTTTTTATGGTTTGTCTTGGTCTGCAGGCGAATGTCTGGGTGGTTTCTCGTCGATTCCGTTTTCCTTTCCCTTTAAATCTTTTTCATTTATATCTTTTACGTGTACTTCTAAAGTCCCTGGTTCGAGTGCCGTTCGACGCACACTCTAGCCTGGGATTTTTCATGGTTTTCCTTGGTCTGCAGACGAATGCCTGAGAGGTGTATGCTATCACGATTTCCTTTCATTCGCATCTTTGTGCTTCTAGGTTTCGTTGCGCAGGAGGAATGCTTGCCTATTGCTCGGTCAACGGATCGTTCATCACCTTCACGAGTCAAGCACCCGAATCTGTACGATTATACCCGAACAATACATACATCTTCACAATACTTTACACTTTCTCTAAGCACTCGAAACTGTACGGAGACGCTCGAACATCAGTGTAACACGAATTTAAATATAAGAGCTTACACGCTTCATCACAGTTTTTAGTATTAATATTCAGTATAATTGATCAAAAAAGGTTCGTGCTTCCTCTATAAATAGGGCGAACTTGAGCATTGAACTTCATTCTGTTAATCATCTCCGAGGTGACCACATCGTTGTTCTCCTAGAAAATAAGCGACCTTCTAAAGTGTTATCAAGGTAAAGAGGCTAACATTTCCTTGAAGAAGGGTTAATACGTTATATAATTGATTCAAAAAGGTTCGTGCTTCTTCTATAAATAGAGCGACCTCTAGCATTGAAATTCATTCTGTTGATCATCTCTGAGGTGTTAACATCGCTGTTCTCTCAGAAAATAATCAACCTTCTAAAGCGTTATCAAGGTAAAGAGGCGTAAATTTCCTTGAAGAAAGGTTAATACCTTATTATATCAAGAAGAAAAATGAATAAGTCCTCATATAAGGATATCATTCCTAGTGCCTCAGAATATTCTTGTGGTAAATGATGTAAGAAGTTCCTCCGTGGATATGATAAAAGACGACATGAGCTACGTTGTAAAAAGCTCTTCAAGTGTAAATATTGTAACGTAGCCTTCAAAGACAGTTATAAGGGTCGTCGACACGAAGATGCGTGTGAAATAAACAGACCTGAGAAGAAACGTAGATTAGAACCGACAAAGCATGAGTTATTTTCTATCATGGATGACTGTGACATGAAAGAATATGAAACTTCATTCAATGGACGCTTGAAATCATATTTTATACGTTGTGAATCAGCTAAGGACCTGAATATGTACCTGCATGAGGCGAAACAGCGGATAATCCAGGCTGTACATAAAAAGCTTGGTATTCACAAAAGTGTGAAAATTAATCTGTTAGCTGAGTGTAGATTTGTTAATAGTGTTGGAGAAACCTGCGACAAAACATTTAAAACACGGAATCAAGCTGTTTTCCTAGAAACGGACCTGGACTCTATGCTGGAAACGAAAATGAAGAAGATGGTTACTGAAATGGAGGAATCACAACTTAAGGGTAGCAACTGGGCTCTGCTTGCTGTAGAAGGAGTTCGACTTCGTATTAACAAGTACAATCCGTTACGGGGAAGTAGCTACATACCCCTACCGCCATCTGTTGAAGCAAGAAAAGCATGCATTAACATCCAGAATTTAACTGATGAGCTATGCTTTATGTATTCTGTATTAGCCAAATTTGTCAGCGTCAAGCCTCAACGGGTGAGCAACTACAAGAAACTTCAAAATAAATACGACTTCAGCTGTGTTTCCTACCCTACGCCACTTTCTCAAATACCTAAATTTGAGAAGCTTAACAGGATGTCTATTAACGTCTTCGACCTGGATGAGAAGCATGAAGTGTATCCGATAAAGGTTGCTGAGACTGAACTATCTGACCACCGTGACCTCCTACTATTGAGTGAGAGTAGTGGGAGACATCACTACGTTTATATAAAGAATTTTGAAAAACTTATTCGATGTCAGAAAACTATGCATAAAGAACGTGTTTATACCTGTAAGCGTTGTTTTACATATTTTGAGGATCGATATGGACAAAGTGGACTGAAAAAACTACAAGAACATGCCAC
Organism: Deroplatys truncata; assembly: GCA_030765065.1. Lineage (NCBI taxonomy): Eukaryota > Metazoa > Arthropoda > Insecta > Mantodea > Mantidae > Deroplatys > Deroplatys truncata. The sequence goes on along the minus strand of CM060980.1, from coordinate 212,243,617 downwards.
CATCTGTAATCAGCATGGTGTTGCAAGGGTAGTTATGCCTACAAAGGATAAATCAATTGTACGGTTTAAAAATTTTGAAAGGATGTTGAAACTACCTTACGTCATCTACGCAGACTTTGAAAGCATTCTCGCTCCATGTCATACATGCATACCCGATCCTGAAACTTCATATACATCCCCTTATCAGCAGCATGTTCCCATGAGTTTCAGCGTTTACGTTAAACCATCAATCAAGTTGAACATCTGGAAACTGGTCTTCCTAAGCATCCCTATGTATATCGTGTTGTTGATGCTGCTCAGAAGTTTATGGAATACCTGTCATTCCTTGCAAAGGAGATTAATAATATATACAAATCTGTCATGCCTCTGAACCTTACAGATCAACAGCAGATGGATTTCAGCGCCTCTACAGTATGCTACTTGTGTGGAAAACCTTTACTGAAGAGAATTATAAAGTACGCGACCATGATCACATCAGTGGTGAATATCGGGGAAGTCTACATAATGAATGTAATTTAGCCTGTAAAACACCTAAATATATTCCAGTCTTCATGCACAACCTCAGTGGGTATGACTCACACTTCATTGTTAAGGAGCTGGGATGTACTAGTGAGCGGGTGGAAGTAATTCCTAGCTCTGAAGAAAGCTATATATCATTCTCCAAGTATGTAGGAGATATAACTTCGGTTTGTAGATAGTTTTCGGTTTCTCAGTACAAGCTTGGATAAGCTGGTGAAGAATCTAACATCGTACCCTGAAACACTGAAACACTTCGGAGAGACAAGATGAAGTTGATGACACGTAAGGGTGTATTTCCCTATGATTACGTCACTTCATGGGACGTCTTGAACGAAACCTGCCTGCCTCCTAAGAACTACTACAATAAATTGAATGAAGAAGAAATTAGTGATGCTGACTACGATCATGCTAGAAATGTATGGGAGCTGTTTAATGCAAGAAACCTGGGTGAGTACAGCGACCTCTACTTAATATCTGATGTACTTCTTCTAGCTGATGTCTTTGAGACATTTAGAGATCAAACCCTCAAAAAGCATAAAGTCGATCCGGCCCATTATTTTACCTCTCCAGGACTTACATGGGATGCCATGTTGCTGTATAGAGGAATTCAGCTGGAACTGTTACAGGATTATGACCAATTGCTCGTGGTAGAATCCGGTATAAGAGGAGGTTTATGTCAAGTCTCCCACCGTTATGCAGAGGCTAATAACGCTTACATGGACAAGTATGATCCGTCGAGACCAACCCAATTCATTACATATGAGGACGCTAATAACCAATATGGGTGGGCCATGTGTCACGCCCTCCCTTATGGTGGATTTGAGTGGATATCACCTGAAAAAATTGACTTAGAAAGACTACAAGAAGATGATCCTCATGGATATATATTAGAAGTCGATATCGAGTATCCTGCAGAACTTCACGATCTGCATAATGATTTACCATTCCTGCCTGAGTGTATGAAGCCTAAGGACTCGAGTACAAAGAAACTGATACCTCATCTTGGACCTCGAAGAAGTATATAGTACATTACATGGCCGTGAAGCAAGCACTTAAATATGGACTACGGTTAACAAAAATTCATCGTGTGCTACAATTCCGTCAGTCACAGTGGTTAAAACCGTATGTGGAATTTAACAACAGACTACGACAAAAGGCTGCAAATGATTTTGAGCAGGACCTCTACAAACGTTTTAACAACGCCATGTTTGGAAAAACAATGGAAAACCTTCGTAACCGTATGGATATACGACTGGTGACAAATGAGAAGACTCTGGAAAAGTTAATTGCAAAGCCTACGTTTATCGATCGAACAATATATGCTGCTAATCTTGCCTCTGTACATATGGTCTCTCGTCAGATCGTATTCAACAAGCCTATATACATTGGAATGAGTGTGTTGGATATCTCCAAGACATTAATGTACTACTATCATTATGATGTGTTGCTGCCATATTATGGATCTGAAAACCCGAAGCTCATGTATATGGATACTGATTCGTTCATTCATCGTGTGATTACTGAAGATGTGTACCAGGACAAGCTACGTTTTCTCGAAAACCTAGATACAGCTGATTACCCTATCAACCATATATGCTATTCAGCTCTAAACAAGAAGGTGTTGGGAAAATTTAAAGATGAGGCTAATGGTAAAATCATCCAGCGCTTTGTCGGACTACGACCTAAGATGTATGCACTAGATATCCATGGCTCAATGATAAAAAAGATTAAAGGCATTAAACGTAGTGCTATCAATCAGTACATTACATTTGAGAGTTATGCTGACTGTCTTAAAACCGGAGAAATCATCAGAACACCCATGAATCTGTTCCTGTCCCGGGAGCATGCTCTTGCCACAGTGCAAGTGAATAAAATCACATTGACTCCGTTTGATGATAAAAGAGTTATTGCTGAGGATGGAATAACGACATATGCGTATGGACATTACAGCATTACAAACAGCGTTTAAAAGAATGTAAGTCGGAGATGAAGATTTTCTCGTGAGTCTACAATCTTAAAAAGTGAAGGTTATCCGTGTGGTGTATATGCAACTAGCTGACGACTGATGAAGAAAGAAGAAGATGGAAGGGAAGGTGGTAACCCTGTCATTAGGAGCAATACTAGTGCTAGTCTCAAGCCTAGATAAAAAGGGGAGAGACACCTACAACGAACTAAAATAAAGGTATGTTGACGTAAACTTTTCAATTAAAACTCTCGCATAATAAAACCTGAATAAAACATTGCAATTTCGCTAAAAGAAAGTCGAGGTTATCTCTGGTTAGCCGGATTAGGTTAGACGATGGCTGAGTAGAATAGATGATGAGAGGAACGTTTGGGATTGGTCAGGTTAATCTAGGCTAGGTTCTCGTACTTACTGTCTAATTTATGAAGGATGGGTTAGTTTAGTTTGCCTTAGTAATGGGCTGGTTACGTGTTGTTCTTACGTTTTGTTAGGTGGTTACATGGTTGGTACGTGTTGTTACGTCGTGTGACGTTTCTGGTTACGAGATGTCACGTGATGTTGCGTGGTTACGTGCTTATGTTACTTAGTATGACGTCTTGTCAGGCTGTTATGTTACGTTGTGTTACGTCTTGTCACGTGGTTACGTTAGATGATGATAGGAATGAATAGACAATGAGAAGATTCACAACATACAAGGTGGGAATAGGTTAGGACGTATACTTCACTGTAAACCGATATACAGTTTGTCCCTCTCCGTCTCGCGCACTACTGTTTAACATATAAAAAGTTTGTAAGGTTTAGAAAAAAGTATATAAAAGTGCTGTAACGTTGGATGAGAAATGTTTTATAATCTAATTACTCTCTATATTATCGTATAAATCTACATTTCTCCGCCTTCTTCAACCCCTGTCTATCCTTGTACCACTCCCGTTTTCCACATTTCTCCCATATAAACGTATACTCTACTCCTCAACCCCTCTCTAGACTAGCACCTCTCCTCGTATTCCCTACCGCTCTCATATAAATGTATTTTCCTCCTTGAAGACTCTCTCAACCTAGCACCTACCTTCGTTTTCCTCGTCTCTCCATATAAACGCATACTCTGTCATTCAAACCTTCCTGCCTAATACCTCTCCTCGGTTCGCTATCTCTCCCATATAAAACGCCATATTCCACCCTTCAAGTCCTGTTTAGTATAGCATCTTTCCTTGTATTCCCTATCTCTCTCGTATAAAGCGTATCCATCCCTCCTTCAGCATCTGACTAGCCTAGCACCAGCCCTGGTATTCCCTATCTACCCTCGTTTTCCCTATCCTTTCCCATATAAACGCAAAAGTGGCCCAGCTTCCTCCTATATTTGCTACTCACCTAGCAAAATACAAGCACATAAAACAGAAATGCTGAATAAAAACAATATTGTCACTAACGGAGCTTAAGGTTGGGTTACAAAATACATCTCTACATAGTTTAAGACATGTTAGCGTCAGAATATTGAGAAGCTCTAACAAAGCCTAAAAACGTAAGAAATTGTTATAGATCATCACAAGCTCTGTATAATATCAGAGAAAATCTTTATAAAACGTGAGAGAATGCATGAAACCCATGTGTCAATACCATAAAAATAGCCCTAGGTACAGTTTCTAAAGGCCCGTGTCTATGCCACACCCTTAAGCTAAAATACCTTAAAGAGCCACAAATGCTCCTACCAGTACCCTGAAAATACCTGTATAGGTGTTAAAATACCTTAAAAGCAACATAAAACACCTCGAAATATTTCGAAAAATCTTAAAAACCTGTATCAATACCCTGAACCTACCTGCTCCAGTTTCCAAAATGCTTTTGAAATACCTGAAATTCCCCTGCCGTGTACCAGAATGTCCTGAAAACCTGTGTCCATGTCTGAAATGATCTAAAACAATCCAAAATACCTGTACCTGTGCCTAAAATGTCTCTAAAAGAATACTAAAATGCTCCACAATTCCTAGTACACTGGCTAAAATACCTTTGAAATCCTTACAGCAACACCCTAAAAACGTACCTGTTTCTGTGCCTTAAAGCCAGTCTTCCCTAGCATTTCTCCCAGTATTCCTTGTCCATTCCCATATAAACGCATTTTCTAGTCCTCAACACCCTCCTAATTCCGTATAAACCACATTCCATCTTTCAACATCTGTCTAACCCGGCATCTCTCCTTATATTTCCTATTTCAGCCGTATAAACCCATATTCAATCCTTCAACATCTGTCTAACCTGGCATCTCTCCTTATATTTCCTATTTCAGCCGTATAAACCCATATTCCATCCTTCAACCCCTGTCTAAACCGGCATCTCTCCTTATATTTCCTATTTCAGCCGTATAAACCCACATTCCGTCCTTCAACCCCTGTCTAACCCGGCATCTCTCCTTATATTTCCTATTTCAGCCGTATAAACCCATATTCCATCCCTCAACCCCTGTCAAACACGGCATCTCTCCTTATATTTCCTATCTCAGCCGTATAAACCCATATTCCGTCCTTCAACCCCTGTCTAACCCGGCATCTCTCCTTATATTTCCTACTTCAGCCGTATAAACCCTTATTCCATCCTTCAACCCCTGTCTAGCCTGGCATCTCTCCTTATATTTCCTATTTCAGCCGTATAAACTCATATTCCATCCTTCAACCCCTGTCTAACCCGGCATTTCTCCTTATATTTCCTATTTCAGCCGTATAAAACCATACTCCATCCTTCAAGCCCTGTCTAACCCAGCATCTCTCCTTATATTCCCGATTTCAGCCGTATAAACCCATATTCCATCCTTCAACCCCTGTCTAACCCGGCATCTCTCCTTATATTCCCTATTTCAGCAGTATAAAGCCAAATTCCATCCTTCAACCCCTGTCTAACCCGGCATCTCTCCTGATATTTCCTACTTCAGCCGTTTAAACCCATATTCCATCCTTCAACATCTGTCTAACCTGGCATCTCTCCTTAAATTTCCTATTTCAGCCGTATAAACCCATGTTCCATTCTTCAAACCCTGTCTAACCTTGCATCTATCCTTATACTCCCTATTTCAGGCGTATAAACCCATATTCCATCCTTCACCCCTGTCTAACCCGGCATCTCTCCTTATATTCCCTATTTCAGACGTATAAACCCATATTCCATCCTTCAATCCCTGTCTAACCTGGCATCTCTCCTTATATTTCCTATTTCAGCCCTATAAACTCATATTCCATTCTTCAACCCCTGCCTAACCCGGCATCTCATTATATATTTCCTATTTCAGTCGTATAAACCCATATTCCATCCTTCAATCCCAGTCTAACCTGGCATCACTCCTTAAATTTCCTATTTCAGTCGTATAAACCCATATTCCATCCTTCAACATCTGTCTAACCCGGCATCTCTTCTTATATTTCCTACTTCAGCCGTATTAACCCATATTCCATCCTTCAACATCTGTCTAACCCGGCATCACTTCTTATATTTCTTATTTCAGCCGTATAAACCCAAATTCTATCCTTCAACATCTGTCTAACCCGGCATCTCTTCTTATATTTCCCATAAGAGCAGTAAAAACCCATATTCCATTCTTCAACATCTGTCTAACCTGGCATCTCTCCTTATATTTCCTATTTCAGCCGTATAAACCCATATTCCATTCTTCAACCCCTGTCTAACCTGGTATCTCTCCTTATATTTCCTATTTCAGCCGTATAAAGCCATATTCCGTCCTTCAACCCCTGTCTAACCTGGCATCTCTCCTTAAATTCCCTATTTCAGCCGTATAAACCCATATTCCGTCCTTCAAACCCTAACCTGGCATCTCTCCTTATATTTCCTATTTCAGCCGTATAAAGCCATATTCCATCCTTCAATCCCTGTCTAACCTGGCATCTCTCCTTATATTCCCTATTTCAGCCGTATAAACCCATCTTCCGTCCTTCAACCCCGGTCTAACCTGGCATCTCTCCATATATTTCCTATTTCAGCCGTATAAACCCACATTCCGTCCTTCAACCCCTGTCTAACCCGGCATCTCTCCTTATATTTCCTATTTCAGCGGTAAAAACCCATATTCCATCCTTCAACCCCTGTCAAACCCGGCATCTCTCCTTATATTTCCTATTTCAGCCGTATAAACCCATATTCCGTCCTTCAACCCCTGTCTAACCCGGCATCTCTCCTTATATTTCCTACTTAAGCCGTATAAACCCATATTCCATTATTCAACCCCTGTCTAACATCGGCATCTCATCTTATATTTCCTATTTCAGCCGTATAAACCCATATTCCATCCTTCAACCCCTGTCTAACCCGTCATCTCTTGTTATATTTCCTATTTCAGCCGTACACCATATTCCATCCTTCAATCCCTGTCTAACCCGGCATCTCTCCTTATATTTCCTATTTCAGCCGTATAAACTCATATTCCATCCTTCAACCGCTGTCTAACCCGGCATCTCATCTTATATTTCCTATTTCAGTCGTATAAACCCATATTCCATCCTTCAATCCCTGTCTAACCTGGCAGCACTCCTTATATTTCCTATTTCAGTCGTATAAACCCATATTCCATCTTTCAGCATCTGTCTAACCCGGCATCTCTTCTTATATTTCCCACTTCAGCGGTATAAACCCATATTCCATCCTTCAACATCTATCTAACCCGGCATCAGTTCTTATATTTCCTATTTCAGCCGTATAAACCCATATTCTATCCTTCAATATCTGTCTAACCCGGCATCTCTTCTTATATTTCCCATAAGAGCAGTATAAACCCATATTCCATCATTCAACCCCTGTCTAAAACAGCGTATCTCCTTATATTTCCTATTTCAGCCGTATAAGCCCATATTCCATCCTTCAACCCCTGTCTAACCCGGCATCTTTTCTTATATTTCCTATTTCAGCCGTATAAACCCATATTCCGTCCTTCAACATCTGTATAACCCGGCATCTCTCCTTATTATTCCTATTTCAGCCGTATAAACCCATATTCCGTCCTTCAACATCTGTCTAACCTGGCATCTCTCCTTATATTTCCTATTTCAGCCGTATAAACCCATATTACACCTTCAACATCTGTCTAACCTGGCATCTCTCCTTATATTTCCTATTTCAGCCGTATAAACTCATATTCCATTCTTCAACATCTGTCTAACTTGGCATCTCTCCTTATATTCCCTATTTCAGCCGTATAAACCCATATTCCATCCTTCAACCCCTGTCTAACCCGGCATCTCTCCTTACATTTCCGATTTCAGCCGTATAAACCCATATTCCATTATTCAACCCCTGTCTAGCCTGGCATCTCTCTTTATATTTCCTATTTCAGCCGTATGAACCCATACTCCATCCTTCAACCCCTGTCTAACCCAGCATCTCTCCTTAGATTCCCGAATTCAGCCGTATAAACCCATATTCCATCCTTCAACCCCTGTCTAACCTGGCATCTCTCCTTATATTCCCTATTTCAGCCGCATAACCCCATATTCCATCCTTCAACCTCTGTCTAACCTGACATCTCTCCTTATATTCCGTATTTCAGCCATATAAACCCATATTCTATCCTTCAACCCCTGTCTAACCTGGCATCTCTCCTTATATTTCCTATTTCAGCCGTATAAACCCATATTCCATTCTTCAACCCCTGTCTAACCCGGCATCTCTCCTTATATTCCCTATTTCAGCCGTATAAACCCATATTCCATCCTTCAACCCCTGTCTAACCTGGCATCTCTCCTTATATTTCCTATTTCAGCCGTATAAACCCATATTCCATCCTTCAACCCCTGTCTAACCCGGCATCTCTTGTTATATTTCCTATTTCAGCCGTTCACCATATTCCATCCTTCAATCCCTGTCTAACCTGGCATCTCTCCTTATATTTCCTATTTCACCCGTATAAACCCATATTCCATCCTTCAACCCCTGTCTAACCCGGCAATTCCCCTTATATTTCCTATTTCAGCCGTATAAACCCATACTCCATCCTTCAACCCCTCTCTAACCCAGCATTTCTCCTTATATTCCCGAATTCAGCCGTATAAACCCATATTCTATTCTTCAACCCCTGTCTAACCTGGCATCTCTCCTTTTATTCCATATTTCAGCCGTATAAACCCATATTCAATCCTTCAACCCCTGTCTAACCTGACATCTCTCCTTATATTCCCTATTTCAGCCATATAAACCCATATTCCATCCTTCAACCCCTGTCTAACCTGGCACCTCTCCTTATATTTCCTATTTCAGCCGTATAAAACATATTCCATCCTTCAACCCCTGTCTAACCCGGCATCTCTCCTTATATTCCCTATTTCAGCCGTATAAACCCATATTCCATCCTTCAACCCCTGTCTAACCTGGCATCTCTCCTTATATTTCCTATTTCAGTCGTATAAACCCATATTCCATCCTTCAACCCCTGTCTAACCCGGCATCTCTTGTTATATTTCCTATTTCAGCCGTATAAACCCATATTCTATCCTGCAATCCCTGTCTAACCTGGCATCTCTCCTTATATTTCCTATTTCAGCCGTATAAACTCATATTCCATCCTTCAACCCCTGTCTAACCCGGCATCTCATCTTATATTTCCTATTTCAGTCGTATAAACCCATATTCCATCCTTCAATCCCAGTCTAACCTGGCATCACTCCTTAAATTTCCTATTTCAGTCGTATAAACCCATATTTATCCTTCAACATCTGTCTAACCCGGCATCTCTTCTTATATTTCCTACTTCAGCCGTATAAACCAATATTCCATCCTTCAACATCTGTCTAACCCGGCATCACTTCTTATATTTCCTATTTCAGCCGTATAAACCCATATTCTATCCTTCAACATCTGTCTAACCCGGCATCTCTTCTTATATTTCTCATAAGAGCAGTATAAAACCATATTCCATCCTTCAACCCCTGTCTAACCCGGCATCTCTCCTTATATTTCCTATTTCAGCCGTATAAACCCATACTCCATCCTTCAACCCCTGTCTAGCCCAGCATCTCTCCTTATATTCCCTATTTCAGCCGTATAAACCCATATTCCATCCTTGAAACTCTGTCTAACCTGACATCTCTCCTTATATTCCGTATTTCAGCCATATAAACCCATATTCTATCCTTCAACCCCTGTCTAACCTGGCATCTCTCCTTATATTTCCTATTTCAGCCGTATAAACCCATATTCCATCCTTCAACCCCTGTCTAACCCGGCATCTCTCCTTATATTCCCTATTTCAGCCGTATAAACCCATATTCCATCCTTCAACCCCTGTCTAACCTTGCATCTCCCCTTATATTTCCTATTTCAGCCGTATAAACCCATATTCCATCCTTCAACCCCTGTCTAACCCGGCATCTCTTGTTATATTTCCTATTTCAGCCGTACACCATATTCCATCCTTCAATCCCTGTGTAACCTGGCATCTCTCCTTATATTTCCTATTTCAGCCGTATAAACTCATATTCCATCCTTCAACCCCTGTCTAACCCGGCATCTCATCTTATATTTCCTATTTCAATCGTATAAACCCATATTCCATCCTTCAATCCCTGTCTAACCTAGCATCACTCTTTATATTTCCTATTTCAGTCGTATAAACCCATATTCCATCCTTCAACATCTGTCTAACCCGGCATCTCTTCTTATATTTCCTACTTCAGCCGTATAAACCCATATTCCATCCTTCAACATCTGTCTAACCCGGCATCACTTCTTATATTTCCTATTTCAGCCGTATAAACCCATATTCTATCCTTCAACATCTGTCTAACCCGGCATCTCTTCTTATATTTCCCATAAGAGCAGTATAAACCCATATTCCGTCCTTGAACCCCTGTCTAACCAGGCATCTCTCCTATATTTCCTATTTCAGCCGTATAAACCCATATTCCATCCTTCAACCCCTGTCAAAACCGGCATCTCTCCTTATATTTCCTATTTCAGCCGTATAAACCCAAATTCCGTCCTTCAACCCCTGTCTAACCCGGCAGCTCTCCTTATATTTCCTACTTCAGCCGTATAAACCCATATTCCATCCTTCAACCCCTGTCTAACCTGGCATCTCTCCTTATATTTCCTATTTCAGCCGTATAAACCCATATTCCATTCTTCAATCCCTGTCTAACCTGGCATCTCTCCTTATATTCCCTATTTCATCCGTATAAACCCATATTCCATCCTTCAACCTCTGTCTAACCTGACATCTCTCCTTATATTCCGTATTTCAGCCATATAAACCCATATTCTATCCTTCAACCCCTGTCTAACCTGGCATCTCTCCTTATATTCCCTATTTCAGCCGTATAAACCCATATTCCATCCTTCAATCCCTGTCTAACCTGGCATCTCTCCTTATATTTCCTACTTCAGCCGTATAAACCCATATTCCATCCTTCAACATCTATCTAACCCGGCATCAGTTCTTATATTTCCTATTTCAGCCGTATAAACCCATATTCTATCCTTCAATATCTGTCTAACCCGGCATCTCTTCTTATATTTCCCATAAGAGCAGTATAAACCCATATTCCATCATTCAACCCCTGTCTAAAACAGCGTATCTCCTTATATTTCCTATTTCAGCCGTATAAGCCCATATTCCATCCTTCAACCCCTGTCTAACCCCGGCATCTTTCTTATATTTCCTATTTCAGCCGTATAAACCCATATTCCGTCCTTCAACATCTGTATAACCCGGCATCTCTCCTTATTATTCCTATTTCAGCCGTATAAAACCATATTCCGTCCTTCAACATCTGTCTAACCTGGCATCTCTCCTTATATTTCCTATTTCAGCCGTATAAACCCATATTACACCTTCAAAATCTGTCTAACCTGGCATCTCTCCTTATATTTCCTATTTCAGCCGTATAAACTCATATTCCATTCTTCAACATCTGTCTAACTTGGCATCTCTCCTTATATTCCCTATTTCAGCCGTATAAACCCATATTCCATCCTTCAACCCTGTCTAACCCGGCATCTCTCCTTACATTTCCGATTTCAGCCGTAAAAACCCATATTCCATTATTCAACCCCTGTCTAGCCTGGAATCTCTCTTTATATTTCCTATTTCAGCCGTATGAACCCATACTCCATCCTTCAACCCCTGTCTAACCCAGCATCTCTCCTTAGATTCCCGAATTCAGCCGTATAAACCCATATTCCATCCTTCAACCCCTGTCTAACCTGGCATCTCTCCTTATATTCCCTATTTCAGCCGTATAAACCCATATTCCATCCTTCAACCTCTGTCTAACCTGACATCTCTCCTTATATTCCGTATTTCAGCCATATAAACCCATATTCTATCCTTCAACCCCTGTCTAACCTGGCATCTCTCCTTATATTTCCTATTTCAGCCGTATAAACCCATATTCCATTCTTCAACCCCTGTCTAACCCGGCATCTCTCCTTATATTCCCTATTTCAGCCGTATAAACCCATATTCCATCCTTCAACCCCTGTCTAACCTGGCATCTCTCCTTATATTTCCTATTTCAGCCGTATAAACCCATATTCCGTCCTTCAACCCTGTCTAACCCGGCATCTCTTGTTATATTTCCTATTTCAGCCGTTCACCATATTCCATCCTTCAATCCCTGTCTAACCTGGCATCTCTCCTTATATTTCCTATTTCACCCGTATAATCCCATTTTCCATCCTTCAACCCCTGTCTAACCCGGCAATTCCCCTTATATTTCCTATTTCAGCCGTATAAACCCATACTCCATCCTTCAACCCCTCTCTAACCCAGCATCTCTCCTTATATTCCCGAATTCAGCCGTATAAACCCATATTCCATTCTTCAACCCCTGTCTAACCTGGCATCTCTCCTTTTATTCCATATTTCAGCCGTATAAACCCATATTCAATCCTTCAACCCCTGTCTAACCTGACATCTCTCCTTATATACCCTATTTCAGCCATATAAACCCATATACCATCCTTTAACCCCTGTCTAACCTGGCACCTCTCCTTATATTTCCTATTTCAGCCGTATAAAACATATTCCATCCTTCAACCCTGTCTAACCCGGCATCTCTCCTTATATTCCCTATTTCAGCCGTATAAACCCATATTCCATCCTTCAACCCCCTGTCTAACCTGGCATCTCTCCTTATATTTCCTATTTCAGTCGTATAAACCCATATTCCATCCTTCAACCCCCTGTCTAACCCGGCATCTCTTGTTATATTTCCTATTTCAGCCGTATAAACCCATATTCTATCCTGCAATCGCTGTCTAACCTGGCATCTCTCCTTATATTTCCTATTTCAGCCGTATAAACTCATATTCCATCCTTCAACCCCTGTCTAACCCGGCATCTCATCTTATATTTCCTATTTCGGTCGTATAAACCCATATTCCATCCTTCAATCCCAGTCTAACCTGGCATCACTCCTTAATTTCCTATTTCAGTCGTATAAACCCATATTTATCCTTCAACATCTGTCTAACCCGGCATCACTTCTTATATTTCCTTTTTCAGCCGTATAAACCCATATTCTAGCTTTCAACCCCTGTCTAACCTGGCATCTCTCCTTATATTTCCTATTTCAGCCGTATAAACCCATATTCCATCCTTCAACCCCTGTCTAACCCGGCATCTCTCCTTATATTCCCTATTTCAGCCATATAAACCCATATTCCATCCTTCAACCCCTGTCTAACCTTGCATCTCCCCTTATATTTCCTATTTCAGCCGTATAAACCCATATTCCATCCTTCAACCCCTGTCTAACCCGGCATCTCTTGTTATATTCCCTATTTCAGCCGTACACCATATTCCATCCTTCAATCCCTGTCTAACCTGGCATCTCTCCTTATATTTCCTATTTCAGCCGTATAAACTCATATTCCATCCTTCAACCCCTGTCTAACCCGGCATCTCATCTTATATTTCCTATTTCAATCGTATAAACCCATATTCCATCCTTCAATCCCTGTCTAACCTAGCATCACTCTTTATATTTCCTATTTCAGTCGTATAAACCCATATTCCATCCTTCAACATCTGTCTAACCCGGCACCACTTCTTATATTTCCTATTTCAGCCGTATAAACCCATATTCTATCCATCAACAACTGTCTAACCCGGCATCTCTTCTTATATTTCCCATAAGAGCAGTATAAACCCATATTCCGTCCTTGAACCCCTGTCTAACCAGGCATCTCTCCTATATTTCCTATTTCAGCCGTATAAACCCATATTCCATCCTTCAACCCCTGTCAAAACCGGCATCTCTCCTTATATTTCCTATTTCAGCCGTATAAACCCAAATTCCGTCCTTCAACCCCTGTCTAACCCGGCATCTCTCCTTATATTTCCTACTTCAGCCGTATAAACCCATATTCCATCCTTCAACCCCTGTCTAACCTGGCATCTCTCCTTATATTTCCTATTTCAGCCGTATAAACCCATATTCCATCCTTCAATCCCTGTCTAACCTGGCATCTCTCCTTATATTCCCTATTTCATCCGTATAAACCCATATTCCATCCTTCAACCTCTGTCTAACCTGACATCTCTCCTTATATTCCGTATTTCAGCCATATAAACCCATATTCTATCCTTCAACCCCTGTCTAACCTGACATCTCTCCTTATATTCCCTATTTCAGCCGTATAAACCCATATTCCATCCTTCAATCCCTGTCTAACCTGGCATCTCTCCTTATATTTCCTATTTCAGCCGTATAAACCCATATTCCATCCTTCAATCCCTGTCTAACTTGGCATCTCTCCCTATATTTCCTATTTCAGCCGTATAAACTAATATTCCATCCTTCAGCCCCTGTCTAACCCGGCATCTCATCTTATATTTCCTATTTCAATCGTATAAACCCATATTCCATCCTTCAATCCCTGTCTAACCTAGCATCACTCTTTATATTTCCTATTTCAGTCGTATAAACCCATATTCCATCCTTCAACATCTGTCTAACCCGGCATCTCTTCCTATATTTCCTACTTCAGCCGTATAAACCCATATTCCATCCTTCAACATCTGTCTAACCCGGCATCACTTCTTATATTTCCTATTTCAGCCGCATAAATTCATATTCTATCCTTCAACATCTGTCTAACCCGGCATCTCTTCTTATATTTCCCATAAGAGCAGTATAAACCCATGTTCCGTCCTTGAACCCCTGTCTAACCCGGCATCTCTCCTTATATTTCCTATTTCAGCCGTATAAACCCATATTCCATCCTTCAACCCCTGTCAAACCCGGCATCTCTCCTTATATTTCCTATTTCAGCCGTATAAACCCATATTCCGTCCTTCAACCCCTGCCTAACCCGGCATCTCTCCTTATATTTCCTACTTCAGCCGTATAAACCCATATTCCATCCTTCAACCCATGTCTAACCTGGCATCTCTCCTTATATTTCCTATTTCAGCCCTATAAACCCATATTCCATCCTTCAACCCCTGTCTAACCCGGCATCTCTCCTTATATTTCATATTTCAGCCGCATAAACCCATACTCCATCCTTCAACCCCTGTCTAACCCAGCATCTCTCCTTATATTCCGAATTCAGTCGTATAAACCCATATTCCATCCTTCAATCCCAGTCTAACCTGGCATCACTCCTTAAATTTCCTATTTCAGTCGTATAAACCCATATTTATCCTTCAACATCTGTCTAACCCGGCATCTCTTCTTATATTTCCTACTTCAGCCGTATAAACCAATATTCCATCCTTCAACATCTGTCTAACCCGGCATCACTTCTTATATTTCCTATTTCAGCCGTATAAACCCATATTCTATCCTTCAACATCTGTCTAACCCGGCATCTCTTCTTATATTTCTCATAAGAGCAGTATAAAACCATATTCCATCCTTCAACCCCTGTCTAACCCGGCATCTCTCCTTATATTTCCTATTTCAGCCGTATAAACCCATACTCCATCCTTCAACCCCTGTCTAGCCCAGCATCTCTCCTTATATTCCCTATTTCAGCCGTATAAACCCATATTCCATCCTTGAAACTCTGTCTAACCTGACATCTCTCCTTATATTCCGTATTTCAGCCATATAAACCCATATTCTATCCTTCAACCCCTGTCTAACCTGGCATCTCTCCTTATATTTCCTATTTCAGCCGTATAAACCCATATTCCATCCTTCAACCCCTGTCTAACCCGGCATCTCTCCTTATATTCCCTATTTCAGCCGTATAAACCCATATTCCATCCTTCAACCCCTGTCTAACCTTGCATCTCCCCTTATATTTCCTATTTCAGCCGTATAAACCCATATTCCATCCTTCAACCCCTGTCTAACCCGGCATCTCTTGTTATATTTCCTATTTCAGCCGTACACCATATTCCATCCTTCAATCCCTGTGTAACCTGGCATCTCTCCTTATATTTCCTATTTCAGCCGTATAAACTCATATTCCATCCTTCAACCCCTGTCTAACCCGGCATCTCATCTTATATTTCCTATTTCAATCGTATAAACCCATATTCCATCCTTCAATCCCTGTCTAACCTAGCATCACTCTTTATATTTCCTATTTCAGTCGTATAAACCCATATTCCATCCTTCAACATCTGTCTAACCCGGCATCTCTTCTTATATTTCCTACTTCAGCCGTATAAACCCATATTCCATCCTTCAACATCTGTCTAACCCGGCATCACTTCTTATATTTCCTATTTCATCCGTATAAACCCATATTCTATCCTTCAACATCTGTCTAACCCGGCATCTCTTCTTATATTTCCCATAAGAGCAGTATAAACCCATATTCCGTCCTTGAACCCCTGTCTAACCAGGCATCTCTCCTATATTTCCTATTTCAGCCGTATAAACCCATATTCCATCCTTCAACCCCTGTCAAAACCGGCATCTCTCCTTATATTTCCTATTTCAGCCGTATAAACCCAAATTCCGTCCTTCAACCCCTGTCTAACCCGGCAGCTCTCCTTATATTTCCTACTTCAGCCGTATAAACCCATATTCCATCCTTCAACCCCTGTCTAACCTGGCATCTCTCCTTATATTTCCTATTTCAGCCGTATAAACCCATATTCCATTCTTCAATCCCTGTCTAACCTGGCATCTCTCCTTATATTCCCTATTTCATCCGTATAAACCCATATTCCATCCTTCAACCTCTGTCTAACCTGACATCTCTCCTTATATTCCGTATTTCAGCCATATAAACCCATATTCTATCCTTCAACCCCTGTCTAACCTGGCATCTCTCCTTATATTCCCTATTTCAGCCGTATAAACCCATATTCCATCCTTCAATCCCTGTCTAACCTGGCATCTCTCCTTATATTTCCTACTTCAGCCGTATAAACCCATATTCCATCCTTCAACATCTATCTAACCCGGCATCAGTTCTTATATTTCCTATTTCAGCCGTATAAACCCATATTCTATCCTTCAATATCTGTCTAACCCGGCATCTCTTCTTATATTTCCCATAAGAGCAGTATAAACCCATATTCCATCATTCAACCCCTGTCTAAAACAGCGTATCTCCTTATATTTCCTATTTCAGCCGTATAAGCCCATATTCCATCCTTCAACCCCTGTCTAACCCGGCATCTTTTCTTATATTTCCTATTTCAGCCGTATAAACCCATATTCCGTCCTTCAACATCTGTATAACCCGGCATCTCTCCTTATTATTCCTATTTCAGCCGTATAAAACCATATTCCGTCCTTCAACATCTGTCTAACCTGGCATCTCTCCTTATATTTCCTATTTCAGCCGTATAAACCCATATTACACCTTCAAAATCTGTCTAACCTGGCATCTCTCCTTATATTTCCTATTTCAGCCGTATAAACTCATATTCCATTCTTCAACATCTGTCTAACTTGGCATCTC
Source organism: Deroplatys truncata (assembly GCA_030765065.1). Taxonomy (NCBI): domain Eukaryota; kingdom Metazoa; phylum Arthropoda; class Insecta; order Mantodea; family Mantidae; genus Deroplatys; species Deroplatys truncata. The sequence goes on along the minus strand of CM060980.1, from coordinate 212,226,273 downwards.
TCCTTATATTCCCTATTTCAGCCGTATAAACCCATATTCCATCCTTCAACCCCTGTCTAACCCGGCATCTCTCCTTACATTTCCGATTTCAGCCGTAAAAACCCATATTCCATTATTCAACCCCTGTCTAGCCTGGAATCTCTCTTTATATTTCCTATTTCAGCCGTATGAACCCATACTCCATCCTTCAACCCCTGTCTAACCCAGCATCTCTCCTTAGATTCCCGAATTCAGCCGTATAAACCCATATTCCATCCTTCAACCCCTGTCTAACCTGGCATCTCTCCTTATATTCCCTATTTCAGCCGTATAAACCCATATTCCATCCTTCAACCTCTGTCTAACCTGACATCTCTCCTTATATTCCGTATTTCAGCCATATAAACCCATATTCTATCCTTCAACCCCTGTCTAACCTGGCATCTCTCCTTATATTTCCTATTTCAGCCGTATAAACCCATATTCCATTCTTCAACCCCTGTCTAACCCGGCATCTCTCCTTATATTCCCTATTTCAGCCGTATAAACCCATATTCCATCCTTCAACCCCTGTCTAACCTGGCATCTCTCCTTATATTTCCTATTTCAGCCGTATAAACCCATATTCCATCCTTCAACCCCTGTCTAACCCGGCATCTCTTGTTATATTTCCTATTTCAGCCGTTCACCATATTCCATCCTTCAATCCCTGTCTAACCTGGCATCTCTCCTTATATTTCCTATTTCACCCGTATAATCCCATATTCCATCCTTCAACCCCTGTCTAACCCGGCAATTCCCCTTATATTTCCTATTTCAGCCGTATAAACCCATACTCCATCCTTCAACCCCTCTCTAACCCAGCATCTCTCCTTATATTCCCGAATTCAGCCGTATAAACCCATATTCCATTCTTCAACCCCTGTCTAACCTGGCATCTCTCCTTTTATTCCATATTTCAGCCGTATAAACCCATATTCAATCCTTCAACCCCTGTCTAACCTGACATCTCTCCTTATATACCCTATTTCAGCCATATAAACCCATATACCATCCTTTAACCCCTGTCTAACCTGGCACCTCTCCTTATATTTCCTATTTCAGCCGTATAAAACATATTCCATCCTTCAACCCCTGTCTAACCCGGCATCTCTCCTTATATTCCCTATTTCAGCCGTATAAACCCATATTCCATCCTTCAACCCCTGTCTAACCTGGCATCTCTCCTTATATTTCCTATTTCAGTCGTATAAACCCATATTCCATCCTTCAACCCCTGTCTAACCCGGCATCTCTTGTTATATTTCCTATTTCAGCCGTATAAACCCATATTCTATCCTGCAATCGCTGTCTAACCTGGCATCTCTCCTTATATTTCCTATTTCAGCCGTATAAACTCATATTCCATCCTTCAACCCCTGTCTAACCCGGCATCTCATCTTATATTTCCTATTTCGGTCGTATAAACCCATATTCCATCCTTCAATCCCAGTCTAACCTGGCATCACTCCTTAAATTTCCTATTTCAGTCGTATAAACCCATATTTATCCTTCAACATCTGTCTAACCCGGCATCACTTCTTATATTTCCTTTTTCAGCCGTATAAACCCATATTCTAGCTTTCAACCCCTGTCTAACCTGGCATCTCTCCTTATATTTCCTATTTCAGCCGTATAAACCCATATTCCATCCTTCAACCCCTGTCTAACCCGGCATCTCTCCTTATATTCCCTATTTCAGCCATATAAACCCATATTCCATCCTTCAACCCCTGTCTAACCTTGCATCTCCCCTTATATTTCCTATTTCAGCCGTATAAACCCATATTCCATCCTTCAACCCCTGTCTAACCCGGCATCTCTTGTTATATTTCCTATTTCAGCCGTACACCATATTCCATCCTTCAATCCCTGTCTAACCTGGCATCTCTCCTTATATTTCCTATTTCAGCCGTATAAACTCATATTCCATCCTTCAACCCCTGTCTAACCCGGCATCTCATCTTATATTTCCTATTTCAATCGTATAAACCCATATTCCATCCTTCAATCCCTGTCTAACCTAGCATCACTCTTTATATTTCCTATTTCAGTCGTATAAACCCATATTCCATCCTTCAACATCTGTCTAACCCGGCACCACTTCTTATATTTCCTATTTCAGCCGTATAAACCCATATTCTATCCATCAACAACTGTCTAACCCGGCATCTCTTCTTATATTTCCCATAAGAGCAGTATAAACCCATATTCCGTCCTTGAACCCCTGTCTAATCAGGCATCTCTCCTATATTTCCTATTTCAGCCGTATAAACCCATATTCCATCCTTCAACCCCTGTCAAAACCGGCATCTCTCCTTATATTTCCTATTTCAGCCGTATAAACCCAAATTCCGTCCTTCAACCCCTGTCTAACCCGGCATCTCTCCTTATATTTCCTACTTCAGCCGTATAAACCCATATTCCATCCTTCAACCCCTGTCTAACCTGGCATCTCTCCTTATATTTCCTATTTCAGCCGTATAAACCCATATTCCATCCTTCAATCCCTGTCTAACCTGGCATCTCTCCTTATATTCCCTATTTCATCCGTATAAACCCATATTCCATCCTTCAACCTCTGTCTAACCTGACATCTCTCCTTATATTCCGTATTTCAGCCATATAAACCCATATTCTATCCTTCAACCCCTGTCTAACCTGACATCTCTCCTTATATTCCCTATTTCAGCCGTATAAACCCATATTCCATCCTTCAATCCCTGTCTAACCTGGCATCTCTCCTTATATTTCCTATTTCAGCCGTATAAACCCATATTCCATCCTTCAATCCCTGTCTAACTTGGCATCTCTCCCTATATTTCCTATTTCAGCCGTATAAACTAATATTCCATCCTTCAGCCCCTGTCTAACCCGGCATCTCATCTTATATTTCCTATTTCAATCGTATAAACCCATATTCCATCCTTCAATCCCTGTCTAACCTAGCATCACTCTTTATATTTCCTATTTCAGTCGTATAAACCCATATTCCATCCTTCAACATCTGTCTAACCCGGCATCTCTTCCTATATTTCCTACTTCAGCCGTATAAACCCATATTCCATCCTTCAACATCTGTCTAACCCGGCATCACTTCTTATATTTCCTATTTCAGCCGCATAAATTCATATTCTATCCTTCAACATCTGTCTAACCCGGCATCTCTTCTTATATTTCCCATAAGAGCAGTATAAACCCATGTTCCGTCCTTGAACCCCTGTCTAACCCGGCATCTCTCCTTATATTTCCTATTTCAGCCGTATAAACCCATATTCCATCCTTCAACCCCTGTCAAACCCGGCATCTCTCCTTATATTTCCTATTTCAGCCGTATAAACCCATATTCCGTCCTTCAACCCCTGCCTAACCCGGCATCTCTCCTTATATTTCCTACTTCAGCCGTATAAACCCATATTCCATCCTTCAACCCATGTCTAACCTGGCATCTCTCCTTATATTTCCTATTTCAGCCCTATAAACCCATATTCCATCCTTCAACCCCTGTCTAACCCGGCATCTCTCCTTATATTTCATATTTCAGCCGCATAAACCCATACTCCATCCTTCAACCCCTGTCTAACCCAGCATCTCTCCTTATATTCCCGAATTCAGCCGTATAAACCCATATTCCATCCTTCAACCCCTGTCTAACCTGGCATCTCTCCTTATATTCCATATTTCAGCCGTATAAACCCATATTCCATCCTTCAACCCCTGTCTAACCTGACATCTCTCCTTATATTCCCTATTTCAGCCATATAAACCCATATTCCATCCTTCAGCCCCTGTCTAACCTGGCATCTCTCCTTATATTTCCTATTTCAGCCGTATAAACCCATATTCCATCCTTCACCCCTGTCTAACCCGGCATCTCTCCTTATATTCCCTATTTCAGCCGTATAAACCCATATTCCATCCTTCAATCCCTGTCTAACCTGGCATCTCTCCTTAGATTTCCTATTTCAGCCCTATAAACTCATATTCCATCCTTCAACCCCTGCCTAACCCGGCATCTCATTATATGTTTCCTATTTCAGTCGTATAACCCCATATTCCATCCTTCAATCCCAGTCTAACCTGGCATCACTCCTTAAATTTCCTATTTCAGTCGTATAAACCCATATTCCATCCTTCAACATCTGTCTAACCCGGCATCTCTTCTTATATTTCCTACTTCAGCCGTATTAACCCATATTCCATCCTTCAACATCTGTCTAACCCGGTATCACTTCTTATATTTCTTATTTCAGCCGTATAAACCCATATTCTATCCTTCAACATCTGTCTAACCCGGCATCTCTTCTTATATTTCCCATAAGAGCAGTAAGAACCCATATTCCATCCTTCAACATCTGTCTAACCTGGCATCTCTCCTTATATTTCCTATTTCAGCCGTATAAACCCATATTCCATTCTTCAACCCCTGTCTAACCTGGTATCTCTCCTTATATTTCCTATTTCAGCCGTATAAAGCCATATTCCGTCCTTCAACCCCTGTCTAACCTGGCATCTCTCCTTAAATTCCCTATTTCAGCCGTATAAACCCATATTCCGTCCTTCAAACCCTGTCTAACCTGGCATCTCTCCTTATATTTCCTATTTCAGCCGTATAAACCCATATTCCATCCTTCAATCCCTGTCTAACCTGGCATCTCTCCTTATATTCCCTATTTCAGCCGTATAAACCCATCTTCCGTCCTTCAACCCCGGTCTAACCTGGCATCTCTCCATATATTTCCTATTTCAGCCGTATAAACCCACATTCCGTCCTTCAACCCCTGTCTAACCCGGCATCTCTCCTTATATTTCCTATTTCAGCGGTATAAACCCATATTCCATCCTTCAACCCCTGTCAAACCCGGCATCTCTCCTTATATTTCCTATTTCAGCCGTATAAACCCATATTCCGTCCTTCAACCCCTGTCTAACCCGGCATCTCTGCTTATATTTCCTACTTAAGCCGTATAAACCCATATTCCATTATTCAACCCCTGTCTAACCCGGCATCTCATCTTATATTTCCTATTTCAGCCGTATAAACCCATATTCCATCCTTCAACCCCTGTCTAACCCGTCATCTCTTGTTATATTTCCTATTTCAGCCGTACACCATATTCCATCCTTCAATCCCTGTCTAACCCGGCATCTCTCCTTATATTTCCTATTTCAGCCGTATAAACTCATATTCCATCCTTCAACCCCTGTCTAACCCGGCATCTCATCTTATATTTCCTATTTCAGTCGTATAAACCCATATTCCATCCTTCAATCCCTGTCTAACCTGGCAGCACTCCTTATATTTCCTATTTCAGTCGTATAAACCCATATTCCATCTTTCAGCATCTGTCTAACACGGCATCTCCTCTTATATTTCCTACTTCAGCCGTATAAACCCATATTCCATCCTTCAACCCCTGTCAAAACCGGCATCTCTCCTTATATTTCCTATTTCAGCCGTATAAACCCAAATTCCGTCCTTCAACCCCTGTCTAACCCGGCATCTCTCCTTATATTTCCTACTTCAGCCGTATAAACCCATATTCCATCCTTCAACCCCTGTCTAACCTGGCATCTCTCCTTATATTTCCTATTTCAGCCGTATAAACCCATATTCCATCCTTCAATCCCTGTCTAACCTGGCATCTCTCCTTATAATCCCTATTTCATCCGTATAAACCCATATTCCATCCTTCAACCTCTGTCTAACCTGACATCTCTCCTTATATTCCGTATTTCAGCCATATATACCCATATTCTATCCTTCAACCCCTGTCTAACCTGACATCTCTCCTTATATTCCCTATTTCAGCCGTATAAACCCATATTCCATCCTTCAATCCCTGTCTAACCTGGCATCTCTCCTTATATTTCCTATTTCAGCCGTATAAACCCATATTCCATCCTTCAATCCCTGTCTAACTTGGCATCTCTCCTTATATTTCCTATTTCAGCCGTATAAACTAATATTCCATCCTTCAGCCCCTGTCTAACCCGGCATCTCATCTTATATTTCCTATTTCAATCGTATAAACCCATATTCCATCCTTCAATCCCTGTCTAACCTAGCATCACTCTTTATATTTCCTATTTCAGTCGTATAAACCCATATTCCATCCTTCAACATCTGTCTAACCCGGCATCTCTTCTTATATTTCCTACTTCAGCCGTATAAACCCATATTCCATCCTTCAACATCTGTCTAACCCGGCATCACTTCTTATATTTCCTATTTCAGCCGCATAAATTCATATTCTATCCTTCAACATCTGTCTAACCCGGCATCTCTTCTTATATTTCCCATAAGAGCAGTATAAACCCATGTTCCGTCCTTGAACCCCTGTCTAACCCGGCATCTCTCCTTATATTTCCTATTTCAGCCGTATAAACCCATATTCCATCCTTCAACCCCTGTCAAACCCGGCATCTCTCCTTATATTTCCTATTTCAGCCGTATAAACCCATATTCCGTCCTTCAACCCCTGCCTAACCCGGCATCTCTCCTTATATTTCCTACTTCAGCCGTATAAACCCATATTCCATCCTTCAACCCATGTCTAACCTGGCATCTCTCCTTATATTTCCTATTTCAGCCGTATAAACCCATATTCCATCCTTCAACCCCTGTCTAACCCGGCATCTCTCCTTATATTTCATATTTCAGCCGCATAAACCCATACTCCATCCTTCAACCCCTGTCTAACCCAGCATCTCTCCTTATATTCCCGAATTCAGCCGTATAAACCCATATTCCATCCTTCAACCCCTGTCTAACCTGGCATCTCTCCTTATATTCCATATTTCAGCCGTATAAACCCATATTCCATCCTTCAACCCCTGTCTAACCTGACATCTCTCCTTATATTCCCTATTTCAGCCATATAAACCCATATTCCATCCTTCAGCCCCTGTCTAACCTGGCATCTCTCCTTATATTTCCTATTTCAGCCGTATAAACCCATATTCCATCCTTCACCCCTGTCTAACCCGGCATCTCTCCTTATATTCCCTATTTCAGCCGTATAAACCCATATTCCATCCTTCAATCCCTGTCTAACCTGGCATCTCTCCTTATATTTCCTATTTCAGCCCTATAAACTCATATTCCATCCTTCAACCCCTGCCTAACCCGGCATCTCATTATATGTTTCCTATTTCAGTCGTATAACCCCATATTCCATCCTTCAATCCCAGTCTAACCTGGCATCACTCCTTAAATTTCCTATTTCAGTCGTATAAACCCATATTCCATCCTTCAACATCTGTCTAACCCGGCATCTCTTCTTATATTTCCTACTTCAGCCGTATTAACCCATATTCCATTCTTCAACATCTGTCTAACCCGGTATCACTTATTATATTTCTTATTTCAGCCGTATAAACCCATATTCTATCCTTCAACATCTGTCTAACCCGGCATCTCTTCTTATATTTCCCATAAGAGCAGTAAAAACCCATATTCCATCCTTCAACATCTGTCTAACCTGGCATCTCTCCTTATATTTCCTATTTCAGCCGTATAAACCCATATTCCATTCTTCAACCCCTGTCTAACCTGGTATCTCTCCTTATATTTCCTATTTCAGCCGTATAAAGCCATATTCCGTCCTTCAACCCCTGTCTAACCTGGCATCTCTCCTTAAATTCCCTATTTCAGCCGTATAAACCCATATTCCGTCCTTCAAACCCTGTCTAACCTGGCATCTCTCCTTATATTTCCTATTTCAGCCGTATAAACCCATATTCCATCCTTCAATCCCTGTCTAACCTGGCATCTCTCCTTATATTCCCTATTTCAGCCGTATAAACCCATCTTCCGTCCTTCAACCCCGGTCTAACCTGGCATCTCTCCATATATTTCCTATTTCAGCCGTATAAACCCACATTCCGTCCTTCAACCCCTGTCTAACCCGGCATCTCTCCTTATATTTCCTATTTCAGCGGTATAAACCCATATTCCATCCTTTAACCCCTGTCAAACCCGGCATCTCTCCTTATATTTCCTATTTCAGCCGTATAAACCCATATTCCGTCCTTCAACCCCTGTCTAACCCGGCATCTCTGCTTATATTTCCTACTTAAGCCGTATAAACACATATTCCATTATTCAACCCCTCTCTAACCCGGCATCTCATCTTATATTTCCTATTTCAGCCGTATAAACCCATATTCCATCCTTCAACCCCTGTCTAACCCGTCATCTCTTGTTATATTTCCTATTTCAGCCGTACACCATTTTCCATCCTTCAATCCCTGTCTAACCCGGCATCTCTCCTTATATTTCCTATTTCAGCCGTATAAACTCATATTCCATCCTTCAACCCCTGTCTAACCCGGCATCTCATCTTATATTTCCTATTTCAGTCGTATAAACCCATATTCCATCCTTCAATCCCTGTCTAACCTGGCAGCACTCCTTATATTTCCTATTTCAGTCGTATAAACCCATATTCCATCTTTCAGCATCTGTCTAACACGGCATCTCCTCTTATATTTCCTACTTCAGCCGTATAAACCCATATTCCATCCTTCAACATCTATCTAACCCGGCATCAGTTCTTATATTTCCTATTTCAGCCGTATAAACCCATATTCTATCCTTCAATATCTGTCTAACCCGGCATCTCTTCTTATATTTCCCATAAGAGCAGTATAAACCCATATTCCATCATTCAACCCCTGTCTAAAACAGCGTATCTCCTTATATTTCCTATTTCAGCCGTATAAGCCCATATTCCATCCTTCAACCCCTGTCTAACCCGGCATCTTTTCTTATATTTCCTATTTCAGCCGTATAAACCCATATTCCGTCGTTCAACATCTGTCTAACCCGGCATCTCTCCTTATTATTCCTATTTCAGCCGTATAAACCCATATTCCGTCCTTCAACATCTGTCTAACCTGGCATCTCTCCTTATATTTCCTATTTCAGCCGTATAAACCCATATTACACCTTCAACATCTGTCTAACCTGGCATCTCTCCTTATATTTCCTATTTCAGCCGTATAAACTCATATTCCATTCTTCAACATCTGTCTAACTTGGCATCTCTCCTTATATTCCCTATTTCAGCCGTATAAACCCATATTCCATCCTTCAACCCCTGTCTAACCCGCCATCTCTCCTTACATTTCCGATTTCAGCCGTATAAACCCATATTCCATTATTCAACCCCTGTCTAGCCCGGCATCTCTCTTTACATTTCCTATTTCAGCCGTATGAACCCATACTCCATCCTTCAACCCCTGTCTAACCCAGCATCTCTCCTTAGATTCCCGAATTCAGCCGTATAAACCCATATTCCATCCTTCAACCCCTGTCTAACCTGGCATCTCTCCTTATATTCCCTATTTCAGCCGTATAAACCCATATTCCATCCTTCAACCTCTGTCTAACCTGACATCTCTCCTTATATTCCGTATTTCAGCCATATAAACCCATATTCTATCCTTCAACCCCTGTCTAACCTGGCATCTCTCCTTATATTTCCTATTTCAGCCGTATAAACCCATATTCCATTCTTCAACCCCTGTCTAACCCGGCATCTCTCCTTATATTCCCTATTTCAGCCGTATAAACCCATATTCCATCCTTCAACCCCTGTCTAACCTGGCATCTCTCCTTATATTTCCTATTTCAGCCGTATAAACCCATATTCCATCCTTCAACCCCTGTCTAACCCGGCATCTCTTGTTATATTTCCTATTTCAGCCGTTCACCATATTCCATCCTTCAATCCCTGTCTAACCTGGCATCTCTCCTTATATTTCCTATTTCACCCGTATAATCCCATATTCCATCCTTCAACCCCTGTCTAACCCGGCAATTCCCCTTATATTTCCTATTTCAGCCGTATAAACCCATACTCCATCCTTCAACCCCTCTCTAACCCAGCATCTCTCCTTATATTCCCGAATTCAGCCGTATAAACCCATATTCCATTCTTCAACCCCTGTCTAACCTGGCATCTCTCCTTTTATTCCATATTTCAGCCGTATAAACCCATATTCAATCCTTCAACCCCTGTCTAACCTGACATCTCTCCTTATATACCCTATTTCAGCCATATAAACCCATATACCATCCTTTAACCCCTGTCTAACCTGGCACCTCTCCTTATATTTCCTATTTCAGCCGTATAAAACATATTCCATCCTTCAACCCCTGTCTAACCCGGCATCTCTCCTTATATTCCCTATTTCAGCCGTATAAACCCATATTCCATCCTTCAACCCCTGTCTAACCTGGCATCTCTCCTTATATTTCCTATTTCAGTCGTATAAACCCATATTCCATCCTTCAACCCCTGTCTAACCCGGCATCTCTTGTTATATTTCCTATTTCAGCCGTATAAACCCATATTCTATCCTGCAATCGCTGTCTAACCTGGCATCTCTCCTTATATTTCCTATTTCAGCCGTATAAACTCATATTCCATCCTTCAACCCCTGTCTAACCCGGCATCTCATCTTATATTTCCTATTTCGGTCGTATAAACCCATATTCCATCCTTCAATCCCAGTCTAACCTGGCATCACTCCTTAAATTTCCTATTTCAGTCGTATAAACCCATATTTATCCTTCAACATCTGTCTAACCCGGCATCACTTCTTATATTTCCTATTTCAGCCGTATAAACCCATATTCTAGCTTTCAACCCCTGTCTAACCTGGCATCTCTCCTTATATTTCCTATTTCAGCCGTATAAACCCATATTCCATCCTTCAACCCCTGTCTAACCCGGCATCTCTCCTTATATTCCCTATTTCAGCCATATAAACCCATATTCCATCCTTCAACCCCTGTCTAACCTTGCATCTCCCCTTATATTTCCTATTTCAGCCGTATAAACCCATATTCCATCCTTCAACCCCTGTCTAACCCGGCATCTCTTGTTATATTTCCTATTTCAGCCGTACACCATATTCCATCCTTCAATCCCTGTCTAACCTGGCATCTCTCCTTATATTTCCTATTTCAGCCGTATAAACTCATATTCCATCCTTCAACCCCTGTCTAACCCGGCATCTCATCTTATATTTCCTATTTCAATCGTATAAACCCATATTCCATCCTTCAATCCCTGTCTAACCTAGCATCACTCTTTATATTTCCTATTTCAGTCGTATAAACCCATATTCCATCCTTCAACATCTGTCTAACCCGGCACCACTTCTTATATTTCCTATTTCAGCCGTATAAACCCATATTCTATCCATCAACAACTGTCTAACCCGGCATCTCTTCTTATATTTCCCATAAGAGCAGTATAAACCCATATTCCGTCCTTGAACCCCTGTCTAACCAGGCATCTCTCCTATATTTCCTATTTCAGCCGTATAAACCCATATTCCATCCTTCAACCCCTGTCAAAACCGGCATCTCTCCTTATATTTCCTATTTCAGCCGTATAAACCCAAATTCCGTCCTTCAACCCCTGTCTAACCCGGCATCTCTCCTTATATTTCCTACTTCAGCCGTATAAACCCATATTCCATCCTTCAACCCCTGTCTAACCTGGCATCTCTCCTTATATTTCCTATTTCAGCCGTATAAACCCATATTCCATCCTTCAATCCCTGTCTAACCTGGCATCTCTCCTTATATTCCCTATTTCATCCGTATAAACCCATATTCCATCCTTCAACCTCTGTCTAACCTGACATCTCTCCTTATATTCCGTATTTCAGCCATATAAACCCATATTCTATCCTTCAACCCCTGTCTAACCTGACATCTCTCCTTATATTCCCTATTTCAGCCGTATAAACCCATATTCCATCCTTCAATCCCTTTCTAACCTGGCATCTCTCCTTATATTTCCTATTTCAGCCGTATAAACCCATATTCCATCCTTCAATCCCTGTCTAACTTGGCATCTCTCCCTATATTTCCTATTTCAGCCGTATAAACTAATATTCCATCCTTCAGCCCCTGTCTAACCCGGCATCTCATCTTATATTTCCTATTTCAATCCTATAAACCCATATTCCATCCTTCAATCCCTGTCTAACCTAGCATCACTCTTTATATTTCCTATTTCAGTCGTATAAACCCATATTCCATCCTTCAACATCTGTCTAACCCGGCATCTCTTCTTATATTTCCTACTTCAGCCGTATAAACCCATATTCCATCCTTCAACATCTGTCTAACCCGGCATCACTTCTTATATTTCCTATTTCAGCCGCATAAATTCATATTCTATCCTTCAACATCTGTCTAACCCGGCATCTCCTCTTATATTTCCCATAAGAGCAGTATAAACCCATGTTCCGTCCTTGAACCCCTGTCTAACCCGGCATCTCTCCTTATATTTCCTATTTCAGCCGTATAAACCCATATTCCATCCTTCAACCCCTGTCAAACCCGGCATCTCTCCTTATATTTCCTATTTCAGCCGTATAAACCCATATTCCGTCCTTCAACCCCTGCCTAACCCGGCATCTCTCCTTATATTTCCTACTTCAGCCGTATAAACCCATATTCCATCCTTCAACCCATGTCTAACCTGGCATCTCTCCTTATATTTCCTATTTCAGCCGTATAAACCCATATTCCATCCTTCAACCCCTGTCTAAACCGGCATCTCTCCTTATATTTCATATTTCAGCCGCATAAACCCATACTCCATCCTTCAACCCCTGTCTAACCCAGCATCTCTCCTTATATTCCCGAATTCAGCCGTATAAACCCATATTCCATCCTTCAACCCCTGTCTAACCTGGCATCTCTCCTTATATTCCATATTTCAGCCGTATAAACCCATATTCCATCCTTCAACCCCTGTCTAACCTGACATCTCTCCTTATATTCCCTATTTCAGCCATATAAACCCATATTCCATCCTTCAGCCCCTGTCTAACCTGGCATCTCTCCTTATATTTCCTATTTCAGCCGTATAAACCCATATTCCATCCTTCACCCCTGTCTAACCCGGCATCTCTCCTTATATTCCCTATTTCAGCCGTATAAACCCATATTCCATCCTTCAATCCCTGTCTAACCTGGCATCTCTCCTTATATTTCCTATTTCAGCCCTATAAACTCATATTCCATCCTTTAACCCCTGTCTAACCTGGCACCTCTCCTTATATTTCCTATTTCAGCCGTATAAAACATATTCCATCCTTCAACCCCTGTCTAACCCGGCATCTCTCCTTATATTCCCCATTTCAGCCGTATAAACCCATATTCCATCCTTCAACCCCTGTCTAACCTGGCATCTCTCCTTATATTTCCTATTTCAGTCGTATAAACCCATATTCCATCCTTCAACCCCTGTCTAACCCGGCATCTCTTGTTATATTTCCTATTTCAGCCGTATAAACCCATATTCTATCCTGCAATCGCTGTCTAACCTGGCATCTCTCCTTATATTTCCTATTTCAGCCGTATAAACTCATATTCCATCCTTCAACCCCTGTCTAACCCGGCATCTCATCTTATATTTCCTATTTCGGTCGTATAAACCCATATTCCATCCTTCAATCCCAGTCTAACCTGGCATCACTCCTTAAATTTCCTATTTCAGTCGTATAAACCCATATTTATCCTTCAACATCTGTCTAACCCGGCATCACTTCTTATATTTCCTATTTCAGCCGTATAAACCCATATTCTAGCTTTCAACCCCTGTCTAACCTGGCATCTCTCCTTATATTTCCTATTTCAGCCGTATAAACCCATATTCCATCCTTCAACCCCTGTCTAACCCGGCATCTCTCCTTATATTCCCTATTTCAGCCATATAAACCCATATTCCATCCTTCAACCCCTGTCTAACCTTGCATCTCCCCTTATATTTCCTATTTCAGCCGTATAAACCCATATTCCATCCTTCAACCCCTGTCTAACCCGGCATCTCTTGTTATATTTCCTATTTCAGCCGTACACCATATTCCATCCTTCAATCCCTGTCTAACCTGGCATCTCTCCTTATATTTCCTATTTCAGCCGTATAAACTCATATTCCATCCTTCAACCCCTGTCTAACCTGGCATCTCCCCTTATATTTCCTATTTCAGCCGTATAAACCCATATTCCATCCTTCAACCCCTGTCTAACCCGGCATCTCTTGTTATATTTCCTATTTCAGCCGTACATCATATTCCATCCTTCAATCCCTGTCTAACCTGGCATCTCTCCTTATATTTCCTATTTCAGCCGTATAAACCCATATTCTATCCATCAACAACTGTCTAACCCGGCATCTCTTCTTATATTTCCCATAAGAGCAGTATAAACCCATATTCCGTCCTTGAACCCCTGTCTAACCAGGCATCTCTCCTATATTTCCTATTTCAGCCGTATAAACCCATATTCCATCCTTCAACCCCTGTCAAAACCGGCATCTCTCCTTATATTTCCTATTTCAGCCGTATAAACCCAAATTCCGTCCTTCAACCCCTGTCTAACCCGGCATCTCTCCTTATATTTCCTACTTCAGCCGTATAAACCCATATTCCATCCTTCAACCCCTGTCTAACCTGGCATCTCTCCTTATATTTCCTATTTCAGCCGTATAAACCCATATTCCATCCTTCAATCCCTGTCTAACCTGGCATCTCTCCTTATATTCCCTATTTCATCCGTATAAACCCATATTCCATCCTTCAACCTCTGTCTAACCTGACATCTCTCCTTATATTCCGTATTTCAGCCATATAAACCCATATTCTATCCTTCAACCCCTGTCTAACCTGACATCTCTCCTTATATTCCCTATTTCAGCCGTATAAACCCATATTCCATCCTTCAATCCCTTTCTAACCTGGCATCTCTCCTTATATTTCCTATTTCAGCCGTATAAACCCATATTCCATCCTTCAATCCCTGTCTAACTTGGCATCTCTCCCTATATTTCCTATTTCAGCCGTATAAACTAATATTCCATCCTTCAGCCCCTGTCTAACCCGGCATCTCATCTTATATTTCCTATTTCAATCGTATAAACCCATATTCCATCCTTCAATCCCTGTCTAACCTAGCATCACTCTTTATATTTCCTATTTCAGTCGTATAAACCCATATTCCATCCTTCAACATCTGTCTAACCCGGCATCTCTTCTTATATTTCCTACTTCAGCCGTATAAACCCATATTCCATCCTTCAACATCTGTCTAACCCGGCATCACTTCTTATATTTCCTATTTCAGCCGCATAAATTCATATTCTATCCTTCAACATCTGTCTAACCCGGCATCTCTTCTTATATTTCCCATAAGAGCAGTATAAACCCATGTTCCGTCCTTGAACCCCTGTCTAACCCGGCATCTCTCCTTATATTTCCTATTTCAGCCGTATAAACCCATATTCCATCCTTCAACCCCTGTCAAACCCGGCATCTCTCCTTATATTTCCTATTTCAGCCGTATAAACCCATATTCCGTCCTTCAACCCCTGCCTAACCCGGCATCTCTCCTTATATTTCCTACTTCAGCCGTATAAACCCATATTCCATCCTTCAACCCATGTCTAACCTGGCATCTCTCCTTATATTTCCTATTTCAGCCGTATAAACCCATATTCCATCCTTCAACCCCTGTCTAACCCGGCATCTCTCCTTATATTTCATATTTCAGCCGCATAAACCCATACTCCATCCTTCAACCCCTGTCTAACCCAGCATCTCTCCTTATATTCCCGAATTCAGCCGTATAAACCCATATTCCATCCTTCAACCCCTGTCTAACCTGGCATCTCTCCTTATATTCCATATTTCAGCCGTATAAACCCATATTCCATCCTTCAACCCCTGTCTAACCTGACATCTCTCCTTATATTCCCTATTTCAGCCATATAAACCCATATTCCATCCTTCAGCCCCTGTCTAACCTGGCATCTCTCCTTATATTTCCTATTTCAGCCGTATACACCCATATTCCATCCTTCACCCCTGTCTAACCCGGCATCTCTCCTTATATTCCCTATTTCAGCCGTATAAACCCATATTCCATCCTTCAATCCCTGTCTAACCTGGCATCTCTCCTTATATTTCCTATTTCAGCCCTATAAACTCATATTCCATCCTTCAACCCCTGCCTAACCCGGCATCTCATTATATGTTTCCTATTTCAGTCGTATAACCCCATATTCCATCCTTCAATCCCAGTCTAACCTGGCATCACTCCTTAAATTTCCTATTTCAGTCGTATAAACCCATATTCCATCCTTCAACATCTGTCTAACCCGGCATCTCTTCTTATATTTCCTACTTCAGCCGTATTAACCCATATTCCATCCTTCAACATCTGTCTAACCCGGTATCACTTCTTATATTTCTTATTTCAGCCGTATAAACCCATATTCTATCCTTCAACATCTGTCTAACCCGGCATCTCTTCTTATATTTCCCATAAGAGCAGTAAGAACCCATATTCCATCCTTCAACATCTGTCTAACCTGGCATCTCTCCTTATATTTCCTATTTCAGCCGTATAAACCCATATTCCATTCTTCAACCCCTGTCTAACCTGGTATCTCTCCTTATATTTCCTATTTCAGCCGTATAAAGCCATATTCCGTCCTTCAACCCCTGTCTAACCTGGCATCTCTCCTTAAATTCCCTATTTCAGCCGTATAAACCCATATTCCGTCCTTCAAACCCTGTCTAACCTGGCATCTCTCCTTACATTTCCTATTTCAGCCGTATAAACCCATATTCCATCCTTCAATCCCTGTCTAACCTGGTATCTCTCCTTATATTCCCTATTTCAGCCGTATAAACCCATCTTCCGTCCTTCAACCCCGGCCTAACCTGGCATCTCTCCATATATTTCCTATTTCAGCCGTATAAACCCACATTCCGTCCTTCAACCCCTGTCTAACCCGGCATCTCTCCTTATATTTCCTATTTCAGCGGTATAAACCCATATTCCATCCTTCAACCCCTGTCAAACCCGGCATCTCTCCTTATATTTCCTATTTCAGCCGTATAAACCCATATTCCGTCCTTCAACCCCTGTCTAACCCGGCATGCCTGCTTATATTTCCTACTTAAGCCGTATAAACCCATATTCCATTATTCAACCCCTGTCTAACCCGGCATCTCATCTTATATTTCCTATTTCAGCCGTATAAACCCATATTCCATCCTTCAACCCCTGTCTAACCCGTCATCTCTTGTTATATTTCCTATTTCAGCCGTACACCATATTCCATCCTTCAATCCCTGTCTAACCCGGCATCTCTCCTTATATTTCCTATTTCAGCCGTATAAACTCATATTCCATCCTTCAACCCCTGTCTAACCCGGCATCTCATCTTATATTTCCTATTTCAGTCGTATAAACCCATATTCCATCCTTCAATCCCTGTCTAACCTGGCAGCACTCCTTATATTTCCTATTTCAGTCGTATAAACCCATATTCCATCTTTCAGCATCTGTCTAACACGGCATCTCCTCTTATATTTCCTACTTCAGCCGTATAAACCCATATTCCATCCTTCAACCCCTGTCAAAACCGGCATCTCTCCTTATATTTCCTATTTCAGCCGTATAAACCCAAATTCCGTCCTTCAACCCCTGGCTAACCCGGCATCTCTCCTCATATTTCCTACTTCAGCCGTATAAACCCATATTCCATCCTTCAACCCCTGTCTAACCTGGCATCTCTCCTTATATTTCCTATTTCAGCCGTATAAACCCATATTCCATCCTTCAATCCCTGTCTAACCTGGCATCTCTCCTTATAATCCCTATTTCATCCGTATAAACCCATATTCCATCCTTCAACCTCTGTCTAACCTGACATCTCTCCTTATATTCCGTATTTCAGCCATATAAACCCATATTCTATCCTTCAACCCCTGTCTAACCTGACATCTCTCCTTATATTCCCTATTTCAGCCGTATAAACCCATATTCCATCCTTCAATCCCTGTCTAACCTGGCATCTCTCCTTATATTTCCTATTTCAGCCGTATAAACCCATATTCCATCCTTCAATCCCTGTCTAACTTGGCATCTCTCCTTATATTTCCTATTTCAGCCGTATAAACTAATATTCCATCCTTCAGCCCCTGTCTAACCCGGCATCTCATCTTATATTTCCTATTTCAATCGTATAAACCCATATTCCATCCTTCAATCCCTGTCTAACCTAGCATCACTCTTTATATTTCCTATTTCAGTCGTATAAACCCATATTCCATCCTTCAACATCTGTCTAACCCGGCATCTCTTCTTATATTTCCTACTTCAGCCGTATAAACCCATATTCCATCCTTCAACATCTGTCTAACCCGGCATCACTTCTTATATTTCCTATTTCAGCCGCATAAATTCATATTCTATCCTTCAACATCTGTCTAACCCGGCATCTCTTCTTATATTTCCCATAAGAGCAGTATAAACCCATGTTCCGTCCTTGAACCCCTGTCTAACCCGGCATCTCTCCTTATATTTCCTATTTCAGCCGTATAAACCCATATTCCATCCTTCAACCCCTGTCAAACCCGGCATCTCTCCTTATATTTCCTATTTCAGCCGTATAAACCCATATTCCGTCCTTCAACCCCTGCCTAACCCGGCATCTCTCCTTATATTTCCTACTTCAGCCGTATAAACCCATATTCCATCCTTCAACCCATGTCTAACCTGGCATCTCTCCTTATATTTCCTATTTCAGCCGTATAAACCCATATTCCATCCTTCAACCCCTGTCTAACCCGGCATCTCTCCTTATATTTCATATTTCAGCCGCATAAACCCATACTCCATCCTTCAACCCCTGTCTAACCCAGCATCTCTCCTTATATTCCCGAATTCAGCCGTATAAACCCATATTCCATCCTTCAACCCCTGTCTAACCTGGCATCTCTCCTTATATTCCATATTTCAGCCGTATAAACCCATATTCCATCCTTCAACCCCTGTCTAACCTGACATCTCTCCTTATATTCCCTATTTCAGCCATATAAACCCATATTCCATCCTTCAGCCCCTGTCTAACCTGGCATCTCTCCTTATATTTCCTATTTCAGCCGTATAAACCCATATTCCATCCTTCACCCCTGTCTAACCCGGCATCTCTCCTTATATTCCCTATTTCAGCCGTATAAACCCATATTCCATCCTTCAATCCCTGTCTAACCTGGCATCTCTCCTTATATTTCCTATTTCAGCCCTATAAACTCATATTCCATCCTTCAACCCCTGCCTAACCCGGCATCTCATTATATGTTTCCTATTTCAGTCGTATAACCCCATATTCCATCCTTCAATCCCAGTCTAACCTGGCATCACTCCTTAAATTTCCTATTTCAGTCGTATAAACCCATATTCCATCCTTCAACATCTGTCTAACCCGGCATCTCTTCTTATATTTCCTACTTCAGCCGTATTAACCCATATTCCATCCTTCAACATCTGTCTAACCCGGTATCACTTCTTATATTTCTTATTTCAGCCGTATAAACCCATATTCTATCCTTCAACATCTGTCTAACCCGGCATCTCTTCTTATATTTCCCATAAGAGCAGTAAAAACCCACATTCCATCCTTCAACATCTGTCTAACCTGGCATCTCTCCTTATATTTCCTATTTCAGCCGTATAAACCCATATTCCATTCTTCAACCCCTGTCTAACCTGGTATCTCTCCTTATATTTCCTATTTCAGCCGTATAAAGCCATATTCCGTCCTTCAACCCCTGTCTAACCTGGCATCTCTCCTTAAATTCCCTATTTCAGCCGTATAAACCCATATTCCGTCCTTCAAACCCTGTCTAACCTGGCATCTCTCCTTATATTTCCTATTTCAGCCGTATAAACCCATATTCCATCCTTCAATCCCTGTCTAACCTGGCATCTCTCCTTATATTCCCTATTTCAGCCGTATAAACCCATCTTCCGTCCTTCAACCCCGGTCTAACCTGGCATCTCTCCATATATTTCCTATTTCAGCCGTATAAACCCACATTCCGTCCTTCAACCCCTGTCTAACCCGGCATCTCTCCTTATATTTCCTATTTCAGCGGTATAAACCCATATTCCATCCTTTAACCCCTGTCAAACCCGGCATCTCTCCTTATATTTCCTATTTCAGCCGTATAAACCCATATTCCGTCCTTCAACCCCTGTCTAACCCGGCATCTCTGCTTATATTTCCTACTTAAGCCGTATAAACCCATATTCCATTATTCAACCCCTGTCTAACCCGGCATCTCATCTTATATTTCCTATTTCAGCCGTATAAACTCATATTCCATCCTTCAACCCCTGTCTAACCCGGCATCTCATCTTATATTTCCTATTTCGGTCGTATAAACCCATATTCCATCCTTCAATCCCAGTCTAACCTGGCATCACTCCTTAAATTTCCTATTTCAGTCGTATAAACCCATATTTATCCTTCAACATCTGTCTAACCCGGCATCACTTCTTATATTTCCTATTTCAGCCGTATAAACCCATATTCTAGCTTTCAACCCCTGTCTAACCTGGCATCTCTCCTTATATTTCCTATTTCAGCCGTATAAACCCATATTCCATCCTTCAACCCCTGTCTAACCCGGCATCTCTCCTTATATTCCCTATTTCAGCCATATAAACCCATATTCCATCCTTCAACCCCTGTCTAACCTTGCATCTCCCCTTATATTTCCTATTTCAGCCGTATAAACCCATATTCCATCCTTCAAACCCCTGTCTAACCCGGCATCTCTTGTTATATTTCCTATTTCAGCCGTACACCATATTCCATCCTTCAATCCCTGTCTAACCTGGCATCTCTCCTTATATTTCCTATTTCAGCCGTATAAACTCATATTCCATCCTTCAACCCCTGTCTAACCCGGCATCTCATCTTATATTTCCTATTTCAATCGTATAAACCCATATTCCATCCTTCAATCCCTGTCTAACCTAGCATCACTCTTTATATTTCCTATTTCAGTCGTATAAACCCATATTCCATCCTTCAACATCTGTCTAACCCGGCACCACTTCTTATATTTCCTATTTCAGCCGTATAAACCCATATTCTATCCATCAACAACTGTCTAACCCGGCATCTCTTCTTATATTTCCCATAAGAGCAGTATAAACCCATATTCCGTCCTTGAACCCCTGTCTAACCAGGCATCTCTCCTATATTTCCTATTTCAGCCGTATAAACCCATATTCCATCCTTCAACCCCTGTCAAAACCGGCATCTCTCCTTATATTTCCTATTTCAGCCGTATAAACCCAAATTCCGTCCTTCAACCCCTGTCTAACCCGGCATCTCTCCTTATATTTCCTACTTCAGCCGTATAAACCCATATTCCATCCTTCAACCCCTGTCTAACCTGGCATCTCTCCTTATATTTCCTATTTCAGCCGTATAAACCCATATTCCATCCTTCAATCCCTGTCTAACCTGGCATCTCTCCTTATATTCCCTATTTCATCCGTATAAACCCATATTCCATCCTTCAACCTCTGTCTAACCTGACATCTCTCCTTATATTCCGTATTTCAGCCATATAAACCCATATTCTATCCTTCAACCCCTGTCTAACCTGACATCTCTCCTTATATTCCCTATTTCAGCCGTATAAACCCATATTCCATCCTTCAATCCCTTTCTAACCTGGCATCTCTCCTTATATTTCCTATTTCAGCCGTATAAACCCATATTCCATCCTTCAATCCCTGTCTAACTTGGCATCTCTCCCTATATTTCCTATTTCAGCCGTATAAACTAATATTCCATCCTTCAGCCCCTGTCTAACCCGGCATCTCATCTTATATTTCCTATTTCAATCCTATAAACCCATATTCCATCCTTCAATCCCTGTCTAACCTAGCATCACTCTTTATATTTCCTATTTCAGTCGTATAAACCCATATTCCATCCTTCAACATCTGTCTAACCCGGCATCTCTTCTTATATTTCCTACTTCAGCCGTATAAACCCATATTCCATCCTTCAACATCTGTCTAACCCGGCATCACTTCTTATATTTCCTATTTCAGCCGCATAAATTCATATTCTATCCTTCAACATCTGTCTAACCCGGCATCTCTTCTTATATTTCCCATAAGAGCAGTATAAACCCATGTTCCGTCCTTGAACCCCTGTCTAACCCGGCATCTCTCCTTATATTTCCTATTTCAGCCGTATAAACCCATATTCCATCCTTCAACCCCTGTCAAACCCGGCATCTCTCCTTATATTTCCTATTTCAGCCGTATAAACCCATATTCCGTCCTTCAACCCCTGCCTAACCCGGCATCTCTCCTTATATTTCCTACTTCAGCCGTATAAACCCATATTCCATCCTTCAACCCATGTCTAACCTGGCATCTCTCCTTATATTTCCTATTTCAGCCGTATAAACCCATATTCCATCCTTCAACCCCTGTCTAACCCGGCATCTCTCCTTATATTTCATATTTCAGCCGCATAAACCCATACTCCATCCTTCAACCCCTGTCTAACCCAGCATCTCTCCTTATATTCCCGAATTCAGCCGTATAAACCCATATTCCATCCTTCAACCCCTGTCTAACCTGGCATCTCTCCTTATATTCCATATTTCAGCCGTATAAACCCATATTCCATCCTTCAACCCCTGTCTAACCTGACATCTCTCCTTATATTCCCTATTTCAGCCATATAAACCCATATTCCATCCTTCAGCCCCTGTCTAACCTGGCATCTCTCCTTATATTTCCTATTTCAGCCGTATAAACCCATATTCCATCCTTCACCCCTGTCTAACCCGGCATCTCTCCTTATATTCCCTATTTCAGCCGTATAAACCCATATTCCATCCTTCAATCCCTGTCTAACCTGGCATCTCTCCTTATATTTCCTATTTCAGCCCTATAAACTCATATTCCATCCTTTAACCCCTGTCTAACCTGGCACCTCTCCTTATATTTCCTATTTCAGCCGTATAAAACATATTCCATCCTTCAACCCCTGTCTAACCCGGCATCTCTCCTTATATTCCCCATTTCAGCCGTATAAACCCATATTCCATCCTTCAACCCCTGTCTAACCTGGCATCTCTCCTTATATTTCCTATTTCAGTCGTATAAACCCATATTCCATCCTTCAACCCCTGTCTAACCCGGCATCTCTTGTTATATTTCCTATTTCAGCCGTATAAACCCATATTCTATCCTGCAATCGCTGTCTAACCTGGCATCTCTCCTTATATTTCCTATTTCAGCCGTATAAACTCATATTCCATCCTTCAACCCCTGTCTAACCCGGCATCTCATCTTATATTTCCTATTTCGGTCGTATAAACCCATATTCCATCCTTCAATCCCAGTCTAACCTGGCATCACTCCTTAAATTTCCTATTTCAGTCGTATAAACCCATATTTATCCTTCAACATCTGTCTAACCCGGCATCACTTCTTATATTTCCTATTTCAGCCGTATAAACCCATATTCTAGCTTTCAACCCCTGTCTAACCTGGCATCTCTCCTTATATTTCCTATTTCAGCCGTATAAACCCATATTCCATCCTTCAACCCCTGTCTAACCCGGCATCTCTCCTTATATTCCCTATTTCAGCCATATAAACCCATATTCCATCCTTCAACCCCTGTCTAACCTTGCATCTCCCCTTATATTTCCTATTTCAGCCGTATAAACCCATATTCCATCCTTCAACCCCTGTCTAACCCGGCATCTCTTGTTATATTTCCTATTTCAGCCGTACACCATATTCCATCCTTCAATCCCTGTCTAACCTGGCATCTCTCCTTATATTTCCTATTTCAGCCGTATAAACTCATATTCCATCCTTCAACCCCTGTCTAACCCGGCATCTCATCTTATATTTCCTATTTCAATCGTATAAACCCATATTCCATCCTTCAATCCCTGTCTAACCTAGCATCACTCTTTATATTTCCTATTTCAGTCGTATAAACCCATATTCCATCCTTCAACATCTGTCTAACCCGGCACAACTTCTTATATTTCCTATTTCAGCCGTATAAACCCATATTCTATCCATCAACAACTGTCTAACCCGGCATCTCTTCTTATATTTCCCATAAGAGCAGTATAAACCCATATTCCGTCCTTGAACCCCTGTCTAACCAGGCATCTCTCCTATATTTCCTATTTCAGCCGTATAAACCCATATTCCATCCTTCAACCCCTGTCAAAACCGGCATCTCTCCTTATATTTCCTATTTCAGCCGTATAAACCCAAATTCCGTCCTTCAACCCCTGTCTAACCCGGCATCTCTCCTTATATTTCCTACTTCAGCCGTATAAACCCATATTCCATCCTTCAACCCCTGTCTAACCTGGCATCTCTCCTTATATTTCCTATTTCAGCCGTATAAACCCATATTCCATCCTTCAATCCCTGTCTAACCTGGCATCTCTCCTTATATTCCCTATTTCATCCGTATAAACCCATATTCCATCCTTCAACCTCTGTCTAACCTGACATCTCTCCTTATATTCCGTATTTCAGCCATATAAACCCATATTCTATCCTTCAACCCCTGTCTAACCTGACATCTCTCCTTATATTCCCTATTTCAGCCGTATAAACTCATATTCCATCCTTCAACCCCTGTCTAACCCGGCATCTCATCTTATATTTCCTATTTCAGTCGTATAAACCCATATTCCATCCTTCAATCCCTGTCTAACCTGGCAGCACTCCTTATATTTCCTATTTCAGTCGTATAAACCCATATTCCATCTTTCAGCATCTGTCTAACACGGCATCTCCTCTTATATTTCCTACTTCAGCCGTATAAACCCATATTCCATCCTTCAACCCCTGTCAAAACCGGCATCTCTCCTTATATTTCCTATTTCAGCCGTATAAACCCAAATTCCGTCCTTCAACCCCTGGCTAACCCGGCATCTCTCCTTATATTTCCTACTTCAGCCGTATAAACCCATATTCCATCCTTCAACCCCTGTCTAACCTGGCATCTCTCCTTATATTTCCTATTTCAGCCGTATAAACCCATATTCCATCCTTCAATCCCTGTCTAACCTGGCATCTCTCCTTATAATCCCTATTTCATCCGTATAAACCCATATTCCATCCTTCAACCTCTGTCTAACCTGACATCTCTCCTTATATTCCGTATTTCAGCCATATAAACCCATATTCTATCCTTCAACCCCTGTCTAACCTGACATCTCTCCTTATATTCCCTATTTCAGCCGTATAAACCCATATTCCATCCTTCAATCCCTGTCTAACCTGGCATCTCTCCTTATATTTCCTATTTCAGCCGTATAAACCCATATTCCATCCTTCAATCCCTGTCTAACTTGGCATCTCTCCTTATATTTCCTATTTCAGCCGTATAAACTAATATTCCATCCTTCAGCCCCTGTCTAACCCGGCATCTCATCTTATATTTCCTATTTCAATCGTATAAACCCATATTCCATCCTTCAATCCCTGTCTAACCTAGCATCACTCTTTATATTTCCTATTTCAGTCGTATAAACCCATATTCCATCCTTCAACATCTGTCTAACCCGGCATCTCTTCTTATATTTCCTACTTCAGCCGTATAAACCCATATTCCATCCTTCAACATCTGTCTAACCCGGCATCACTTCTTATATTTCCTATTTCAGCCGCATAAATTCATATTCTATCCTTCAACATCTGTCTAACCCGGCATCTCTTCTTATATTTCCCATAAGAGCAGTATAAACCCATGTTCCGTCCTTGAACCCCTGTCTAACCCGGCATCTCTCCTTATATTTCCTATTTCAGCCGTATAAACCCATATTCCATCCTTCAACCCCTGTCAAACCCGGCATCTCTCCTTATATTTCCTATTTCAGCCGTATAAACCCATATTCCGTCCTTCAACCCCTGCCTAACCCGGCATCTCTCCTTATATTTCCTACTTCAGCCGTATAAACCCATATTCCATCCTTCAACCCATGTCTAACCTGGCATCTCTCCTTATATTTCCTATTTCAGCCGTATAAACCCATATTCCATCCTTCAACCCCTGTCTAACCCGGCATCTCTCCTTATATTTCATATTTCAGCCGCATAAACCCATACTCCATCCTTCAACCCCTGTCTAACCCAGCATCTCTCCTTATATTCCCGAATTCAGCCGTATAAACCCATATTCCATCCTTCAACCCCTGTCTAACCTGGCATCTCTCCTTATATTCCATATTTCAGCCGTATAAACCCATATTCCATCCTTCAACCCCTGTCTAACCTGACATCTCTCCTTATATTCCCTATTTCAGCCATATAAACCCATATTCCATCCTTCAGCCCCTGTCTAACCTGGCATCTCTCCTTATATTTCCTATTTCAGCCGTATAAACCCATATTCCATCCTTCACCCCTGTCTAACCCGGCATCTCTCCTTATATTCCCTATTTCAGCCGTATAAACCCATATTCCATCCTTCAATCCCTGTCTAACCTGGCATCTCTCCTTATATTTCCTATTTCAGCCCTATAAACTCATATTCCATCCTTCAACCCCTGCCTAACCCGGCATCTCATTATATGTTTCCTATTTCAGTCGTATAACCCCATATTACATCCTTCAATCCCAGTCTAACCTGGCATCACTCCTTAAATTTCCTATTTCAGTCGTATAAACCCATATTCCATCCTTCAACATCTGTCTAACCCGGCATCTCTTCTTATATTTCCTACTTCAGCCGTATTAACCCATATTCCATCCTTCAACATCTGTCTAACCCGGTATCACTTCTTATATTTCTTATTTCAGCCGTATAAACCCATATTCTATCCTTCAACATCTGTCTAACCCGGCATCTCTTCTTATATTTCCCATAAGAGCAGTAAAAACCCATATTCCATCCTTCAACATCTGTCTAACCTGGCATCTCTCCTTATATTTCCTATTTCAGCCGTATAAACCCATATTCCATTCTTCAACCCCTGTCTAACCTGGTATCTCTCCTTATATTTCCTATTTCAGCCGTATAAAGCCATATTCCGTCCTTCAACCCCTGTCTAACCTGGCATCTCTCCTTAAATTCCCTATTTCAGCCGTATAAACCCATATTCCGTCCTTCAAACCCTGTCTAACCTGGCATCTCTCCTTATATTTCCTATTTCAGCCGTATAAACCCATATTCCATCCTTCAATCCCTGTCTAACCTGGCATCTCTCCTTATATTCCCTATTTCAGCCGTATAAACCCATCTTCCGTCCTTCAACCCCGGTCTAACCTGGCATCTCTCCATATATTTCCTATTTCAGCCGTATAAACCCACATTCCGTCCTTCAACCCCTGTCTAACCCGGCATCTCTCCTTATATTTCCTATTTCAGCGGTATAAACCCATATTCCATCCTTTAACCCCTGTCAAACCCGGCATCTCTCCTTATATTTCCTATTTCAGCCGTATAAACCCATATTCCGTCCTTCAACCCCTGTCTAACCCGGCATCTCTGCTTATATTTCCTACTTAAGCCGTATAAACCCATATTCCATTATTCAACCCCTGTCTAACCCGGCATCTCATCTTATATTTCCTATTTCAGCCGTATAAACTCATATTCCATCCTTCAACCCCTGTCTAACCCGGCATCTCATCTTATATTTCCT
This sequence comes from Deroplatys truncata, assembly GCA_030765065.1. NCBI lineage: Eukaryota > Metazoa > Arthropoda > Insecta > Mantodea > Mantidae > Deroplatys > Deroplatys truncata. The sequence goes on along the minus strand of CM060980.1, from coordinate 212,198,694 downwards.
ATTTCGGTCGTATAAACCCATATTCCATCCTTCAATCCCAGTCTAACCTGGCATCACTCCTTAAATTTCCTATTTCAGTCGTATAAACCCATATTTATCCTTCAACATCTGTCTAACCCGGCATCACTTCTTATATTTCCTATTTCAGCCGTATAAACCCATATTCTTGCTTTCAACCCCTGTCTAACCTGGCATCTCTCCTTATATTTCCTATTTCAGCCGTATAAACCCATATTCCATCCTTCAACCCCTGTCTAACCCGGCATCTCTCCTTATATTCCCTATTTCAGCCATATAAACCCATATTCCATCCTTCAACCCCTGTCTAACCTTGCATCTCCCCTTATATTTCCTATTTCAGCCGTATAAACCCATATTCCATCCTTCAACCCCTGTCTAACCCGGCATCTCTTGTTATATTTCCTATTTCAGCCGTACACCATATTCCATCCTTCAATCCCTGTCTAACCTGGCATCTCTCCTTATATTTCCTATTTCAGCCGTATAAACTCATATTCCATCCTTCAACCCCTGTCTAACCCGGCATCTCATCTTATATTTCCTATTTCAATCGTATAAACCCATATTCCATCCTTCAATCCCTGTCTAACCTAGCATCACTCTTTATATTTCCTATTTCAGTCGTATAAACCCATATTCCATCCTTCAACATCTGTCTAACCCGGCACCACTTCTTATATTTCCTATTTCAGCCGTATAAACCCATATTCTATCCATCAACAACTGTCTAACCCGGCATCTCTTCTTATATTTCCCATAAGAGCAGTATAAACCCATATTCCGTCCTTGAACCCCTGTCTAACCAGGCATCTCTCCTATATTTCCTATTTCAGCCGTATAAACCCATATTCCATCCTTCAACCCCTGTCAAAACCGGCATCTCTCCTTATATTTCCTATTTCAGCCGTATAAACCCAAATTCCGTCCTTCAACCCCTGTCTAACCCGGCATCTCTCCTTATATTTCCTACTTCAGCCGTATAAACCCATATTCCATCCTTCAACCCCTGTCTAACCTGGCATCTCTCCTTATATTTCCTATTTCAGCCGTATAAACCCATATTCCATCCTTCAATCCCTGTCTAACCTGGCATCTCTCCTTATATTCCCTATTTCATCCGTATAAACCCATATTCCATCCTTCAACCTCTGTCTAACCTGACATCTCTCCTTATATTCCGTATTTCAGCCATATAAACCCATATTCTATCCTTCAACCCCTGTCTAACCTGACATCTCTCCTTATATTCCCTATTTCAGCCGTATAAACCCATATTCCATCCTTCAATCCCTTTCTAACCTGGCATCTCTCCTTATATTTCCTATTTCAGCCGTATAAACCCATATTCCATCCTTCAATCCCTGTCTAACTTGGCATCTCTCCCTATATTTCCTATTTCAGCCGTATAAACTAATATTCCATCCTTCAGCCCCTGTCTAACCCGGCATCTCATCTTATATTTCCTATTTCAATCCTATAAACCCATATTCCATCCTTCAATCCCTGTCTAACCTAGCATCACTCTTTATATTTCCTATTTCAGTCGTATAAACCCATATTCCATCCTTCAACATCTGTCTAACCCGGCATCTCTTCTTATATTTCCTACTTCAGCCGTATAAACCCATATTCCATCCTTCAACATCTGTCTAACCCGGCATCACTTCTTATATTTCCTATTTCAGCCGCATAAATTCATATTCTATCCTTCAACATCTGTCTAACCCGGCATCTCTTCTTATATTTCCCATAAGAGCAGTATAAACCCATGTTCCGTCCTTGAACCCCTGTCTAACCCGGCATCTCTCCTTATATTTCCTATTTCAGCCGTATAAACCCATATTCCATCCTTCAACCCCTGTCAAACCCGGCATCTCTCCTTATATTTCCTATTTCAGCCGTATAAACCCATATTCCGTCCTTCAACCCCTGCCTAACCCGGCATCTCTCCTTATATTTCCTACTTCAGCCGTATAAACCCATATTCCATCCTTCAACCCATGTCTAACCTGGCATCTCTCCTTATATTTCCTATTTCAGCCGTATAAACCCATATTCCATCCTTCAACCCCTGTCTAACCCGGCATCTCTCCTTATATTTCATATTTCAGCCGCATAAACCCATACTCCATCCTTCAACCCCTGTCTAACCCAGCATCTCTCCTTATATTCCCGAATTCAGCCGTATAAACCCATATTCCATCCTTCAACCCCTGTCTAACCTGGCATCTCTCCTTATATTCCATATTTCAGCCGTATAAACCCATATTCCATCCTTCAACCCCTGTCTAACCTGACATCTCTCCTTATATTCCCTATTTCAGCCATATAAACCCATATTCCATCCTTCAGCCCCTGTCTAACCTGGCATCTCTCCTTATATTTCCTATTTCAGCCGTATAAACCCATATTCCATCCTTCACCCCTGTCTAACCCGGCATCTCTCCTTATATTCCCTATTTCAGCCGTATAAACCCATATTCCATCCTTCAATCCCTGTCTAACCTGGCATCTCTCCTTATATTTCCTATTTCAGCCCTATAAACTCATATTCCATCCTTTAACCCCTGTCTAACCTGGCACCTCTCCTTATATTTCCTATTTCAGCCGTATAAAACATATTCCATCCTTCAACCCCTGTCTAACCCGGCATCTCTCCTTATATTCCCCATTTCAGCCGTATAAACCCATATTCCATCCTTCAACCCCTGTCTAACCTGGCATCTCTCCTTATATTTCCTATTTCAGTCGTATAAACCCATATTCCATCCTTCAACCCCTGTCTAACCCGGCATCTCTTGTTATATTTCCTATTTCAGCCGTATAAACCCATATTCTATCCTGCAATCGCTGTCTAACCTGGCATCTCTCCTTATATTTCCTATTTCAGCCGTATAAACTCATATTCCATCCTTCAACCCCTGTCTAACCCGGCATCTCATCTTATATTTCCTATTTCGGTCGTATAAACCCATATTCCATCCTTCAATCCCAGTCTAACCTGGCATCACTCCTTAAATTTCCTATTTCAGTCGTATAAACCCATATTTATCCTTCAACATCTGTCTAACCCGGCATCACTTCTTATATTTCCTATTTCAGCCGTATAAACCCATATTCTAGCTTTCAACCCCTGTCTAACCTGGCATCTCTCCTTATATTTCCTATTTCAGCCGTATAAACCCATATTCCATCCTTCAACCCCTGTCTAACCCGGCATCTCTCCTTATATTCCCTATTTCAGCCATATAAACCCATATTCCATCCTTCAACCCCTGTCTAACCTTGCATCTCCCCTTATATTTCCTATTTCAGCCGTATAAACCCATATTCCATCCTTCAACCCCTGTCTAACCCGGCATCTCTTGTTATATTTCCTATTTCAGCCGTACACCATATTCCATCCTTCAATCCCTGTCTAACCTGGCATCTCTCCTTATATTTCCTATTTCAGCCGTATAAACTCATATTCCATCCTTCAACCCCTGTCTAACCCGGCATCTCATCTTATATTTCCTATTTCAATCGTATAAACCCATATTCCATCCTTCAATCCCTGTCTAACCTAGCATCACTCTTTATATTTCCTATTTCAGTCGTATAAACCCATATTCCATCCTTCAACATCTGTCTAACCCGGCACAACTTCTTATATTTCCTATTTCAGCCGTATAAACCCATATTCTATCCATCAACAACTGTCTAACCCGGCATCTCTTCTTATATTTCCCATAAGAGCAGTATAAACCCATATTCCGTCCTTGAACCCCTGTCTAACCAGGCATCTCTCCTATATTTCCTATTTCAGCCGTATAAACCCATATTCCATCCTTCAACCCCTGTCAAAACCGGCATCTCTCCTTATATTTCCTATTTCAGCCGTATAAACCCAAATTCCGTCCTTCAACCCCTGTCTAACCCGGCATCTCTCCTTATATTTCCTACTTCAGCCGTATAAACCCATATTCCATCCTTCAACCCCTGTCTAACCTGGCATCTCTCCTTATATTTCCTATTTCAGCCGTATAAACCCATATTCCATCCTTCAATCCCTGTCTAACCTGGCATCTCTCCTTATATTCCCTATTTCATCCGTATAAACCCATATTCCATCCTTCAACCTCTGTCTAACCTGACATCTCTCCTTATATTCCGTATTTCAGCCATATAAACCCATATTCTATCCTTCAACCCCTGTCTAACCTGACATCTCTCCTTATATTCCCTATTTCAGCCGTATAAACCCATATTCCATCCTTCAATCCCTTTCTAACCTGGCATCTCTCCTTATATTTCCTATTTCAATCGTATAAACCCATATTCCATCCTTCAATCCCTGTCTAACCTAGCATCACTCTTTATATTTCCTATTTCAGTCGTATAAACCCATATTCCATCCTTCAACATCTGTCTAACCCGGCATCTCTTCTTATATTTCCTACTTCAGCCGTATAAACCCATATTCCATCCTTCAACATCTGTCTAACCCGGCATCACTTCTTATATTTCCTATTTCAGCCGCATAAATTCATATTCTATCCTTCAACATCTGTCTAACCCGGCATCTCTTCTTATATTTCCCATAAGAGCAGTATAAACCCATGTTCCGTCCTTGAACCCCTGTCTAACCCGGCATCTCTCCTTATATTTCCTATTTCAGTCGTATAAACCCATATTCCATCCTTCAACCCCTGTCAAACCCGGCATCTCTCCTTATATTTCCTATTTCAGCCGTATAAACCCATATTCCGTCCTTCAACCCCTGCCTAACCCGGCATCTCTCCTTATATTTCCTACTTCAGCCGTATAAACCCATATTCCATCCTTCAACCCATGTCTAACCTGGCATCTCTCCTTATATTTCCTATTTCAGCCGTATAAACCCATATTCCATCCTTCAACCCCTGTCTAACCCGGCATCTCTCCTTATATTTCATATTTCAGCCGCATAAACCCATACTCCATCCTTCAACCCCTGTCTAACCCAGCATCTCTCCTTATATTCCCGAATTCAGCCGTATAAACCCATATTCCATCCTTCAACCCCTGTCTAACCTGGCATCTCTCCTTATATTCCATATTTCAGCCGTATAAACCCATATTCCATCCTTCAACCCCTGTCTAACCTGACATCTCTCCTTATATTCCCTATTTCAGCCATATAAACCCATATTCCATCCTTCAGCCCCTGTCTAACCTGGCATCTCTCCTTATATTTCCTATTTCAGCCGTATAAACCCATATTCCATCCTTCACCCCTGTCTAACCCGGCATCTCTCCTTATATTCCCTATTTCAGCCGTATAAACCCATATTCCATCCTTCAATCCCTGTCTAACCTGGCATCTCTCCTTATATTTCCTATTTCAGCCCTATAAACTCATATTCCATCCTTCAACCCCTGCCTAACCCGGCATCTCATTATATGTTTCCTATTTCAGTCGTATAACCCCATATTCCATCCTTCAATCCCAGTCTAACCTGGCATCACTCCTTAAATTTCCTATTTCAGTCGTATAAACCCATATTCCATCCTTCAACATCTGTCTAACCCGGCATCTCTTCTTATATTTCCTACTTCAGCCGTATTAACCCATATTCCATCCTTCAACATCTGTCTAACCCGGTATCACTTCTTATATTTCTTATTTCAGCCGTATAAACCCATATTCTATCCTTCAACATCTGTCTAACCCGGCATCTCTTCTTATATTTCCCATAAGAGCAGTAAGAACCCATATTCCATCCTTCAACATCTGTCTAACCTGGCATCTCTCCTTATATTTCCTATTTCAGCCGTATAAACCCATATTCCATTCTTCAACCCCTGTCTAACCTGGTATCTCTCCTTATATTTCCTATTTCAGCCGTATAAAGCCATATTCCGTCCTTCAACCCCTGTCTAACCTGGCATCTCTCCTTAAATTCCCTATTTCAGCCGTATAAACCCATATTCCGTCCTTCAAACCCTGTCTAACCTGGCATCTCTCCTTACATTTCCTATTTCAGCCGTATAAACCCATATTCCATCCTTCAATCCCTGTCTAACCTGGCATCTCTCCTTATATTCCCTATTTCAGCCGTATAAACCCATCTTCCGTCCTTCAACCCCGGCCTAACCTGGCATCTCTCCATATATTTCCTATTTCAGCCGTATAAACCCACATTCCGTCCTTCAACCCCTGTCTAACCCGGCATCTCTCCTTATATTTCCTATTTCAGCGGTATAAACCCATATTCCATCCTTCAACCCCTGTCAAACCCGGCATCTCTCCTTATATTTCCTATTTCAGCCGTATAAACCCATATTCCGTCCTTCAACCCCTGTCTAACCCGGCATCCCTGCTTATATTTCCTACTTAAGCCGTATAAACCCATATTCCATTATTCAACCCCTGTCTAACCCGGCATCTCATCTTATATTTCCTATTTCAGCCGTATAAACCCATATTCCATCCTTCAACCCCTGTCTAACCCGTCATCTCTTGTTATATTTCCTATTTCAGCCGTACACCATATTCCATCCTTCAATCCCTGTCTAACCCGGCATCTCTCCTTATATTTCCTATTTCAGCCGTATAAACTCATATTCCATCCTTCAACCCCTGTCTAACCCGGCATCTCATCTTATATTTCCTATTTCAGTCGTATAAACCCATATTCCATCCTTCAATCCCTGTCTAACCTGGCAGCACTCCTTATATTTCCTATTTCAGTCGTATAAACCCATATTCCATCTTTCAGCATCTGTCTAACACGGCATCTCCTCTTATATTTCCTACTTCAGCCGTATAAACCCATATTCCATCCTTCAACCCCTGTCAAAACCGGCATCTCTCCTTATATTTCCTATTTCAGCCGTATAAACCCAAATTCCGTCCTTCAACCCCTGGCTAACCCGGCATCTCTCCTTATATTTCCTACTTCAGCCGTATAAACCCATATTCCATCCTTCAACCCCTGTCTAACCTGGCATCTCTCCTTATATTTCCTATTTCAGCCGTATAAACCCATATTCCATCCTTCAATCCCTGTCTAACCTGGCATCTCTCCTTATAATCCCTATTTCATCCGTATAAACCCATATTCCATCCTTCAACCTCTGTCTAACCTGACATCTCTCCTTATATTCCGTATTTCAGCCATATAAACCCATATTCTATCCTTCAACCCCTGTCTAACCTGACATCTCTCCTTATATTCCCTATTTCAGCCGTATAAACCCATATTCCATCCTTCAATCCCTGTCTAACCTGGCATCTCTCCTTATATTTCCTATTTCAGCCGTATAAACCCATATTCCATCCTTCAATCCCTGTCTAACTTGGCATCTCTCCTTATATTTCCTATTTCAGCCGTATAAACTAATATTCCATCCTTCAGCCCCTGTCTAACCCGGCATCTCATCTTATATTTCCTATTTCAATCGTATAAACCCATATTCCATCCTTCAATCCCTGTCTAACCTAGCATCACTCTTTATATTTCCTATTTCAGTCGTATAAACCCATATTCCATCCTTCAACATCTGTCTAACCCGGCATCTCTTCTTATATTTCCTACTTCAGCCGTATAAACCCATATTCCATCCTTCAACATCTGTCTAACCCGGCATCACTTCTTATATTTCCTATTTCAGCCGCATAAATTCATATTCTATCCTTCAACATCTTTCTAACCCGGCATCTCTTCTTATATTTCCCATAAGAGCAGTATAAACCCATGTTCCGTCCTTGAACCCCTGTCTAACCCGGCATCTCTCCTTATATTTCCTATTTCAGCCGTATAAACCCATATTCCATCCTTCAACCCCTGTCAAACCCGGCATCTCTCCTTATATTTCCTATTTCAGCCGTATAAACCCATATTCCGTCCTTCAACCCCTGCCTAACCCGGCATCTCTCCTTATATTTCCTACTTCAGCCGTATAAACCCATATTCCATCCTTCAACCCATGTCTAACCTGGCATCTCTCCTTATATTTCCTATTTCAGCCGTATAAACCCATATTCCATCCTTCAACCCCTGTCTAACCCGGCATCTCTCCTTATATTTCATATTTCAGCCGCATAAACCCATACTCCATCCTTCAACCCCTGTCTAACCCAGCATCTCTCCTTATATTCCCGAATTCAGCCGTATAAACCCATATTCCATCCTTCAACCCCTGTCTAACCTGGCATCTCTCCTTATATTCCATATTTCAGCCGTATAAACCCATATTCCATCCTTCAACCCCTGTCTAACCTGACATCTCTCCTTATATTCCCTATTTCAGCCATATAAACCCATATTCCATCCTTCAGCCCCTGTCTAACCTGGCATCTCTCCTTATATTTCCTATTTCAGCCGTATAAACCCATATTCCATCCTTCACCCCTGTCTAACCCGGCATCTCTCCTTATATTCCCTATTTCAGCCGTATAAACCCATATTCCATCCTTCAATCCCTGTCTAACCTGGCATCTCTCCTTATATTTCCTATTTCAGCCCTATAAACTCATATTCCATCCTTCAACCCCTGCCTAACCCGGCATCTCATTATATGTTTCCTATTTCAGTCGTATAACCCCATATTCCATCCTTCAATCCCAGTCTAACCTGGCATCACTCCTTAAATTTCCTATTTCAGTCGTATAAACCCATATTCCATCCTTCAACATCTGTCTAACCCGGCATCTCTTCTTATATTTCCTACTTCAGCCGTATTAACCCATATTCCATCCTTCAACATCTGTCTAACCCGGTATCACTTCTTATATTTCTTATTTCAGCCGTATAAACCCATATTCTATCCTTCAACATCTGTCTAACCCGGCATCTCTTCTTATATTTCCCATAAGAGCAGTAAAAACCCATATTCCATCCTTCAACATCTGTCTAACCTGGCATCTCTCCTTATATTTCCTATTTCAGCCGTATAAACCCATATTCCATTCTTCAACCCCTGTCTAACCTGGTATCTCTCCTTATATTTCCTATTTCAGCCGTATAAAGCCATATTCCGTCCTTCAACCCCTGTCTAACCTGGCATCTCTCCTTAAATTCCCTATTTCAGCCGTATAAACCCATATTCCGTCCTTCAAACCCTGTCTAACCTGGCATCTCTCCTTATATTTCCTATTTCAGCCGTATAAACCCATATTCCATCCTTCAATCCCTGTCTAACCTGGCATCTCTCCTTATATTCCCTATTTCAGCCGTATAAACCCATCTTCCGTCCTTCAACCCCGGTCTAACCTGGCATCTCTCCATATATTTCCTATTTCAGCCGTATAAACCCACATTCCGTCCTTCAACCCCTGTCTAACCCGGCATCTCTCCTTATATTTCCTATTTCAGCGGTATAAACCCATATTCCATCCTTTAACCCCTGTCAAACCCGGCATCTCTCCTTATATTTCCTATTTCAGCCGTATAAACCCATATTCCGTCCTTCAACCCCTGTCTAACCCGGCATCTCTGCTTATATTTCCTACTTAAGCCGTATAAACCCATATTCCATTATTCAACCCCTGTCTAACCCGGCATCTCATCTTATATTTCCTATTTCAGTCGTATAAACCCATATTCCATCCTTCAATCCCTGTCTAACCTGGCAGCACTCCTTATATTTCCTATTTCAGTCGTATAAACCCATATTCCATCTTTCAGCATCTGTCTAACACGGCATCTCCTCTTATATTTCCTACTTCAGCCGTATAAACCCATATTCCATCCTTCAACATCTATCTAACCCGGCATCAGTTCTTATATTTCCTATTTCAGCCGTATAAACCCATATTCTATCCTTCAATATCTGTCTAACCCGGCATCTCTTCTTATATTTCCCATAAGAGCAGTATAAACCCATATTCCATCATTCAACCCCTGTCTAAAACAGCGTATCTGCTTATATTTCCTATTTCAGCCGTATAAGCCCATATTCCATCCTTCAACCCCTGTCTAACCCGGCATCTTTTCTTATATTTCCTATTTCAGCCGTATAAACCCATATTCCGTCGTTCAACATCTGTCTAACCCGGCATCTCTCCTTATTATTCCTATTTCAGCCGTATAAACCCATATTCCGTCCTTTAACATCTGTCTAACCTGGCATCTCTCCTTATATTTCCTATTTCAGCCGTATAAACCCATATTACACCTTCAACATCTGTCTAACCTGGCATCTCTCCTTATATTTCCTATTTCAGCCGTATAAACTCATATTCCATTCTTCAACATCTGTCTAACTTGGCATCTCTCCTTATATTCCCTATTTCAGCCGTATAAACCCATATTCCATCCTTCAACCCCTGTCTAACCCGCCATCTCTCATTACATTTCCGATTTCAGCCGTATAAACCCATATTCCATTATTCAACCCCTGTCTAGCCCGGCATCTCTCTTTACATTTCCTATTTCAGCCGTATGAACCCATACTCCATCCTTCAACCCCTGTCTAACCCAGCATCTCTCCTTAGATTCCCGAATTCAGCCGTATAAACCCATATTCCATCCTTCAACCCCTGTCTAACCTGGCATCTCTCCTTATATTCCCTATTTCAGCCGTATAAACCCATATTACATCCTTCAACCTCTGTCTAACCTGACATCTCTCCTTATATTCCGTATTTCAGCCATATAAACCCATATTCTATCCTTCAACCCCTGTCTAACCTGGCATCTCTCCTTATATTTCCTATTTCAGCCGTATAAACCCATATTCCATTCTTCAACCCCTGTCTATCCCGGCATCTCTCCTTATATTCCCTATTTCAGCCGTATAAACCCATATTCCATCCTTCAACCCCTGTCTAACCTGGCATCTCTCCTTATATTTCCTATTTCAGCCGTATAAACCCATATTCCATCCTTCAACCCCTGTCTAACCCGGCATCTCTTGTTATATTTCCTATTTCAGCCGTTCACCATATTCCATCCTTCAATCCCTGTCTAACCTGGCATCTCTCCTTATATTTCCTATTTCACCCGTATAAACCCATATTCCATCCTTCAACCCCTGTCTAACCAGGCAATTCCCCTTATATTTCCTATTTCAGCCGTATAAACCCATACTCCATCCTTCAACCCCTGTCTAACCCAGCATCTCTCCTTATATTCCCGAATTCAGCCGTATAAACCCATATTCCATTCTTCAACCCCTGTCTAACCTGGCATCTCTCCTTTTATTCCATATTTCAGCCGTATAAACCCATATTCAATCCTTCAACCCCTGTCTAACCTGACATCTCTCCTTATATTCCCTATTTCAGCCATATAAACCCATATTCCATCCTTCAACCCCTGTCTAACCTGGCACCTCTCCTTATATTTCCTACTTCAGCCGTATAAAACATATTCCATCCTTCAACCCCTGTCTAACCCGGCATCTCTCCTTATATTCCCTATTTCAGCCGTATAAACCCTTATTCCATCCTTCAACCCCTGTCTAACCCGGCATCTCTTCTTATATTTCCTATTTCAGCCGTATAAACCCATATTCCATCCTTCAACCCCTGTCTAACCCGGCATCTCTTGTTATATTTCCTATTTCAGCCGTATAAACCCATATTCTATCCTGCAATCCCTGTCTAACCTGGCATCTCTCCTTATATTTCCTATTTCAGCCGTATAAACGCATATTCCATCCTTCAACCCCTGTCTAACCCGGCATCTCATCTTATATTTCCTATTTCAGTCGTATAAACCCATATTCCATCCTTCAATCCCAGTCTAACCTGGCATCACTCCTTAAATTTCCTATTTCAGTCGTATAAACCCATATTTATCCTTCAACATCTGTCTAACCCGGCATCTCTTCTTATATTTCCTACTTCAGCCGTATAAACCAATATTCCATCCTTCAACATCTGTCTAACCCGGCATCTCTTCTTATATTTCTCATAAGAGCAGTATAAAACCATATTCCATCCTTCAACCCCTGTCTAACCCGGCATCTCTCCTTATATTTCCTATTTCAGCCGTATAAACACATACTCCATCCTTCAACCCCTGTCTAGCTCAGCATCTCCCCTTATATTCCCTATTTCAGCCGTATAAACCCATATTCCATCCTTGAAACTCTGTCTAACCTGACATCTCTCCTTATATTCCGTATTTCAGCCATATAAACCCATATTCTATCCTTCAACCCCTGTCTAACCTGGCATCTCTCCTTATATTTCCTATTTCAGCCGTATAAACCCATATTCCATCCTTCAACCCCTGTCTAACCCGGCATCTCTCTTTATATTCCCTATTTCAGCCGTATAAACCCATATTCCATCCTTCAACCCCTGTCTAACCTGGCATCTCCCCTTATATTTCCTATTTCAGCCGTATAAACCCATATTCCATCCTTCAACCCCTGTCTAACCCGGCATCTCTTGTTATATTTCCTATTTCAGCCGTACATCATATTCCATCCTTCAATCCCTGTCTAACCTGGCATCTCTCCTTATATTTCCTATTTCAGCCGTATAAACTCATATTCCATCCTTCAACCCCTGTCTAACCCGGCATCTCATCTTATATTTCGTATTTCAATCGTATAAACCCATATTCCATCCTTCAATCCCTGTCTAACCTAGCATCACTCTTTATATTTCCTACTTCAGCCGTATAAACCCATATTCCATCCTTCAACATCTGTCTAACCCGGCATCACTTCTTATATTTCCTATTTCAGCCGTATAAACCCATATTCTATCCTTCAACATCTGTCTAACCCGGCATCTCTTCTTATATTACCCATAAGAGCAGTATAAACCCATATTCCGTCCTTGAACCCCTGTCTAACCCGGCATCTCTCCTTATATTTCCTATTTCAGCCGTATAAACCCATATTCCATCCTTCAACCCCTGTCAAACCCGGCATCTCTCCTTATATTTCCTATTTCAGCCGTATAAACCCAAATTCCGTCCTTCAACCCCTGTCTAACCCGGCATCTCTCCTTATATTTCCTACTTCAGCCGTATAAACCCATATTCCATCCTTCAACCCCTGTCTAACCTGGCATCTCTCCTTATATTTCCTATTTCAGCCGTATAAACCCATATTCCATCCTTCAATCCCTGTCTAACCTGGCATCTCTCCTTATATTCCCTATTTCATACGTATAAACCCATATTCCATCCTTCAACCTCTGTCTAACCTGACATCTCTCCTTATATTCCGTATTTCAGCCATATAAACCCATATTCTATCCTTCAACCCCTGTCTAACCTGGCATCTCTCCTTATATTCCCTATTTCAGCCGTATAAACCCATATTCCATCCTTCAATCCCTGTCTATCCTGGCATCTCTCCTTATATTTCCTATTTCAGCCGTATAAACCCATATTCCATCCTTCAATCCCTGTCTAACCGGGCATCTCTCCTTATAATTCCTATTTCAGCCGTATAAACTCATATTCCATCCTTCAACCCCTGTCTAACCCGGCATCTCATCTTATATTTCCTATTTCAATCGTATAAACCCATATTCCATTCTTCAATCCCTATCTAACCTAGCATCACTCTTTATATTTCCTATTTCAGTCGTATAAACCCATATTCCATCCTTCAACATCTGTCTAACCCGGCATCTCTTCTTATATTACCTACTTCAGCCGTATAAACCCATATTCCATCCTTCAACATCTGTCTAACCCGGCATCACTTCTTATTTTTCCTATTTCAGCCGTATAAACCCATATTCTATCCTTCAACATCTGTCTATCCCGGCATCTCTTCTTATATTTCCCATAAGAGCAGTATAAACCCATGTTCCGTCCTTGAACCCCTGTCTAACCCGGCATCTCTCCTTATATTTCCTATTTCAGCCGTATAAACCCATATTCCATCCTTCAACCCCTGTCAAACCCGGCATCTCTCCTTATATTTCCTATTTCAGCCGTATAAACCCATATTCCGTCCTTCAACCCCTGTCTAACCCGGCATCTCTGCTTATATTTCCTAGTTCAGCCGTATAAACCCATATTCCATCCTTCAACCCCTGTCTAACCTGGCATCTCTCCTTATATTTCCTATTTCAGCCGTATAAACCCATATTCCATCCTTCAATCCCTGTCTAACCTGGCATCTCTCCTTATATTCCCTATTTCATCCGTATAAACCCATATTCCATCCTTCAACCTCTGTCTAACCTGACATCTCTCCTTATATTCCGTATTTCAGCCATATAAACCCATATTCTATCCTTCAACCCTTGTCTAACCTGGCATCTCTCCTTATATTCCCTATTTCAGCCGTATAAACCCATATTCCATCCTTCAACCCCTGTCTAACCTAGCATCTCTCCTTATATTTCCTATTTCAGCCGTATAAACCCATATTTCATCCTTCAACCCCTGTCTAACCCGTCATCTGTTGTTATATTTCGTATTTCAGCCGTACACCATATTCCATCCTTCAATCCCTGTCTAACCTGGCATCTCTCTTTATATTTCCTATTTCAACCGTATAAACTCATATTCCATCCTTCAACCCCTGTCTAACCCGGCATCTCATCTTATATTTCCTATTTCAGTCGTATAAACCCATATTCCATCCTTCAATCCCTGTCTAACCTGGCAGCACTCCTTATATTTCCTATTTCAGTCGTATAAACCCATATTCCATCTTTCAGCATCTGTCTAACCCGGCATCTCTTCTTATATTCCCTACTTCAGCCGTATAAACCCATACTCCATCCTTCAACATCTATCTAACCCGGAATCAGTTCTTATATTTCCTATTTCAGCCGTATAAACCCATATTCTATCCTTCAATATCTGTCTAACCCGGCATCTCTTCTTATATTTCCCATAAGAGCAGTATAAACCCATATTCCATCATTCAACCTTTGTCTAAAACAGCATATCTCCTTGTATTTCCTATTTCAGCCGTATAAGCCCATATTCCATCCTTCAACCCCTGTCTAACCCGGCATCTCTTCTTATATTTCCTATTTCAGCCGTATAAACCCATATTCCGTCCTTCAACATCTGTCTAACCTGGCATCTCTCCTTATATTTCCTATTTCAGCCGTATTTACCCATATTCCATCCTTCAACATCTGTCTAACCTGGCATCTCTCCTTATATTTCCTATTTAAGCCGTATAAAGTCATATTCCGTCCTTCAACATCTGTCTAACCTGGCATTTCTCCTTATATTTCCTATTTCAGCCGTATAAACCCATATTCCATCCTTCAACATCTGTCTAACCTGGCATCTCTCCGTATATTTCCTATTTCAGCCGTATAAACCCATATTCCATCCTTCAACCCCTGTCTAACGTGGCATCTCTCCTTATATTTCCTATTTCAGCCATATAAACCAATATTCCATCCTTCATCCCCTGTCTAACTCGGCATCTCTTGTTATATTTCCTATTTCAGCCGTACACCATATTCCATCCTTCAATCCCTGTCTAACCTGGCATCTCTCTTTATATTTCCTATTTCAGCCGTATAAACTCATATTCCATCCTTCAACCGCTGTCTAACCCGGCATCTCTCCTTATATTCCGTATTTCAGCCGTATAAACCCATATTCCATCCTTCAACCCCTGTCTAACCGGGCATCTCTCCTTATATTTCCTATTTCAGCCGTATAAACCCATATTCCATCCTTCAACCCCTGTCTAACCCGGCATCTCTTGTTATATTTCCTATTTCAGCCGTATAAACTCATATTCCATCCTTCAACCCCTGCCTAACCCGGCATCTCATACTATATTTCCTATTTCAGTCGTATAAACCCATATTCCATCCTTCAATCCCAGTCCAACCTGGCATCACTCCTTAAATTTCCTATTTCAGTCGTATAAACCCAAATTCCATTCTTCAACATCTGTCTAACCCGGCATCTCTTTTTATATTTCCCATAAGAGCAGTATAAACCCATATTCCATCCTTCAACCCCTGTCTAACACGGCATATCTCATTATATTTTCTATTTCAGCCGTATAAGCCCATATTCCATCCTTCAACCCCTGTCTAACCCGGCATCTCTTCTTATATTTCCTATATGAGCCGTATAAACCCATATTCCGTCCTTCAACATCTGTCTAACCCGGCATCTCTCCTTATTATTCCTATTTCAGCCGTATAAACCCATATTCCGTCCTTCAACATCTGTCTAACCTGGCATCTCTCCTTATATTTCCTATTTCAGCCGTATAAACCCATATTCCATCCTTCAACATCTGTCTAACCTGGCATCCCTCCTTATATTTCCTATTTCAGCCGTATAAACTCATATTTCATTCTTCAACATCCGTCTAACTTGGCATCTCTCCAAATATTCCGTATTTCAGCCGTATAAACCCATATTCTATCCTTCAACATCTGTCTGACCTGGCATCTCTCCTTACATTTCCGATTTCAGCCGTATAAACCAATATTCCATCCTTCAACATCTGTCTAACCTGGCTTCTCTCCTTAAATTTCGTATTTCAGCCGTATAAACCCATATTCCATTCTTCAACCCCTGTCTAACCTGGTATCTCTCCTTATATTCCCTATTTCAGCCGTATAAAGCCATATTCCGTCCTTCAACCCCTGTCTAACCTGGCATCTCTCCTTATATTCCCTATTTCAGCCGTATAAACCCATATTCCGTCCTTCAACCCCTTTCTAACCTAGCATCTCTCCTTATATTTCCAATTTCAGCCGTATAAACCCATATTCCATCCTTCAATCCCTGTCTAACCTGGAATCTCTACTTATATTCCCTATTTCAGCCGTATAAACCCGTACTCCGTCCTTCAACCCCTGTCTAACCCGTCATCTCTTGTTATATTTCCTATTTCAGCCGTACACCATATTCCATCCTTCAATCCCTGTCTAACCTGGCATCTCTCCTTATATTTCCTATTTCAGCGGTATAAACCCATATTCCATCCTTCAACCCCTGTCAAACCCGGCATCTCTCCTTATATTTCCTATTTCAGCCGCATAAACCCATATTCCGTCCTTTAACCCCTGTCTAACCCGGCATCTCTCCTTATATTTCCTACTTAAGCCGTATAAACGCATATTCCATTATTCAACCCCTGTCTAGCCTGGCATCTCTCTTTATATTTCCTATTTCAGCCGTATAAACCCATACTCCATCCTTCAACCCCTGTCTAACCCAGCATCTCTCCTTATATTCCCGAATTCAGCCGTATAAACCCATATGTCATCCTTCAACCCTTGTCTAACCTGGTATCTCTCCTTATATTCCCTATTTCAGCCGTATAAACCCATATTCCATCCTTCAACCTCTGTCTAACCTGACATCTCTCCTTATAACTCGTATTTCAGCCATATAAACCCATATTCTATCCTTCAACCCCTGTCTAACCTGGCATCTCTCCTTATATTTCCTATTTCAGCCGTATAAACCCATATTCCATTCTTCAACCCCTGTCTAACCCGGCATCTCTCCTTATATTCCCTATTTCAGCCGTATAAACCCATATTCCATCCTTCAACCCCTGTCTAACCTGGCATCTCTCCTTATATTTCCTATTTCAGCCGTATAAACCCATATTCCATCCTTCAACCCCTGTCTAACACGGCATCTCTTGTTATATTTCCTATTTCAGCCGTTCACCATATTCCATCCTTCAATCCCTGTCTAACCTGGTATCTCTCCTTATATTTCCTATTTCAGCCGCATAAACCCATATTCCATCCTTCAACCCCTGTCTTACCCAGCATCTCTCCTTATATTCCCGAATTCAGCCGTATAAACCCATATTCCATTCTTCAACCCCTGTCTAACCTGGCATCTCTCCTTTTATTCCATATTTCAGCCGTATAAACGTATATTCTTTCCTTCAACCCCTGTCTAACCTGACATCTCTCCTTATATTCCCTATTTCAGCCATATAAACCCATATTCCATCCTTCAACCCCTGTCTAACCTGGCATCTCTCCTTATATTACCTATTTCAGCCGTATAAACCCATATTCCATCCTTCAACCCCTGTCTAACCAGGCATCTCTTGTGATATTTCCTATTTCAGCCGTATAAACTCATATTCTATCCTGCAATCCCTGTCAAACCTGGCATCTCTCCTTATATTTCCTTTTTCAGCCGTATAAACTCATATTCCATCCTTCAACCCCTGTCTAACCCGGCATCTCATCTTATATTTCCTATTTCAGTCGTATAAACCCATATTCCATCCTTCAATCCCAGTCTAACCTGACATCACTCCTTAAATTTCCTATTTCAGTCGTATAAACCCATATTCCATCCTTCAACATCTCTCTAACCCGGCATCTCTTATTATATTTCCTACTTCAGCCGTATAAACCAATATTCCATCCTTCAACATCTGTCTAACCCGGCATCACTTCTTATATTTCCTATTTCAGCCGTATAATCCCATATTCTATCCTTCAACATCTGTCTAACCCGGCATCTCTTCTTATATTTCCCATAAGAGCAGTATAAAACCATATTCCATCCTTCAACCTCTGTCAAACCTGACATCTCTCCATATATTCCGTATTTCAGCCTTATAAACCCATATTCTATCCTTCAACCCCTGTCTAACCTGGCATCTCTCCGTATATTTCCGATTTCAGCCGTATAAACCCATATTCCATCCTTCAACCCCTGTCTAACCCGGCATCTCTCCTTATATTCCCTATTTCAGCCGTATAAACCCATATTCCATCCTTCAACCCCTGTCTAAACTGGCATCTCTCCTTATATTTCCTATTTCAGCCGTATAAACCCATATTCCAACCTTCAACCCCTGTCTACCCCGGCATCTCTTGTTATATTTCCTATTTCAGCCGTACACCATATTCCATCCTTCAATCCCTGTCTAACCTGGCATCTCTCCTTATATTTCCTATTTCAGTCGTATAAACCCATATTCGACCCTTCAACATCTGACTAACCCGGCATCTCTTCTTATATTTCCTACTTCAGCCGTATAAACCCATATTCTATCCTTCAACATCTGTCTAACCCGGCATCAGTTCTTATATTTCCTATTTCAGCCGTATAAACCCCTATACTATCCTTCAACATCTGTCTAACCCGGCATCTATTCTTATATTTCCCATAAGAGCAGTTTAAACCCATATTCCATCCTTCAAGCCCTGTCTAAAACAGCGTATCTCCTTACATTTCCTATTTCAGCCGTATTAGCCCATATTCCATCCTTCAACCCCTGTCAAACCCGGCATCTCTCCTTATATTTCCTATTTCAGCCGTATAAACCCATATTCCGTCCTTCAACCCCTGCCTAACCCGGCATCTCTCCTTATATTTCCTACTTCAGCCGTATAAACCCATATTCCATCCTTCAACCCATGTCTAACCTGGCATCTCTCCTTATATTTCCTATTTCAGCCGTATAAACCCATATTCCATCCTTCAACCCCTGTCTAACCCGGCATCTCTCCTTATATTTCATATTTCAGCCGCATAATTCCATACTCCATCCTTCAACCCCTGGTTAACCCAGCATCTCTCCTTATATTCCCGAATTCAGCCGTATAAACCCATATTCCATCCTTCAACCCCTGTCTAACCTGGCATCTCTCCTTATATTCCATATTTCAGCCGTATAAACCCATATTCCATCCTTCAACCCCTGTCTAACCTGATATCTCTCCTTATATTCCCTATTTCAGGCATATAAACCCATATTCCATCCTTCAGCCCCTGTCTAACCTGGCATCTCTCCTTATATTTCCTATTTCAGCCGTATAAACCCATATTCCATCCTTCACCCCTGTCCAACCCGGCATCTCTCCTTATATTCCCTATTTCAGCCGTATAAACCCATATTCCATCCTTCAATCCCTGTCTAACCCGGCATCTCTCCTTTTATTTCCTATTTCAGCCGTATAAGCTCATATTCCATCCTTCAACCCCTGTCTAACCCGGCATCTCATCTTATATTTCCTATTTCAGTCGTATAAACCCATATTCCATCCTTCAATCCCTGTCTAACCTGGCAGCACTCCTTATATTTCCTATTTCAGTCGTATAAACCCATATTCCATCTTTCAGCATCTGTCTAACACGGCATCTCTTCTTATATTTCCTACTTCAGCCGTATAAACCCATATTCCATCCTTCAACATCTATCTAACCCGGCATCAGTTCTTATATTTCCTATTTCAGCCGTATAAACCCATATTCTATCCTTCAATATCTGTGTAACCCGGCATCTCTTCTTATATTTCCCATAAGAGCAGTATAAACCCATATTCCATCATTCAACCCCTGTCTAAAACAGCGTATCTCCTTATATTTCCTATTTCAGCCGTATAAGCCCATATTCCATCCTTCAACCCCTGTCTAACCCGGCATTTTTTCTTATATTTCCTATTTCAGCCGTATAAACCCATATTCCGTCGTTCAACATCTGTCTAACCCGGCATCTCTCCTTATTATTCCTATTTCAGCCGTATAAACCCATATTCCGTCCTTCAACATCTGTCTAACCTGGCATCTCTCCTTATATTTCCTATTTCAGCCGTATAAACCCATATTACACCTTCAACATCTGTCTAACCTGGCATCTCTCCTTATATTTCCTATTTCAGCCGTATAAACTCATATTCCATTCTTCAACATCTGTCTTACTTGGCATCTCTCCTTATATTCCCTATTTCAGCCGTATAAACCCATATTCCATCCTTCAACCCCTGTCTAACCCGCCATCTCTCCTTACATTTCCGATTTCAGCCGTATAAACCCATATTCCATTATTCAACCCCTGTCTAGCCCGGCATCTCTCTTTATATTTCCTATTTCAGCCGTATGCACCCATACTCCATCCTTCAACCCCTGTCTAACCCAGCATCTCTCCTTAGATTCCCGAATTCAGCCGTATAAACCCATATTCCATTCTTCAACCCCTGTCTAACCTGGCATCTCTCCTTATATTCCCTATTTCAGCCGTATAAACCCATATTACATCCTTCAACCTCTGTCTAACCTGACATCTCTCCTTATGTTCCGTATTTCAGACATATAAACCCATATTCTATCCTTCAACCCCTGTCTAACCTGGCATCTCTCCTTATATTTCCTATTTCAGCCGTATAAACCCATATTCCATTCTTCAACCCCTGTCTATCCCGGCATCTCTCCTTATATTCCCTATTTCAGCCGTATAAACCCATATTCCATCCTTCAACCCCTGTCTAACCTGGCATCTCTCCTTATATTTCCTATTTCAGCCGTATAAACCCATATTCCAACCTTCAACCCCTGTCTAACCCGGCATCTCTTGTTATATTTCCTATTTCAGCCGTTCACCATATTCCATCCTTCAATCCCTGTCTAACCTGGCATCTCTCCTTATATTTCCTATTTTACCCGTATAAACCCATATTCCATCCTTCAACCCCTGTCTAACCCGGCAATTCCCCTTATATTTCCTATTTCAGCCGTATAAACCCATACTCCATCCTTCAACCCCTGTCTAACCCAGCATCTCTCCTTATATTCCCGAATTCAGCCGTATAAACCCATATTCCATTCTTCAACCCCTGTCTAACCTGGCATCTCTCCTTTTATTCCATATTTCAGCCGTATAAACCCATATTCAATCCTTCAACCCCTGTCTAACCTGACATCTCTCCTTATATTCCCTATTTCAGCCATATAAACCCATATTCCATCCTTCAACCCCTGTCTAACCTGGCACCTCTCCTTATATTTCCTACTTCAGCCGTATAAAACATATTCCATCCTTCAACCCCTGTCTAACCCGGCATCTCTCCTTATATTCCCTATTTCAGCCGTATAAACCCTTATTCCATCCTTCAACCCCTGTCTAACCTGGCATCTCTCCTTATATTTCCTATTTCAGCCGTATAAACCCATATTCCATCCTTCAACCCCTGTCTAACCCGGCATCTCTTGTTATATTTCCTATTTCAGCCGTATAAACCCATATTCTATCCTGCAATCCCTGTCTAACCTGGCATCTCTCCTTATATTTCCTATTTCAGCCGTATAAACTCATATTCCATCCTTCAACCCCTGTCTAACCCGGCATCTCATCTTATATTTCCTATTTCAGTCGTATAAACCCATATTCCATCCTTCAATCCCAGTCTAACCTGGCATCACTCCTTAAATTTCCTATTTCAGTCGTATAAACCCATATTTATCCTTCAACATCTGTCTAACCCGGCATCTCTTCTTATATTTCCTACTTCAGCCGTATAAACCAATATTCCATCCTTCAACATCTGTCTAACCCGGCATCACTTCTTATATTTCCTATTTCAGCCGTATAAACCCATATTCTATCCTTCAACATCTGTCTAACCCGGCATCTCTTCTTATATTTCTCAAAAGAGCAGTATAAAACCATATTGCATCCTTCAACCCCTGTCTAACCCGGCATCTCTCCTTATATTTCCTATTTCAGCCGTATAAACCCATACTCCATCCTTCAACCCCTGTCTAGCCCAGCATCTCCCCTTATATTCCCTATTTCAGCCGTATAAACCCATATTCCATCCTTGAAACTCTGTCTAACCTGACATCTCTCCTTATATTCCGTATTTCAGCCATATAAACCCATATTCTATCCTTCAACCCCTGTCTAACCTGGCATCTCTCCTTATATTTCCTATTTCAGCCGTATAAACCCATATTCCATCCTTCAACATCTGTCTAACCCGGCATCTCTTCTTATATTTCCTACTTCAGCCGTATTAACCCATATTCCATCCTTCAACATCTGTCTAACCCGGCATCACTTCTTATATTTCTTATTTCAGCCGTATAAACCCATATTCTATCCTTCAACATCTGTCTAAACCGGCATCTCTTCTTATATTTCCCATAAGAGCAGTAAAAACCCATATTCCATCCTTCAACATCTGTCTAACCTGGCATCTCTCCTTATATTTCCTATTTCAGCCGTATAAACCCATATTCCATTCTTCAACCCCTGTCTAACCTGGTATCTCTCCTTATATTTCCTATTTCAGCCGTATAAAGCCATATTCCGTCCTTCAACCCCTGTCTAACCTGGCATCGCTCCTTAAATTCCCTATTTCAGCCGTATAAACCCATATTCCGTCCTTCAAACCCTGTCTAACCTGGCATCTCTCCTTATATTTCCTATTTCAGCCGTATAAACCCATATTCCATCCTTCAATCCCTGTCTGACCTGGCATCTCTCCTGATATTCCCTATTTCAGTCGTATAAACCCATCTTCCGTCCTTCAACCCCGGTCTAACCTGGCATCTCTCCATATATTTCCTATTTCAGCCGTATAAACCCACATTCCGTCCTTCAACCCCTGTCTAACCCGGCATCTCTCCTTATATTTCCTATTTCAGCGGTATAAACCCATATTCCATCCTTCAACCCCTGTCAAACCCGGCATCTCTCCTTATATTTCCTATTTCAGCCGTATAAACCCATATTCCGTCCTTCAACCCCTGTCTAACCCGGCATCTCTCCTTATATTTCCTACTTAAGCCGTATAAACCCATATTCCATTATTCAACCCCTGTCTAACCCGGCATCTCATCTTATATTTCCTATTTCAGCCGTATAAACCCATATTCCATCCTTCAACCCCTGTCTAACCCGTCATCTCTTGTTATATTTCCTATTTCAGCCGTACACCATATTCCATCCTTCAATCCCTGTCTAACCCGGCATCTCTCCTTTTATTTCCTATTTCAGCCGTATAAGCTCATATTCCATCCTTCAACCCCTGTCTAACCCGGCATCTCATCTTATATTTCCTATTTCAGTCGTATAAACCCATATTCCATCCTTCAATCCCTGTCTAACCTGGCAGCACTCCTTATATTTCCTATTTCAGTCGTATAAACCCATATTCCATCTTTCAGCATCTGTCTAACACGGCATCTCTTCTTATATTTCCTACTTCAGCCGTATAAACCCATATTCCATCCTTCAACATCTATCTAACCCGGCATCAGTTCTTATATTTCCTATTTCAGCCGTATAAACCCATATTCTATCCTTCAATATCTGTGTAACCCGGCATCTCTTCTTATATTTCCCATAAGAGCAGTATAAACCCATATTCCATCATTCAACCCCTGTCTAAAACAGCGTATCTCCTTATATTTCCTATTTCAGCCGTATAAGCCCATATTCCATCCTTCAACCCCTGTCTAACCCGGCATTTTTTCTTATATTTCCTATTTCAGCCGTATAAACCCATATTCCGTCGTTCAACATCTGTCTAACCCGGCATCTCTCCTTATTATTCCTATTTCAGCCGTATAAACCCATATTCCGTCCTTCAACATCTGTCTAACCTGGCATCTCTCCTTATATTTCCTATTTCAGCCGTATAAACCCATATTACACCTTCAACATCTGTCTAACCTGGCATCTCTCCTTATATTTCCTATTTCAGCCGTATAAACTCATATTCCATTCTTCAACATCTGTCTTACTTGGCATCTCTCCTTATATTCCCTATTTCAGCCGTATAAACCCATATTCCATCCTTCAACCCCTGTCTAACCCGCCATCTCTCCTTACATTTCCGATTTCAGCCGTATAAACCCATATTCCATTATTCAACCCCTGTCTAGCCCGGCATCTCTCTTTATATTTCCTATTTCAGCCGTATGCACCCATACTCCATCCTTCAACCCCTGTCTAACCCAGCATCTCTCCTTAGATTCCCGAATTCAGCCGTATAAACCCATATTCCATTCTTCAACCCCTGTCTAACCTGGCATCTCTCCTTATATTCCCTATTTCAGCCGTATAAACCCATATTACATCCTTCAACCTCTGTCTAACCTGACATCTCTCCTTATGTTCCGTATTTCAGACATATAAACCCATATTCTATCCTTCAACCCCTGTCTAACCTGGCATCTCTCCTTATATTTCCTATTTCAGCCGTATAAACCCATATTCCATTCTTCAACCCCTGTCTATCCCGGCATCTCTCCTTATATTCCCTATTTCAGCCGTATAAACCCATATTCCATCCTTCAACCCCTGTCTAACCTGGCATCTCTCCTTATATTTCCTATTTCAGCCGTATAAACCCATATTCCAACCTTCAACCCCTGTCTAACCCGGCATCTCTTGTTATATTTCCTATTTCAGCCGTTCACCATATTCCATCCTTCAATCCCTGTCTAACCTGGCATCTCTCCTTATATTTCCTATTTTACCCGTATAAACCCATATTCCATCCTTCAACCCCTGTCTAACCCGGCAATTCCCCTTATATTTCCTATTTCAGCCGTATAAACCCATACTCCATCCTTCAACCCCTGTCTAACCCAGCATCTCTCCTTATATTCCCGAATTCAGCCGTATAAACCCATATTCCATTCTTCAACCCCTGTCTAACCTGGCATCTCTCCTTTTATTCCATATTTCAGCCGTATAAACCCATATTCAATCCTTCAACCCCTGTCTAACCTGACATCTCTCCTTATATTCCCTATTTCAGCCATATAAACCCATATTCCATCCTTCAACCCCTGTCTAACCTGGCACCTCTCCTTATATTTCCTACTTCAGCCGTATAAAACATATTCCATCCTTCATCCCCTGTCTAACCCGGCATCTCTCCTTATATTCCCTATTTCAGCCGTATAAACCCTTATTCCATCCTTCAACCCCTGTCTAACCTGGCATCTCTCCTTATATTTCCTATTTCAGCCGTATAACCCCATATTCCACCCTTCAACCCCTGTCTAACCCGGCATCTCTTGTTATATTTCCTATTTCAGCCGTATAAACCCATATTCTATCCTGCAATCCCTGTCTAACCTGGCATCTCTCCTTATATTTCCTATTTCAGCCGTATAAACTCATATTCCATCCTTCAACCCCTGTCTAACCCGGCATCTCATCTTATATTTCCTATTTCAGTCGTATAAACCCATATTCCATCCTTCAATCCCAGTCTAACCTGGCATCACTCCTTAAATTTCCTATTTCAGTCGTATAAACCCATATTTATCCTTCAACATCTGTCTAACCCGGCATCTCTTCTTATATTTCCTACTTCAGCCGTATAAACCAATATTCCATCCTTCAACATCTGTCTAACCCGGCATCACTTCTTATATTTCCTATTTCAGCCGTATAAACCCATATTCTATCCTTCAACATCTGTCTAACCCGGCATCTCTTCTTATATTTCTCATAAGAGCAGTATAAAACCATATTGCATCCTTCAACCCCTGTCTAACCCGGCATCTCTCCTTATATTTCCTATTTCAGCCGTATAAACCCATACTCCATCCTTCAACCCCTGTCTAGCCCAGCATCTCCCCTTATATTCCCTATTTCAGCCGTATAAACCCATATTCCATCCTTGAAACTCTGTCTAACCTGACATCTCTCCTTATATTCCGTATTTCAGCCATATAAACCCATATTCTATCCTTCAACCCCTGTCTAACCTGGCATCTCTCCTTATATTTCCTATTTCAGCCGTATAAACCCATATTCCATCCTTCAACCCCTGTCTAACCCGGCATCGCTCCTTATATTCCCTATTTCAGCCGTATAAACCCATATTCCATCCTTCAACCCCTGTCTAACCTGGCATCTCCCCTTATATTTCCTATTTCAGCCGTATAAACCCATATTCCATCCTTCAACCCCTGTCTAACCCGGCATCTCTTGTTATATTTCCTATTTCAGCCGTACATCATATTCCATCCTTCAATCCCTGTCTAACCTGGCATCTCTCCTTATATTTCCTATTTCAGCCGTATAAACTCATATTCCATCCTTCAACCCCTGTCTAACCCGGCATCTCATCTTATATTTCCTATTTCAATCGTATAAACCCATATTCCATCCTTCAATCCCTGTCTAACCTAGCATCACTCTTTATATTTCCTATTTCAGTCGTATAAACCCATATTCCATCCTTCAACATCTGTCTAACCCGGCATCTCTTCTTATATTTCCTACTTCAGCCGTATAAACCCATATTCCATCCTTCAACATCTGTCTAACCCGGCATCACTTCTTATATTTCCTATTTCAGCCGTATAAACCCATATTCTATCCTTCAACATCTGTCTAACCCGGCATCTCTTCTTATATTACCCATAAGAGCAGTATAAACCCATATTCCGTCCTTGAACCCCTGTCTAACCCGGCATCTCTTCTTATGTTTCCTATTTATGCCGTATAAACCCATATTCCATCCTTCAACCCCTGTCAAACCCGGCATCTCTCCTTATATTTCCTATTTCAGCCGTATAAACCCAAATTCCGTCCTTCAACCCCTGTCTAACCCGGCATCTCTCCTTATATTTCCTACTTCAGCCGTATAAACCCATATTCCATACTTCAACCCCTGTCTAACCTGGCATCTCTCCTTATATTTCCTATTTCAGCCGTATAAACCCATATTCCATCCTTCAATCCCTGTCTAACCTGGCATCTCTCCTTTTATTCCCTATTTCATACGTATAAACCCATATTCCATCCTTCAACCTTTGTCTAACCTGACATCTCTCCTTATATTCCGTATTTCAGCCATATAAACCCATATTCTATCCTTCAACCCCTGTCTAACCTGGCATCTCTCCTTATACTCCCTATTTCAGCCGTATAAACCCATATTCCATCCTTCAATCCCTGTCTATCCTGGCATCTCTCCTTATATTTCCTATTTCAGCCGTATAAACGCATATTCCATCCTTCAATCCCTGTCTAACCGGGCATCTCTCCTTATATTTCCTATTTCAGCCGTATAAACTCATATTCCATCCTTCAACTCCTCTCTAACCCGGCATCTCATCTTATATTTCCTATTTCAATCGTATAAACCCATATTGCATTCTTCAATCCCTGTCTAACCTAGCATCACTCTTTATATTTCCTATTTCAGTCGTATAAACCCATATTCCATCCTTCAACATCTGTCTAACCCGGCATCTCTTCTTATATTTCCAACTTCAGCCGTATAAACCCATATTCCATCCTTCAACATCTGTCTAACCCGGCATCACTTCTTATTTTTCCTATTTCAGCCGTATAAACCCATATTCTATCCTTCAACATCTGTCTAACCCGGCATCTCTTCTTATATTTCCCATAAGAGCAGTATAAACCCATGTTCCGTCCTTGAACCCCTGTCTAACCCGGCATCTCTCCTTATATTTCCTATTTCAGCCGTATAAACCCATATTCCATCCTTCAACCCCTGTCAAACCCGGCATCTCTCCTTATATTTCCTATTTCAGCCGTATAAACCCATATTCCGTCCTTCAACCCCTGTCTAACCCGGCATCTCTGCTTATATTTCCTACTTCAGCCGTATAAACCCATATTCCATCCTTCAACCCCTGTCTAACCTGGCATCTCTCCTTATATTTCCTATTTCAGCCGTATAAACCCATATTCCATCCTTCAATCCCTGTCTAACCTGGCATCTCTCCTTATATTCCCTATTTCATCCGTATAAACCCATATTCCATCCTTCAACCTCTGTCTAACCTGACATCTCTCCTTATATTCCGTATTTCAGCCATATAAACCCATATTCTATCCTTCAACCCTTGACTAACCTGGCATCTCTCCTTATATTCCCTATTTCAGCTGTATAAACCCATATTCCATCCTTCAACCCCTGTCTAACCTAGCATCTCTCCTTATATTTCCTATTTCAGCCGTATAAACCCATATTTCATCCTTCAACCCCTGTCTAACCCGTCATCTGTTGTTATATTTCCTATTTCAGCCGTACACCATATTCCATCCTTCAATCCCTGTCTAACCTGGCATCTCTCTTTATATTTCCTATTTCAGCCGTATAAACTCATATTCCATCCTTCAACCCCTGTCTAACCCGGCATCTCATCTTATATTTCCTATTTCAGTCGTATAAACCCATATTCCATCCTTCAATCCCTGTCTAACCTGGCAGCACTCCTTATATTTCCTATTTCAGTCGTATAAACCCATATTCCATCTTTCAGCATCTGTCTAACCCGGCATCTCTTCTTATATTCCCTACTTCAGCCGTATAAACCCATACTCCATCCTTCAACATCTATCTAACCCGGCATCAGTTCTTATATTTCCTATTTGAGCCGTATAAACCCATATTCTATCCTTCAATATCTGTCTAACCCGGCATCTCTTCTTATATCTCCCATAAGAGCAGTATAAACCCATATTCCATCATTCAACCTTTGTCTAAAACAGCATATCTCCTTGTATTTCCTATTTCAGCCGTATAAGCCCATATTCCATCCTTCAACCCCTGTCTAACCCGGCATCTCTTCTTATATTTCCTATTTCAGCCGTATAAACCCATATTCCGTCCTTCAACATCTGTCTAACCTGGCATCTCTCCTTATATTTCCTATTTCAGCCGTATAAACCCATATTCCATCCTTCAACATCTGTCTAACCTGGCATCTCTCCTTATATTTCCTATTTAAGCCGTATAAACTCATATTCCGTCCTTCAACATCTGTCTAACCTGGCATTTCTCCTTATATTTCCTATTTCAGCCGTATAAACCCATATTCCATCCTTCAACATCTGTCTAACCTGGCATCTCTCCGTATATTTCCTATTTCAGCCGTATAAACCCATATTCCATCCTTCAACCCCCGTCTAACGTGGCATCTCTCCTTATATTTCCTATTTCAGCCATATAAACCAATATTCCATCCTTCATCCCCTGTCTAACTCGGCATCTCTTGTTATATTTCCTATTTCAGCCGTACACCATATTCCATTCTTCAATCCCTGTCTAACCTGGCATCTCTCTTTATGTTTCATATTTCAGCCGTATAAACTGATATTCCATCCTTCAACCGCTGTCTAACCCGGCATCTCTCCTTATATTCCGTATTTCAGCCGTATAAACCCATATTCCATCCTTCAACCCCTGTCTAACCTGGCATCTCTCCTTATATTTCCTTTTTGAGCCGTATAAACCCATATTCCATCCTTCAACCCCTGTCTAACCCGGCATTTCTTGTTATATTTCCTATTTCAGCCGTATAAACCCATATTCCATCCTTCAATCCCAGTCTAACCTGGCATCACTCCTTAAATTTCCTATTTCAGTCGTATAAACCCAAATTCCATCCTTCAACATCTGTCTAACCCGGCATCTCTTTTTATATTTCCCATAAGAGCAGTATAAACCCATATTCCATCCTTCAACCCCTGTCTAACACGGCATATCTCATTATATTTTCTATTTCAGCCGTATAAGCCCATATTCCATCCTTCAACCCCTGTCTAACCCGGCATCTCTTCTTATATTTCCTATATGAGCCGTATAAACCCATATTCCGTCCTTCAACATCTGTCTAACCCGGCATCTCTCCTTATTATTCCTATTTCAGCCGTATAAACGCATATTCCGTCCTTCAACATCTGTCTAACCTGGCATCTCTCCTTATATTTCCTATTTCAGCCGTATAAACCCATATTCCATCCTTCAACATCTGTCTAACCTGGCATCCCTCCTTATATTTCCTATTTCAGCCGTATAAACTCATATTTCATTCTTCAACATCCGTCTAACTTGGCATCTCTCCTTATATTCCCTATTTCAGCCGTATAAACCCATATTCTATCCTTCAACATCTGTCTGACCTGGCATCTCTCCTTACATTTCCGATTTCAGCCGTATAAACCAATATTCCATCCTTCAACATCTGTCTAACCTGGCTTCTCTCCTTAAATTTCGTATTTCAGCCGTATAACCCATATTCCATTCTTCAAAACCTGTCTAACCTGGTATCTCTCCTTATATTCCCTATTTCAGCCGTATAAAGCCATATTCCGTCCTTCAACCCCTGTCTAACCTGGCATCTCTCCTTGTATTCCCTATTTCAGCCGTATAAACCCATATTCCGTCCTTCAACCCCTGTCTAACCTAGCATCTCTCCTTATATTTCCAATTTCAGCCGTATAAACCCATATTCCATCCTTCAATCCCTGTCTAACCTGGAATCTCTCCTTATATTCCCTATTTCAGCCGTATAAACCCATATTCCGTCCTTCAACCCCTGTCTAACCCGTCATCTCTTGTTATATTTCCTATTTCAGCCGTACACCATATTCCATCCTTCAATCCCTGTCTAACCTGGCATCTCTCCTTATATTTCCTATTTCAGCGGTATAAACCCATATTCCATCCTTCAACCCCTGTCAAACCCGGCATCTCTCCTTATATTTCCTATTTCAGCCGCATAAACCCATATTCCGTCCTTCAACCCCTGTCTAACCCGGCATCTCTCCTTATATTTCCTACTTAAGCCGTATAAACGCATATTCCATTATTCAACCCCTGTCTAGCCTGGCATCTCTCTTTATATTTCCTATTTCAGCCGTATAAACCCATACTCCATCCTTCAACCCCTGTCTAACCCAGCATCTCTCCTTATATTCCCGAATTCAGCCGTATAAACCCATATGTCATCCTTCAACCCCTGTCTAACCTGGTATCTCTCCTTATATTCCCTATTTCAGCCGTATAAACCCATATTCCATCCTTCAACCTCTGTCTAACCTGACATCTCTCCTTATAACTCGTATTTCAGCCATATAAACCCATATTCTATCCTTCAACCCCTGTCTAACCTGGCATCTCTCCTTATATTTCCTATTTCAGCCGTATAAACCCATATTCCATTCTTCAACCCCTGTCTAACCCGGCATCTCTCCTTATATTCCCTATTTCAGCCGTATAAACCCATATTCCATCCTTCAACCCCTGTCTAACCTGGCATCTCTCCTTATATTTCCTATTTCAGCCGTATAAACCCATATTCCATCCTTCAACCCCTGTCTAACACGGCATCTCTTGTTATATTTCCTATTTCAGCCGTTCACCATATTCCATCCTTCAATCCCTGTCTAACCTGGTATCTCTCCTTATATTTCCTATTTCAGCCGTATAAACCCATATTCCATCCTTCAACCCCTGTCTAACCCAGCATCTCTCCTTATATTCCCGAATTCAGCCGTATAAACTCATATTCCATTCTTCAACCCCTGTCTAACCTGGCATCTCTCCTTTTATTCCATATTTCAGCCGTATAAACGTATATTCTTTCCTTCAACCCCTGTCTAACCTGACATCTCTCCTTATATTCCCTATTTCAGCCATATAAACCCATATTCCATCCTTCAACCCCTGTCTAACCTGGCATCTCTCCTTATATTTCCTATTTCAGCCGTATAAACCCACATTCCATCCTTCAACCCCTGTCTAACCCGGCATCTCTTGTTATATTTCCTATTTCAGCCGTAAAAACTCATATTCTATCCTGCAATCCCTGTCAAACCTGGCATCTCTCCTTATATTTCCTATTTCAGCCGTATAAACTCATATTCCATCCTTCAACCCCTGTCTCACCCGGCATCTCATCTTATATTTCCTATTTCAGTCGTATAAACCCATATTCCATCCTTCAATCCCAGTCTAACCTGACATCACTCCTTAAATTTCCTATTTCAGTTGTTTAAACCCATATTCCATCCTTCAACATCTCTCTAACCCGGCATCTCTTCTTATATTTCCTACTTCAGCCGTATAAACCAATATTCCATCCTTCAACATCTGTCTAACCCGGCATCACTTCTTATATTTCCTATTACAGCCGTATAATCCCATATTCTATCCTTCAACATCTGTCTAACCCGGCATCTCTTCTTATATTTCCCATAAGAGCAGTATAAAACCATATTCCATCCTTCAACCTCTGTCAAACCTGACATCTCTCCATATATTCCGTATTTCAGCCTTATAAACCCATATTCTATCCTTCAACCCCTGTCTAACCTGGCATCTCTCCGTATATTTCCGATTTCAGCCGTATAAACCCATATTCCATCCTTCAACCCCTGTCTAACCCGGCATCTCTCCTTATATTCCCTATTTCAGGCGTATAAACCCATATTCCATCCTTCAACCCCTGTCTAAACTGGCATCTCTCCTTATATTTCCTATTTCAGCCGTATAAACCCATATTCCAACCTTCAACCCCTGTCTACCCCGGCATCTCTTGTTATATTTCCTATTTCAGCCGTACACCATATTCCATCCTTCAAACCCTGTCTAACCTGGCATCTCTCCTTATATTTCCTATTTCAGTCGTATAAACCCATATTCGACCCTTCAACATCTGTCTAACCCGGCATCTCTTCTTATATTTCCTACTTCAGCCGTATAAACCCATATTCTATCCTTCAACATCTGTCTAACCCGGCATCAGTTCTTATATTTCCTATTTCAGCCGTATAAACCCCTATTCTATCCTTCAACATCTGTCTAACCCGGCATCTATTCTTATATTTCCCATAAGAGCAGTATAAACCCATATTCCATCCTTCAAGCCCTGTCTAAAACAGCGTATCTCCTTACATTTCCTATTTCAGCCGTATTAGCCCATATTCCATCCTTCAACCCCTGTCTAACCCGGCATCTCTTCTTATATTTCCTATTTCAGCCGTATAAACCCATATTCCATCCTTCAACATCTGTCTAACCCGGCATCTCTTCTTATATTTCCTATTTCAGCCGTATAAACCCATATTCCGTCCTTCAACATCTGTCTAACCTGGCATCTCTCCTTATATTTCCTATTTCAGCCGTATAAACCCATATTCCATCCTTAAACATCTGTCTAACCTGGCATCTCTCCTTATATTTCCTATTTCAGCCGTATAAACCCATATTCCATCCTTCATCCCCTGTCCAACCCGGCATCTCTCCTTATATTCCCTATTTCAGCCGTATAAACCCATATTCCATCCTTCAACCCCTGTCTAACGTGGCACCTCTCCTTATATTTCCTATTTCAGCCGTATAAACCCATATTCCATCCTTCAACCCCTGTCTAACCTGGCATCTCTTATTATATTTCCTATTTCAGCCGTACACCATATTCCATCCTTCAATCCCTGTCTAACCTGGCATCTCTCCTTATATTTCCTATTTCAGCCGTATAAACTCATATTCCATCCTTCAACCCCTGTCTAACCCGGCATCTCATCTTATATTTCCTATTTCAGTCGTATAAACCCATATTCCATCCTTCAATCCCTGTATAACCTGGCATCACTCCTTATATTTCCTATTTCAGTCGTATAAACCCATATTCCATCCTTCAACATCTGTTTAACCCGGCATCTCTTCTTATATTTCCTACCTCAACCGTATTAACTTATATTGCATCCTTCAACATCTGTCTAACCCGGCATCTCTTCTTATATTTCCCATAAGAGCAGTATAAACCCATATTCCATCCTTCAACCCCTGTCTAACACGGCATATCTCCTTATATTTCCTATTTCAGACGTATAAGCCCATATTCCATCCTTCAACCCCTGTCTAACCCGGCATCTCTTCTTATATTTCCTATTTCAGCCGTATAAACCCATCTTCCGTCCTTCAACATCTGTCTAACCTGGCATCTCTCCTTAAATTTCCTATTTCAGCCGTATAAACCTATATTCCATCCTTCAACCCCTGTCTAACCTGGCATCTCTCCTTATGTTTCCTATTTCAGCCGTATAAACCCATATTCCGTCCTTCAACATCTGTAACCTGGCATCTCTCCGTATATTTCCTATTTCAGCCGTATAAACTCATATTTCATTCTTCAACATCTGTCTAACCTGGCATCTCTCCTTATATTCCCAATTTCAGCCGTATAAACCCATATTCCATCCTTCAACATCTGTCTGACCTGGCATCTCTCCTTAAATTTCCGATTTCAGCCGTATAAACCAATATTCCATCCTTCAACATCTGTCTAACCTGGCATCTCTCCTTATATTTCCTATTTCAGCCGTATAAACCCATATTCCATCCTTCAACCCCTGTCTAACCTGGCACCTTTCCTTATATTCCCTATTTCAGCCGTATAAACCCATATTCCATCCTTCAATCCCTGTCTACCCTGGCATCTCTCCTTGTATTCCGTATTTCAGCCGTATAAACCCATATTCCGTCCTTCAACCCCTGTCTAACCTGGCATCTCTCCTTATATTCCCTATTTCAGTCGTATAAATCCATATTCCGTCTTTCAACCCCTGTCTAACCTGGCATCTCTCCTTATATTTCCTATTTCAGCCGTATAAACCCATATTCCGTCCTTCAACATCTGTCTAACCTGGAATCTCTCCTTATATTTCCAATTTCAGCCGTATAAACCCATATCCATCCTTCAACATCTATCTAGCCTGGCATCTCTCCTTATATTCCCTATTTCAGCCGTATAAACTTATATTCCGTCCTTCAACATCTGTCTAACCTTGGATCTCCCTTATATTACCTATTTCAGCCGTATAAACCCATATTCCGTCCTTCAACCCCTGTCTAACCTGGTATCTCTCCTTATATTCCCTATTTCAGCCGTATAAACCCATATTCCATTCTTCAACATCTGTCTAACCTCTGATCGCTCCTTATATTCACTATTTGAGCCGTATAAACCCATATTCCATTCTTCAACCCCTGTCTAACCTGGGATCTCTCGTTATATTCCCTATTTCAGCCGTATAAACCCATATTCCATCCTTCAACATCTGTCTAACCTGGTATCTCTCGTTATGTTCCCTATTTCAGCCGTATAAACCCATATTCCATCCTTCAACCCCTGTCTAACCTGGCATCTCTCCTTATGTTTCCTATTTCAGCCGTATAAACCCATATTCCGTCCTTCGACATCTGTCTACCTGACATCTCTCCTTATATTTCCTATTTCAGTCGTATAAACCCATATTCCATCCTTCAACATCTGTCTAACTTGCCATCACTCCGTATATTTCCTATTTCAGCCGTATAAACTCATATTTCATTCTTCAACATCTGTCTAACCTGGCATCTCTCCTTATATTCCCTATTTCAGCCGTATAAACCCATATTCCTTCCTTCAACATCTGTCTGACCTGGCATCTCTCCTTACATTTATGATTTCAGCCGTATAAACCAATATTCCATCCTTCAACATTTGTCTAAACTGGCATCTCTTCTTATATTTCCTATTTCAGCCGTATAAACCCATATTCCATCCTTCAACCCCTGTCTAACCTGGTATCTCTCCTTATATTCCCTATTTCAGCTGTATAAAGCCTTATTCCGTCCTTCAACCCCTGTCTAACCTGGCATATCTGCTTATATTGCCTCTTTCAGCCGTATAAACCCATATTCCGTCCTTCAACATCTGTCTAACCTGGCATCTCTCCTATATTTCCTATTTCAGCCGTATAAACCAATATTCCATCCTTCAACCCCTGTCTAACCTGGCATCTCTCCTTATATTTCCTATTTCAGCCGTATAAACCCATATTCCATCCTTCAACCCCTGTCTAACTTGGCATCTCTCCTTATATTTCCTATTTCAGCCGTATAAACCCATATTCCGTCCTTCAACATCTGTCTAACTTGGCATCTCTCCTTATGTTTCCTATTTCAGCCGTATAAACACATATTCCATCCTTCAACCCCTGTCTAACTTGGCATCTCTCCTTATGTTCCATATTTCAGCCGTATAAATCCACATTTCGTCCTTCAACATCTGTCTAACCTGGAATCTCTCCTTATATTTCCTATTTCAGCCGTATAAACCCATATTCCGTCCTTTAACCCCTGTCTAACCTGGCATCTCTCCTTTTATTTCCTATTTCAGCCGTATAAACCCATATTCCGACCTTCAACCCCTGTCTAACCTGGCATCTCTCCTTTTATTTCCTATTTGAGCCGTATAAACCCATATTACATCCTTCAAGCCCTGTCTAGCCTGGCATCTCTCCTTATATTCCCTATTTCAGCCGTACAAATCCATATTCCATCCTTCAACATCTCTCTAACCTGGCATCTCTCCTTATATTTCATATTTCAGCCGTATAAACCCATATTACATCCTTCAAGCCCTGTCTAGCCTGGTATCTCTCCTTATATTCCCTATTTCAGCCGTATAAACCCATATTCCATCCTTCAACATCTGTCTAACCCAGCATCTCTCCTTATATTCCCGAATTCAGCCGTATAAACCCATATTCCATCCTTCAACCCCTGTCTAACCTGGCATCTCTCCTTATATTCCCTATTTCAGCCGTATAAACCCATATTCCATCCTTCAACCTCTGTCTAACCTGACATCTCTGCTTATATTCCGTATTTCAGCTATATAAACCCATATTCTATCCTTCAACCCCTGTCTAACCTGGCATCTCTCCTTATATTTCCTATTTCAGCCGTATAAACCCATATTCCGTACTTCAACCCCTATCTAACCTTGCATCTCTCCTTATATTCACTATCTCAGCCGTATAAACCCATATTCCATCCTTCAATCCCTGTCTGACCTGGCATCTCTCCTTATATTTCCTATTTCAGCCGTATAAACTCATATTCCATCCTTCAACCCCTGTCTAACCCGGCATCTCATCTTATATTTCCTATTTCAGTCGTATAAACCCATATTCCATCCTTCAATCCCAGTCTAACCTGGCATCACTCCTTAAATTTCCTATTTCAGTCGTATAAACCCATATTCCATCCTTCAACATCTGTCTAACCCGGCATCTCTTCTTATATTTCCTACTTCAGCCGTATAAACCAATATTCCATCCTTCAACATCTGTCTAACCCGGCATCACTTCTTATATTTCCTATTTCAGCCGTATAATCCCATATTCTATCCTTCAACATCTGTCTAACCCGGCATCTCTTCTTATATTTCCCATAAGAGCAGTATAAAACCATATTCCATTCTTCAACCCCTGTCTAACGCGGCATATCTCATTATATTTCCTATTTCAGCCGTATAAGCCCATATTCCATCCTTCAACCCCTGTCTAACCCGGCATCTCTTCTTATATTTCCTATATGAGCCGTATAAACCCATATTCCGTCCTTCAACATCTGTATAACCTGGCATCTCTCCTTATATTCTCTATATCAGCCGTATAAACCCATATTTCATCCTTCAACATCTGTCTAACCATGCATCTCTCCTTATATTTCCTATTTCAGCCGTATAAACTCATATTTCATTCTTCAACATCTGTCTAACTTGGCATCTCTCCTTATATTTCCTATTTCAGCCGTATAAACCCATATTCCATTCTTCAACCCCTGTCTAACCTGGTGTCTCTCCTTATATTCCCTATTTCAGCCGTATAAAGCCATATTCCGTCCTTCAACCCCTGTCTAACCTGGCATCTCTCCTTATATTCCCTATTTCAGCCGTATAAACCCATATTCCGTCCTTCAACCCCTGTCTAACCTTGCATCTCTCCTTATATTTCCTATTTCAGCCGTATAAACACACATTCCATCCTTCAATCCCTGTCTAACCTTTCTACTCTCCTTATATTCCCTATTTCAGCCGTATAAACCCATATTCCGTCCTTCAACCCCTGTCTAACCTGGCATCTCTCCTTATATTCCCTATTTCAGCCGTATAAACCCATATTCCATCCTTCAACCTCTGTCTAACCTGACATCTCTCCATATATTCCGTATTTCAGCCTTATAAACCCATATTCTATCCTCAACCCCTGTCTAACCTGGCATCTCTCCGTATATTTCCGATTTCAGCCGTATAAACCCATATTCCATCCTTCAACCCCTGTCTAACCCGGCATCTCTCCTTATATTCCTTATTTCAGCCGTATAAACCCATATTCCATCCTTCAACCCCTGTCTAAACTGGCATCTCTCCTTATATTTCCTATTTCAGCCGTATAAACCCATATTCCAACCTTCAATCCCTGTCTACCCCGGCATCTCTTGTTATATTTCCTATTTCAGCCGTACACCATATTCCATCCTTCAATCCCTGTCTAACCTGGCATCTCTCCTTATATTTCCTATTTCAGCCGTATAAACTCA
This sequence comes from Deroplatys truncata, assembly GCA_030765065.1. Lineage (NCBI taxonomy): Eukaryota > Metazoa > Arthropoda > Insecta > Mantodea > Mantidae > Deroplatys > Deroplatys truncata. Next base: position 212,159,855 of record CM060980.1, on the reverse strand, counting down.
TGTTCCATCCTTCAACCCCTGTCTAACCCGGCATCTCATCTTATATTTCCTATTTCAGTCGTATAAACCCATATTCCATCCTTCAATCCCTGTCTAACCTGGCAGCACTCCTTATAATTCCTATTCAGTCGTATAAACCCATATTCCATCCTTCAACATCTGTCTAACCCGGCATCTCTTCTTATATTTCCTACTTCAGCCGTATAAACCCATATTACATCCTTCAACATCTGTCTAACCCGGCATCAGTTCTTATATTTCCTATTTCAGCCGTATAAACCCATATTCTATCCTTCAACATCTGTCTGACCCGGCATCTCTTCTTATATTTCCCATAAGAGCAGTATAAACCCATATTCAATCTTTCAAGCCCTGTCTAAAACAGCGTATCTCCTTACATTTCCTATTTCAGCCGTATGAGCCCATATTCCATCCTTCAACCCCTGTCTAACCCGGCATCTCTTCTTATATTTCCTATTTCAGCCGTATAAACCCATATTCCGTCCTTCAACATCTGTCTAACCTGGCATCTCTCCTTATATTTCCTATTTCAGTCGTATAAACCCATATTCCATCCTTCAACATCTGTCTAACCTGGCATCTCTCCTTATATTTCCTATTTCAGCCGTATAAACCCATATTCCGTCCTTCAACATCTGTCTAACCTGGCATTTCTCCTTATATTTCCTATTTCAGCCGTATAAACCCATATTCCATCCTTCAACATCTGTCTAACCTGGCACCTCTCCGTATATTTCCTATTTCAGCCGTATAAACCCATATTCCATCCTTCAACCCCTGTCTAACCCGGCATCTCTCCTTATATTCCCTATTTCAGCCGTATAAACCCATATTCCATCCTTCAACCCCTGTCTTACGTGGCATCTCTCCTTAAATTTCGTATTTCAGCCGTATAAACCCATATTCCATTCTTCAACCCCTGTCTAACCTGGTATCTCTCCTTATATTCCCTATTTCAGCCGTATAAAGCCATATTCCGTCCTTCAACCCCTGTCTAACCTGGCATCTCTCCTTATATTCCCTATTTCAGCCGTATAAACCCATATTCCGTCCTTCAACCCCTGTCTAACCTAGCATCTCTCCTTATATTTCCAATTTCAGCCGTATAAACCCATATTCCATCCTTCAATCCCTGTCTAACCTGGAATCTCTCCTTATATTCCCTATTTCAGCCGTATAAACCCAAATTCCGTCCTTCAACCCCTGTCTAACCCGTCATCTGTTGTTATATTTCCTATTTCAGCCGTACACCATATTCCATCCTTCAATCCCTGTCTAACCTGGCATCTCTCCTTATATTTCCTACTTAAGCCGTATAAACGCATATTCCATTATTCAACCCCTGTCTAGCCTGGCATCTCTCTTTATATTTCCTATTTCAGCCGTATAAACCCATACTCCATCCTTCAACCCCTGTCTAACCCAGCATCTCTCCTTATATTCCCGAATTCAGCCGTATAAACCCATATGTCATCCTTCAACCCCTGTCTAACCTGGTATCTCTCCTTATATTCCCTATTTCAGCCGTATAAACCCCTATTCCATCCTTCAACCTCTGTCTAACCTGACATCCCTCCTTATAACTCGTATTTCAGCCATATAAACCCATATTCTATCCTTCAACCCCTGTCTAACCTGGCATCTCTCCTTATATTTCCTATTTCAGCCGTATAAACCCATATTCCATTCTTCAACCCCTGTCTAACCCGGCATCTCTCCTTATATTCCCTATTTCAGCCGTATAAACCCATATTCCATCCTTCAACCCCTGTCTAACCTGGCATCTCTCCTTATATTTCCTATTTCAGCCGTATAAACCCATATTCCATCCTTCAACCCCTGTCTAACACGGCATCTCTTGTTATATTTCCTATTTCAGCCGTTCACCATATTCCATCCTTCAATCCCTGTCTAACCTGGTATCTCTCCTTATATTTCCTATTTCAGCCGTATAAACCCATATTCCATCCTTCAACCCCTGTCTAACCCAGCATCTCTCCTTATATTCCCGAATTCAGCCGTATAAACTCATACTCCATTCTTCAACCCCTGTCTAACCTGGCATCTCTCCTTTTATTCCATATTTCAGCCGTATAAACGTATATTCTTTCCTTCAACCCCTGTCTAACCTGACATCTCTCCTTATATTCCCTATTTCAGCCATATAAACCCATATTCCATCCTTCAACCCCTGTCTAACCTGGCATCTCTCCTTATATTTCCTATTTCAGCCGTATAAACCCATATTCCATCCTTCAACCCCTGTCTAACCCGGCATCTCTTGTTATATTTCCTATTTCAGCCGTATAAACTCATATTCTATCCTGCAATCCCTGTCAAACCTGGCATCTCTCCTTATATTTCCTATTTCAGCCGTATAAACTCATATTCCATCCTTCAACCCCTGTATAACCCGGCATCTCATCTTATATTTCCTATTTGAGTCGTATAAACCCATATTCCATCCTTCAATCCCAGTCTAACCTGACATCACTCCTTAAATTTCCTATTTCAGTCGTATAAACCCATATTCCATCCTTCAACATCTCTCTAACCCGGCATCTCTTCTTATATTTCCTACTTCAGCCGTATAAACCAATATTCCATCCTTCAACATCTGTCTAACCCGGCATCACTTCTTATATTTCCTATTTCAGTCGTATAATCCCATATTCTATCCTTCAACATCTGTCTAACCCGGCATCTCTTCTTATATTTCCCATAAGAGCAGTATAAAACCATATTCCATCCTTCAACCTCTGTCAAACCTGACATCTCTCCATATATTCCGTATTTCAGCCTTATAAACCCATATTCTATCCTTCAACCCCTGTCTAACCTGGCATCTCTCCGTATATTTCCGATTTCAGCCGTATAAACCCATATTCCATCCTTCAACCCCTGTCTAACCAGGCATCTCTCCTTATATTCCCTATTTCAGGCGTATAAACCCATATTCCATCCTTCAACCCCTGTCTAAACTGGCATCTCTCCTTATATTTGCTATTTCAGCCGTATAAACCCATATTCCAACCTTCAACCCCTGTCTACCCCGGCATCTCTTGTTATATTTCCTATTTCAGCCGTACACCATATTCCATCCTTCAATCCCTGTCTAACCTGGCATCTCTCCTTATATTTCCTATTTCAGTCGTATAAACCCATATTCGACCCTTCAACATCTGTCTAACCCGGCATCTCTTCTTATATTTCCTAATTCAGCCGTATAAACCCATATTCTATCCTTCAACATCTGTCTAACCCGGCATCAGTTCTTATATTTCCTATTTCAGCCGTATAAACCCCTATTCTATCCTTCAACATCTGTCTAACCCGGCATCTATTCTTATATTTCCCATAAGAGCAGTATAAACCCATATTCCATCCTTCAAGCCCTGTCTGAAACAGCGTATCTCCTTACATTTCCTATTTCAGCCGTATTAGCCCATATTCCATCCTTCAACCCCTGTCTAACCCGGCATCTCTTCTTATATTTCCTATTTCAGCCGTATAAACCCATATTCCGTCCTTCAACATCTGTCTAACCTGGCATCTCTCCTTATATTTCCTATTTCAGCCGTATAAACCCATATTCCATCCTTCAACATCTGTCTAACCCGGCATCTCTTCTTATATTTCCTATTTCAGCCGTATAAACCCATATTCCGTCCTTCAACATCTGTCTAACCTGGCATCTCTCCTTATATTTCCTATTTCAGCCGTATAAACCCATATTCCATCCTTCAACATCTGTCTAACCTGGCATCTCTCCTTATATTTCCTATTTCAGCCGTATAAACCCATATTCCATCCTTCATCCCCTGTCCAACCCGGCATCTCTCCTTATATTCCCTATTTCAGCCGTACAAACCCATATTCCATCCTTCAACCCCTGTCTAACGTGGCACCTCTCCTTATATTTCCTATTTCAGCCGTATAAACCCATATTCCATCCTTCAACCCCTGTCTAACCTGGCATCTCTTGTTATATTTCCTATTTCAGCCGTACACCATATTCCATCCTTCAATCCCTGTCTAACCTGGCATCTCTCCTTATATTTCCTATTTCAGCCGTATAAACTCATATTCCATCCTTCAACCCCTGTCTAACTCTGCATCTCATCTTATATTTCCTATTTCAGTCGTATAAACCCATATTCCATCCTTCAATCCCTGTCTAACCTGGCATCACTCCTTATATTTCCTATTTCAGTCGTATAAACCCATATTCCATCCTTCAACATCTGTTTAACCCGGCATCTCTTCTTATATTTCCTACCTCAACCGTATTAACTTATATTGCATCCTTCAACATCTGTCTAACCCGGCATCTCTTCTTATATTTCCCATAAGAGCAGTATAAACCCATATTCCATCCTTCAACCCCTGTCTAACTTGGCATATCTCCTTATATTTCCTATTTCAGACGTATAAGCCCATATTCCATCCTTCAACCCCTGTCTACCCCGGCATCTCTTGTTATATTTCCTATTTCAGCCGTACACCATATTCCATCCTTCAATCCCTGTCTAACCTGGCATCTCTCCTTATATTTCCCATTTCAGTCGTATAAACCCATATTCGACCCTTCAACATCTGTCTAACCCGGCATCTCTTCTTATATTTCCTACTTCAGCCGTATAAACCCATATTCTATCCTTCAACATCTGTCTAACCCGGCATCAGTTCTTATATTTCCTATTTCAGCCGTATAAACCCCTATTCTATCCTTCAACATCTGTCTAACCCGGCATCTATTCTTATATTTCCCATAAGAGCAGTATAAACCCATATTCCATCCTTCAAGCCCTGTCTAAAACAGCGTATCTCCTTACATTTCCTATTTAAGCCGTATTAGCCCATATTCCATCCTTCAACCCCTGTCTAACCCGGCATCTCTTCTTATATTTCCTATTTCAGCCGTATAAACCCATATTCCGTCCTTCAACATCTGTCTAACCTGGCATCTCTCCTTATATTTCCTATTTCAGCCGTATAAACCCATATTCCATCCTTCAACATCTGTCTAACCCGGCATCTCTTCTTATATTTCCTATTTCAGCCGTATAAACCCATAATCCGTCCTTCAACATCTGTCTAACCTGGCATCTCTCCTTATATTTCCTATTTCAGCCGTATAAACCCATATTCCATCCTTCAACATCTGTCTAACCTGGCATCTCTCCTTATATTTCCTATTTCAGCCGTATAGACCCATATTCCATCCTTCATCCCCTGTCCAACCCGGCATCTCTCCTTATATTCCCTATTTCAGCCGTATAAACCCATATTCCATCCTTCAACCCCTGTATAACGTGGCACCTCTCCTTATATTTCCTATTTCAGCCGTATAAACCCATATTCCATCCTTCAACCCCTGTCTAACCTGGCATCTCTTGTTATATTTCCTATTTCAGCCGTACACCATATTCCATCCTTCAATCCCTGTCTAACCTGGCATCTCATCTTATATTTCCTATTTCAGTCGTATAAACCCATATTCCATCCTTCAATCCCTGTCTAACCTGGCATCACTCCTTATATTTCCTATTTCAGTCGTATAAACCCATATTCCATCCTTCAACATCTGTTTAACCCGGCATCTCTTCTTATATTTCCTACCTCAACCGTATTAACTTATATTGCATCCTTCAACATCTGTCTAACCCGGCATCTCTTCTTATATTTCCCATAAGAGCAGTATAAACCCATATTCCATCCTTCAACCCCTGTCTAACACGGCATATCTCCTTATATTTCCTATTTCAGACGTATAAGCCCATATTCCATCCTTCAACCCCTGTCTAACCCGGCATCTCTTCTTATATTTCCTATTTCAGCCGTATAAACCCATATTCCGTCCTTCAACATCTGTAACCTGGCATCTCTCCGTATATTTCCTATTTCAGCCGTATAAACTCATATTTCATTCTTCAACATCTGTCTAACCTGGCATCTCTCCTTATATTCCCTATTTCAGCCGTATAAACCCATATTCCATCCTTCAACATCTGTCTGACCTGGCATCTCTCCTTAAATTTCCGATTTCAGCCGTATAAACCAATATTCCATCCTTCAACATCTGTCTAACCTGGCATCTCTCCTTATATTTCCTATTTCAGCCGTATAAACCCATATTCCATCCTTCAACCCCTGTCTAACCTGGCACCTTTCCTTATATTCCCTATTTCAGCCGTATAAACCCATATTCCATCCTTCAATCCCTGTCTACCCTGGCATCTCTCCTTGTATTCCCTATTTCAGCCGTATAAACCCATATTCCGTCCTTCAACCCCTGTCTAACCTGGCATCTCTCCTTATATTCCCTATTTCAGTCGTATAAATCCATATTCCGTCTTTCAACCCCTGTCTAACCTGGCATCTCTCCTTATATTTCCTATTTCAGCCGTATAAACCCATATTCCGTCCTTGAACATCTGTCTAACCTGGAATCTCTCCTTATATTTCCAATTTCAGCCGTATAAACCCATATCCATCCTTCAACATCTATCTAGCCTGGCATCTCTCCTTATATTCCCTATTTCAGCCGTATAAACTTATATTCCGTCCTTCAACATCTGTCTAACCTTGGATCTCCCTTATATTACCTATTTCAGCCGTATAAACCCATATTCCGTCCTTCAACCCCTGTCTAACCTGGTATCTCTCCTTATATTCCCTATTTCAGCCGTATAAACCCATATTCCATTCTTCAACATCTGTCTAACCTCTGATCGCTCCTTATATTCACTATTTGAGCCGTATAAACCCATATTCCATTCTTCAACCCCTGTCTAACCTGGGATCTCTCGTTATATTCCCTATTTCAGCCGTATAAACCCATATTCCATCCTTCAACATCTGTCTAACCTGGTATCTCTCGTTATGTTCCCTATTTCAGCCGTATAAACCCATATTCCATCTTTCAACCCCTGTCTAACCTGGCATCTCTCCTTATATTTCCTATTTCAGCCGTATAAACCCATATTCCATCCTTCAACCCCTGTCTAACACGGCATCTCTTGTTATATTTCCTATTTCAGCCGTTCACCATATTCCATCCTTCAATCCCTGTCTAACCTGGTATCTCTCCTTATATTTCCTATTTCAGCCGTATAAACCCATATTCCATCCTTCAACCCCTGTCTAACCCAGCTTCTCTCCTTATATTCCCGAATTCAGCCGTATAAACTCATACTCCATTCTTCAACCCCTGTCTAACCTGGCATCTCTCCTTTTATTCCATATTTCAGCCGTATAAACGTATATTCTTTCCTTCAACCCCTGTCTAACCTGACATCTCTCCTTATATTCCCTATTTCAGCCATATAAACCCATATTCCATCCTTCAACCCCTGTCTAACCTGGCATCTCTCCTTATATTTCCTATTTCAGCCGTATAAACCCATATTCCATCCTTCAACCCCTGTCTAACCCGGCATCTCTTGTTATATTTCCTATTTCAGCCGTATAAACTCATATTCTATCCTGCAATCCCTGTCAAACCTGGCATCTCTCCTTATATTTCCTATTTCAGCCGTATAAACTCATATTCCATCCTTCAACCCCTGTCTAACCCGGCATCTCATCTTATATTTCCTATTTCAGTCGTATAAACCCATATTCCATCCTTCAATCCCAGTCTAACCTGACATCACTCCTTAAATTTCCTATTTCAGTCGTATAAACCCATATTCCATCCTTCAACATCTCTCTAACCCGGCATCACTTCTTATATTTCCTATTTCAGCCGTATAATCCCATATTCTATCCTTCAACATCTGTCTAACCCGGCATCTCTTCTTATATTTCCCATAAGAGCAGTATAAAACCATATTCCATCCTTCAACCTCTGTCAAACCTGACATCTCTCCATATATTCCGTATTTCAGCCTTATAAACCCATATTCTATCCTTCAACCCCTGTCTAACCTGGCATCTCTCCGTATATTTCCGATTTCAGCCGTATAAACCCATATTCCATCCTTCAACCCCTGTCTAACCCGGCATCTCTCCTTATATTCCCTATTTCAGGCGTATAAACCCATATTCCATCCTTCAACCCCTGTCTAAACTGGCATCTCTCCTTATATTTCCTATTTCAGCCGTATAAACCCATATTCCAACCTTCAACCCCTGTCTACCCCGGCATCTCTTGTTATATTTCCTATTTCAGCCGTACACCATATTCCATCCTTCAATCCCTGTCTAACCTGGCATCTCTCCTTATATTTCCTATTTCAGTCGTATAAACCCATATTCGACCCTTCAACATCTGTCTAACCCGGCATCTCTTCTTATATTTCCTACTTCAGCCGTATAAACCCATATTCTATCCTTCAACATCTGTCTAACCCGGCATCAGTTCTTATATTTCCTATTTCAGCCGTATAAACCCCTATTCTATCCTTCAACATCTGTCTAACCCGGCATCTATTCTTATATTTCCCATAAGAGCAGTATAAACCCATATTCCATCCTTCAAGCCCTGTCTAAAACAGCGTATCTCCTTACATTTCCTATTTCAGCCGTATTAGCCCATATTCCATCCTTCAACCCCTGTCTAACCCGGCATGTCTTCTTATATTTCCTATTTCAGCCGTATAAACCCATATTCCGTCCTTCAACATCTGTCTAACCTGGCATCTCTCCTTATATTTCCTATTTCAGCCGTATAAACCCATATTCCATCCTTCAACATCTGTGTAACCCGGCATCTCTTCTTATATTTCCTATTTCAGCCGTATAAACCCATATTCCGTCCTTCAACATCTGTCTAACCTGGCATCTCTCCTTATATTTCCTATTTCAGCCGTATAAACCCATATTCCATCCTTCAACATCTGTCTAACCTGGCATCTCTCCTTATATTTCCTATTTCAGCCGTATAAACCCATATTCCATCCTTCATCCCCTGTCCAACCCGGCATCTCTCCTTATATTCCCTATTTCAGCCGTATAAACCCATATTCCATCCTTCAACCCCTGTCTAACGTGGCACCTCTCCTTATATTTCCTATTTCAGCCGTATAAACCCATATTCCATCCTTCAACCCCTGTCTAACCTGGCATCTCTTGTTATATTTCCTATTTCAGCCGTACACCATATTCCATCCTTCAATCCCTGTCTAACCTGGCATCTCTCCTTATATTTCCTATTTCAGCCGTATAAACTCATATTCCATCCTTCAACCCCTGTCTAACCCGGCATCTCATCTTATATTTCCTATTTCAGTCGTATAAACCCATATTCCATCCTTCAATCCTTGTCTAACCTGGCATCACTCCTTATATTTCCTATTTCAGTCGTATAAACCCATATTCCATCCTTCAACATCTGTTTAACCCGGCATCTCTTCTTATATTTCCCACCTCAACCGTATTAACTTATATTGCATCCTTCAACATCTGTCTAACCCGGCATCTCTTCTTATATTTCCCATAAGAGCAGTATAAACCCATATTCCATCCTTCAACCCCTGTCTAACACGGCATATCTCCTTATATTTCCTATTTCAGACGTATAAGCCCATATTCCATCCTTCAACCCCTGTATAACCTGGCATCTCTCCTTAAATTTCCTATTTCAGCCGTATAAACCTATATTCCATCCTTCAACCCCTGTCTAACCTGGCATCTCTCCTTATATTTCCTATTTCAGCCGTATAAACTCATATTCCGTCCTTCAACATCTGTCTAACCTGGCAACTCTCCTTATATTTCCTATTTCAGCCGTATAAACCCATATTCCGTCCTTCAACATCTGTAACCTGGCATCTCTCCGTATATTTCCTATTTCAGCCGTATAAACTCATATTTCATTCTTCAACATCTGTCTAACCTGGCATCTCTCCTTATATTCCCTATTTCAGCCGTATAAACCCATATTCCATCCTTCAACATCTGTCTGACCTGGCATCTCTCCTTAAATTTCCGATTTCAGCCGTATAAACCAATATTCCATCCTTCAACATCTGTCTAACCTGGCATCTCTCCTTATATTTCCTATTTCAGCCGTATAAACCCAAATTCCGTCCTTCAACCCCTGTCTAACCCGGCATCTCTCCTTATATTTCCTACTTCAGCCGTATAAACCCATATTCCATCCTTCAACCCCTGTCTAACCTGGCATCTCTCCTTATATTTCCTATTTCAGCCGTATAAACCCATATTCCATCCTTCAATCCCTGTCTAACCTGGCATCTCTCCTTATATTCCCTATTTCATCCGTATAAACCCATATTCCATCCTTCAACCTCTGTCTAACCTGACATCTCTCCTTATATTCCGTATTTCAGCCATATAAACCCATATTCTATCCTTCAACCCCTGTCTAACCTGACATCTCTCCTTATATTCCCTATTTCAGCCGTATAAACTCATATTTCATTCTTCAACATCTGTCTAACCTGGCATCTCTCCTTATATTCCCTATTTCAGCCGTATAAACCCATATTCCATCCTTCAACATCTGTCTGACCTGGCATCTCTCCTTAAATTTCCGATTTCAGCCGTATAAACCAATATTCCATCCTTCAACATCTGTCTAACCTGGCATCTCTCTTTATATTTCCTATTTCAGCCGTATAAACCCATATTCCATCCTTCAACCCCTGTCTAACCTGGCACCTTTCCTTATATTCCCTATTTCAGCCGTATAAACCCATATTCCATCCTTCAATCCCTGTCTACCCTGGCATCTCTCCTTGTATTCCGTATTTCAGCCGTATAAACCCATATTCCGTCCTTCAACCCCTGTCTAACCTGGCATCTCTCCTTATATTCCCTATTTCAGTCGTATAAATCCATATTCCGTCTTTCAACCCCTGTCTAACCTGGCATCTCACCTTATATTTCCTATTTCAGCCGTATAAACCCATATTCCGTCCTTCAACATCTGTCTAACCTGGAATCTCTCCTTATATTTCCATTTTCAGCCGTATAAACCCATATCCATCCTTCAACATCTATCTAGCCTGGCATCTCTCCTTATATTCCCTATTTCAGCCGTATAAACTTATATTCCGTCCTTCAACATCTGTCTAACCTTGGATCTCCGTTATATTACCTATTTCAGCCGTATAAACCCATATTCCGTCGTTCAACCCCTGTCTAACCTGGTATCTCTCCTTATATTCCCTATTTCAGCCGTATAAACCCATATTCCATTCTTCAACATCTGTCTAACCTCTGATCGCTCCTTATATTCACTATTTGAGCCGTATAAACCCATATTCCATTCTTCAACCCCTGTCTAACCTGGGATCTCTCGTTATATTCCCTATTTCAGCCGTATAAACCCATATTCCATCCTTCAACATCTGTCTAACCTGGTATCTCTCGTTATGTTCCCTATTTCAGCCGTATAAACCCATATTCCATCCTTCAACCCCTGTCTAACCTGGCATCTCTCCTTATGTTTCCTATTTCAGCCGTATAAACCCATATTCCGTCCTTCGACATCTGTCTACCTGACATCTCTCCTTATATTTCCTATTTCAGTCGTATAAACCCATATTCCATCCTTCAACATCTGTCTAACTTGCCATCACTCCGTATATTTCCTATTTCAGCCGTATAAACTCATATTTCATTCTTCAACATCTGTCTAACCTGGCATCTCTCCTTATATTCCCTATTTCAGCCGTATAAACCCATATTCCTTCCTTCAACATCTGTCTGACCTGGCATCTCTCCTTACATTTATGATTTCAGCCGTATAAACCAATATTCCATCCTTCAACATTTGTCTAAACTGGCATCTCTTCTTATATTTCCTATTTCAGCCGTATAAACCCATATTCCATCCTTCAACCCCTGTCTAACCTGGTATCTCTCCTTATATACCCTATTTCAGCTGTATAAAGCCTTATTCCGTCCTTCAACCCCTGTCTAACCTGGCATATCTGCTTATATTGCCTCTTTCAGCCGTATAAACCCATATTCCGTCCTTCAACATCTGTCTAACCTGGCATCTCTCCTATATTTCCTATTTCAGCCGTATAAACCAGTATTCCATCCTTCAACCCCTGTCTAGCCTGGCATCTCTCCTTATATTTCCTATTTCAGCCGTATAAACCCATATTCCATCCTTCAACCCCTGTCTAACTTGGCATCTCTCCTTATATTTCCTATTTCAGCCGTATAAACCCATATTCCGTCCTTCAACATCTGTCTAACTTGGCATCTCTCCTTATGTTTCCTATTTCAGCCGTATAAACACATATTCCATCCTTCAACCCCTGTCTAACTTGGCATCTCTCCTTATGTTCCATATTTCAGCCGTATAAATCCACATTTCGTCCTTCAACATCTGTCTAACCTGGAATCTCTCCTTATATTTCCTATTTCAGCCGTATAAACCCATATTCCGTCCTTTAACCCCTGTCTAACCTGGCATCTCTCCTTTTATTTCCTATTTCAGCCGTATAAACCCATATTCCGACCTTCAACCCCTGTCTAACCTGGCATCTCTCCTTTTATTTCCTATTTGAGCCGTATAAACCCATATTACATCCTTCAAGCCCTGTCTAGCCTGGCATCTCTCCTTATATTCCCTATTTCAGCCGTACAAATCCATATTCCATCCTTCAACATCTCTCTAACCTGGCATCTCTCCTTATATTTCATATTTCAGCCGTATAAACCCATTATACATCCTTCAAGCCCTGTCTAGCCTGGTATCTCTCCTTATATTCCCTATTTCAGCCGTATAAACCCATATTCCATCCTTCAACATCTGTCTAACCCAGCATCTCTCCTTATATTCCCGAATTCAGCCGTATAAACCCATATTCCATCCTTCAACCCCTGTCTAACCTGGCATCTCTCCTTATATTCCCTATTTCAGCCGTATAAACCCATATTCCATCCTTCAACCTCTGTCTAACCTGACATCTCTGCTTATATTCCGTATTTCAGCTATATAAACCCATATTCTATCCTTCAACCCCTGTCTAACCTGGCATCTCTCCTTATATTTCCTATTTCAGCCGTATAAACCCATATTCCGTACTTCAACCCCTATCTAACCTGGCATCTCTCCTTATATTCACTATCTCAGCCGTATAAACCCATATTCCATCCTTCAACATCTGTCTAACCTGGTATCTCTCGTTATGTTCCCTATTTCAGCCGTATAAACCCATATTCCATCTTTCAACCCCTGTCTAACCTGGCATCTCTCCTTATATTTCCTATTTCAGCCGTATAAACCCATATTCCATCCTTCAACCCCTGTCTAACACGGCATCTCTTGTTATATTTCCTATTTCAGCCGTTCACCATATTCCATCCTTCAATCCCTGTCTAACCTGGTATCTCTCCTTATATTTCCTATTTCAGCCGTATAAACCCATATTCCATCCTTCAACCCCTGTCTTACCCAGCTTCTCTCCTTATATTCCCGAATTCAGCCGTATAAACTCATACTCCATTCTTCAACCCCTGTCTAACCTGGCATCTCTCCTTTTATTCCATATTTCAGCCGTATAAACGTATATTCTTTCCTTCAACCCCTGTCTAACCTGACATCTCTCCTTATATTCCCTATTTCAGCCATATAAACCCATATTCCATCCTTCAACCCCTGTCTAACCTGGCATCTCTCCTTATATTTCCTATTTCAGCCGTATAAACCCATATTCCATCCTTCAACCCCTGTCTAACCCGGCATCTCTTGTTATATTTCCTATTTCAGCCGTATAAACTCATATTCTATCCTGCAATCCCTGTCAAACCTGGCATCTCTCCTTATATTTCCTATTTCAGCCGTATAAACTCATATTCCATCCTTCAACCCCTGTCTAACCCGGCATCTCATCTTATATTTCCTATTTCAGTCGTATAAACCCATATTCCATCCTTCAATCCCAGTCTAACCTGATATCACTCCTTAAATTTCCTATTTCAGTCGTATAAACCCATATTCCATCCTTCAACATCTCTCTAACCCGGCATCTCTTCTTATATTTCCTACTTCAGCCGTATAAACCAATATTCCATCCTTCAACATCTGTCTAACCCGGCATCACTTCTTATATTTCCTATTTCAGCCGTATAATCCCATATTCTATCCTTCAACATCTGTCTAACCCGGCATCTCTTCTTATATTTCCCATAAGAGCAGTATAAAACCATATTCCATCCTTCAACCTCTGTCAAACCTGACATCTCTCCATATATTCCGTATTTCAGCCTTATAAACCCATATTCTATCCTTCAACCCCTGTCTAACCTGGCATCTCTCCGTATATTTCCGATTTCAGCCGTATAAACCCATATTCCATCCTTCAACCCCTGTCTAACCCGGCATCTCTCCTTATATTCCCTATTTCAGGCGTATAAACCCATATTCCATCCTTCAACCCCTGTCTAAACTGGCATCTCTCCTTATATTTCCTATTTCAGCCGTATAAACCCATATTCCAACCTTCAACCCCTGTCTACCCCGGCATCTCTTGTTATATTTCCTATTTCAGCCGTACACCATATTCCATCCTTCAATCCCTGTCTAACCTGGCATCTCTCCTTATATTTCCTATTTCAGTCGTATAAACCCATATTCGACCCTTCAACATCTGTCTAACCCGGCATCTCTTCTTATATTTCCTACTTCAGCCGTATAAACCCATATTCTATCCTTCAACATCTGTCTAACCCGGCATCAGTTCTTATATTTCCTATTTCAGCCGTATAAACCCCTATTCTATCCTTCAACATCTGTCTAACCCGGCATCTATTCTTATATTTCCCATAAGAGCAGTATAAACCCATATTCCATCCTTCAAGCCCTGTCTAAAACAGCGTATCTCCTTACATTTCCTATTTCAGCCGTATTAGCCCATATTCCATCCTTCAACCCCTGTCTAACCCGGCATCTCTTCTTATATTTCCTATTTCAGCCGTATAAACCCATATTCCGTCCTTCAACATCTGTCTAACCTGGCATCTCTCCTTATATTTCCTATTTCAGCCGTATAAACCCATATTCCATCCTTCAACATCTGTGTAACCCGGCATCTCTTCTTATATTTCCTATTTCAGCCGTATAAACCCATATTCCGTCCTTCAACATCTGTCTAACCTGGCATCTCTCCTTATATTTCCTATTTCAGCCGTATAAACCCATATTCCATCCTTCAACATCTGTCTAACCTGGCATCTCTCCTTATATTTCCTATTTCAGCCGTATAAACCCATATTCCATCCTTCATCCCCTGTCCAACCCGGCATCTCTCCTTATATTCCCTATTTCAGCCGTATAAACCCATATTCCATCCTTCAACCCCTGTCTAACGTGGCACCTCTCCTTATATTTCCTATTTCAGCCGTATAAACCCATATTCCATCCTTCAACCCCTGTCTAACCTGGCATCTCTTGTTATATTTCCTATTTCAGCCGTACACCATATTCCATCCTTCAATCCCTGTCTAACCTGGCATCTCTCCTTATATTTCCTATTTCAGCCGTATAAACTCATATTCCATCCTTCAACCCCTGTCTAACCCGGCATCTCATCTTATATTTCCTATTTCAGTCGTATAAACCCATATTCCATCCTTCAATCCTTGTCTAACCTGGCATCACTCCTTATATTTCCTATTTCAGTCGTATAAACCCATATTCCATCCTTCAACATCTGTTTAACCCGGCATCTCTTCTTATATTTCCCACCTCAACCGTATTAACTTATATTGCATCCTTCAACATCTGTCTAACCCGGCATCTCTTCTTATATTTCCCATAAGAGCAGTATAAACCCATATTCCATCCTTCAACCCCTGTCTAACACGGCATATCTCCTTATATTTCCTATTTCAGACGTATAAGCCCATATTCCATCCTTCAACCCCTGTATAACCCGGCATCTCTTCTTATATTTCCTATTTCAGCCGTATAAACCCATCTTCCGTCCTTCAACATCTGTCTAACCTGGCATCTCTCCTTAAATTTCCTATTTCAGCCGTATAAACCTATATTCCATCCTTCAACCCCTGTCTAACCTGGCATCTCTCCTTATATTTCCTATTTCAGCCGTATAAACTCATATTCCGTCCTTCAACATCTGTCTAACCTGGCAACTCTCCTTATATTTCCTATTTCAGCCGTATAAACCCATATTCCGTCCTTCAACATCTGTAACCTGGCATCTCTCCGTATATTTCCTATTTCAGCCGTATAAACTCATATTTCATTCTTCAACATCTGTCTAACCTGGCATCTCTCCTTATATTCCCTATTTCAGCCGTATAAACCCATATTCCATCCTTCAACATCTGTCTGACCTGGCATCTCTCCTTAAATTTCCGATTTCAGCCGTATAAACCAATATTCCATCCTTCAACATCTGTCTAACCTGGCATCTCTCTTTATATTTCCTATTTCAGCCGTATAAACCCATATTCCATCCTTCAACCCCTGTCTAACCTGGCACCTTTCCTTATATTCCCTATTTCAGCCGTATAAACCCATATTCCATCCTTCAATCCCTGTCTACCCTGGCATCTCTCCTTGTATTCCGTATTTCAGCCGTATAAACCCATATTCCGTCCTTCAACCCCTGTCTAACCTGGCATCTCTCCTTATATTCCCTATTTCAGTCGTATAAATCCATATTCCGTCTTTCAACCCCTGTCTAACCTGGCATCTCACCTTATATTTCCTATTTCAGCCGTATAAACCCATATTCCGTCCTTCAACATCTGTCTAACCTGGAATCTCTCCTTATATTTCCAATTTCAGCCGTATAAACCCATATCCATCCTTCAACATCTATCTAGCCTGGCATCTCTCCTTATATTCCCTATTTCAGCCGTATAAACTTATATTCCGTCCTTCAACATCTGTCTAACCTTGGATCTCCCTTATATTACCTATTTCAGCCGTATAAACCCATATTCCGTCGTTCAACCCCTGTCTAACCTGGTATCTCTCCTTATATTCCCTATTTCAGCCGTATAAACCCATATTCCATTCTTCAACATCTGTCTAACCTCTGATCGCTCCTTATATTCACTATTTGAGCCGTATAAACCCATATTCCATTCTTCAACCCCTGTCTAACCTGGGATCTCTCGTTATATTCCCTATTTCAGCCGTATAAACCCATATTCCATCCTTCAACATCTGTCTAACCTGGTATCTCTCGTTATGTTCCCTATTTCAGCCGTATAAACCCATATTCCATCCTTCAACCCCTGTCTAACCTGGCATCTCTCCTTATGTTTCCTATTTCAGCCGTATAAACCCATATTCCGTCCTTCGACATCTGTCTACCTGACATCTCTCCTTATATTTCCTATTTCAGTCGTATAAACCCATATTCCATCCTTCAACATCTGTCTAACTTGCCATCACTCCGTATATTTCCTATTTCAGCCGTATAAACTCATATTTCATTCTTCAACATCTGTCTAACCTGGCATCTCTCCTTATATTCCCTATTTCAGCCGTATAAACCCATATTCCTTCCTTCAACATCTGTCTGACCTGGCATCTCTCCTTACATTTATGATTTCAGCCGTATAAACCAATATTCCATCCTTCAACATTTGTCTAAACTGGCATCTCTTCTTATATTTCCTATTTCAGCCGTATAAACCCATATTCCATCCTTCAACCCCTGTCTAACCTGGTATCTCTCCTTATATACCCTATTTCAGCTGTATAAAGCCTTATTCCGTCCTTCAACCCCTGTATAACCTGGCATATCTGCTTATATTGCCTCTTTCAGCCGTATAAACCCATATTCCGTCCTTCAACATCTGTCTAACCTGGCATCTCTCCTATATTTCCTATTTCAGCCGTAAAAACCAGTATTCCATCCTTCAACCCCTGTCTAGCCTGGCATCTCTCCTTATATTTCCTATTTCAGCCGTATAAACCCATATTCCATCCTTCAACCCCTGTCTAACTTGGCATCTCTCCTTATATTTCCTATTTCAGCCGTATAAACCCATATTCCGTCCTTCAACATCTGTCTAACTTGGCATCTCTCCTTATGTTTCCTATTTCAGCCGTATAAACACATATTCCATCCTTCAACCCCTGTCTAACTTGGCATCTCTCCTTATGTTCCATATTTCAGCCGTATAAATCCACATTTCGTCCTTCAACATCTGTCTAACCTGGAATCTCTCCTTATATTTCCTATTTCAGCCGTATAAACCCATATTCCGTCCTTTAACCCCTGTCTAACCTGGCATCTCTCCTTTTATTTCCTATTTCAGCCGTATAAACCCATATTCCGACCTTCAACCCCTGTCTAACCTGGCATCTCTCCTTTTATTTCCTATTTGAGCCGTATAAACCCATATTACATCCTTCAAGCCCTGTCTAGCCTGGCATCTCTCCTTATATTCCCTATTTCAGCCGTACAAATCCATATTCCATCCTTCAACATCTCTCTAACCTGGCATCTCTCCTTATATTTCATATTTCAGCCGTATAAACCCATATTACATCCTTCAAGCCCTGTCTAGCCTGGTATCTCTCCTTATATTCCCTATTTCAGCCGTATAAACCCATATTCCATCCTTCAACATCTGTCTAACCCAGCATCTCTCCTTATATTCCCGAATTCAGCCGTATAAACCCATATTCCATCCTTCAACCCCTGTCTAACCTGGCATCTCTCCTTATATTCCCTATTTCAGCCGTATAAACCCATATTCCATCCTTCAACCTCTGTCTAACCTGACATCTCTGCTTATATTCCGTATTTCAGCTATATAAACCCATATTCTATCCTTCAACCCCTGTCTAACCTGGCATCTCTCCTTATATTTCCTATTTCAGCCGTATAAACCCATATTCCGTACTTCAACCCCTATCTAACCTGGCATCTCTCCTTATATTCACTATCTCAGCCGTATAAACCCATATTCCATCCTTCAATCCCTGTCTGACCTGGCATCTCTCCTTATATTTCCTATTTCAGCCGTATAAACTCATATTCCATCCTTCAACCCCTGTCTAACCCGGCATCTCATCTTATATTTCCTATTTCAGTCGTATAAACCCATATTCCATCCTTCAATCCCAGTCTAACCTGGCATCACTCCTTAAATTTCCTATTTCAGTCGTATAAACCCATATTCCATCCTTCAACATCTGTCTAACCCGGCATCTCTTCTTATATTTCCTACTTCAGCCGTATAAACCAATATTCCATCCTTCAACATCTGTCTAACCCGGCATCACTTCTTATATTTCCTATTTCAGCCGTATAATCCCATATTCTATCCTTCAACATCTGTCTAACCCGGCATCTCTTCTTATATTTCCCATAAGAGCAGTATAAAACCATATTCCATTCTTCAACCCCTGTCTAACGCGGCATATCTCATTATATTTCCTATTTCAGCCGTATAAGCCCATATTCCATCCTTCAACCCCTGTCTAACCCGGCATCTCTTCTTATATTTCCTATATGAGCCGTATAAACCCATATTCCGTCCTTCAACATCTGTATAACCTGGCATCTCTCCTTATATTCTCTATATCAGCCGTATAAACCCATATTTCATCCTTCAACATCTGTCTAACCATGCATCTCTCCTTATATTTCCTATTTCAGCCGTATAAACTCATATTTCATTCTTCAACATCTGTCTAACTTGGCATCTCTCCTTATATTTCCTATTTCAGCCGTATAAACCCATATTCCATTCTTCAACCCCTGTCTAACCTGGTGTCTCTCCTTATATTCCCTATTTCAGCCGTATAAAGCCATATTCCGTCCTTCAACCCCTGTCTACCCTGGCATCTCTCCTTATATTCCCTATTTCAGCCGTATAAACCCATATTCCGTCCTTCAACCCCTGTCTAACCTTGCATCTCTCCTTATATTTCCTATTTCAGCCGTATAAACACATATTCCATCCTTCAATCCCTGTCTAACCTTTCTACTCTCCTTATATTCCCTATTTCAGCCGTATAAACCCATATTCCGTCCTTCAACCCCTGTATAACCTGGCATCTCTCCTTATATTCCCTATTTCAGCCGTATAAACCCATATTCCATCCTTCAACCTCTGTCTAACCTGACATCTCTCCATATATTCCGTATTTCAGCCTTATAAACCCATATTCTATCCTCAACCCCTGTCTAACCTGGCATCTCTCCGTATATTTCCGATTTCAGCCGTATAAACCCATATTCCATCCTTCAACCCCTGTCTAACCCGGCATCTCTCCATATATTCCTTATTTCAGCCGTATAAACCCATATTCCATCCTTCAACCCCTGTCTAAACTGGCATCTCTCCTTATATTTCCTATTTCAGCCGTATAAACCCATATTCCAACCTTCAACCCCTGTCTACCCCGGCATCTCTTGTTATATTTCCTATTTCAGCCGTACACCATATTCCATCCTTCAATCCCTGTCTAACCTGGCATCTCTCCTTATATTTCCTATTTCAGCCGTATAAACTAATATTCCATCCTTCAACCCCTGTCTAACCCGGCATCTCATCTTATATTTCCTATTTCAGTCGTATAAACCCATATTCCATCCTTCAATCCCTGTCTAACCTGGCAGCACTCCTTATAATTCCTATTCAGTCGTATAAACCCATATTCCATCCTTCAACATCTGTCTAACCCGGCATCTCTTCTTATATTTCCTACTTCAGCCGTATAAACCCATATTACATCCTTCAACATCTGTCTAACCCGGCATCAGTTCTTATATTTCCTATTTCAGCCGTATAAACCCATATTCTATCCTTCAACATCTGTCTGACCCGGCATCTCTTCTTATATTTCCCATAAGAGCAGTATAAACCCATATTCAATCCTTCAAGCCCTGTCTAAAACAGCGTATCTCCTTACATTTCCTATTTCAGCCGTATGAGCCCATATTCCATCCTTCAACCCCTGTCTAACCCGGCATCTCTTCTTATATTTCCTATTTCAGCCGTATAAACCCATATTCCGTCCTTCAACATCTGTCTAACCTGGCATCTCTCCTTATATTTCCTATTTCAGCCGTATAAACCCATATTCCATCCTTCAACATCTGTCTAACCTGGCATCTCTCCTTATATTTCCTATTTCAGCCGTATAAACCCATATTCCGTCCTTCAACATCTGTCTA
The DNA here is from genome assembly GCA_030765065.1 of Deroplatys truncata. Lineage (NCBI taxonomy): Eukaryota > Metazoa > Arthropoda > Insecta > Mantodea > Mantidae > Deroplatys > Deroplatys truncata. The sequence goes on along the minus strand of CM060980.1, from coordinate 212,138,730 downwards.
ACCTGGCATTTCTCCTTATATTTCCTATTTCAGCCGTATAAACCCATATTCCATCCTTCAACATCTGTCTAACCTGGCACCTCTCCGTATATTTCCTATTTCAGCCGTATAAACCCATATTCCATCCTTCAACCCCTGTCTAACCCGGCATCTCTCCTTATATTCCCTATTTCAGCCGTATAAACCCATATTCCATCCTTCAACCCCTGTCTTACGTGGCATCTCTCCTTATATTTCCTATTTCAGCCGTATAAACCCATATTCCATCCTTCAACCCCTGTCTAACCTGGCATCTCTTGTTATATTTCCTATTTCAGCCGTACACCATATTCCATCCTTCAATCCCTGTCTAACCTGGCATCTCTCCTTATATTTCCTATTTCAGCCGTATAAACTCATATTCCATCCTTCAACCCCTGTCTAACCCGGCATCTCATCTTATATTTCCTATTTCAGTCGTATAAACCCATATTCCATCCTTCAATCCCTGTCTAACCTGGCATCACTCCTTATATTTCCTATTTCAGTCGTATAAACCCATATTCCATCCTTCAACATCTGTCTAACCCGGCATCTCTTCTTATATTTCCTACTTCAACCGTATAAACTTATATTCCATCCTTCAACATCTGTCTAACCCGGCATCACTTCTTATATTTCCTATTTCAGCCGTACAAACCCATATTCTATCCTTCAAGATCTGTCTAACCCGGCATCTCTTCTTATATTTCCCATAAGAGCAGTATAAACCCATATTCCATCCTTCAACCCCTGTCTAACACGGCATATCTCCTTATATTTCCTATTTCAGACGTATAAGCCCATATTCCATCCTTCAACCCCTGTCTAACCCGGCATCTCTTCTTATATTTCCTATTTCAGCCGTATAAACCCATATTCCGTCCCTCAACATCTGTCTAACCTTGCATCTCTCCTTAAATTTCCTATTTCAGCCGTATAAACCTATATTCCATCCTTCAACCCCTATCTAACCTGGCATCTCTCCTTATATTTCCTATTTCAGCCGTATAAACTCATATTCCGTCCTTCAACATCTGTCTAACCTGGCATCTCTCCTTATATTTCCTATTTCAGCCGTATAAACCCATATTCCGTCCTTCAACATCTGTCTAACCTGGCATCTCTCCTTATATTTCCTATTTCAGCCGTATAAACCCATATTCCGTCCTTCAACATCTGTAACCTGGCATCTCTCCGTATATTTCCTATTTCAGCCGTATAAACTCATATTTCATTCTTCAACATCTGTCTAACCTGGCATCTCTCCTTATATTCCCTATTTCAGCCGTATAAACCCATATTCCATCCTTCAACATCTGTCTGACCTGGCATCTCTCCTTAAATTTCCGATTTCAGCCGTATAAACCAATATTCCATACTTCAACATCTGTCTAACCTGGCATCTCTCCTTATATTTCCTATTTCAGCCGTATAAACCCATATTCCATCCTTCAACCCCTGTCTAACCTGGCACCTTTCCTTATATTCCCTATTGCAGCCGTATAAACCCATATTCCATCCTTCAATCCCTGTCTACCCTGGCATCTCTCCTTGTATTCCGTATTTCAGCCGTATAAACCCATATTCCGTCCTTCAACCCCTGTCTAACCTGGCATCTCTCCTTATATTCCCTATTTCAGTCGTATAAATCCATATTCCGTCCTTCAACATCTGTCTAACCTGGCATCTCTCCTTATATTTCCTATTTCAGCCGTATAAACCCATATTCCGTCCTTCAACATCTGTCTAACCTGGAATCTCTCCTTATATTTCCAATTTCAGCCGTATAAACCCATATCCATCCTTCAACATCTATCTAGCCTGGCATCTCTCCTTATATTCCCTATTTCAGCCGTATAAACCCATATTCCGTCCTTCAGCATCTGTCTAACCTGGCATCTTTCCTTATATTACCTATTTCAGCCGTATAAACCCATATTCCATTCTTCAACCCCTGTCTAACCTGACATCTCTCCTTATATTCCCTATTTCAGCAGTATAAACTTATATTCCGTCCTTCAACATCTGTCTAACCTTGGATCTCTCCTTATATTACCTATTTCAGCCGTATAAACCCATATTCCGTCCTTCAACCCCTGTCTAACCTGGTATCTCTCCTTATATTCCCTATTTCAGCCGTATAAACCCATATTCCATTCTTCAACATCTGTCTAACCTCTGATCGCTCCTTATATTCCCTATTTGAGCCGTATAAACCCATATTCCATTCTTCAACCCCTGTCTAACCTGGGATCTCTCCTTATATTCCCTATTTCAGCCGTATAAACCCATATTCCATCCTTCAACATCTGTCTAACCTGGTATCTCTCGTTATGTTCCCTATTTCAGCCGTATAAACCCATATTCCATCCTTCAACCCCTGTCTAACCTGGCATCTCTCCTTATATTTCCTATTTCAGCCGTATAAACCCATATTCCGTCCTTCGACATCTGTCTACCTGACATCTCTCCTTATATTTCCTATTTCAGCCGTATAAACCCATATTCCGTCCTTCAACATCTGTCTAACCTGGCATCTCTCCTTAAATTTCCTATTTCAGCCGTATAAACCTATATTCCATCCTTCAACCCCTGTCTAACCTGGTATCTCTCCTTATATTTCCTATTTCAGCCGTATAAACTCATATTCCGTCCTTCAACATCTGTCTAACCTGGCATCTCTCCTTATATTTCCTATTTCAGCCGTATAAACCCATATTCCGTCCTTCAACATCTGTAACCTGGCATCTCTCCGTATATTTCCTATTTCAGCCGTATAAACTCATATTTCATTCTTCAACATCTGTCTGACCTGGCATCTCTCCTTAAATTTCCGATTTCAGCCGTATAAACCAATATTCCATCCTTCAACATCTGTCTAACCTGGCATCTCTCCTTATATTTCCTATTTCAGCCGTATAAACCCATATTCCGTCCTTCAACATCTGTCTAACCTGGCATCTCTCCTTAAATTTCCTATTTCAGCCGTATAAACCTATATTCCATCCTTCAACCCCTGTCTAACCTGGCATCTCTCCTTATATTTCCTATTTCAGCCGTATAAACCCATATTCCGTCCTTCAACATCTGTCTAACCTGGCATCTCTCCTTAAATTTCCTATTTCAGCCGTATAAACCTATATTCCATCCTTCAACCCCTGTCTAACCTGGCATCTCTCCTTATATTTCCTATTTCAGCCGTATAAACTCATATTCCGTCCTTCAACATCTGTCTAACCTGGCATCTCTCCTTATATTTCCTATTTCAGCCGTATAAACCCATATTCCGTCCTTCAACATCTGTCTAACCTGGCATCTCTCCTTATATTTACTATTTCAGCCGTATAAACCCATATTCCGTCCTTCAACATCTGTAACCTGGCATCTCTCCGTATATTTCCTATTTCAGCCGTATAAACTCATATTTCATTCTTCAACATCTGTCTAACCTGGCATCTCTCCTTATATTCCCTATTTCAGCCGTATAAACCCATATTCCATCCTTCAACATCTGTCTGACCTGGCATCTCTCCTTAAATTTCCGATTTCAGCCGTATAAACCAATAATCCATACTTCAACATCTGTCTAACCTGGCATCTCTCCTTATATTTCCTATTTCAGCCGTATAAACCCATATTCCATCCTTCAACCCCTGTCTGACCTGGCACCTTTCCTTATATTCCCTATTGCAGCCGTATAAACCCATATTCCATCCTTCAATCCCTGTCTACCCTGGCATCTCTCCTTGTATTCCGTATTTCAGCCGTATAAACCCATATTCCGTCCTTCAACCCCTGTCTAACCTGGCATCTCTCCTTATATTCCCTATTTCTGTCGTATAAATCCATATTCCGTCCTTCAACATCTGTCTAACCTGGCATCTCTCCTTATATTTCCTATTTCAGCCGTATAAACCCATATTCCGTCCTTCAACTTCTGTCTAACCTGGAATCTCTCCTTATATTTCCAATTTCAGCCGTATAAACCCATATCCATCCTTCAACATCTATCTAGCCTGGCATCTCTCCTTATATTCCCTATTTCAGCCGTATAAACCCATATTCCGTCCTTCAGCATCTGTCTAACCTGGCATCTTTCCTTATATTACGTATTTCAGCCGTATAAACCCATATTCCATTCTTCAACCCCTGTCTAACCTGACATCTCTCCTTATATTCCCTATTTCAGCCGTATAAACCCGTATTCCATCCTTCAACCCCTGTCTTACGTGGCATCTCTCCTTATATTTCCTATTTCAGCCGTATAAACCCATATTCCGTCCTTCAACCCCTGTCTAACCTGGTATCTCTCCTTATATTCCCTATTTCAGCCGTATAAACCCATATTCCATTCTTCAACATCTGTCTAACCTCTGATCGCTCCTTATATTCCCTATTTGAGCCGTATAAACCCATATTCCATTCTTCAACCCCTGTCTAACCTGGGATCTCTCCTTATATTCCCTATTTCAGCCGTATAAACCCATATTCCGTCCTTCAACATCTGTCTAACCTGGCATCTCTCCTTAAATTTCCTATTTCAGCCGTATAAACCTATATTCCATCCTTCAACCCCTGTCTAACCTGGAATCTCTCCTTATATTTCCTATTTCAGCCATATAAACTCATATTCCGTCCTTCAACATCTGTCTAACCTGGCATCTCTCCTTATATTTCCTATTTCAGCCGTATAAACCCATATTCCGTCCTTCAACATCTGTAACCTGGCATCTCTCCTTATATTCCCTATTTCAGCCGTATAAACCCATATTCCATCCTTCAACCTCTGTCTAACCTGACATCTCTCCATATATTCCGTATTTCAGCCTTATAAACCCATATTCTATCCTCAACCCCTGTCTAACCTGGCATCTCTCCGTATATTTCCGATTTCAGCCGTATAAACCCATATTCCATCCTTCAACCCCTGTCTAACCCGGCATCTCTCCTTATATTCCTTATTTCAGCCGTATAAACCCATATTCCATCCTTCAACCCCTGTCTAAACTGGCATCTCTCCTTATATTTCCTATTTCAGCCGTATAAACCCATATTCCAACCTTCAACCCCTGTCTACCCCGGCATCTCTTGTTATATTTCCTATTTCAGCCGTACACCATATTCCATCCTTCAATCCCTGTCTAACCTTGGCATCTCTCCTTATATTTCCTATTTCAGCCGTATAAACTCATATTCCATCCTTCAACCCCTGTCTAACCCCGCATCTCATCTTATATTTCCTATTTCAGTCGTATAAACCCATATTCCATCCTTCAATCCCTGTCTAACCTGGCATCACTCCTTATATTTCCTATTTCAGTCGTATAAACCCATATTCCATCCTTCAACATCTGTTTAACCCGGCATCTCTTCTTATATTTCCTACTTCAACCGTATAAACTTATATTCCATCCTTCAACATCTGTCTAACCCGGCATCACTTCTTATATTTCCTATTTCAGCCGTATAAACCCATATTCTATCCTTCAACATCTGTCTAACCCGGCATCTCTTCTTATATTTACCATAAGAGCAGTATAAACCCATATTCCATCCTTCAACCCCTGTCTAACACGGCATATCTGCTTATATTTCCTATTTCAGACGTATAAGCCCATATTCCATCCTTCAACCCCTGTCTAACCCGGCATCTCTTCTTATATTTCCTATTTCAGCCGTATAAACCCATATTCCGTCCTTCAACATCTGTCTAACCTGGCATCTCTCCTTAAATTTCATATTTCAGCCGTATAAACCTATATTCCATCCTTCAACCCCTGTCTAACCTGGCATCTCTTCTTATATTTCCTATTTCAGCCGTATAAACTCATATTCCGTCCTTCAACATCTGTCTAACCTGGCAACTCTCCTTATATTTCCTATTTCAGCCGTATAAACCCATATTCCGTCCTTCAACATCTGTAACCTGGCATCTCTCCGTATATTTCCTATTTCAGCCGTATAAACCCATATTCCATCCTTCAACATCTGTCTAACCTGGCATCTCTCCTTATATTTCCTATTTCAGCCGTATAAACCCATATTATATCCTTCAACCCCTGTCTAACCTGGCACCTTTCCTTATATTCCCTATTTCAGCCGTATAAACCCATATTCCATCCTTCAATCCCTGTCTACCCTGGCATCTCTCCTTGTATTCCGTATTTCAGCCGTATAAACCCATATTCCGTCCTTCAACCCCTGTCTAACCTGGCATCTCTCCTTATATTCCCTATTTCAGTCGTATAAATCCATATTCCGTCCTTCAACCCCTGTCTAACCTGGCATCTCTCCTTATATTTCCTATTTCAGCCGTATAAACCCATATTCCGTCCTTCAACATCTGTCTAACCTGGAATTTCTCCTTATATTTCCAATTTCAGCCGCATAAACCCATATCCATCCTTCAACATCTATCTAGCCTGGCATCTCTCCTTATATTCCCTATTTCAGCCGTATAAACTTATATTCCGTCCTTCAACATCTGTCTAACCTTGGATCTCTCCTTATATTACCTATTTCAGCCGTATAAACCCATATTCCGTCCTTCAACCCCTGTCTAACCTGGTATCTCTCCTTATATTCCCTATTTCAGCCGTATAAACCCATATTCCATTCTTCAACATCTGTCTAACCTCTGATCGCTCCTTATATTCACTATTTGAGCCGTATAAACCCATATTCCATTCTTCAACCCCTGTGTAACCTGGGATCTATCGTTATATTCCCTATTTCAGCCGTATAATCCCATATTCCATCCTTCAACATCTGTCTAACCTGGTATCTCTCGTTATGTTCCCTATTTCAGCCGTATAAACCCATATTCCATCCTTCAACCCCTGTCTAACCTAGCATCTCTCCTTATGTTTCCTATTTCAGCCGTATAAACCCATATTCCGTCCTTCGACATCTGTCTACCTGACATCTCTCCTTATATTTCCTATTTCAGCCGTATAAACCCATATTCCATCCTTCAACATCTGTCTAACTTGGCATCACTCCGTATATTTCCTATTTCAGCCGTATAAACTCATATTCCATCCTTCAACATCTGTCTAACCTGGCATCTCTCCTTATATTCCCTATTTCAGCCGTATAAACCCATATTCCATCCTTCAACATCTGTCTGACCTGGCATCTCTCCTTACATTTATGATTTCAGCCGTATAAACCAATATTCCATCCTTCAACATTTGTCTAACCTGGCATCTCTTCTTATATTTCCTATTTCAGCCGTATAAACCCATATTCCATCCTTCAACCCCTGTCTAACCTGGTATCTCTCCTTATATTCCCTATTTCAGCTGTATAAAGCCTTATTCCGTCCTTCAACCCCTGTCTAACCTGGCATATCTGCTTATATTGCCTCTTTCAGCCGTATAAACCCATATTCCGTCCTTCAACATCTGTCTAACCTGGCATCTCTCCTTATATTTCCTATTTCAGCCGTATAAACCAATATTCCATCCTTCAACCCCTGTCTAACCTGGCATCTCTCCTTATATTTCCTATTTCAGCCGTATAAACCCATATTCCATTCTTCAACCCCTGTCTAACTTGGCATCTCGCCTTATATTTCCTATTTCAGCCGTATAAACCCATATTCCGTCCTTCAACATCTGTCTAACTTGGCATCTCTCCTTATGTTTCCTATTTCAGCCGTATAAACACATATTCCATCCTTCAACCCCTGTCTAACTTGGCATCTCTCCTTATGTTCCATATTTCAGCCGTATAAATCCATATTCCGTCCTTCAACATCTGTCTAACCTGGAATCTCTCCTTATATTTCCTATTTCAGCCGTATAAACCCATATTCCGTCCTTCAACCCCTGTCTAACCTGGCATCTCTCCTTTTATTTCCTATTTCAGCCGTATAAACCCATATTCCGTCCTTCAACCCCTGTCTAACCTGGCATCTCTCCTTTTATTTCCTATTTGAGCCGTATAAACCCATATTACATCCTTCAAGCCCTGTCTAGCCTGGCATCTCTCCTTATATTCCCTATTTCAGCCGTATAAATCCATATTCCATCCTTCAACATCTCTCTAACCTGGCATCTCTCCTTATATTTCATATTTCAGCCGTATAAACCCATATTACATCCTTCAAGCCCTGTCTAGCCTGGTTACTCTCCTTATATTCCCTATTTCAGCCGTATAAACCCATATTCCATCCTTCAACATCTGTCTAACCTGGCATCTCTTCTTATATTTCCTACTTCAGCCGTATAAACTCATATTCCATCCTTCAACATCTGTCTAACCTGGCATCTCTCCTTATATTTCCTATTTCAGCCGTATAAACCCATACTCCATCCTTCAACCCCTGTCTAACCCAGCATCTCTCCTTATATTCCCGAATTCAGCCGTATAAACCCATATTCCATCCTTCAACCCCTGTCTAACCTGGCATCTCTCCTTATATTCCCTATTTCAGCCGTATAAACCCATATTCCATCCTTCAACCTCTGTCTAACCTGACATCTCTCCTTATATTCCGTATTTCAGCTATATAAACCCATATTCTATCCTTCAACCCCTGTCTAACCTGGCATCTCTCCTTATATTTCCTATTTCAGCCGTATAAACCCATATTCCGTACTTCAACCCCTATCTAACCTGGCATCTCTCCTTATATACACTATCTCAGCCGTATAAACCCATATTCCATCCTTCAATCCCTGTCTGACCTGGCATCTCTCCTTATATTTCCTATTTCAGCCGTATAAACTCATATTCCATCCTTCAACCCCTGTCTAACCCGGCATCTCATCTTATATTTCCTATTTCAGTCGTATAAACCCATATTCCATCCTTCAATCCCAGTCGAACCTGGCATCACTCCTTAAATTTCCTATTTCAGTCGTATAAACCCATATTCCATCCTTCAACATCTGTCTAACCCGGCATCTCTTCTTATATTTCCTACTTCAGCCGTATAAACCAATATTCCATCCTTCAACATCTGTCTAACCCGGCATCACTTCTTATATTTCCTATTTCAGCCGTATAATCCCATATTCTATCCTTCAACATCTGTCTAACCCGGCATCTCTTCTTATATTTCCCATAAGAGCAGTATAAAACCATATTCCATTCTTCAACCCCTGTCTAACGCGGCATATCTCATTATATTTCCTATTTCAGCCGTATAAGCCCATATTCCATCCTTCAACCCCTGTCTAACCCGGCATCTCTTCTTATATTTCCTATATGAGCTGTATAAACCCATATTCCGTCCTTCAACATCTGTCTAACCCGGCATCTTTCCTTATATTTCCTATTTCACCCGTATAAACCCATATTCCGTCCTTCAACATCTGTATAACCTGGCATCTCTCCTTATATTCTCTATTTCAGCCGTATAAACCCATATTTCATCCTTCAACATCTGTCTAACCATGCATCTCTCCTTATATTTCCTATTTCAGCCGTATAAACTCATATTTCATTCTTCAACATCTGTCTAACTTGGCATCTCTCCTTATATTTCCTATTTCAGCCGTATAAACCCATATTCCATTCTTCAACCCCTGTCTAACCTGGTGTCTCTCCTTATATTCCCTATTTCAGCCGTATAAAGCCATATTCCGTCCTTCAACCCCTGTCTAACCTGGCATCTCTCCTTATATTCCCTATTTCAGCCGTATATACCCATATTCCGTCCTTCAACCACTGTCTAACCTTGCATCTCTCCTTATATTTCCTATTTCAGCCGTATAAACCCATATTCCATCCTTCAATCCCTGTCTAACCTTTCTACTCTCCTTATATTCCCTATTTCAGCCGTATAAACCCATATTCCGTCCTTCAACCCCTGTCTAACCTGGCATCTCTCCTTATATTCCCTATTTCAGCCGTATAAACCCATATTCCATCCTTCAACCTCTGTCTAACCTGACATCTCTCCATATATTCCGTATTTCAGCCTTATAAACCCATATTCTATCCTCAACCCCTGTCTAACCTGGCATCTCTCCGTATATTTCCGATTTCAGCCGTATAAACCCATATTCCATCCTTCAACCCCTGTCTAACCCGGCATCTCTCCTTATATTCCTTATTTCAGCCGTATAAACCCATATTCCATCCTTCAACCCCTGTCTAAACTGGCATCTCTCCTTATATTTCCTATTTCAGCCGTATAAACCCATATTCCAACCTTCAACCCCTGTCTACCCCGGCATCTCTTGTTATATTTCCTATTTCAGCCGTACACCATATTCCATCCTTCAATCCCTGTCTAACCTTGGCATCTCTCCTTATATTTCCTATTTCAGCCGTATAAACTCATATTCCATCCTTCAACCCCTGTCTAACCCGGCATCTCATCTTATATTTCCTATTTCAGTCGTATAAACCCATATTCCATCCTTCAATCCCTGTCTGACCTGGCAGCACTCCTTATAATTCCTATTTCAGTCGTATAAACCCATATTCCATCCTTCAGCATCTGTCTAACCCGGCATCTCTTCTTATATTTCCTACTTCAGCCGTATAAACCCATATTCCATCCTTCAACATCTGTCTAACCCGGCATCAGTTCTTATATTTCCTATTTCAGCCGTATAAACCCATATTCTATCCTTCAACATCTGTCTGACCCGGCATCTCTTCTTATATTTCCCATAAGAGCAGTATAAACCCATATTCCATCCTTCAAGCCCTGTCTAAAACAGCGTATCTCCTTACATTTCCTATTTCAACCGTATAAGCCCATATTCCATCCTTCAACCCCTGTCTAACCCGGCATCTCTTCTTATATTTCCTATTTCAGCCGTATAAACCCATATTCCGTCCTTCAACATCTGTCTAACCTGGCATCTCTCCTTATATTTCCTATTTCAGCCGTATAAACCCATATTCCATCCTTCAACATCTGTCTAACCTGGCATCTCTCCTTATATTTCCTATTTCAGCCGTATAAACCCATATTCCGTCCTTCAACATCTGTCTAACCTGGCATTTCTCTTTATATTTCCTATTTCAGCCGTATAATCCCATATTCCATCCTTCAACATCTGTCTAACCTGGCACCTCTCCGTATATTTCCTATTTCAGCCGTATAAACCCATATTCCATCCTTCAACCCCTGTCTAACCCGGCATCTCTCCTTATATTCCCTATTTCAGCCGTATAAACCCATATTCCATCCTTCAACCCCTGTCTAACGTGGCATCTCTCCTTATATTTCCTATTTCAGCCGTATAAACCCATATTCCATCCTTCAACCCCTGTCTAACCTGGCATCTCTTGTTATATTTCCTATTTCAGCCGTACACCATATTCCATCCTTCAATCCCTGTCTAACCTGGCATCTCTCCTTATATTTCCTATTTCAGCCGTATAAACTCATATTCCATCCTTCAACCCCTGTCTAACCCGGCATCTCATCTTATATTTCCTATTTCAGTCGTATAAACCCATATTCCATCCTTCAATCCCTGTCTAACCTCTCATCACTCCTTATATTTCCTATTTCAGTCGTATAAACCCATATTCCATCCTTCAACATCTGTCTAACCCGGCATCTCTTCTTATATTTCCTACTTCAACCGTATAAACTTATATTCCATCCTTCAACATCTGTCTAACCCGGCATCACTTCTTATATTTCCTATTTCAGCCGTATAAACCCATATTCTATCCTTCAACATCTGTCTAACCCGGCATCTCTTCTTATATTTCCCATAAGAGCAGTATAAACCCATATTCCATCCTTCAACCCCTGTCTAACACGGCATATCTCCTTATATTTCCTATTTCAGACGTATAAGCCCATATTCCATCCTTCAACCCCTGTCTAACCCGGCATCTCTTCTTATATTTCCTATTTCAGCCGTATAAACCCATATTCCGTCCTTCAACATCTGTCTAACCTGGCATCTCTCCTTAAATTTCCTATTTCAGCCGTATAAACCTATATTCCATCCTTCAACCCCTGTCTAACCTGGCATCTCTCCTTATATTTCCTATTTCAGCCGTATAAACTCATATTCCGTCCTTCAACATCTGTCTAACCTGGCATCTCTCCTTATATTTCCTATTTCAGCCGTATAAACCCATATTCCGTCCTTCAACATCTGTAACCTGGCATCTCTCCGTATATTTCCTATTTCAGCCGTATAAACTCATATTTCATTCTTCAACATCTGTCTAACCTGCCATCTCTCCTTATATTCCCTATTTCAGCCGTATAAACCCATATTCCATCCTTCAACATGTGTCTGAACTGGCATCTCTCCTTAAATTTCCGATTTCAGCCGTATAAACCAATATTCCATCCTTCAACATCTGTCTAACCTGGCATCTCTCCTTATATTTCCTATTTCAGCCGTATAAACCCATATTCCATCCTTCAACCCCTGTCTAACCTGGCACCTTTCCTTATATTCCCTATTTCAGCCGTATAAACCCATATTCCATCCTTCAATCCCTGTCTACCCTGGCATCTCTCCTTGTATTCCGTATTTCAGCCGTATAAACCCATATTCCGTCCTTCAACCCCTGTCTAACCTGGCATCTCTCCTTATATTCCCTATTTCAGTCGTATAAATCCATATTCCGTCCTTCAACCCCTGTCTAACCTGGCATCTCTCCTTATATTTCCTATTTCAGCCGTATAAACCCATATTCCGTCCTTCAACATCTGTCTAACCTGGAATCTCTCCTTATATTTCCAATTTCAGCCGTATAAACCCATATCCATCCTTCAACATCTATCTAGCCTGGCATCTCTCCTTATATTCCCTATTTCAGCCGTATAAACCCATATTCCGTCCTTCAGCATCTGTCTAACCTGGCATCTTTCCTTATATTACCTATTTCAGCCGTATAAACCCATATTCCATTCTTCAACCCCTGTCTAACCTGACATCTCTCCTTATATTCCCTATTTCAGCAGTATAAACTTATATTCCGTCCTTCAACATCTGTCTAACCTTGGATCTCTCCTTATATTACCTATTTCAGCCGTATAAACCCATATTCCGTCCTTCAACCCCTGTCTAACCTGGTATCTCTCCTTATATTCCCTATTTCAGCCGTATAAACCCATATTCCATTCTTCAACATCTGTCTAACCTCTGATCGCTCCTTATATTCCCTATTTGAGCCGTATAAACCCATATTCCATTCTTCAACCCCTGTCTAACCTGGGATCTCTCCTTATATTCCCTATTTCAGCCGTATAAACCCATATTCCATCCTTCAGCATCTGTCTAACCCGGCATCTCTTCTTATATTTCCTACTTCAGCCGTATAAACCCATATTCCATCCTTCAACATCTGTCTAACCCGGCATCAGTTCTTATATTTCCTATTTCAGCCGTATAAACCCATATTCTATCCTTCAACATCTGTCTGACCCGGCATCTCTTCTTATATTTCCCATAAGAGCAGTATAAACCCATATTCCATCCTTCAAGCCCTGTCTAAAACAGCGTATCTCCTTACATTTCCTATTTCAACCGTATAAGCCCATATTCCATCCTTCAACCCCTGTCTAACCCGGCATCTCTTCTTATATTTCCTATTTCAGCCGTATAAACCCATATTCCGTCCTTCAACATCTGTCTAACCTGGCATCTCTCCTTATATTTCCTATTTCAGCCGTATAAACCCATATTCCATCCTTCAACATCTGTCTAACCTGGCATCTCTCCTTATATTTCCTATTTCAGCCGTATAAACCCATATTCCGTCCTTCAACATCTGTCTAACCTGGCATTTCTCTTTATATTTCCTATTTCAGCCGTATAATCCCATATTCCATCCTTCAACATCTGTCTAACCTGGCACCTCTCCGTATATTTCCTATTTCAGCCGTATAAACCCATATTCCATCCTTCAACCCCTGTCTAACCCGGCATCTCTCCTTATATTCCCTATTTCAGCCGTATAAACCCATATTCCATCCTTCAACCCCTGTCTAACGTGGCATCTCTCCTTATATTTCCTATTTCAGCCGTATAAACCCATATTCCATCCTTCAACCCCTGTCTAACCTGGCATCTCTTGTTATATTTCCTATTTCAGCCGTACACCATATTCCATCCTTCAATCCCTGTCTAACCTGGCATCTCTCCTTATATTTCCTATTTCAGCCGTATAAACTCATATTCCATCCTTCAACCCCTGTCTAACCCGGCATCTCATCTTATATTTCCTATTTCAGTCGTATAAACCCATATTCCATCCTTCAATCCCTGTCTAACCTGGCATCACTCCTTATATTTCCTATTTCAGTCGTATAAACCCATATTCCATCCTTCAACATCTGTCTAACCCGGCATCTCTTCTTATATTTCCTACTTCAACCGTATAAACTTATATTCCATCCTTCAACATCTGTCTAACCCGGCATCACTTCTTATATTTCCTATTTCAGCCGTATAAACCCATATTCTATCCTTCAACATCTGTCTAACCCGGCATCTCTTCTTATATTTCCCATAAGAGCAGTATAAACCCATATTCCATCCTTCAACCCCTGTCTAACACGGCATATCTCCTTATATTTCCTATTTCAGACGTATAAGCCCATATTCCATCCTTCAACCCCTGTCTAACCCGGCATCTCTTCTTATATTTCCTATTTCAGCCGTATAAACCCATATTCCGTCCTTCAACATCTGTCTAACCTGGCATCTCTCCTTAAATTTCCTATTTCAGCCGTATAAACCTATATTCCATCCTTCAACCCCTGTCTAACCTGGCATCTCTCCTTATATTTCCTATTTCAGCCGTATAAACTCATATTCCGTCCTTCAACATCTGTCTAACCTGGCATCTCTCCTTATATTTCCTATTTCAGCCGTATAAACCCATATTCCGTCCTTCAACATCTGTAACCTGGCATCTCTCCGTATATTTCCTATTTCAGCCGTATAAACTCATATTTCATTCTTCAACATCTGTCTAACCTGGCATCTCTCCTTATATTCCCTATTTCAGCCGTATAAACCCATATTCCATCCTTCAACATGTGTCTGACCTGGCATCTCTCCTTAAATTTCCGATTTCAGCCGTATAAACCAATATTCCATCCTTCAACATCTGTCTAACCTGGCATCTCTCCTTATATTTCCTATTTCAGCCGTATAAACCCATATTCCATCCTTCAACCCCTGTCTAACCTGGCACCTTTCCTTATATTCCCTATTTCAGCCGTATAAACCCATATTCCATCCTTCAATCCCTGTCTACCCTGGCATCTCTCCTTGTATTCCGTATTTCAGCCGTATAAACCCATATTCCGTCCTTCAACCCCTGTCTAACCTGGCACCTTTCCTTATATTCCCTATTTCAGTCGTATAAATCCATATTCCGTCCTTCAACCCCTGTCTAACCTGGCATCTCTCCTTATATTTCCTATTTCAGCCGTATAAACCCATATTCCGTCCTTCAACATCTGTCTAACCTGGAATCTCTCCTTATATTTCCAATTTCAGCCGTATAAACCCATATCCATCCTTCAACATCTATCTAGCCTGGCATCTCTCCTTATATTCCCTATTTCAGCCGTATAAACCCATATTCCGTCCTTCAGCATCTGTCTAACCTGGCATCTTTCCTTATATTACCTATTTCAGCCGTATAAACCCATATTCCATTCTTCAACCCCTGTCTAACCTGACATCTCTCCTTATATTCCCTATTTCAGCAGTATAAACTTATATTCCGTCCTTCAACATCTGTCTAACCTTGGATCTCTCCTTATATTACCTATTTCAGCCGTATAAACCCATATTCCGTCCTTCAACCCCTGTCTAACCTGGTATCTCTCCTTATATTCCCTATTTCAGCCGTATAAACCCATATTCCATTCTTCAACATCTGTCTAACCTCTGATCGCTCCTTATATTCCCTATTTGAGCCGTATAAACCCATATTCCATTCTTCAACCCCTGTCTAACCTGGGATCTCTCCTTATATTCCCTATTTCAGCCGTATAAACCCATATTCCATCCTTCAACATCTGTCTAACCTGGTATCTCTCGTTATGTTCCCTATTTCAGCCGTATAAACCCATATTCCATCCTTCAACCCCTGTCTAACCTGGCATCTCTCCTTATATTTCCTATTTCAGCCGTATAAACCCATATTCCGTCCTTCGACATCTGTCTACCTGACATCTCTCCTTATATTTCCTATTTCAGCCGTATAAACCCATATTCCGTCCTTCAACATCTGTCTAACCTGGCATCTCTCCTTAAATTTCCTATTTCAGCCGTATAAACCTATATTCCATCCTTCAACCCCTGTCTAACCTGGCATCTCTCCTTATATTTCCTATTTCAGCCGTATAAACTCATATTCCGTCCTTCAACATCTGTCTAACCTGGCATCTCTCCTTATATTTCCTATTTCAGCCGTATAAACCCATATTCCGTCCTTCAACATCTGTAACCTGGCATCTCTCCGTATATTTCCTATTTCAGCCGTATAAACTCATATTTCATTCTTCAACATCTGTCTAACCTGGCATCTCTCCTTATATTCCCTATTTCAGCCGTATAAACCCATATTCCATCCTTCAACATCTGTCTGACCTGGCATCTCTCCTTAAATTTCCGATTTCAGCCGTATAAACCAATATTCCATCCTTCAACATCTGTCTAACCTGGCATCTCTCCTTATATTTCCTATTTCAGCCGTATAAACCCATATTCCATCCTTCAACCCCTGTCTAACCTGGCACCTTTCCTTATATTCCCTATTTCAGCCGTATAAACCCATATTCCATCCTTCAATCCCTGTCTTCCCTGGCATCTCTCCTTGTATTCCGTATTTCAGCCGTATAAACCCATATTCCGTCCTTCAACCCCTGTCTAACCTGGCATCTCTCCTTATATTCCCTATTTCAGTCGTATAAATCCATATTCCGTCCTTCAACCCCTGTCTAACCTGGCATCTCTCCTTATATTTCCTATTTCAGCCGTATAAACCCATATTCCGTCCTTCAACATCTGTCTAACCTGGAATCTCTCCTTATATTTCCAATTTCAGCCGTATAAACCCATATCCATCCTTCAACATTTATCTAGCCTGGCATCTCTCCTTATGTTCCCTATTTCAGCCGTATAAACCCATATTCCGTCCTTCAGCATCTGTCTAACCTGGCATCTTTCCTTATATTACCTATTTCAGCCGTATAAACCCATATTCCATTCTTCAACCCCTGTCTAACCTGACATCTCTCCTTATATTCCCTATTTCAGCAGTATAAACTTATATTCCGTCCTTCAACATCTGTCTAACCTTGGATCTCTCCTTATATTACCTATTTCAGCCGTATAAACCCATATTCCGTCCTTCAACCCCTGTCTAACCTGGTATCTCTCCTTATATTCCCTATTTCAGCCGTATAAACCCATATTCCATTCTTCAACATCTGTCTAACCTCTGATCGCTCCTTATATTCCCTATTTGAGACGTATAAACCCATATTCCATTCTTCAACCCCTGTCTAACCTGGGATCTCTCCTTATATTCCCTATTTGAGCCGTATAAACCCATATTCCATCCTTCAACATCTGTCTAACCTGGTATCTCTCGTTATGTTCCCTATTTCAGCCGTATAAACCCATATTCCATCCTTCAACCCCTGTCTAACCTGGCATCTCTCCTTATATTCCCTATTTCAGCCGTATAAACCCATATTCCATCCTTCAACCTCTGTCTAACCTGACATCTCTCCTTATATTCCGTATTTCAGCCATATAAACCCATATTCTATCCTTCAACCCCTGTCTAACCGGGCATCTCTCCTTATATTTCCTATTTCAGCCGTATAACCCATTTTCCATCCTTCAACCCCTGTATAGCCTGGCATCTCTCCTTATATTCCCTATTTCAGCCGTATAAACCCATATTCCGTTTTTCAATCCCTGTCTAACCTGGCATCTCTCCTTATATTCCCTATTTCAGCCGTATAAACCCATATTTCATCCTTCAACATCTGTCTAACCTGGCATCTCTCGTTATATTCCCTATTTCAGCCGTATAAACCCATATTCCGTCCTTCAACCCCTGTCTAGCCTAGCACCTCTTCACGGTTTCCTATCTCTTCCATATAAAACGCATATTCTAATTTTCAACCCCTGCCTAAATTACTATCTCGCCTCGTATTCTGTGTCTTTTCCCATAAGCGTATATTCCGCCCTTTTCAAAGCCTGTCTAGTCTAGCATTTCAGCTCGTATTCCCTATATCCCCAGTATAAAACGTAAATTCCTCCCTTTCAAGCCCTGTCTAGCCTGGCATTTCTCCTCGTATTCCCTATCTCCCCATATAAACGCACTTTCCTCCTTGAACCCTCTTCTAACCTAGCATCTCCCCTCGTTTTCCCTATCTTTTCCCATATAAAGGCAAAGAAGTGGCCTCGCTGCCCCTTATGTTTAAATACACAACTAAATAAAAGCCAATATCTCCACGATAATGGCAACATAATGTAAAACTGAAATACAGTAGGTATACTTGTTACTCTCAAAGAGGACACATTACTTTATGGTCATCGCAGCCTTAGGATCCCCAAGCGGCGGCCTTTGTGCAGTAGCCAAACACTTGTTCCCTACCCTCCCTAACCGCAAGCACCATAAAATCTTAGTGACATCCATGTGCATATGCGCGTTGTTGCCAAAATTAAAAATAGTATTTATAAGCAAAACTTTGCAGGTGATTTCCACATGTACAGAATACAATCATGCAGTTTGTCTGCTTGCTTTACACACAAAATAACTATGTAAATAACTATGAATCGCATAGTAATTACATTTAAGTTGCAAACGCTTTAAAATATAACTGAACTAATGAATGATCTGAACTAATATACTGCGCTACAAGAATAGAAATGCATGTTAACATATCCGAGAGAAACTTAGAAACATGTTCCGAATAAACTATACATTGTTGGACTATCATTAAATAATTAAAATACATAAATATTAATTTATTTTGAAAGGAACTCTTACTCCCAAATCAAAGCATCATTTTTGATTATGCTGTGCGCGGAGCTATGGTAAAAAGTTTTTTATCACTTGTATCACAACAATGTTTTATTAATATAAAGCTAATACAAGAAGTTGTGTATTGTTTAAGGTGTAAGATTTATAAGCATGACATCTTCTGTTTACTTAAATGAATAGCTTTATTATAAAATGCAGGATAAGTAAAAATACGAAGGCAAAAGAAAGAAAATAAAAAAAAATCTTATGTATTATATTCACAAGATTATCTCTACTCACTCTTCTACAAACTACTTTCACAAAAGCTTATTCTATCTACTTCTTAAATAATAAGATAAAATTTCATTGCACATATCGTTGTAAATATAAGGATACATAGGCTAAAGCGATAGTCAGATTTTTAAAATACAGATGACTATATGATGACTTTGAAATTCCATGCTCTTAGCATGACCACGAGGAAAATACAAACAGAGACTTCCAACTTGTATTTCAAAATTCAAACCAACAACAAAAAATTTCTCGGAAATGGTTAACACAATTTGACCTAAAATTTGTCCTTTACCGAGATTGCATTTTACGCAGAGTAAGATTTTGTCTCTCTCTTAGAATTTACCAGTAATACAACAAGTTGAGAACGAGGAAAATTTTACAAGTTATTCCCAGAATATAAAATTCATGATACAAATTTTATTTTTCCTGCAAATATCTTAAACTTGCGGTATTTTACTAAACATCGTTAAGCTGTTTTTGAGAAATTCAAAACAATAACAAACATTTTTCCACATAAAAGGTTCTTTTCTACATGTTCTTGAACATTACACATAAAAATCTGGCTTTGCTTATTCAGTTTTTGTAGCCCTTTTCTTCGTGGTCTTGGCATTACTGATATTCGGCAGAGGGTCACTTGCTGGTGCGACCGGAGGGGCATCAACTTGGTTCGTTTCCCAAGGTCTCCACATCTTAATTAAACTATTAAACGCTAATAACTATTAAACACTGCTAAACTTACAAAACTGCACTAAGTAAAACACTATATAACTTCTCTGAAGAAGTAATATAGAAGCTTAGCTGAACATGGAAGAAAAGCACGAGCGAACAGTCACAGCTGCTAAAACCGGCAACAACGCTTTGCTTTGGTGGAGCTGGAGAAAGGACCACGTGTTGTGTTTAAGGGATGGGAAGACCCTACTAATCGTTTACTGATGGGTTTATGGTCAGGCTTCAAAGCTTTCCGTTCGCTTTGAAGCCGGTTGGGGAAAGGATGCCCGCGACTAGTTTAATAATCCGTCCTTCATGCGAATGCTGTATGGAATTATCTTCAAGTGCCAAATTGGCTTCCCGCAATTCTTCCGCTATGCACCTCTGATAGACATATCGCGTTAACACATTCTACCACTGCTTGGTCGAACGACAGCGGCAGACACATGCCTCCCTGCTTGCCCGCGAGAAGGTTGGTAAAATGCCTCCCTAAAGAAACACCAGTCCAGCTAAATCAGATGTAGTAGGCACATGGATGGGGATAAGGTAGGCAAACAACGATAATCTTAGTCTTCAGGCGGCGGCTGCTACTCTTCTAAACTCGGTGAAACAGGGTCGCTAGCACATCTTGCGTTGTGCACGTTTTAAGGAGTTTCTGCGTATGCGCAACTGTAATGGATCGGGCCGTGCACACTTGAAGACGTGGCGCTCTGTCACTGCAATTTTATGTCAATGCCACTCACTACGGCAGAACGTGCACGCGCGCGGGTACTCTCAGTAACACTTCACTCTTGTCCTGAACAACAAACCTCTCTTTCGTCAGACAAGTTGTTGTTAGCGGCTGCTCATCATAATGATGGCAGCATTTGCTGTCCTGCTCTAAAATTGTGTAAACGTATACCTACCGACGGGTTTGTGTCAACACAGACACTGGGCAGGACACGCAGCTGTATGCACACGGAACCTGACGACCAACTCCTCATCATGTCGAAGGTGATAGGTCCTGAACGCCAATCAGATTCCACCATAGGCTCCCTAGAGTAGTTTCATTTGCCCCGGAAACAAAATTGGAGTCGTTAATAGAATATCTTAAACCAAAATATCTAGAAATGACTAGTGAAAAGTTGCTTCTAGGAGCTCTGATCTCTACTCGTCCTTCAAACTGAAGGTGTACGGACAACTTTTGATGCCAGCCATACATGTATTAGACTTCTTTTGTTTCACATTCCGCAAAATCTGAACAATGTATAAATAAAACTTCTTCTTCTTGAACGGATTGTCCTCCCCTTGTAGGACCTACAAGCCGAGGAGTAAGCTTTCTCTGGATCACAGCATGTCCAGCTGAAGAAGAAGAAGCAAATGAAACAGATCGCATTATCCAACCCAGTAGTCACCGCTCTTCGGTCAAATTGGTCGACCCGTGACCTCCCAACACGCTACCGCGGCGCCACCTCGCTCACGATAAATAATGCAAGTGCCATAAAAAGTAATTCGATTTTTTCTCTCTCTACCACTTGCATAGTTGATAGAAAAGGTATATAACATTTCACCCAAAAATTCGATACTAAAATTTCACCATGTTTTAAGGGCCCCTGGACCCCCAAAAAGCATTTTCAGAAAAAGGTCGTCGCGCGCGCGTGTGAGTGACTATAACCAGCACAACTCAAAAACGAAACACCAAACTTTGCATTAAGTTCAGTATCTTCCAAGGATGCGACACGAACATTTTCAACAAAACCTCAAAAATGATTGATTATGTAGCTTCATGACAAAATGTATATGTTCAATTTTCTGGGAGGTCCTCCCGGAAGCGATTTCTGTAATTGATAAAGTATACGACAATTTCCTACTTCATAAAAGGGTTTTTATTGCATAAGCCATTTCAGGTGCGGCTGGTTTCAATTTTTGAACTGTAACTTTCTGTAAGCACTGCTAGCTGTTTATCGCATGTCACGGCCGGTGTTGAGTGACCAGTTTGTAAACATTTGATTATCGCAATTAACTTGAAGTAGTGTTTGCAACAATAGTTTCCAGAACGTTTATAAAAACAAACAATGGATAGAAAAGTCACGTGAATGTAATTTCTCTGCCACCTGTCTATGATAGGTAAGACGAAGTATTGTACTCCACCCAAAAATAAATTCGATGTCAAGATTTCACCGGAAACACGTTTTGAGGGCCCCCGAATAAAAACATATCTGATGCATTGCATTCACATGACTTTCTACACCTATCGTTTATTAGTATGTATACACTAATCTTACTAAAGCATATTTTTCTATCTACTTCATTTAAATTCGCTTAAACCTTAACAGAAACAGCTACATTACACATTTCGTTATAGAGAACAGCGATAGTCAAATGTTTAACTGGACGCTATACTGGCCTTAAAACGAGAAACAACTGAATGTTGACAGAACTTTAAAAGAATGGCGGTATTGAACAATTTGAATCATTATTAACGGATATCTCGGAGATGAATGAGGCCAAACAAAATTATTTGAAATAAACTGTGTTTTTTAAAAATATATTTGTTTCTTGTATAGTACGTTTTCATCTTTCGCTTAACATTTACCAGTAATACAAAATTCCTTTTGAATGAAGAGGACTTCACAGGCTATTCCCAGAAAGTTCATTATATACGTATATTTTATTTTTCATGTAAATATCTTTAATATACGATATTTTAATCAAAATCGTTAGAACCGTTTTTTAGAAAATCAAAAATTTCTAAAAATATTCCATGTAAAGGGTAGTTTGGATTTTCTTGAAAATGTTCGTGTCACATCTTTGGAAGGTACTGAAACTAAATACCAAGTTTTGGGTGCAATGCCTACTATATACGTGGTAAACTAAAAACGTTTTTTTTTTAGAAAAGGTATGTGTGTGTCTGTGTTTTTTTTAAATAGGGCTACATTTTTTGTGTAGTAAGTTTTGCCTATATCTCATGGTTGTATGAAATTCCTCTCGAATGAAGAGGACCTCATAGGTTATTCCTAGAAAATTTAAGATATAAATTTTATACCATGTATATGTCTTAAATATATGGCATTTTAATGAAAATTGTTACAGTTGTTTCTGAGCAAATTAAAAAAAATTAAAATTTTGGAAGACTTTTCCACGTAAAATTTGCAGTAGGGGAATTTTTATTTTATATCTTCGTGTCGCATCTTTGGAAGATATAGAAGTTAAATTGGCATCGTTTTTAGTTATGCTGTTCACAGCTTTTCTCTCGGTACAACATTACTAGTATAGATTTCCTTGTTCCTCAAGCAATTGAAGCACCATCCAGGGTACGCGCACCATTAGCTGAGAACGCTGACCTTCACGTTTATCGCACTAATTTGTTATGCAATGTGACTAAGTATCCGAAGAGACAGACCTCTTTGTTGTGAAATTAAAAACTTCAATGGCACATTCACAAGACTTTCTCTACTCACTCTTCTACAAACTACTCTTACAAAAGGTAATATCTTCTATATGTTAATGGAGACAGGAAACGTTTACATAAATACACGTTTCCTTGTATGTCGGTAGGAGATAGTCAAATGTTTTAAACCTGCTCGCTGACCTTGAAACTTCACACTCTTTGCACGACAAACAACTCTGCTTTAAAAATGGCATTCAAAGGAATGACGCCACGTTATTTGAAATAACCGGTGTGTTTTAAGAAGATCTGTTGGATAGTAGGTTTTTGTGTAATGTTTAACAGTTACACAAAATTCCTCCCGAATGAAGAGGACCTACAAAATTCAGGATATACATCTTGTTTGTCGTATCTTAAACGTATTTTAATAACATTTAAAAATAAAAGAAAAATATCCCAAGGGTAGTTTTGTGGGTGTTGTATCTTTGGAAGATGCGGAACTTAAATACCAAGTTTGGCACTTATCGGACTTTTTCGTACTAACAACAGATTGTGGATATTTTATAAAAACAAATGAAAGTGGGTGGAGAAAGTCATGTCAGATTACTTTCAATATGTAATTAATTGTGCATGATACTGCTTGCAAGGTCGAGTCCTCGCGTCCTTTACCAGTTATGTAAACAGCTGTTTGAGGTTTTCCCAGGCGCCAGCATCCAGCTTTGTTTATGTGCAAAGTGACAAACATTGTATATCGTACATAAAGCTGATTGATGTCTTTATACGAATAGATCAGCGATAACTAAAATAATAATAATAGTAATAATAATAATAATAATAATAATAATAATGCTCGCGTGACTTTCAACTTTTTAAACATTTCCCAATCATGCAAAAATCAGAATGAAAAGTACTTCACAGAAAATTCAATTTAGTACGTATTCCGTCAAAAAATTTCATATCAAGATTTAACCGAAATACATTTTACAGCTCCAGTGAATCCAAAACAAAAAATAAACATAGCTGTGTGTGTATGTGTGTAAGAAAGAGAGAGAGAGAGAGAGAGAGAGAGAGACTGTGAACAGCATGACTCAATAACGGAAAATCGGATATTTATCAAATTTGACAATTAAGTTAAGCACTTTCCAAAGATGTGATACCAAGCTTTTCAAGAAAATCCCCCATCCCAAACTACGCTTTACACATTTTTCATTATTTTTTATTTCTACTCAAGTCTGTCTGTTAACGATTTTTATTAAACTACATGTTTTTAAGATTTTTACATGGCAAACAAAATGTATACCTTGAATTTTCTGGGAATAGCCTGTGAAGTCTTCTTCATTCTGAACGACTTTTATAAAACTGTTAAGCTGTAAGAGATAGACAAAATCTCAATAAAACACACAATTAATGTAAAGAATTCTTTTTGTGGCATTAGCGATTTCCGAGATATTGAATTTCCAAATGCTCGTACATTTTTCAAGAGGTAAGTTGCTATTCATGTTTCCTTGTGATCAAGCAAAGAGCGTGGAATTTCAAAGCCATCATAGCGAGACGGTTTTTAAAAATCTGACTATCGCCTTAGCCTACTGTATTCACGAAATGTGTAATGAAAATTAAGAATAGTGTGTAGAGAAAAGCATGTGAGTGTGTCACGAGACTGTGAGATATAAAACACGTTCCGGCGAAGTTGCCACAGTGAGTTGTGTCGGCGCCGACGCGACATGTTCCTGGACGTGACGAGGACGGAGAGAAGCGCGTTCATGAAGCAGACCAACGGAAGCCTGATACCCGGGTAAGCAGGTAACACGATATCAATGCACGTGTATGTGGATTACCCGCCGAGACCAAGGAATTCCTTCATGACGGTTCCACATGGCAGCTTGGTGCCGGGGTGAGAGGCGATTGATTTTACTAGTGTGACCTTGTGTGCCTGGCAGTAACACACGCTGAGTGTATTGCTATCATTGAAACGTTTTAGTAGGGGAAGTATTGTATTCCACCCAAACATTCAGTGTCGGAATTCCATCCGAAATATACTTTCAGCAGGCCTCCTGAAGCATTTATAGGAAAAGGTTCGTCTGTGTGTGTGTGTGTGTGTGTGTGTGTGTGAACAGCATCACTCAAAAACGAAAAGACGGGAAAATAGCAAAATTGGCATTTAAGCTCAGTATCTTTCAAAGATGCGTCACAAAGATTTTCAAGAAAATTCCCCCCATCTCAAACTAAATGAAGTATTTTTCGAAAATTTTGCTTTTCTAAAAAGTGGCTATAACCATTTTGATTAAAATACCATATATTAAAGATAATTAGATGATAAATAAAATGTATACCTTGAATTTTCTGGCAATATCCTATGAAGTCCTCTTCATTCGGAAGGAATTTTGTGTAATCTTATACAACTGATAAGTGATAGATGAAAATGTACTAACAAAAAAATGTGGATCTCTTTAAAGTACAATGTTTTTCAAATACCCTTTTTTGTGTGGAATCAGGCATTTACGAGATATCCGTTATTAATGTTTCGAATGGTTCATTATTGTGTCTTTCGTTTGAAGTTCTGTTGATTTTCAGTTGTTTCTCGCGATGTCATCGAAACAATATGGAATGTTAAGACCAGCATATAGCGTCCAGTTGTTAAACATTTGACTATCGCTGTTCTCTTTGTGTCTATAACGAAATGTGTAATGTAGCTGTTTCTGTAAAGGTTTATCTCGATTGAAATGAAGCAGATAGGAAACTAAACTTTCGAAAGCATAATTTGTATAGGCACTAAATAAGCGATATGGTAGAGAAAGTCTTGTGACTATAACACATCAGATTTTTTTTAACGTAAATCTAGGAATACTTTGAAAAATTTAAATCTTCAGGTGCTATGTGAAAACATTACTTGTGTATCGTATACCTGAGGTAGATGTTTACCACTGGCGTAGCTAGGTTCTCGGGCTAGGGTCCCAGTGCAAAAGGCCCAAATGGGGCCCCTAACTCAATTTCCAAACGTGAATTGTGGAATTTTGAATCTAATTTATATAGACATTATACAAAGTTAGATTTGCCATACATAAAGAAGTAATGTTTGGGTGTGAAGAAGAATGCGGTTAATTGTTTGTCTGGCGTTTCCTTAACTTCAGAATAAGATGAAGAAAACGTGCTATTTTTTACTAAGCTTAGAACTTGGTCTTACATGCATAAATTAATCGAACTTTTTATAAAATTAAAATAAATAATACTATTCAATGCCTACGTCAGTAGTAAGCATTATTGCAATAAACATAAAACAATTTTAAAAGAAGAATTTAAACTAATAAAAACAAAACTAAAACTTAACAAAGCTTAAAGTTCAAATTTTCTTGAGGAAAATACGTGAATTATTTATTGGGAGTAAAACTTCTTTCTCGATTGCAACATATTCGCCTATTGAATTCCTGTTATAGGCGTCTTTACCATTGGAACAATCTGCTCAACAGTCCAACTTGCACTGCTGCTTCAGAACATATGACTTTCTCTACCTACTCTTCTTATTTGTCGATCGAGATAAACGTTCACAGAAATAGTTTCATTACGTGCACAGTTTGGTAGACAAAGAAGACTGAAGTGATAGTCAGATGTTTAAAACATGCAAGATACAAAACAACGGTGACTTAGCACTTCAAAAAATGCATGAGAAGTGAAACAAATACCAACAAGTATATGAGACATTGTTACTGCCACAACCAACGCATTTGGCATAAATTCTTATGCTTCGCCACTTACAAAAAATTCTTTCTGAACGAAGAAGACTTCACAGAAAAATCAAGATATACATTTTATTTGTCAACTTTAAACATATGGCAGTTTAATCAAAATTGTTTGAGACATTTTTCAGAAGATAAAAAATAGTTGCATTTAAAGGATAGTTTGGAATGGAGAGGTTTTCATGAAAGGTGAAGGTAAAGCTAAGATCACAGAGGGGCAAAACACCGCACGCCCTATATGTTTCCAATGTGACCCCTAAACGGGGTCACTAACGTTTCCAGATAGAACACATCTGACGCCCCCTCCCCACGAGCCACCAAACCTCCAGGCTGAGGAGAGACCTGAGTGAGCGACGCCAGAGTGCAAGCCACCGCCCAGCCGCAACTCGCCGAACACCGTTGCCCTGAGACAAATGACAGGGAACATTCGTCTGGCCACAGGTGTCATCCATAATTTACATCTCGACAAATGTGGGCTGAATAAGCTGCCGCTTGGTGTCACATTATTGCAACTTAAATACCAAGTTTGGTGTGTAACCAACTATTAATTTCTTGAGTTAAGCTCTTTCTTTACACACACACACACACACACACACACACACACACACACACGCACACACACGCACGAAACGCACGCACGCACACACGAAACGCACGCACGCACGCACCCACACGACACACGCGCGCACGCACGAAACGCACGCGCGCACCCACACGACACACACACGCACGCACGCACGCACGCGCGCGCGCGCATTCTTCTAAAAAATGCTTTTGTTAAATTTAAACAACCTCAAAAGAAGTATTTTCAGTGAAATCTCTGTATCAAGTTTTTGGGTGCAATACAATATTTCCATAGTTAACAGCAGAGAAAATAAAAATGGCATAAACACTAAATTTTGTACTTCGCTAACAAACTGTTTAAGAATTGCAGGCAGAGATTTTCAACAAAATTCCTGCACCCTAAACCACCTTTTAGGTGGAATATGCTTCATTGTCTCAAAAATGTCTCTTAACGATTTTGATTAAAATACCATATGTTTAAGATATTTACATGACAAATAAAATTTATATCTTGAATTTTCTGTATGGCCAATGAAGTCCTCTTCATTCACAAGGGATTTTGTATAACTCATAAACGTTAAGTGATAGCCAAAAATGAACTATACAAAAAATGTAGATCTCCTTAGAACACACAATTTATTTAAAATAACTTTTTTTTTGTTGCATCAACCATTTCCGAGATGTCCATTATGAGCAGCTCAAGTTATTCAATACTTAGCCTATCTTTCAAAGTCCTGTGGATTCTCACTGATGTCATTTAAAGAGCATGACATTTAAGGCCAGCGTAGAGTGCCCAGCTCTTAAACATTTGACTGTCATTGTTCCCTTTGTATCTAACATATAATGCAGCTATTTGCAGAAAGATCTATCTCAGTTAAAGTTAAATATATAGGAAAATAAAGTTTCATAAGAATAATTTATATACCCATTAATAAAGAACAGAGGGAAGAGAAAGTTATGTGAATGTAACACATCAGATCTTTTAACATCCCTGTTGGTTTCTTTGTGAGGTTGTCTATGTTCTCATTTCCCATGTTAGGGGAACCAATGTAAGTATACAGTGTTGTTCATCTTCACCACAATTCTTGAGTATTGTTGGGCAATATTATTATTGTAGGTTATGTATCAAAGTTAGTTTACTTTTGCATGCTGATATATAGTGAGTAAACACGCTCCTTCGTTGATTATATACGTGGAGCCATCTGTGTAGAGACTCAGTCAGGAGTCTTGATTCAAGCGCAGTCTGGGACTATGTCATTTTTATTTACAGCTTTCACCAACTGTAGGTAGACACATGGACCACTAAAGTGTGATATTTGGTCGCAATATTTCAAGCTGAAGTTAATGCAATTGAAGCCTGTGTCAGGGGAGGTTCTAAAGGGGGGTACAAACATTTGGATTTTTTCTGACAGTCACGCTGCGCTAAAAGCAATTTCAAGTTGTCAGACAAGTATGAACTTTTAGGTCTGGTAAACCCAAATGATGATTTTGCTAAAGAAAGCCTAGTTAAAGGAACAGGACTAAACAATACTGATAGGAGATAATACAACAATTAGGTTTCAGTGTTAAGGGCAATTGCAACCTGACCACAGTCAACATAATACTTCTGTCTAGTTTCAGCTCCTGTAAATATTTGGTGCACTTTTATTTAACCAAGGGGTCTTGATGTCATACAAAGAGTATTTCTGTACTTGTTTATACAAAAATCTGATGTGTTACATTCACATAACTTTCTCTTCCCTCTACCGTTTATTGGTGGGTATACAAACTATTTTTATGAAAGTTTATTTTTCTATCTTCTTCATTTTGATCCAAATAAACCTTTACAGAAATAGCTACATTACACATTTTGTTACAGATACAAAGAGAACAGCAATAGTCAGATGTTTAACAACTGGATGCTATATGCTGCCTTAAAGTAAAGTAAAATATTTATTCACCCATAGACATTGTTATTACATGTTTCAGGCTTTGTCATAGAAGGATTAGCATATTATCAAATACACAATTTGACTTGTCACTTATATAACACTAATAGTAATTTTCAATTGAGTCACATATGTTATCAGATACTATTTACAATTTAGGCCTATTATTTATACAATACCACCAAAAAACAGTTCAGTTCAAGCACAAAATATTATTTACAATTCGATGTATGCTTATATTCTACCATAGAAACAGATTTTAGAAGATTACAATTCATCTATTCTGTATAGGCTCTTATTTAGTAGATAATTTTTTAACAATGTTTTAAAAGAGTTATCCTGTGCAGCTTTTACACATTGTGGTAATTTATTAAAGAGTATGGCTCCTCTGATGTATGGATGTTTGTTTGTCGCAGCTTTAGTTGTATATACCCTATGGTAGTTATTTATTCCCCTTGTCTTATATGTATAATATTTTTTGTTGAGATTCTTCTTATTTTGATTCCTTCTAACTAACATATAGAGATACTACTGTTAGAATTTTTGCATTTTTAAACACTTCTTTTACAGAGTGGCAACGTTTTAAGTTAAATATACACCTTAGACTTTTCTTTTGGTTCATCAATACTCTTAAACTTCCATGCTGTTTCTATAACATCGTATAAACAACTGAATATCAACAGGACTTTAAACAATATCTAAGTATTGAAAAATTGTAACCATTAAAAACAGATATCTCGAAAATTGTTTACATAACAAAAAAGTTATTTAAAACAAATTGTGTGTTTTAAAGACATCTAC
The DNA here is from genome assembly GCA_030765065.1 of Deroplatys truncata. Lineage (NCBI taxonomy): Eukaryota > Metazoa > Arthropoda > Insecta > Mantodea > Mantidae > Deroplatys > Deroplatys truncata. The sequence goes on along the minus strand of CM060980.1, from coordinate 212,108,368 downwards.
ATTTTTTGTGTAGTACATTTTCGTATATCATTTAACCTTTATAGCTATATAAGATTATACAGAATTCCTTCTGAATGAAGAGGACCTCACAGGCTATTTTCAGAAAATTCAAGATATACATTTTATTTATCATTTAAATATCTTTAATATACAGTATTTTAATGAAAATCATTAAATTAATTTTTTAGAAAATCAAAAATTTGATAAATGTTTGGTGTAAAGTGTAGTTGGGGTGGGGGATATTTTTGAAAAAGTTTGTGTAGCATCTTTGGAAGGTACTGAACCTAAACCCCAAGTTCGGTATTTATCCCACTTTTTATTTTTGAGTTATGCTGCTCACAGACACATGGACGTTTTTCTAAAAATGGTAGCTTTTATTCTGGAGGCCTCAAAACATGTATTTCCGGTGAAATGTTTGGGTGGAATGCACCTATTATGTACGTGGTGGAGAAAGTCATGTGAATGTGTGTTTCAGGTATACTGGCCACTGCCCCACACTTAAGTTTAAGTTTGGCAAGAGGTACGGAGCCAACACCAAGGAGATTATCCAGGTGCGTATCGTAAAGTGAAGATTCCTAACCGCAATACTGTGGTAGGGTGTTAACACAGTGTTGTTGCAGGAGCTGAGTCTGAAGGACCTCTCCCCACGGCCTAAACCATACAGACAGACCACAGAGCAGCCCCCCCTGCCTCGTGAGTACGAGGTGTACGGTTCAGGAATGTCATTTCGACAGAGACCACGGCAGTACATACTGGGATATACAGGTACAGAACATGCACCTCTGTCTGTTGGCTCACTTTTCTACAAACTATTCTTACAAAAGCTTATTTTTCTATCTACTTCATGTTAATCGAGATAAACGTTAACAGAAATAGTTTAATTACAGATTTTGTTGTAGATACAAGAGGAGACTGAAGTGATAGTCAGATGTTTAGAAAATGAGCTGGCTCTAAATTTCACACTCTTTGTATGACATCATAAGGAACAACTGAATGGTGACTTAGCACTTCAAAAAATGTATCATTTGAAAATTCAAACCAAAAACATTTTATTTTTACTTTCTCTACCACGTAGCTACAGAAGGCACCCAAAAATTTCATGTTGACATTTCACAGAAATACATGTTTTAAGACCCATTGAACCCCCCCAAAAAAGAATTAGAAAATAGGTCAGTGTAAGTGTGAACAGCATAATGAAAGAATGAAATGTTGAATAAATAGGAAACTTGCTGTTAAAACTTTAGCATCTTACAGCGTTAAAACACAAACATTTTCAAGAAAACCCCCGACCTCAAACTACCCCTTTATATGGAAAATTGATTTTCTAAAAATGGCTATGATGATTTTTATTAAAATATGATTTATATTACAAATAAAATGTATATCTTGAATTTTCTAGGATTAGCCTGTGAAGTCCTCTTCTTTCGGAAGGAATTTTGTATAATCTTCTGTAACTGTAAGAGATAAGCAAAATAATCTTACTGCATAAAAAATGTAGATCTTGTTAAAGTAAATAATAATAATAATAATAATAATAATAATAATAATAATAATAATAATAATAATAATAATAATAATAATAATAATAATAATAATAAATAATAGTTTGTCAATTGATTTGTATACTAGTTTCTAACATTGTACAAATTACAGTTAAAAGGTTACAAAGTACATACATAATTGATACATTAGATTAATTATTTACATGTCATCTAAATTATATAAACATTTATTGTTAAGATATGTTTTTAATTTTGTATTGAATCTGGGTCCAGTAAGTTTTTTAATGACATTTGGCAATTTATTGTATAGAATTAAACCCTGAATATTTACAGTTTTATCTGATATTTTCTTACTAAAACCTTTTCTAAAATAATGTGTCTAGTATAATGATGGTGGATATTATTGCTTTTTTCTGGTACAAGTATAATCGCCTTATACATATATGTTGTTATCAATGAATGCATGTATCAGTGGGTTTTAACTTATAGATTATCGTTACACATTTCTTTTGTAATATGAAGAGCCATTTTATATGGGTTTTGCAGGAAACTCCCCATATTTCGATGCCATAAGTTAGATGTGGATAGATTACTCCATAATAAATTTTTTTCAGTAAGCTCAAGTTATTAAAAGATTTGAAGTATCATAATAAATAGATAGATTTACTTATTTTGTTACACACATAACCTATATGATCCGCCCAAGCTAAATTACTATTTACAATTATACCCAAACATTTTTGGGAATTTACATTTTTTACATTATCATAGGTGTGAGTTTCCATTTTCCTTGAAAGACAATTTATCTAAAATAAAAAGTGCTGTGTCATTAAGTATTTCCAAGATATTATTTGTTATTGTTTAAATTTTCAAATATTTATACTTTGGTATTCACTCTTACTTTCTGTAACAGTGAGAAAGTATTCATTCTACTCAAAACTTCTATAGCAAGATTTCACCAGACATGCATGTTTTGAGGCCTCTTGAACGCAATAAAAGCATTTTTAGTAAAAGGTCCATGTGTGTGTGTCTGTGAACAGCATAACTCAAAAACGAAAAGTCCAATAAATACCAAACTTGGTATTTAAATTCAGCATCTTCCAAAGATACAATACAATGATTTTAAAAAAAAATCCCTCCACCCCAAACTACCCTTAGATGGAACATTTTTGAAAGTTTTTGATTTTCTGATTAGAATACCATACATTAAAGATATTTACATGTGAAATAAAATGTACATCTTGAATTTTCTGGGGATAGTGTGTAAAGTCCTCTTGTATAAGTGGTAAACGTTAAGCTATAGACGAAAACGTACTTCACAGAAAATGTAGATCTCTTTAAAAAACACAATTAATTTCAAATAACCTATTTTGTAGCATAAGCCTTTTCTGAGATATCCATTATTAATGGTTTGAATTGTTTAATAATTGGCCATTCTTTTCAAGTCCCATCGATTTTCAGTTGTTTCTCGCAATGTTAGGGAAACAGTATGGAATGTTAAGACCAGCATATAGCGTCCAGTTGTTAAACATTTGACTATCGCCGTTCTCTTTGTATCTGTAACGAAATGTGTAATGTAGCTGTTTCTGCAAAGGTTTATCTCAATTAAAATGAAGTAGATAGAAAAATAAATTTTCGTAAAAATAATCTGTATACCCACTAAAATGTGATAAGAGTGTAGAGAAAGTCATATGAATGTAAGACATGAGATTTTTTTAAAAGGATGCAATAGTTAAAAGTGATCAAATTTTTAAAGATTGTGTCGGTAGGTTATGGTTTGAAATTCCATGATCTTTGCATGATCAGAAGAAAAAAACAAATAATGAATTTTTAAATAAATAAATAAAATGTTTGCTTGTAAACAGTAGTTTGTGGTCTTGATGTTGTCGTGCTGAACGTAAATACCAAGCTTGGTTTTTAACTGACTTTGTTCACACAGGGGATCTCAAAACATGTGACATATGGTGCTTGCATCACTTACTATCGGTAAGCACTCGAGAAAGTAAAAAGCTGACAATCACTTTAGACTGCTGTATTCTTCTTATAGTAAGGATGGTAGAAACTTTAAAAACTGAAGAAAGATGGGAATTGCAGCACTATAATGTCCTGATTACAAAAACAGACTGTTTGTAAGAGTGTTACCTAGGTATGTGTCAGTTTGACAAAGTCTATTGTGATTGCTAAATGACAATATCAACAATAAGCCTTTGTAGAAGAGTGAGTAGAGAATGCCAGATTTGTTTCTGATTCAGGTTACATCCCTGGTATGACTTTCCGGTATGGTACTTCATTTCGCCGTGCAGCTGATGACAGTATGACGGAGTTTTCTCGCAGAATAAGCGAAGAGCACAAAGACAGGGAACGCAACAGGAGGGCACATTCAGCTCCCAAAATGGAGCCCATACACACCAAAGAGGAAGTGAAGAAGGCTTTGCTTCCATACGAGCACAGAGCACATTCAGGTTTCTACTCATGGGCATAGGCTTATAAAATATCCCAACAATTTTGTTTTCTCTACCACATCTATTGTAGTATTGCATTCTACCCAAAAATTCAATACAAAAATTTCACCATAAATACATGTTTTGAGACCCCTTGAATTAAAAAAAACAATTTTTGAAAAAGATCCATGTTTGTGTGTGTGTGTGTGTGTGTGTGTGAACAACATAACTTAAAACAAAAAGTCAAACAAATAACAAAGTTGGTATTTAGGTTCAGCACCTTTCAAAGGTGTGACAGAAACACTTTCAAGAAAATTCTCTCACACTTAACTACCCTTTACATGCAACATTTTATAAAATCTTTGATTTTCTAAAAAGTGGCTCTAAGGATTTTAATTAAAATACATATATTAAAGATATTTGCATGATAAATAAAATGTATATGTTGAATTTTCTCGGAAAACCTGCCAACTCCTCTTTATTCGGAACGAATTTTGTATAATCTTGTATAACTGGTAAACGTTAAGCAATGGACGAAGTGTACCTAAAAAAATGTAGATCTTTATAAAATACACAATTTATTTTAAATATTATTTTGCAGCATACACCATTTAATGGTTCAAATTGTTGAATACTTTATCATTCTTTTAGACTCGTGTTGATTTTCAGTTGTTTCTCACAATTGCAGTAGCGTATAGCATCCACATTTGACTACTGCTGTTTCTATAATGAATTGAGCCCTTTCCAGAAAGGTTTATTTGGATTAAAATGAAGTGGATAGAAAAAAACATCTGGTAAGAATAGTTTGTGTAGAGAAAGTGTTGTGAATGTAAGACATCAGATGTTTCTTGTGATGTCATTGAATTTCAAAGGCAGCATACAGCAATTCAACGTCAGTCTTCTCTTGTACCTACAGTGAAACGTTTATCTCGATTAACATGAAGTAGACACAAATATAAACTTTAGTAGGAATAGTATGTGGAAACAAATGCTAGTGGGTGTAGAAAGCCATGTGAATGTGGGTTATTGCAATTTTCCTCTGATTTCGTGAACATCATGTTTTTGGTTGACTATGCTTTTATTTCAGATCTCATAAAAATAATAAGTGGAAAAGTTACACTCGCTTATTTTCAGCCCCTCAACAGTCAGTCACTTCATGTTTAAACATGAAACTCGGGGCATTCATACAAACACCTTCACAAGTGTGATCTGTTGCTTGCACAGTCTTCTACAAAAAGTTGTTAATAATTTCATTACATATTTTGTTTTAAGTAGGCTAAAGTAATAGTTAGATTTCTATAGTGATGGCTTTGAAATTACATGCTCTTTGTACGGCCATGAAAAAAGCAAACAGTGACTTTCCAGTTGAAAAAAACTGATGCATTCACATGACTTTCTCTCCCACTATCATTTAATTTTACATAACTATCATAAACTATATTTACAAAGGTTTATTTTTCTATCTACTTCATTGTAAATACAAGAGGAGGCTGAATCGACTTCAGAATGTTTAAAAGCACAGCACAACAAGCAAGTGAATGAACAATTCAAACCAATAGCTAGCTCAGAAATGGCTGAAGCCATAAAAAAAGTTATTTGAAATAAATTGTGTTTCTAAAGACACCTACAATTTGTGTGTAGTACGTTTTTGTCTGTCTCTTATTAGTTATATAAAATTACTTCCAAACAAAGAGCATTTCCCAGAAGATTCAAGATATACATTTTATTTGTCATATAAATATCTTTAATATAGGTATATTAATCAAAATATTAACTCATTTTTTGGAAGATCGAAAATAATGACAAATTGTCCATATAAAGCGTAGTTTGGGGCGGACTGATTTTTTAGAAAACTTTATCACATTCTTTAAAGTAACCAAACACAAACATACATACAGACATTTTTGTTTTTAACTTAAAACATGTATTTCCAGTGAAATGTCAAGATTGAACATAGGTAAGTGGTAGGAGCAACATTTCGGTTTGGCAACACAATTAAAATGACTGCAATTGCAACTGTAATGAGCAACCATGTGTTCATGATAGAAGTAACCCAGGGAGGGGCTATAGCTCATCCTCCCTTAATTATACAAAAAATATACAAATTGTGTGTCAAAATCAATACTTTTATTTACTTAAACCACATGAGCATGTATTCATTCAGTCGCTGAGTGAGTGACTTTATCTGAGGAACATCAAGCAATGTTAAGAAAACTTAAATCCGATATATACAGCATCCAAAACCCGTCCTAATTCGACACAATACAGAACTCATATATAGGAGTTACAGGACAGTAAAGATGTGTGGGGGTGAGGGTTGTCACTGACCAATCGGAGTGAGCTTTGGCGCGAAGTGTTGGAGAGAGAGAGAGAGAGAGAGAGAGTGCAGTGAACCTGGTATTCCTATTAACCTAAGTATTAATTTCTGTTAAACTTGAAGATGACTTGCCGATAGAATCCGTTTTGTAATATCTTTCCTTTAAGCAGTACAACTGCGTCTCGTGTTACAAATGAGAATATATTCTGTTTTTTATAGAGGTCCGTGAAATGTTTGCTTTGGCTTCCATTTCTTTGCTCAACCATGTGTTTATAACGTTTCTTTTTCCTTCCAATGACCACTCTGATGGAGATTCATGTTCACCAACAGTTTCACATACTGTTAATATCTTAAGTCTGCATACACAAATGTCTGTGTTATTGTCTCATCTTCTTTGGTTAAAATGGAGAGCTGGAAATTCTTTTTTCTAAAGTAATTGCATTGACTACATTTATAGACAGAAGCCTGCTTCAGGATGACATGGTGCCAGGTTCACTGCACTCTCTTGTCTGCTTCTCAACACTTTGTGCCACTGATGACCCCCGTCCGTATATCCTTACCATCCTTTAACTTGTGTACATATAGGTTGTAATGTTCGAGGGTTTTACATATTTCACTGTGCTCTTTTGGATGGTATATAAATCAGTTTCAAGTTTTGTCAACAGTGGACCATGTGTCACAAGTAACTCGGCCCTAACAGACAGAATGCTTTACTTTTACTAGTAAATAACTTCTGAATAAGATTTAAGTACTGAAACAATAACTTACAGTAAAACTGAGTAATGAAGCTACTTAAATATTAGGCATCTTTATTTAATAAATCATTTGATAAGCTTTCTGAAAACTTAAATTAATGTTGTTGGCCCCTGCACTGTACTCTTGTTTCAGAGAGTCACATCTCGCCCGAATGTCCTCCAATAGCAGGATACACAGGACACATCCCAAGGTTACGTGTCACTGAGGCTTCACTAAGTCAGCGTTTCAACATGGCAGCAAGAAAGGGGCTTCAGTTGTTGCGTGAAGAGCGACACCGAAGAAATGAAATGCAGGAAGCAGCAATAGCAGTACAAAGGGCACTAGATGACTACAAAATGCCTTCGTTGCCACTTAGTGCAAGACCGTAATGTAGCCACATTCATTTTATGTAAACTCGCCTTTGTAATCCAATGTTGCCAATTTTCTACTCTGAAAATACACACAAGAACTCATTTATCTGGCCCTGATTAACTTTTTATTACTCTTTCACTATGAAAACATGTGAATCCTTGTGTGTACACTTGGCAGGTAGCATACAGCTCACACGCTTCAAGCACAGGCCAGGGCTGCCCACTGGGGGGGGGGGATTTATGGTGCAAGTTGTGCCATCAGCCATTTTTAGGTGAAATTAAAAATGTTGGGGAGTACAAAAATATTAAAGTAAATTAACGTAGGTGATATAAACACATTTATTACAACTTTTGATTAGTACTATAATTGATAACTCAGTTTGTAAATCTAAACGTGCTGTACTGTGTGGTGTATCAAATGATAATTTTTGGAAATGTATAACATTACACTTACTATATTGGTATTTAGATACAATGAAATATATCATCTCTCAAATATTTTTGTGTGTAAGGTTTTGCTCCAATTATTTATTTAAGTTTTTATTGCATACTGGTATCAAATAGATGAGGGCACCCCTACACAGGGTTGCCAAACATCCCTGTACCTGATTCTGTCTCCATCACAAAACCTCTACATAGCAAGTAGAGAAGGTATTGCATTCCACCCAAAAATTCTATACAACATTTCACTGGAAATACATGTTTTGAGGCCCTTAAATCCAAAAAAAGCATTTTCACAAAAAGGTTTGTGTACAGCATAAGTCGAAAACAAAAAGCTGGATAAACGCTAACTTCGTATTTCAGATCGGTACCTTCCAAAGATGCAACACAAACATTTTCAAAACCCCCCATCCCAAATTACCCTTTACATGGAAGATTTTCGAAATTTTTGATTTACTACAAAATGGCTCTAACAATTTTGATTAAAATATCACATATTAAAGATATTTTCATGACAAATAAAATGTATATCTTGAATTTTCTGGGAATGTCTCCAAAAGTATTCTTCATTGTGAACGACTTTTGCATAACTGGTAAACCATAAGAGATAGTCAAAATTCTACTACACAAAAAATGTAGATCACGTTAAAATACACAATTTATGTCATATACATTTTTTTTATTGAGTGAACCATTTTCGAGGTATTGCTTGTTATTGCCTTAAATTTTCCAATACTTATACTTTTTCTCAAATAGGAATTCGTTATTCATTTTTTTGTCCTGAACTTACAAAGAGAATGGAATGCTCCACATAGCAACCAGCTCTTAAAACTTTTGACTATCGCTTAAATACTACCAATTCCCCTTGCATCTACAAGAAAATTAGCAATAAGATTAACATCTCAATTAACATGAAGCATATGGAGAATAAGCGTTTGTAAAAATAGTTTGTACAAGAGTAGAGAAAGTCACGTGAATGTAACACATCAGATTTTTTAATCTGAATTCTATTAAACACTATCTGACCTTGATGGAAGCAGTAATTTGAAAGAACTAGTATAATTTATACTGACAGTGATTTCATCTCTTCTTCACTGAGTTTGATAAAAGCTAAACCTACTCTATCATCCCATGGAGAAGATGTTAAACTCTCTGACAACGATGCAGTTCAGACTGAAGATGAGTGTACCATTCCTGGTTCTGTTACATTATTATTAAATTAATTCAGTTGTACAATAAGTTTCAGAATAAATCTATAATTTTGAATGGCTGTATTTACATACAAAGTTGGCAACCCTGGTGTCACAGAACAACAAAACTGAAGTGTGAGGGATTATGTTTCATGACAGTCCTGGTGGTGATCATAGATCTCATTTGGAATGATCCAAATTTCACTATCATGCATCAAAGTTTGTATTCATTTAATAGTGTGGTTCTGGAATATCCAGATTTTTGCAATCTGGATTACCTCCAGTCCCACCTAGGTCCGGATAAATTAGGTTCTTGTGTAATACAAATTTATACGTATGTGTTTAATACACTATAATTATTTTTCATCATAATCACAAAGTCTATATGTCATGTGTTATAAATGATATACGAGATGAATCCAACTTTCACAAATTGTTTAAGCATGTTTTCTGAGAGTTTTGATATAAGGCACTCATCGTCATTACCATTACCAAGTAAATTCATTGTTTTAATTTTGTAATAACTCAAACACCTTTGAATTTGTTTTCTTGGAATATGATTGTTTCCAAACAAAACACAACCTTTGTCTGCTGTAGACCATGTTTACATTACAGTTTGCCACCAATTAATAGCCACACTGGACAATTACAATTATTATTTTTAAGGACAGATAACAAAAGTGACATGAAGCAACCCAAATTACATGTTTAAAGTAGCTCTTCAAAATGTCGACCATCATGATCACAGCGACGCCTCACACACGCTCTAGCATCCTAGAAGACTGGCGCACATCGTCAACAGCTGCTACCATCCTAGCAATCAGGCTCACATTAGTTTCAACAGGAGTCACGTTAACCCTGAAGAAAAAATCCATGGGTGTCAGATCATCCTGGCCATGGAACAGGACACTACGAACAAACCTTCTTTGCCTCAACTGTTCATCAAGGTCTTTCCTAACATTCACTGCAAAATGTGCTGGCATCCTATCATCTTGAAAACACATCAATTATCAGTGGCACATCTTCCAGAAAATGTGCTGGCGTCCTATCATGTTGAAAACACATCAATTATCAGTGGCACATCTTCCATAAAATGTGCTGGCATCCTATCATGTTGAAAACACATCAATTATCAGTGGCACATCTTGCAGAAAATGTGCTGGTGTCCTATCATGTTGAAAACACATCAATTATCAGTGGCACATCTTCCATAAAATGTGCTGGCATCCTATCATGTTGAAAACACATCAATTATCAGTGGCACATCTTGCAGAAAATGTGCTGGTGCCCTATCATGTTGAAAACACATCAATTATCAGTGGCACATCTTCCAGAAAATGTGCTGGCATCCTATCATGTTGAAAACACATCAATTATCAGTGGCACATCTTGCAGAAAATGTGCTGGTGTCCTATCATGTTGAAAACACATAAATTATCAGTGGCACATCTTGCAGAAAATGTGCTGGCATCCTATCATGTTGAAAACACATCAATTATCAGTGGCACATCTTCCAGAAAATGTGCTGGTGCCCTATCATGTTGAAAACACATCAATTATCAGTGGCACATCTTCCAGAAAATGTGCTGGCGTCCTATCATGTTGAAAACAAATCAATTATCAGTGGCACATCTTCCAGAAAATGTGCTGGTGCCCTATCATGTTGAAAACACATCAATTATCAGTGGCACATCTTCCAGAAAATGTGCTGGCGTCCTATCATGTTGAAAACACATCAATTATCAGTGGCACATCTTGCAGAAAATGTGCTGGTGTCCTATCATGTTGAAAACACATAAATTATCAGTGGCACATCTTGCAGAAAATGTGCTGGTGTCCTATCATGTTGAAAACACATCAATTATCAGTGGCACATCTTCCAGAAAATGTGCTGGTGTCCTATCATGTTGAAAACACATCAATTATCAGTGGCACATCTTCCAGAAAATGTGCTGGTGTCCTATCATGTTGAAAACACATCAATTATCAGTGGCACATCTTGCAGAAAATGTGCTGGTGTCCTATCATGTTGAAAACACATAAATTATCAGTGGCACATCTTCCAGAAAATGTGCTGGTGCCCTATCATGTTGAAAACACATCAATTATCAGTGGCACATCTTCCAGAAAATGTGCTGGCGTCCTATCATGTTGAAAACAAATCAATTATCAGTGGCACATCTTCCAGAAAATGTGCTGGTGCCCTATCATGTTGAAAACACATCAATTATCAGTGGCACATCTTCCAGAAAATGTGCTGGCGTCCTATCATGTTGAAAACACATCAATTATCAGTGGCACATCTTCCAGAGAATGTGCTAGCGTCCTATCATGTTGAAAACACATCAATTATCAGTGGCACATCTTCCAGAAAATGTGCTGGTGCCCTATCATGTTGAAAACACATCAATTATCAGTGGCACATCTTCCAGAAAATGTGCTGGTGCCCTATCATGTTGAAAACACATCAATTATCAGCAGCACATCTTCCAGAAAATGTGCTGGTGTCCTATCATGTTGAAAACACATCAATTATCAGTGGCACATCTTGCAGAAAATGTGCTGGTGCCCTATCATGTTGAAAACACATCAATTATCAGTGGCACATCTTCCAGAAAATGTGCTGGCGTCCTATCATGTTGAAAACACATCAATTATCAGTGGCACATCTTCCAGAAAATGTGCTGGTGCCCTATCATGTTGAAAACACATCAATTATCAGTGGCACATCTTCCAGAAAATGTGCTGGCATCCTATCATGTTGAAAACACATCAATTATCAGTGGCACATCTTGCAGAAAATGTGCTGGTGCCCTATCATGTTGAAAACACATCAATTATCAGCAGCACATCTTGCAGAAAATGTGCTGGTGTCCTATCATGTTGAAAACACATCAATTATCAGCAGCACATCTTCCATAAAATGTGCTGGCATCCTATCATGTTGAAAACACATCAATTATCAGCGGCACATCTTCCATTCAGTCTGTTGGGAAGTACGTAAGGTCCAATCAGTGCAAATGTTGTGTGATGAGGTTGGTGTCCTTGCAGGAACAGCGTCATCGTGCCAGGGAGTGAAACCATAGACAAGGTGCTTATCGGCTAATTGTGCATAAGCAAAGCTATCCATACCGTGTCACTAACAACGTACTGCACTAAACCACGAGCTGAGCCTGGTGTTGGACCGCAGCAGTCAAAGGCTGTCTTTTGTTTGGAAGTAAACAGTGTCATTACAAAACAAAAACAATGGAATTACTCGGTAAGAGCCACCGGGTTCCTTGTATCAAAACATCTCCGAACAACTTGTGAAAGTTTGTTGGTACAGTTCACAATTTTAACAGCTGTCCTAATGCACAGCATGTTTGAACAACATATACTCCAAGCCTGAGACAGCAAATTTAACTAGTATTTGTTATGTAATGCATTGTCACACTCGTACTGAGTCTCAGTCTAAAGAAACCAATGAACAATGAAATTGTTAATTAATTGTTTTTCCACATAAGCCCTGTATAAAGTAGAATGAGAGTGATCTTCGTCTTTCTGTGACAACTAAGCTAACAGTAGTATTGTAGGGTGCTATGTTATCTCAAAATGAGTTTCAGAGTGCCTTCTGGTTTACTGGGAAAAATATCAGTCTGCTGGTGCTGGTTACTGTATTATCCAATTCAATTCTACCTTTCCAAAAAACACATGAATTTAAATATTGATGTGGGGGGGAGGATTTGAAACCAGGGTTAACTGTCACCTCCAGATTATGATCCCCTTAGGTTTGAAAGACTTCTTATTGTTTCCTGTCATCCTGAAACAGTGAAAACATTTGAATTTGAACAAAGAATCAATAACAAAACTAGATGAATATGTTTTTTGAGTAACTATCTACACATAATTGATTGAAATGAATGTCCACAATGTCCTTCATTGTTAGCTGGACAATAATGCACTCAATTTTGGAATGCCTCATGAATTTTCTAAAATGTTTCTTTTTTGACTTGCCAATATAATTATACACAGCAGAATGTTGCTGACATTATTGAGGACCTCTCTCACCAATCTAGCGAGTGTTGCACAGTGTTGAGATGCCTCCCTATAGGGGAGGGTTCTGACCCGTTCAACTGCCTAGCACTCATGGTACTCCTGATGTTACCAGAGGTATGCTGGGCTGAACATCTAAGCCCCTCCCAAAGTGAGGTGTTCGGATTGGGTTGGACTCGGCAGGACAGTACTGGGTGGCTAGGCTTTGATGCCCCAATGTCAACAACCCAGAGAGCTGGTAGACACTGTCACCCTCACCAAGGTCTTCAGTAGTGTTACCCTCTGGCGCCGACGCGTATAAGTGGTGTATGCACTTTTGTCCCTGTGAAAGCAGGGGAAGAAGGAATATAAAATAGGTACCATTCTAATGGAAAGGTTTGCCTCCCCAGGTTCAGGACGGAGCTGAGTTATCAGCTCTTTCTCATTGGATTTATGTTGGAAATGCCTGTTTCAGTGGCCTGCTTTTCTAGTGATACTGTGATTAATGAATCTCCTAACATGTTCAGATAGGGTCAGGTTTGTTTCAGAGTATTATTCTGTCTCTAGACAATAAAACAAGTATTTTGTGTAAAATTTGGGCTATTTTCAATTCTCTGAAACATTTGTTATCAAACTCATCTTCACTGAGATGCTGCTAAGTTTGTAGTTTCTCTGAGGAAGGAATTGAAAGGTTTGTCATTGTAGCTACATAATGTCCTATCTGTGTTGTTGCACACAGAGCCAGTTTCTTCAAATTTCTGTACAAGATGAATTACCATGTATCTTGTTAAATACTCCAGCAGTTTTATGACCATCATAAATAAACATTGTACCATTTAACACTCAGGCACAAATATTATAATAAAGCCTTTTGTGGCTCAATTTTATTCAGCTATAATCAACAGTAATAATAATCTAGGTTGTTTAGACAGAAAAAAAAAATCTAGGTGTCATTTGAAATTTCAAAGTAGGGGTGAAACGCCATACTGCAGTTAACTCTGGCTTTAAATGTCGCCACCAAATCAATTGATAAAGTTACACAGAATGCTGCTTTGACACAAACTCTATGTAATGACACCACACAGTTTATCAGCCTCAAAAATGAAGAAGCTGTCTTTAGAAGAAGAATCTCTCCTTTTCCCTCATTGTTTTGATACAAGAGCCAATGGAATATTGCTTTGACTCACATACAAGATCTGCAGGGGGCCAATAACAAATGAGTCTACATTTTGTTTCCTTATTTGGGTCTTGTAGCTAGTACTTTTTAAAAACACAATAATTGTAGCTAAGCATCAAAATGGTAATAAATTTGGATTTTCATGCTGTAAAACATCTTGCAACAGTAATGTTTCCACTGAAAGGGATAATTTCTTTTCATATAATATGCTTTTTTAAATAAAATTTGTATTATTAGTAAAAACTCAAATCTCGGCAGTATAACTCTCAGATTGACGATGAGAAACTTAAGCCTTTTTGAGCATTATTTACTGAAGCATGAGGTAATCAATATCAGCCAAACTCATTTTCTAAGTACCGTAAAAGGAAAATATAGCAAGTAACGTGAAACATAGGGCATGAAATACGTCAGTTCCAGGCAACTGCAGCCACACAAACTAAATCTTTGTCTGCAGATTAACGTAACCTGTACTCTAAAACTATGCATTAATATTTTATAGAATTATGAAAGCACCAAACAATACAAACAATTGCAAATTTGTGTACCTTGATGCGGGATTGATGTTATTCTTATTTAACATTAATTTTAGCCCCACGTTTGGGAGCCAATATGCGACGGTTGATGCTTACGTAATTTGTGTTTTTTGTTATTTGTGTTAGCCCCACGTTGTGGATCAATTTGCGATAGTATTACTTACAAATGTTTGTTTACATCACGTGTGTTGGTGGAAGCCATCTTGTGACGTCATTCATCTGTCTGGTTCGTAGCTTCATCTGGCGTAGCCATTTGCATCAATTAGGGTTCGAAAGAATTTAAAGTTTTGTATATTGTCCTCCGGCTAGCTATGTAACGGTCAAGCATGTTTCTCTATTCAGGTTGTGAAGCGGAAAGGAATCTTTTATCCAGAAATTATACTTAATGAAGAAATTGGTTTTATAACTTTTATTGCCGAACACGTTCACAAACACTTTTACATATTGATCTGGATACTCGCCAAACTGAAACTGTTTGTAATAACTTCTTACTTATCACTTTTAACTCACGTACTTCAATTTTTTGTAATATTAACTTTATAATATTTCTCGTAATTCTGCTGCGTGTAACTTGACGAACTGAAGGACTGACTGTCGATGTGTAGTGTACACGAAATTTTGATGAACTGAGGGGCAAGCTACCTCGGGCCTGGCTTATTTATACACTTGCCTCAAGATACGCCTAAAGATTATAAATGAACTGCTATTGGCTAATAAAACGCGCCAACATTAGCGTCTATTTTAATATCCAATGAAAACCACGAATACATATGCTTTAGGAAATGTTCTAGAAGCTTCTACCGAAAAGGCGCGAAACATTACGTAACTTCCTTGTTCCCGGTAATGATAAACAACTCATCCCCTCGCTGCATTATTACGCTATTATTGACAGTTTCAGTAAAGCCGTATATTATTTCCCAATAATAATTACAATTAATAAACATCTGAAATCAATGTCACATAAAAATACATATTCATATTACAATCATTTTTTACATTTCAGTAATTTGTGATACAAATTACTGTATCATATGCCCCACTAGAAACATAATTATAAATATTTATAACTTGTTTGGAAATCTTATAATTGTGTTTTTAGTCTCCTAAATCTTGGAACACACGCTATCACTTTCACTTAACACTTCACACGCATTTAACACACGACATATGTTTTATCTCGCCACTACTTACTGGCTCTGGTTTAATTAATTTAGATATTAATTTGACATCACAAATTTTTATAGCAAATACTTTACCCTAAATTATTTAATCACTGCTACCAAATTGTTTACTTTAAGTTGTTGACAAAAATTTATACATTTAAGATTTTTGTAATTATTATACATATTTACCAAAATATTCACCCTCTACATATATTTACATCTCTTAAATCTAGGCACTGTTTTGCATGTTCTATTTACTACATAAATATTTGTTTTTAATTATATTTACCAATTTCTGTTATTCTGAATTTTATTTTAACAATACTCTTGGAATAGTATTTATATACTTTACTTTAATATCATATTAAGTTTCAATCTTTGCAT
Source organism: Deroplatys truncata (assembly GCA_030765065.1). Taxonomy (NCBI): domain Eukaryota; kingdom Metazoa; phylum Arthropoda; class Insecta; order Mantodea; family Mantidae; genus Deroplatys; species Deroplatys truncata. The sequence goes on along the minus strand of CM060980.1, from coordinate 212,092,103 downwards.
TCTTAATTTTCAAATACTGTTACAGTTACCAAAAATTTAATTTTTTTTTTAAATATTTATTTCTTTTTATTTTTCTATTTTTTTTTTTTGAATTTATTTCTGTTTTCTCATGACATATATATATTTAGTTAACCCTCTTACGTTCCAATACATTTCTCTGCAAGTCATCTTTACCTATCCAGCATTTACTTACATCTCATTGCTATATACCCTCCTGGATCAAATTGTGTGTGGCTAAACATTACTCGTAGCCGTAACCTAACCTTCAAATTTTTGTTCATGAATAACCTCTTGTATTCATATGAAATTTAGTCCCCTGATAACATTTGAAAACAATCTACAGTTTCTTGAACAATACATCTTTTAACAACTTTCATTTTCAATTCTTCTGCTATCTCTTTACTTTTAGAATACTCTGACAAATCTGTACTAAACTGTACTGGACTGGAGTTTTCATTTTGAACATCTTGGTACCGTTTATTTCTTTGCATTACTGACTCATTCTGTATTTCTGATATTTCCCCTCTGAAATTAACTTGCGCCTGATTCACAACTACATTCATAACCTCTTTCATCTCTCTTATCTCACTTGAAATACTACTCATTTGACTTCCTAACTCTGTGCATTCTACATTAACCTCACTTTCTTTGTTACCTATTTCCATGCTCATGTCTAGCATTTTCTTTGAAACTTCTCCTATCTCACTTGCTATTATTTCCTTTTCATCACTCTTTTTTGTCATACTACTATCTAGCTTCGTAACTTTCTTTTCAATTTCTTCCCTGCTTTTATCTACTTTTTGCTCTAATATCTCATTACTCCTACCAATATCTTCAATTGATTTCCTATGATCCCTTTTTATATCTTCTCTCAATTCCTCAAAACTCTGATCTACTTTTTGTTCTACACTCTTAATAATATCTTCACTTAATTCCCTATGACTCTTTTGCATATCTTCCTTTACTTGATCTACAATACTCTTACCAATATCTTCATTGATTTTATTGAATGATCGCTCTATTATCTCACTTCTCCGATCTATTTGTTTACGAATAACTCTCAACAATTCCATTATTTCCATCATCGTACCAGCATCAATAGTAATATTTCCTGCTATTCTATTCTTACTTTCTGCACTTACATTTTCTCCCTCAAATATTACCTTGTTTAAGCTATTTTCTGTAATCTGTATTGAATTACAGCTAACTGTTACACTATCCCCCTTCATCATTGTTTCTTGTTTTACACTTTTTTTTTTTTTTTTAGAATTAAAATCACACTTTTCTAACCTTTCTGATGCTATCTACTGATGTTGCTTAGATGTCCAGCTGTCTGCCCCATTCTCCTAGATTTGTATGTCGCTTCTGCGTTGTTTTATGATGAATCTACGTTGTCTCGATGTTTTTGTAGTTGAATTCCTTGTTGCCTCGTAATCTCGGAATTACGATGTCCAATCATCCATGTAGTCTGTCGTTCCTTTTGTTTCTGGAATCTGCGTTTGTAGATTATTTCACTGCTGCATTCGTTCCACATCCTGGTTAATTCTGCTACTTTCCTGGTTAATTCTGCTACTTCCTGGTTATTCTGATCCTTTCCTGGTCACTGCCCCACGTTCTGGGTGCCAATTTGATGCGGGATTGATGTTATTCTTATTTAACATTAATTTTAGCCCCACGTTTGGGAGCCAATATGCGACGGTTGATGCTTACGTAATTTGTGTTTTTTGTTATTTGTGTTAGCCCCACGTTGTGGATCAATTTGCGATAGTATTACTTACAAATGTTTGTTTACATCACGTGTGTTGGTGGAAGCCATCTTGTGACGTCATTCATCTGTCTGGTTCGTAGCTTCATCTGGCGTAGCCATTTGCATCAATTAGGGTTTGAAAGAATTTAAAGTTTTGTATATTGTCCTCCGGCTAGCTATGTAACGGTCAAGCATGTTTCTCTATTCAGGTTGTGAAGCGGAAAGGAATCTTTTATCCAGAAATTATACTTAATGAAGAAATTGGTTTTATAACTTTTATTGCCGAACACGTTCACAAACACTTTTACATATTGATCTGGATACTCGCCAAACTGAAACTGTTTGTAATAACTTCTTACTTATCACTTTTAACTCACGTACTTCAATTTTTTGTAATATTAACTTTATAATATTTCTCGTAATTCTGCTGCGCGTAACTTGACGAACTGAAGGACTGACTGTCGATGTGTAGTGTACACGAAATTTTGATGAACTGAGGGGCAAGCTACCTTGGGCCTGGCTTATTTATACACTTGCCTCAAGATACGCCTAAAGATTATAAATGAACTGCTATTGGCTAATAAAACGCGCCAACATTAGCGTCTATTTTAATATCCAATGAAAACCACGAATACATATGCTTTAGGAAATGTTCTAGAAGCTTCTACCGAAAAGGCGCGAAACATTACGTAACTTCCTTGTTCCCGGTAATGATAAACAACTCATCCCCTCGCTGCATTATTACGCTATTATTGACAGTTTCAGTAAAGCCGTATATTATTTCCCAATAATAATTACAATTAATAAACATCTGAAATCAATGTCACATAAAAATACATATTCATATTACAATCATTTTTTACATTTCAGTAATTTGTGATACAAATTACCGTATCAACCTCTTAAGTACATAATATATTTGTTAAGCTAAACTGATCTTGTTCTAAATCAGGAAAATTAAATGTAAATATAATACATTTATAGTCAAATAATTAGCAAAGCTTGTTGTTTGGTGTCACTTTAACAAATGTTACCTGTATCATTGGCTTTAGTTGCCTTCATGTATCACTTATTTCTTTTACTCTGTGGTTAGGTTTTGTTGTTGAATGCCTTGTTAACAGTTGTATTATGTACACCACATTGTGATTTTGTTTCTCAACACTGCTGGCACACAGCGACAACAAAGCCTTCAATATTTATGAACAGTTTACTCCTGCCACGTCACACTGATACTTCCAATCCTGAAATAAACCTAACATGTTGAAGGATGAATGGAATGAAATGCAAACCACTCCAGCATTCACCTGATAACCCAGAACCCCCCCCAAAAAAAACCCCTCAGGGTCAGAATGTACGGTCGTTGGGGATTGATCCAAGACCTCCTGATTGTGACTTGCATCACAGCACCACCTCAGTCGGTAGGCAGTATCAAAATATGTGGGGAAAATGTATGCTCTTACTTTACATTCAATTTTGACCATTGATAAATTTATAATATTTGCAAAAATGAAATGTAGCTACTTTATTTTAGTTAGGTGTATAGGAATCATGTGAATAGTAATTTAAAAGTTGATACTAAGACTTGTCATAGATCATAACCTGCATATGTTGGTCCTTCAAAGAGGAATTATTTGAATTTACAATTTTCCAAATATTTGTTTCCACCCTTCGATACTACTTATAAAAGTGTTCATTATATTGCAAATTTCTAACTTGTCGACTTCTGTTTTGTGTCTTCTGAGATACATTTCCAGTCTCCTGAGGATACTAAATGATTGTTCTGCCTCATAAGAACAACTTGGCAGAATTTCCTGCGAAATATAAAAATCACTCGAGGTCCGTATTACAGCGTTTGACTGTGAGTTTTATTTTAAAGACAGGCAAGACTTAGTTTGATTTTTTAAGAGGCACTCTACATTCTATTAATCAGAACTGGAGACAATGCTCTGAAAACATCAAGGAGTCTCTTCTCGTACATCTAAGTTCCACACTGAGTGACTGGGAAGCTATCTTTTTGTTAGGATTTTCTCCAAACTTGTTTTAATCTGGTCTTCAGTCCCTACTTTCTGGTAAATATTGCTCAGCTGGACCACAGAATCTCTTTGGCATGTTTGCCAGTATTTCAGTCTTAACCGGGCCTTACTTGAAGCTTATCTTAACTTCTATTGTTTACACTTTATCAATTTAACTGCTGGGAACCATGAAGAGCTGAGTTCAAAGATTCAAGAACATGGAGCAAATCATTGGCCATCGGAAGTCATGTTGAACCGTCTTCTAACAGTTTCCAAAGTGCAGCTGTGGACGTCTCTTGTAATAAGAACTTTACAGGAAATTAAAATGGAGTACAAATTTATCGGTTGAAAAGATTTAGAATAGCCTTGTTTATTGTGGAAATTAACAGTGCTCATACTGATACTGTATAAACGTATTTGTTTTATACACAGAACAACAATGCTTTACTTATTTACAACGTATGCATAAAAAATCCATTACAGATACTAACATCATAGAGAAAAAAAGACATAATTCAGGGTAGTGAATTTTGTGTTGTCCAAAAAGCACATCTTTTATGTAGAGGTGCAGAATTCAAAGTAATAATTTAAAATTATAGATGGCAAAATCTTCAAGCTAAGAAAGAGGGATCCCCCCCCCCCTGGGGACATGGAATCACAGAGGCTTTTTTACTGTGCTAATACTGAAACCTGTTTGTGGCACTCTTGTTGTTGACGTGTTGCTCCTAACCTCATAAGTTGTACTTTCATGCTACACAATATCTGCATTGAAAATGCTCCTTGCACCACATTAACTTGAAATTTTCAAGCAAGCTTCAACAATTATGGATTAAACATTGTTGTTCACTAGTTAAAAAATATGAAATAGTTCAGTTGAAATTAATTATTTTCCGTTACTCAAATTGAAGATGTTGAAAAATTCAATAATATGGGCGCAAAAGGTTTGTTTCTGCTAAATTAATTAAAATCAAGAAATGTCTGGACAACATTTTTGTAAATAAAGCTGTATTCTAAGCTAAAACTAAAAATTTAGGAGTAACACGATAAACCAGAGAGTCCAACCATTATCAAAAAGTTAATTATGAATAAAAAAGTTGATCTGAATTAGGACAAAAACTGTGGATTTTCACCTTAAGTTTGCTGATATACTTGTTAGCTGTACAAAATATTGACATGGCTCCTGTGTCTTGTCGCATGTCAACATTCAGTAGAGCCAAAATGAAACTCTTTAGCAACCATTCAACTGATTGTGATAATTGTTTGACCACCACTGTACTTTGTGATAGCCTACATAGTGGCTACTACTTCCAGGAAGGAACCAGTGTCCCAGACCAAGCAGCCCTTTCTTTCCTTACAGCACCACCAAAAAGATGAGAAGCAAATCATGGTAGAGGAGAACCCACCCCAGCATTTGCCTAACAACCAGGAAACCCAAGCTCAGAATCAAACAATGCGAGCCTCGCACATTACTGCAGAGTCATTTCGCTTGGTAACATTTCCAGATTTGAAATTAATGTCTGCAAATTTCAGCACAGTATCGTTCAATATTACAAAAACAGCAGTTTTACTGACTTGCAAATTTTGTTGCAATTTGGTTGAATAATGCTGTCAGGAAGTATTTTTGAGAACAATTCACTTGCTAAACTTGGGCTTTGAAAAACTTGATTATTTTGGTTTTGGAGAAGCCCCAAGGGTTATACTATTACCAGTTGAATGGTTTGAGAGCTAGAACTGACTGTTTACACTGTTATCATAGCACATGGAATAAGAACTCTACTGATTATCTACCTATGGCAGACAGAGGAACTTTTATACTCTATCCAAAATATGCATTTTTGTTTTCTACTAGGCAGACAAAGAAGTATTCTAATTTGATATCAAGAGTTGAGTTCACTAGAAATACATGTTTTGAAGCCCCATTGAATTGTAAAACAAAAAAAGCATGTTTAGAAAAAGGTCCATGTGTGTTTATATCTGTGTGAACAAAACTCGGTTAAATACCAAACTTGGTACCTATTAAAGATTAGTATCTTCCAAGGATGCGACATGAAGATTTTTAAGAAAATCCCCCACCCCAAACTAACCTTTACATGGAAAGTTTTCATTATTTTTAATTTTCTCAAAATGTTTCTAACAATATAAGGTATTAAGATAACAGATAAAATGAATATATTGCGGTATGACCTGTGAAACCCTCTTCATTCTGAATGAGTTTTGTACAATTTGTAAATGTAATTGTTAGATTTTGAGAAAGCCAAAAATATCAAACATTTTTCCATGTAAAGGGTAATTTGAGGAGAGAGGGGAGATTTTGGAAATTGTGTTGCATTTTAGAAGATGTTGAACCTGACTTCTCTTAAGTTATGCTCTTGAGAGACATTTTACCCAAACATCTTGTGTTAAATTCACGTGACTTTCTCTACAAACTACTCTTACAAAATCTCTACATTTTGTTGTAAGTATAAGAAGTAGGCTAAAACGAAACTCAGGTGTTGGCTTTGAAGTTCCATGTTGCTTGCATGTAAAACACTAAGTATTTGATAATTCAAACCAATAACAGAGAAATGTGTGTTTTACAGAGATCTAACATCTACATTTTCTGTGCAGTTTCTAGTTACACACTTCACACGATATTCCCATAAAGTTCAAGATACACATTTTATTTGTCATGTAAATGTCTTTAATGTTTGGTATTTTGATAAAAATTATAAAGAGCTATTTTTGAGAAAATAAAGGGAATAATATAAATGTTTTCCATGTAAATGGCAATTCGGGGTGGGGGAATTTTCTTGAAAATCATGTTGGAAATACCAAGAATGGTATTTAAGCAAGTTTTCATGTTTGAGCTAAGCTATTTACGGCAACATTCCCATGTTTATCAGCACATGGCTATCTCTTTACTGTTTCATTCTAGCATGTTTTCCAACACAATGCAGATAACACAAACAACAACATATTTAAAGAACAAATCAGAATTTGTTAAAACAATCAATATACGGATGAAACCCGGAGCATTATGGGTGCCAACATTCCGCAAGTCTATGCTGTAAAGTGTAACTGAGGGATTGGGGGCCTTCAACCGCAAGGTGTAGCCAACAACTGCAAAACAACGACAGGGCATCAGTGAAGTGAAACACCAATGATCCACGTTAGCGTTTTCAAATGCTGGCAATGTTAATTTAGCAGCTTTCAGCTCAAAACAGCAGTGGTTTCTGCTATATAAGTGTCGTTGCTTAAAAGGGGGGTTTCCACCATTTCATTTGAGCAACATCTTCCTTTAACATCATTCTGGATGCACTTTTTACTGGATTTAGCAAGTATTTTTGTTGTAAAAGTTTAATAACACTGTTTACATGCCAATGCTTTTCTTGGATTCAGCGCATGAAATCTCAGTATTATATTTGCAATACTCTAGGTAAGCAGTAGTTGGTAACAACACCATGTTATTATATGCAATGTGTAATGCTGTGCACTTCTGAATTAGAAGCCCAGCACATGCAACGCTATCAAAGGAATCTTACCACAATTTATAATCAAATTTTGGCACAAGTTCCGGTCTTGAAGTATGAGGGTCAGTGGAAATGCTGACTCTCATACTGCAAATAGATTCTAGTGAAAGTGTAGATAATAACAAAATAAGCAATAATACTGACTTGTCTACATGTGTACCTGAGTCATATGCATGTGTCTGTTTGTAATTGTAACACAAATAAAATATACAAGAGTGTCTCTGTTTCGCTTCATCTCACTGTCGTGTCACACCCCTTACAATAATTATTATTAGTTTTACTTTTATTTAAATAGAGTTAGCTTTGATAGTCTTAAGTATATAAAATTGAAACTTGGCATTTTGAACTCTTTGTTACCAGTTTCTGCTATTTTCCAAACAATACTAAAGATGGCAGTGGCCACACATTTGAGTTATAACCACTGCCTTCTATTGCTTAAGGAAAATTGTCTGTTGTTGAACATTTTCATACTTAGGAATGCAGAATGGTCAGTCACAGCCGTTAAAAAAGCAGCAGATGACTTAAATACTGTTATCCATTGTATGAAAATGAAATAAAAGTTTTATTTATGGACACTCTTTAACTGCTGCGGTCCTTAGCATCCCATTCTATATTGGGCATGAAAGACTGTTAATTTTGCTCAGAGGCCTCTTTATCAGGCTTGAGGTTCTTTTACGTGCCATAAATCTACGACACGGGACCACCGACTTTACTTCCCTTCCGAAGAAACCATCCTAAGCATTTTACACACAAAAAAAAAAAAATCATCGCCCTCTGCTGGGTTTGAACCCACAACCTCAGAAACTAGAGGCTACAGAGTTTTGTGTTTGTAAGTAAGACAACATTAAAATGTGAAAATGATACAATTTCAAAATGCCATCACAATGTAGTCCACGTATGAACATAGGAGCGTGCGTTTCAGCCGTGCATTCAAAAGTAAATTGTGCAAGTAATTGATTGTTAAGACAGCCATTTAGTAAACTTTCTTTCACCAAAAAAAGTGAGTGATGCACATCTTATACCGGGTGTTCATTTTTATTCATGAAATGTCATTGCTGATGAAGCACTGTCCCTCTAGTGACAGGATTTCATAGCTATAACCGGCAGGTAGATAAAATAAAGTTACTATTTAAAACGTGCAGTAAAGTCCATCAAGTTGCATAAGAGGTGAAGTTAAATACAGTGTAGCAATGTAAAGAGTGAGAGGTGGTGCTTCATAAGGTACATGGCCACAAGTCAGGGGTCTCAAGTATATACAAATATGTAAAGTCTAATGTCAGTCTGCATACAATATTAATGGTCAACATTTAGTTAAGTTTAGCACAGCTGTGTGTGTTAACAATGTTTGTCCTTAACTACGACTTCTCTTGTAACACTGGTTTGCATCATGTTTCTCTGTCGTCACAAAAGAGCGATGCATAATTACAACAATGAAAATGATTACCAAAATATCACATTAGGCAGAAAATTATTCTTTATTGATGTGTAGTGTTCCTGAAATTGTAATATGCACATTTAACTTTTGTCACACTTTTCATTCGACAACAATGTCAACTGTTAATTATGGTGAGTCAGCAGCCAACTCAGTTTCAGACGAGCTTTCTTCGCGACAAGTTAGCTGTATCGAAAAAAGTGGTGTGATAGTTTTAAAACTTAACTTTACTAGTTTAACTTGTTCAGTTTTTCTATTTAACTGTGTACTTTTTCAGAAAAATGAAACCTTTTAAACTTAAGTATCAACATCTAAATGCTGCACAAAAAAGAAAGAAGAAGCATGAATTAGAAAAAGAAACAATCAAATTAGTGAAAATAAGTGATATTTTTCTCTTCCTAGTAGTAGTACTAAGCTCAACAGTTACAGAAGTTTGCAGTGTCACAAGTGAGTGCGCTTCTGAAGTGAACACCAATAATAATTGTGAAAGTGAAAACGAAGATTATAACAAACTTGCCATAAATATAATTAGGCCTATTAATATCACAGATTATTCAAACGATCATGCAGATTATCAATTAGATGTAGATAATGAAACTAAACCATTCTTTGTTAGACAATGCGGGCCCATTCCCCAAAGATGCTAGCAGGAAAACAGTCCTTCTCCACTAAATATTATGAAAAGTTCACATTGGCAGAACAAAGAATTTGGAGAGAATGGTTGTGTTATTCATCTAAAAATGACTCTGTTTACTGTAAACTGTGTTGGCAGTTTGGAGGACAGAAATCTCATCAGCTTGGAGAGAAGGGGTTTGAGATTGGAGGTGCCTAACCAAAAATATAGTGCAACATGTAACTAGCTTGCACATTTGAACATATGCGTCATTTTCAATTTGTGGCATAAGGAAAACACAGTTGATGCGGGTATGAATTCAGAACTGAAGAAAAGTGAGTACACATGAGCGTATTGTGAATGTGACTAGCACTGGCATCCAATAATATAGCTTTTCGGGGACATAGGGAGGAAATTGGAAAATCAAACAGTGCAAACTTTTTGGCAATTATTGAACTTCTCGCAAAGTACGATCCAGTATTACACTATTTAATAAATAAACCAAAATACATGCAAAAATACCTTAGCCCTTCAATTCAAAATGAGTTAATAAACGTCTTATCCCGTGCAGTTGAAAAAGAAATTATTAATGACATTAAAGCTGCCACATACTTTTCTATTATCACAGATACAACACAGGACATTACATAAAGAGATCAATTAACTTAGATATGTAACAGTTTCACATGATGTCACTGGAAAGCCTTGTGACTGAAGATAAATGAAAGCTTTTTAGGTTTTAGTGAAATAAAAGATCAAAGTGCATTAGGAATAGAAAAATAAATATTAAGTGCAATAGACAAAAAGGGACTCTTGTTAACTAAATGCCGTGGTCAGGGTTATACAAAGGTGTTAGAAGAAGAATTCAACAAAGACAAAGAACCACAAAATATCTGCATTGTGCAGTGCATAATTTAAATCTAGTACTTAACGATGCTGCATGTGGAATTCAAGAAGTCAGGTCCTTTTATGACACAGTAGAAATGTTGTATCTTTTCTTCAGTAATAGTATTAAAAGATGGGAGCTTCTTGTATCTTATTGTACCTTAAAAACGCTTTGCCCAACTCGTTGGTCTTTGAGATACCAGTCGGTTAAAGCTCTTCGGTATGTCAATGTACTTAAGGCTCTGTCAAAGGTAATACTGATGTCTAAAAGAAAGAGAAGAAGCTGTTGTTTGGAAAAAACAATTAGAGAAATTTGAATTCATTTTTCAGATAGTGTTGCAATCAAAGATTCTAGAATGTAGTAACTTAGCATCTCAAATTATGCAATCGAAAAATGTAGACCTTGTTAAAGTGTGTTCTCTTGTTCAGAATGCAGTTCATAATTTATCTTGTTGTAGAAAAAATTTTGAAGAAGCAATGTCATCAGCAAAGAAATGGGACATTTCACCACAATTTGAAAATAAAAGAATTCAAAAAGTGAAAAAACATTTTGGTGAATTATGTCAGGACGAGCGGCTAGTGGATCTAAGTATGTATTTCAGAACCACTGTTTTTAATGGTTATTTGGACATTATTGTAGCCGAGTTAAAAGGCAGATTTGAGGTTATGCATAATGTTAACCATTTCCCCAAAATTTCTAAATTCTGCCTCCGATGAAGAGATTCACAATGCAGCAGTAATTCTTCAAAATGCATATGGGGAGGATTTATCCAGTGAATTCCCAGACCAGGTAATATGTTTCAAAAACACTCTGAAAAAAGAAATATCCTCATTAACCTCCGTACTTGACTTAACAAAACTATTAGTAACAGAGAATTGAATCATAGCTGCTAGCATTCCAGATTTATGCACAGTGTTTTACCTGTTTTTAACTATTCCTGTTACTGTTTCTTTGACTGAACGCTCATTTTCGAAGCTCAAACTTATAAATCTGCGGAATTCTATGACACAAGATAGACTAAGTGAACTCAGCCTCCGAAAGTGAAAAAGGTCATCCATACCTTCACATCACAGAAAGCAAGCTGCATGGTCCAGTTTCACTAGAGATCAAGGTGAGTACAATGAGGTTTTATAAGTACAAGTACATCATACAACAGATAGAAGTATAGCTTTAACCTTATTGATATAGAATGTCAATCACTATACCGTATTTAATTTTAGCAGTATTAATTTTGTTTAACACTTTGAAAATAATAGCTTTGTTTTATTACGTAGGATTATACAATGCATTGCATTAAAATTTATGCTTCTACCTGCTGTAATTGAAGTTATGTTAGTTACTAATCGGTTATACATTTTATTTTAGGAGGCCTGGATTTTTATTTTTGTATTGCCACAAGTGTGAAAGTTGGTGACATTCAGTATTTGGAGGTTATATAAGATCAGTGAAGCTAGTGACACCACTTGCTCCACGATGTGGGGAGGAGATGCCTTCAGAGCTCCCGTATCTAATCTAAGATTAAGTTTAAATTATTTGAGAACAAAATTTGTATGCATTTACAATGTGAGTTTGTTCCAAACAAATGCAGAGATAAATTTTCTTTCATCACTGTCACAATGCAAAGCATCTGGGTGACACTAGAAACAAGTTTTGGTTGAATACAGAACATGGCCAGTAAAAAAGTAATGGTTCAATGTCATTACTTTGATTGGGCACTTCTAGCTGTTGTACTGCCATCAGCAAAGGGCGACATGTAATGACAATCCTAATATCCTACTCGCATGAAGCATTCTAATATTTCCCTTGGTTGGTAATACTTGTTTAGCAAATGTTTTAGGTAATTGATTTCGGTGCAACAATTCAATTATATCTGAAGTTAGTGACATTGGCAACACTAAAACGTAATTTTCAAAACTCAAATTAAAAAAGTATTTTAAGGAATAGAATGAGGAAATGAGGTTAAGTGCTTTAGCTGTTTTGAGCATAGGAAAGGAAAGGTATGCTAAACTTGTATAATATCAGCAGCATAAGTTACTGCCATACTCTTGACCCTGGCACGGTGTCTGTGCTTGTGAGCATTCACAGTACCATAAGAGCAGCTGATTGTGAAATTCTGTACAAGTTTCAGCAAAACAAAGCAGTGATTATGTATCAAACTGGCCAATGGAGGCTCACCAATCAATTACGACTTCATTCTTGCTGCATCAACGTGCGCACACAGTATAAATGTACACATATCTATAACATTTTCATTTATTAATTAGCTTTTTAATTTGGCATAAGAAAGTCTACATTGACTTTTTCATATTTTTTAAATGAGTCACATGCCCTTAACAAGCAGCCAGGAGTCCACACTACATAAGTTTAGAAGCTGATTCTTTAAGGACCTTAATGATGTCCCAAGGATGACAATGTTTGCAACTTCTCTGAGGACATAATTCTCAAGGTGCATTAGTTTATTGAATAAACAAACACAGAAAAACTGTAAATGAAAAATTTGATTTTTCCAAGGAAATAGTATCTAGAGACTGTAGCGGGTGCTTGAAGTTTGTTGTTGCCCTAAATCTACACTAATATTACAAAGAGACAACATTTCTGTGTAGTGTAATCTGAAAATCCATTCAACCAATTTTGATAATACTTTCTCCATTGAAAGCCCCTACACCTTCTGACAGACATGCGCCATAAAACATCTTTTAATTTAAATTCATAAGTTACTAAAACACTAATAAGGTTTTACAGCTCCTATGTACTAAATAAGAACACATTGCAGGTATGAAAGAATTGATCTGAATTGAGTTTCATTTATGGATGCTCTTTAACTGCTGTGGATCTTAGCACCCCATTCTATATTGGGCATGAAAGACCGGTAATTTTCTTCAGAGGCCTCTTTATCAGGCTTGTGGTTCTTTTACGTGCCCTAAATCTACAACACGGAACCACCAACTCTACTTCCCTTCTGAAGGAAACCGTGCTAAGGATTTTTTATGCCCTCCACCAGGTTTGAACCCACATCCCCAGGAACTAGAGGCTAGTTATGAAAGAGCGTACTTGCAAAAGAAGACTTTGACTTTTAGTTGAGAAGGCCATGGAGTTGTTGTTACTCGACAGAACATGTGGGTAAAATAAGACAAATGTTGCCAATGTTTCATTCCAAGCAAAAAACTTAGCAACTAAAAAAACAGAAGAGAACCAAGTAACAGCATGTGCTACCAAAGCCAAAAATCCTAACAACCCCCATGTAAGAAAGTTTTGTTCGTTAGCAGTGGATGCTCAATGAGTGTATAAAGAGAGAAAATGGCTAACATTAGAAATCAGTGAACAGATATTCTATAATTAACACTACCAGACTGTGTTTCTTTTCCCAAGAGGTTAATTTGGTGGCATCTTTACATTCTATATGTTAGCACATGTTTCGTATTAAATAACTATGAATGGGATCAAAGAGAAGGCACAACTGTAATAATGATCTAACAAATTACTCAGCCAATGATTGTTCCACCGCCTTAGTGTCTATGTAGCATTTCCAGGGCTTGGAAGACTGTTCGTGGGACGTAAACATTGTCAGACGTTCCACCAATATTTCACATCCTTTTCTATGAAATCAGGGGATTTTTCATCCTTATTAGGAACTAAAATTAAAAGCCATAAAGGGGAGGATGAATCATAAAAATCCTCTTGGCAGTTGCACAACAATTTTATAAAGAACAGCGGAAAATAAGTTAGTTAGTCATTCAAGCTTATAAAGCTAACTGCGCAACGTTAGGTGGGCCGGCCGCAGTTTACTCCTGATGTCAACAAGCACAGTGTGCCCATCTGCCACTACTGGCGCTTCCTATTGCTAATCCCCACAATGAAGAACTAAACAGAAACATGTGTTGTTAACACATTTAAACTGTACCCATCTATTATTCTCTCCCCTTCTTAAAGGTCTGCTTTCTTTGTAACGGACCAGTTGCTACATGGAAACGTAGCAGATGTCAAACTACACAATTACATGGTCCAAAAACAAACGTTATAAATTCACTGACACTTTGTGCTATTTTTATGTATGTCAATCTATAAGTAGATTAATATTAGATTTTGTAATCACATTTCAGCACTGGTTTTGTTTCTAGCTCTTGTACTGAGGGTGTAGGGTTCAATTCCCAGCTTTGGGGCGGCCACACCTTCACCTCTGACTTGTCCCAAGGTAAAAACTGTAGGTCCACCCATTGGCTGCCTCAGAAGTGGGTCCAGTCATCACTTGGTGGAATGAGGTCTGCAACCACATGTGCTTGTTCACACCAGGATTAAACTAAGTATAGCTACTCTTACCTCGGGGGTCAGTTTAATAAAGCCACGTATCTAAGCTGCTGGCGAGACCACCTTACAATTCCCTCAATTACATATTATTTCCTTGCTACTTAATCAAGATCACATGCTTCCCCAGACTGACATCAAGTCCACATCTTCAACATCAGAATTGGAAGAACGTTTATCACAATTGCAAACATTTTATACTCTGCTAGACAGATTTTTATTTACCATAATATGCTTTCTCAATGCCTACTGCTTTAGACTCTCATGAAAATAAAACCCTTCGTGTATTTTTCTTCACTTCTTTGGGAATTCTGAGTTATCCCTGTCTCTTTCTAACACTACCTTCCTCAATCACTCGAGTCACTCTTTATCCTAGCCCTTTTCTCTTTGATCTTCTATTTGGTGTAATCCCTGTGATGGTTTTTTTCCCAGTTACCTTGTGTTGTCTTGTAACTAATTACCTTTCTCGGTTAACTAGTATTGGTTGACGTGGACAGTATTAATGAAACAGTACTGCTGACCATCAGATGTGCTCCTGAGTATGAGTCAAGTATTAGGATGTACTTCAGCAACTCTACTGATTCACATTTGTATAAAAAGGAATATACTAGTTTTGGTTGACGTGGACAGTATTAATGAAACAGTACTGCTGACCATCAGATGTGCTCCTGAGTATGAGTCAAGTATTAGGATGAACTTCAGCAACTCTACTGTATCACATTTGTATAAAAAGGAATATGCTAGTTTTGGTTGACATGGACAGTATTAATGAAACAGTACTGCTGACCATCAGATGTGCTCCTGAGTATGAGTCAAGTATTAGGATGAACTTCAGCAACTCTACTGTATCACATTTGTATAAAAAGGAATATACTAGTTTTGGTTGACGTGGACAGTATTAATGAAACAGTACTGCTGACCATCAGATGTGCTCTTGAGTATGAGTCAAGTATTAGGATGAACTTCAGCAACTCTACTGTATCACATTTGTATAATAAGGAATATACTAGTTTTGGTTGACGTGGACAGTATTAATGAAACAGTACTGCTGACTATTACCATGTGCTCCAGAGTATGAATCAAGTATTACGATGAACTTCAGCAACTCTACTGTATCACATTTGTATAATAAGCAATATACTAGTTTTGGTTGACGTGGACGGTATTAATGAAACAGTACTGCTGACCATCACATGTGCTCTTGAGTATGAGTCAAGTATTACCATGAACATCAGCAACTCTACTTTATCACATTTGTATAATAAGGAATATACTAGTTTTGGTTGACGTAGACAGTATTAATGAAACAGTACTGCTGAGTATTACCATGTGCTCCTGAGTATGAGTCAAGTATTACCATGAACTTCAGCAACTCTAATGTATCACATTTGTATAATAGCGAATATACTAGTTTTGGTTGACGTGGACAGTATTATTGAAACAGTACTGCTGACTATCAGCATGTGCTCTTGAGTATGAGTCAAGTATTACCATAAACTTCAGCAACTCTACTGTATCACATTTGTATAATAAGCAATATACCAGTTTTGGTTGACATGGACAGTAGTAATGAAACAGTACTGCTGACCATCAGATGTGCTCTTGAGTATGAGTCAAGTATTACCATGAACTTCAGCAACTCTACTGTATCACATTTATATAATAAGAAATATACTAGTTTTAGTTGACTGGATAGTATTATTGAAACAGTACTGCTGACTATTACTATGTGCTCCTGAGTATGAGTCAAGTATTACCATGAACTTCAGTAACTCTACTGTATCACATTTGTATAATAAGGAATATACTAGTTTTGTTTGACGTGGACAGTATTAATGAAACAGTACTGCTGACTGTTACCGTGTGCTCCTGAGTATGAGTCAACTATTACAATGAACTTCAGTAACTCTACTGTATCACATTCGTATAATAAGGAATATACTAGTTTTGGTTGACGTGCACAGTATTAATGAAACAGTACTGCCGACTATTACCATGTGCTCCTGAGTATGAGTCAAGTATTACGATGAACTTCAGCAACTCTACTGTATCACATTTGTATAATAAGGAATATACTATTTTTGGTTGACGTGACAGTATTAATGAAACAGTACTGCTGACCATCAGATGTGCTCCTGAGTATGAGTCAAGTATTAGGATTAACTTCAGCAACTCTACTGTATCACATTTGCATAATAAGGAATATACTAGTTTTGGTTGATGTGGACGGTATTAATGAAACAGTACTGCTGACCATCAGATGTGCTCTTGAGTATGAGTCAAGTATTAGGATGAACTTTAGCAACTCTACTGTATCACATTTGCATAATAAGGAATATACTAGTTTTGGTTGACGTGGACAGTATTAATGAAACAGTACTGCTGACTATTACCATGTGCTCCAGAGTATGAATCAAGTATTACGATGAACTTCAGCAACTCTACTGTATCACATTTGTATAATAAGGAATATACTATTTTTGGTTGACGTGGACAGTATTAATGAAACAGTACTGCTGACAGTTACCATGTGCTCTTGAGTATGAGTCAAGTATTACGATGAACTTCAGCAACTCTACTATATCACATTTGTATAATAAGGAATATACTAGTTTTGGTTGACGTGGACAGTATTAATGAAACAGTACTGCTGACTATTACCATGTGCTCCTGAGTATGAATCAAGTATTACGATGAACTTCAGCAACTCTGCTGTATCACATTTGTATAATAAGCAATATACTAGTTTTGGATGACGTGGACAGTATTAATGAAACAGTACTGCTAACTGTTACAATGTGCTCTTGAGTATGAGTAAAGTATTACGATGAACTTCATCAACTCTACAGTATCACATTTGTACAATAAGCAATATACTAGTTTTGGTTGACGTGGACAGTATTAATGAAACAGTACTGCTAACTGTTACCATGTGCTCTTGAGTATGAGTAAAGTATTACGATGAACTTCAGCAACTCTACTGTATCACATTTGTATAATAAGGAATATATTAGTTTTGGTTGACGTGGACAGTATTAATGAAACAGTACTGCTGACTATTACCACGTGCTCCTGAGTATGAGTCAAGTATTACGATAAACTTCAACAACTCTACTGTATCACATTTGTATAATAAGGAATATACTAGTTTTGGTTGATGTGGACAGTATTAATGAAACAGTACTGCTGACTATTACCATGTGCTCCTGAGTATGAGTCAAGTATTACGATGAACATCAGCAACTCTACTGTATCACATTCGTATAATAAGGAATATACTAGTTTTGGTTGACGTGGACAGTATTAATGAAACAGTACTGCTGACCATCAGATGTGCTCCTGAGTATGAGTCAAGTATTAGGATGAACTTCAACAACTCTACTGTATCACATTTGTATAATAGGGAATATACTAGTTTTGGTTGACGTGGACAGTATTAATGAAACAGTACTGCTGACCATCAGGTGTGCTCTTGAGTATGAGTCAAGTATTACCATGAACTTCAGGAACTCTACTGTATCACATTTGTATAATAGGGAATATACTAGTTTTGGTTGACGTGGACAGTATTAATGAAACAGTACTGCTGACCATCAGATGTGCTCTTGAGTATGAGTCAAGTATTACCATGAACTTCAGCAACTCTACTGTATCACATTTGTATAATAAGGAATATACTATTTTTGGTTGACGTGGACAGTATTAATGAAACAGTACTGCTGACCATCAGATGTGCTCTTGAGTATGAGTCAAGTATTAGGATGAACTTCAACAACTCTACTGTATCACATTTGTATAATAGGGAATATACTATTTTTGGTTGACGTGGACAGTATTAATGAAACAGTACTGCTGACCATCAGATGTGCTCCTGAGTATGAGTCAAGTATTAGGATGAACTTCAACAACTCTACTGTATCACATTTGTATAATAGGGAATATACTAGTTTTGGTTGACGTGGACAGTATTAATGAAACAGTACTGCTGACCATCAGATGTGCTCTTGAGTATGAGTCAAGTATTAGGATGAACTTCAGCAACTCTACTGTATCACATTTGTATAATAAGGAATATACTAGTTTTGGTTGACGTGGACAGTATTAATGAAACAGTACTGCTGACCATCAGATGTGCTCTTGAGTATGAGTCAAGTATTACCATGAACGTCAGCAACTCTACTGTATGATATTTGTATAATAAGGAAAATACTAGTTTTGGTTGACGTGGACAGTATTAATGAAACAGTACTGCTGACCATCAGATGTGCTCTTGAGTATGAGTCAAGTATTACCATGAACTTCAGCAACTCTACTGTATCACATTTGTTTAATAAGGAAAATACTAGTTTTGGTTGACGTGGACAGTATTAATGAAACAGTACTGCCGACCATCAGATGTGCTCTTGAGTATGAGTCAAGTATTACCATGAACTTCAGCAACTCTACTGTATCACATTTGTTTAATAAGGAATATACTAGTTTTGGTTGACGTGGACAGTATTAATGAAACAGTACTACTGACTATTAGCATGTGCTCCTGAGTATGAGTCAAGTATTACCATGAACTTCAGTAACTCTACTGTATCACATTTGTATAATAAGGAATATACTGGTTTTGTTTGACGTGGACAGTATTAATGAAACAGTACTGCTGACTGTTACCGTGTGCTCCTGAGTATGAGTCAACTATTACAATGAACTTCAGTAACTCTACTGTATCACATTTGTATAATACGGAACATACTAGTTTTGGTTGATGTGGACAGTATTAATGAAACAGTACTACTGACTGTTTCCATGTGCTCCTGAGTATGAGTCAACTATTACAATGAACTTCAGTAACTCTACTGTACCACATTTGTATAATAAGTAATATACTAGTTTTGGTTGATGTGTACAGTATTAATGAAACAGCACTGCTGACTGTTATCATGTGCTCCTGAGTATGAGTCAAGTATTACGATGAACTTCAGCAACTCTACTGTATCACATTTGTATAATAAGGAATATACTAGTTTTGGTTGATGTGGACAGTATTAATGAAACAGTACTGCTGACTGTTACCATGTGCTCCTGAGTATGAGTCAACTATTACAATGAACTTAAGTAACTCTACTGTATCACATTTGTATAATAAGTAATATACTAGTTTTGGTTGATGTGTACAGTATTAATGAAACAGTCCTGCTGACCATCAGATGTGCTCTTGAGTATGAGTCAAGTATTACCATGAACATCAGCAACTCTACTGTATCACATTTGTATAATAAGGAATATACTAGTTTTGGTTGACGTGGACAGTATTAATGAAACAGTACTGCTGACTATTACCATGTGCTCCTGAGTATGAGTCAAGTATTACCATGAACTTCAGCACCTCTACTGTATCACATTTGTATATTAAGGAATATACCAGTTTTGGTTGACATGGACAGTAGTAAAGAAACAGTACTGCTGACCATCAGATGTGCTCTTGAGTATGAGTCAAGTATTACCATGAACTTCAGCAACTCTACTGTATCACATTTTTATAATAAGCAATATACTTGTTTTGGTTGACGCAGACAGTATTATTGAAACAGTACTGCTGACTATTACTATGTGCTCTTGAGTATGAGTCAAGTATTACCATGAACTTCAGAACTCTACTGTATCACATTTGTATAATAAGCAATATACTAGTTTTGGTTGACGTGGACAGTATTAATGAAACAGTACTGCTGACTATCAGTATGTGCTCTTGAGTATGAGTCAAGTATTACCATAAACTTCAGCAACTCTACTGTATCACATTTGTATAATAAGGAATATACTAGTTTTGGATGACATGGACAGTATTAATGAAACAGTACTGCTGACTATTACCATGTGCTCCTGAGTATGAGTCAAGTATTACCATGAACTTCAGCACCTCTACTGTATCACATTTGTATATTAAGGAATATACCAGTTTTGGTTGACATGGACAGTAGTAAAGAAACAGTACTGCTGACCATCAGATGTGCTCTTGAGTATGAGTCAAGTATTACCATGAACTTCAGCAACTCTACTGTATCACATTTTTATAATAAGCAATATACTTGTTTTGGTTGACGCAGACAGTATTATTGAAACAGTACTGCTGACTATTACTATGTGCTCTTGAGTATGAGTCAAGTATTACCATGAACTTCAGAACTCTACTGTATCACATTTGTATAATAAGCAATATACTAGTTTTGGTTGACGTGGACAGTATTAATGAAACAGTACTGCTGACTATCAGTATGTGCTCTTGAGTATGAGTCAAGTATTACCATAAACTTCAGCAACTCTACTGTATCACATTTGTATAATAAGGAATATACTAGTTTTGGATGACATGGACAGTATTAATGAAACAGTACTGCTGACTATTACCATGTGCTCCTGAGTATGAGTCAAGTATTACATGAACTTCAGTAACTCTACTGTATCACATTTGTATAATAAGCAATATACTAGTTTTGGTTGACGTGGACAGTATTAATGAAACAGTACTACTGACTACTACCATGTGCTCCTGGGTATGAGTCAAGTATTACATGAACTTCAGCAACTCTACTGTATCACATTTGTATAATAAGGAATATACTAGTTTTGGATGACGTGGACAGTATTAATGAAACAGTACTACTGACTACTACCATGTGCTCTTGAGTATGAGTCAAGTATTACATGAACTTCAGCAACTCTACTGTATCACATTTGTATAATAAGGAATATACTAGTTTTGGATGACGTGGACAGTATTAATGAAACAGTACTGCTGACTATTACCATGTGCTCCTGAGTATGAGTCAAGTATTACATGAACTTCAGTAACTCTACTGTATCAGATTTGTATAATAAGCAATATACTAGTTTTGGTTGACGTGGACAGTATTAATGAAACAGTACTGCTGACCATCAGATGTGCTCTTGAGTATGAGTCAAATATTACCATGAACATCAGCAACTCTACTTTATCACATTTGTATAATAAGGAATATACTAGTTTTCGTTGACGTAGACAGTAATAATGAAACAGTACTGCTGAGTATTACCATGTGCTCCTGAGTATGAGTCAAGTATTACCATGAACTTCAGCAACTCTAATGTATCACATTTGTATAATAGCGAATATACTAGTTTTGGTTGACGTATACAGTATTAATGAAACAGTACTGCTGACTATCAGCATGTGCTCCTGAGTATGAGTCAAGTATTACGATGAACTTCAGCAACTCTACTGTATTACATTTGTATAATAAGGAATATACTAGTTTTGGTTGACGTAGACAGTATTAATGATACAGTACTGCTGACTATCAGCATGTGCTCTTGAGTATGAGTCAAGTATTACCATGAACTTCAGCAACTCTACTGTATCACATTTGTATAATAAGCAATATACTAGTTTTGGGTGATGTGGACAGTATTAATGAAACAGTACTGCTGACTATTAGTATGTGCTCCTGAGTATGAGTCAAGTATTACCATGAACTTCAGCAACTCTACTGTATCACATTTGTATAATAAGGAATATACTATTTTTGGTTGACGTGGACAGTATTAATGAAACAGTACTGCTGACCATCAGATGTGCTCTTGAGTATGAGTCAAGTATTAGGATGAACTTCAGCAACTCTACTGTATCACATTTGTATAATAAGGAATATACTAGTTTTGGTTGACGTGGACAGTATTAATGAAACAGTACTGCTGACCATCAGATGTGCTCTTGAGTATGAGTCAAGTATTACCATGAACGTCAGCAACTCTACTGTATCACATTTGTATAATAAGGAAAATACTAGTTTTGGTTGACGTGGACAGCATTAATGAAACAGTACTACTGACTATTAGCATGTGCTCCTGAGTATGAGTCAAGTATTACCATGAACTTCAGTAACTCTACTGTATCACATTTGTATAATAAGAAATATACTAGTTTTTTTTTGACGTGGACAGTATTAATGAAACAGTACTGCTGACTGTTACCGTGTGCTCCTGAGTATGAGTCAACTATTACAATGAACTTCAGTAACTCTACTGTATCACATATGTATAATAAGGAATATTCTAGTTTTGGTTGACGTGGACAGTATTAATGAAACAGTACTGCTGAGTGTTACCATGTGCTCCTGAGTATGAGTCAACTATTACAATGAACTTCAGCAACTCTACTGTATCACATTTGTATAATAAGGAACATACTAGTTTTGGTTGATGTGGACAGTATTAATGAAACAGTACTACTGACTGTTTCCATGTGCTCCTGAGTATGAGTCAACTATTACAATGAACTTCAGTAACTCTACTGTACCACATTTGTATAATAAGTAATATACTAGTTTTGGTTGATGTGTACAGTATTAATGAAACAGTACTGCTGACTGTTATCATGTGCTCCTGAGTATGAGTCAAGTATTACGATGAACTTCAGCAACTCTACTGTATCACATTTGTATAATAAGGAATATACTAGTTTTGGTTGATGTGGACAGTATTAATGAAACAGTACTGCTGACCATCAGATGTGCTCTTGAGTATGAGTCAAGTATTACCATGAACATAAGCAACTCTACTGTATCACATTTGTATAATAAGGAATATACTAGTTTTGGTTGACGTGGACAGTATTAATGAAACAGTACTGCTGACTATCAGCATGTGCTCTTGAGTATGAGTCAAGTATTACCATGAACTTCAGCAACTCTACTGTATCACATTTGTATAATAAGCAATATACTAGTTTTGGGTGATGTGGACAGTATTAATGAAACAGTACTGCTGACTATTAGTATGTGCTCCTGAGTATGAGTCAAGTATTACCATGAACTTCAGCAACTCTACTGTATCACATTTGTATAATAAGGAATATACCAGATTTGGTTGACGTGGACAGTAGTAATGAAACAGTACTGCTGACCATCAGATGTGTTCTTGAGTAAAAGTCAAGGATTACCATGAACTTCCGTAACTCTACTGTATCACATTTGTATAATAAGGAATATACTAGTTTTGGTTGACGTGGACAGTATTAATGAAACAGTACTGCTGACTGTTACCATGTGCTCCTGAGTTTGAGTCAACTATTACAATGAACTTCAGCAACTCTACTGTATCACATTTGTATAATAAGGAATATACTAATTTTTGGTTGATGTGGACAGTATTAATGAAACAGTACTACTGACTGTTACCATGTGCTCCTGAGTATGAGTCAACTATTACAATGAACTTCAGTAACTCTACTGTATCACATTTGTATAATAAGGAATATACCAGTTTTGGTTGACGTGGACAGTATTAATGAAACAGTACTGCTGACTGTTACCATGTGCTCCTGAGTATGAGTCAAGTATTACCATGAACATCAGCAACTCTACTATATCACATTTGTATAATAAGGAATATACTAGTTTTGGTTGATGTGGACAGTATTAATGAAACAGTACTGCTGACCATCAGATGTGCTCTTGAGTATGAGTCAAGTATTACCATGAACATAAGCAACTCTACTGTATCACATTTGTATAATAAGGAATATACTAGTTTTGGTTGACGTGGACAGTATTAATGAAACAGTACTGCTGACTATCAGCATGTGCTCTTGAGTATGAGTCAAGTATTACCATGAACTTCAGCAACTCTACTGTATCACATTTGTATAATAAGGAATATACCAGTTTTGGTTGATGTGGACAGTATTAATGAAACAGTACTGCTGACTATTACCATGTGCTCTTGAGTATGAGGCAACTATTACGATGAACTTCAGCAACTCTACTGTATCACATTTGTATAATAAGCAATATACCAGTTTTGGTTGCGGTAGACAGTATTAATGAAACAGTACTGCTGACTATCAGCATGTGCTCTTGAGTATGAGTCAAGTATTACCATGAACTTCAGCAACTCTACTGTATCACATTTGTATAATAAGCAATATACTAGTTTTGGTTGACGTAGACAGTATTAATGATACAGTACTGCTGACTATCAGCATGTGCTCCTGAGTATGAGTCAAGTATTACCATGAACTTCAGCAACTCTACTGTATCACATTTGTATAATAAGCAATATACTAGTTTTGGTTGACGTGGACAGTATTATTGAAACAGTACTGCTGACTATCAGCATGTGCTCTTGAGTATGAGTCAAGTATTACCATAAACTTCAGCAACTCTACTGTATCACATTTGT
Organism: Deroplatys truncata; assembly: GCA_030765065.1. Classification (NCBI taxonomy): domain Eukaryota; kingdom Metazoa; phylum Arthropoda; class Insecta; order Mantodea; family Mantidae; genus Deroplatys; species Deroplatys truncata. The sequence continues at coordinate 212,067,393 of CM060980.1, read as the reverse complement.
ATAATAAGGAATATACTAGTTTTGTTTGACGTGGACAGTATTAATGAAACAGTACTGCTGACCATCAGATGTGCTCTTGAGTATGAGTCAAGTATTAGGATGAACTTCAGCAACTCTACTGTATCACATTTGTATAATAAGGAATATACTAGTTTTGGTTGACGTGGACAGTATTAATGCAACAGTACTGCTGACCATCAGATGTGCTCTTGAGTATGAGTCAAGTATTACCATGAACGTCGGCAACTCTACTGTATCACATTTGTATAATAAGGAAAATACTAGTTTTGGTTGACGTGGACAGTATTAATGAAACAGTACTACTGACTATTAGCATGTGCTCCTGAGTATGAGTCAAGTATTACCATGAACTTCAGTAACTCTACTGTATCACATTTATATAATAAGGAATATACTAGTTTTGTTTGACGTGGACAGTATTAATGAAACAGTACTGCTGACTGTTTCCGTGTGCTCCTGAGTATGAGTCAACTATTACAATGAACTTCAGCAACTCTACTGTATCACATTTGTGTAATAAGGAATATACTAGTTTTGGTTGATGTGTACAGTATTAATGCAACAGTACTGCTGACTGTTACCATGTGCCCCTGAGTATGAGTCAACTATTACAATGAACTTCAATAACTCTACTATATCACATTTGTATAATAAGGAATATACTAGTTTTGGTTGATGTGAACAGTATTAATGAAACAGTACTGCTGACTGTTACCATGTGCTCCTGAGTATGAGTCAACTATTACAATGAACTTCAGTAACTCTACTGTATCACATATGTATAATAAGGAATATTCTAGTTTTGGTTGACGTGGACAGTATTAATGAAACAGTACTGCTGAGTGTTACCATGTGCTCCTGAGTATGAGTCAACTATTACAATGAACTTCAGCAACTCTACTGTATCACATTTGTATAATAAGGAACATACTAGTTTTGGTTGATGTGGACAGTATTAATGAAACAGTACTACTGACTGTTACCATGTGCTCCTGAGTATGAGTCAAATATTACAATGAACTTCAGTAACTCTACTGTACCACATTTGTATAATAAGTAATATACTAGTTTTGGTTGATGTGTACAGTATTAATGAAACAGTACTGCTGACTGTTATCATGTGCTCCTGAGTATGAGTCAAGTATTACGATGAACTTCAGCAACTCTACTGTATCACATTTGTATAATAAGGAATATACTAGTTTTGGTTGATGTGGACAGTATTAATGAAACAGTACTGCTGACCATCAGATGTGCTCTTGAGTATGAGTCAAGTATTACCATGAACATAAGCAACTCTACTGTATCACATTTGTATAATAAGGAATATACTAGTTTTGGTTGACGTGGACAGTATTAATGAAACAGTACTGCTGACTATCAGCATGTGCTCTTGAGTATGAGTCAAGTATTACCATGAACTTCAGCAACTCTACTGTATCACATTTGTATAATAAGCAATATACTAGTTTTGGGTGATGTGGACAGTATTAATGAAACAGTACTGCTGACTATTAGTATGTGCTCCTGAGTATGAGTCAAGTATTACCATGAACTTCAGCAACTCTACTGTATCACATTTGTATAATAAGGAATATACCAGATTTGGTTGACGTGGACAGTAGTAATGAAACAGTACTGCTGACCATCAGATGTGTTCTTGAGTAAAAGTCAAGGATTACCATGAACTTCCGTAACTCTACTGTATCACATTTGTATAATAAGGAATATACTAGTTTTGGTTGACGTGGACAGTATTAATGAAACAGTACTGCTGACTGTTACCATGTGCTCCTGAGTTTGAGTCAACTATTACAATGAACTTCAGCAACTCTACTGTATCACATTTGTATAATAAGGAATATACTAATTTTTGGTTGATGTGGACAGTATTAATGAAACAGTACTACTGACTGTTACCATGTGCTCCTGAGTATGAGTCAACTATTACAATGAACTTCAGTAACTCTACTGTATCACATTTGTATAATAAGGAATATACCAGTTTTGGTTGACGTGGACAGTATTAATGAAACAGTACTGCTGACTGTTACCATGTGCTCCTGAGTATGAGTCAAGTATTACCATGAACATCAGCAACTCTACTATATCACATTTGTATAATAAGCAATATACTAGTTTTGGTTGACGTGGACAGTATTAATGAAACAGTACTGCTGACTATTACCATGTGCTCCTGAGTATGAGTCAAGTATTACCATGAACTTCTGCAACTCTACTGTATCACATTTGTATATAAAGGAATATACCAGATTTGGTGACATGGACAGTAGTAATGAAACAGTACTGCTGACCATCAGATGTGCTCTTGAGTATGAGTCAAGTATTACCATGAACTTCAGCAACTCTACTGTATCACATTTGTATAATAAGGAATATACCAGTTTTGGTTGATGTGGACAGTATTAATGAAACAGTACTGCTGACTATTACCATGTGCTCTTGAGTATGAGGCAACTATTACGATGAACTTCAGCAACTCTACTGTATCACATTTGTATAATAAGCAATATACCAGTTTTGGTTGAGGTAGACAGTATTAATGAAACAGTACTGCTGACTATCAGCATGTGCTCTTGAGTATGAGTCAAGTATTACCATGAACTTCAGCAACTCTACTGTATCACATTTGTATAATAAGCAATATACTAGTTTTGGTTGACGTAGACAGTATTAATGAAACAGTACTGCTGACTATCAGCATGTGCTCCTGAGTATGAGTCAAGTATTACCATGAACTTCAGCAACTCTACTGTATCACATTTGTATAATAAGCAATATACTAGTTTTGGTTGACGTGGACGGTATTATTGAAACAGTACTGCTGACTATCAGCATGTGCTCTTGAGTATGAGTCAAGTATTACCATAAACTTCAGCAACTCTACTGTATCACATTTGTATAATAAGGAATATACTAGTTTTGTTTGACGTGGACAGTATTAATGAAACAGTACTGCTGACTGTTTCCGTGTGCTCCTGAGTATGAGTCAACTATTACAATGAACTTCAGCAACTCTACTGTATCACATTTGTGTAATAAGGAATATACTAGTTTTGGTTGATGTGTACAGTATTAATGCAACAGTACTGCTGACTGTTACCATGTGCCCCTGAGTATGAGTCAACTATTACAATGAACTTCAATAACTCTACTATATCACATTTGTATAATAAGGAATATACTAGTTTTGGTTGATGTGGACAGTATTAATGAAACAGTACTGCTGACCATCAGATGTGCTCTTGAGTATGAGTCAAGTATTACCATGAACATAAGCAACTCTACTGTATCACATTTGTATAATAAGGAATATACCAGTTTTGGTTGACGTGGACAGTATTAATGAAACAGTACCGCTGACCATCAGATGTGCTCTTGAGTATGAGTCAAGTATTACCATGAACATCAGCAACTCTACTGTATCACATTTGTATAATAAGGAATATACTAGTTTTGGTTGACGTGGACAGTATTAATGAAACAGTACTGATGACTATTACCATGTGCTCTTGAGTATGAGTCAACTATTACGATGAACTTCAGCAACTCTACTGTATCACATTTGTATAATAAGCAATATACTAGTTTTGGTTGACGTAGACAGTATTAATGAAACAGTACTGCTGACTATCAGCATGTGCTCCTGAGTATGAGTCAAGTATTACCATGAACTTCAGCAACTCTAGTGTATCACATTTGTATAATAAGCAATATACTAGTTTTGGTTGACGTAGACAGTATTATTGAAACAGTAATGCTGACTATTACTATGTGCTTTTGAGTATGAGTCAAGTATTACCATGAACTTCAGAACTCTACTGTATCACATTTGTATAATAAGCAATATACTAGTTTTGGTTGACGTGTACAGTATTAATGAAACAGTACTGCTGACTATCAGCATGTGCTCTTGAGTATGAGTCAAGTATGACCATAAACTTCAGCAACTCTACGGTATCACATTTGTATAATAAGGAATATACTAGTTTTGAATGACGTGGACAGTATTAATGAAACAGTACTGCTGACTATTACCATGTGCTCCTGAGTATGAGTCAAGTATTACCATGCACTTCAGTAACTCTACTGTATCACATTTGTATGATAAGCAATATACTAGTTTTGGTTGACGTGGACGGTATTAATGAAACAGTACTGCTGACCATCAGATGTGCTCTTGAGTATGAGTCAAGTATTACCATGAACATCAGCAACTCTACTGTATCACATTTGTATAATAAGGAATATACTAGTTTTGGTTGACGTAGACAGTATAAATGAAACAGTACTGCTGAGTATTACCATGTGCTCCTGAGTATGAGTCAAGTATTACCATGAACTTCAGCAACTCTAATGTATGACATTTGTATAATAGGGAATATACTAGTTTTGGTTGAAGTAGACAGTATTAATGAAACAGTACTGCTGACTATCAGCATGTGCTCCTGAGTATGAGTCAAGTATTACGATGAACTTCAGCAACTATACTGTATCACATTTGTATAATAAGGAATATACTAGTTTTGGTTGACATAGACAGTATTAATGATACAGTACTGCTGACTATCAGCATGTGCTCTTGAGTATGAGTCAAGTATTACCATGAACTTCAGAACTCTACTGTATCACATTTGTATAATATGCAATATACTAGTTTTGGGTGATGTGGACAGTATTAATGAAACAGTACTGCTGACTATTAGTATGTGCTCCTGAGTATGAGTCAAGTATTACCATGAACTTCAACAACTCTACTGTATCACATATGTATAATAAGGAATATACCAGATTTGGTTGACGTGGACAGTAGTAATGAAACAGTACTGCTGACCATCAGATGTGTTTTTGAGTATCAGTCAAGTATTAACATGAACTTCAGTAACTCTACTGTATCACATTTGTATAATAAGGAATATACTAGTTTTGGTTGACGTGGACAGTATTAATGAAACAGTACTGCTGACCATCAGATGTGCTCTTGAGTATGAGTCAAGTATTACCATGAACTTCAGGAACTCTACTGTATCACATTTGTATAATAAGGAAAATACTAGTTTTGGTTGACGTGGACAGTATTAATGAAACAGTACTGCTGACCATCAGATGTGCTCTTGAGTATGAGTCAAGTATTAGGATGAACTTCAGCAACTCTACTGTATCACATTTGTATAATAAGGAATATACTAGTTTTGGTTGACGTGGACAGTATTAATGCAACAGTACTGCTGACCATCAGATGTGCTCTTGAGTATGAGTCAAGTATTACCATGAACGTCGGCAACTCTACTGTATCACATTTGTATAATAAGGAAAATACTAGTTTTGGTTGACGTGGACAGTATTAATGAAACAGTACTACTGACTATTAGCATGTGCTCCTGAGTATGAGTCAAGTATTACCATGAACTTCAGTAACTCTACTGTATCACATTTATATAATAAGGAATATACTAGTTTTGTTTGACGTGGACAGTATTAATGAAACAGTACTGCTGACTGTTTCCGTGTGCTCCTGAGTATGAGTCAACTATTACAATGAACTTCAGCAACTCTACTGTATCACATTTGTGTAATAAGGAATATACTAGTTTTGGTTGATGTGTACAGTATTAATGCAACAGTACTGCTGACTGTTACCATGTGCCCCTGAGTATGAGTCAACTATTACAATGAACTTCAATAACTCTACTATATCACATTTGTATAATAAGGAATATACTAGTTTTGGTTGATGTGGACAGTATTAATGAAACAGTACTGCTGACTGTTACCATGTGCTCCTGAGTATGAGTCAACTATTACAATGAACTTCAGTAACTCTACTGTATCACATATGTATAATAAGGAATATTCTAGTTTTGGTTGACGTGGACAGTATTAATGAAACAGTACTGCTGAGTGTTACCATGTGCTCCTGAGTATGAGTCAACTATTACAATGAACTTCAGCAACTCTACTGTATCACATTTGTATAATAAGGAACATACTAGTTTTGGTTGATGTGGACAGTATTAATGAAACAGTACTACTGACTGTTACCATGTGCTCCTGAGTATGAGTCAAATATTACAATGAACTTCAGTAACTCTACTGTACCACATTTGTATAATAAGTAATATACTAGTTTTGGTTGATGTGTACAGTATTAATGAAACAGTACTGCTGACTGTTATCATGTGCTCCTGAGTATGAGTCAAGTATTACGATGAACTTCAGCAACTCTACTGTATCACATTTGTATAATAAGGAATATACTAGTTTTGGTTGATGTGGACAGTATTAATGAAACAGTACTGCTGACCATCAGATGTGCTCTTGAGTATGAGTCAAGTATTACCATGAACATAAGCAACTCTACTGTATCACATTTGTATAATAAGGAATATACTAGTTTTGGTTGACGTGGACAGTATTAATGAAACAGTACTGCTGACTATCAGCATGTGCTCTTGAGTATGAGTCAAGTATTACCATGAACTTCAGCAACTCTACTGTATCACATTTGTATAATAAGCAATATACTAGTTTTGGGTGATGTGGACAGTATTAATGAAACAGTACTGCTGACTATTAGTATGTGTTCCTGAGTATGAGTCAAGTATTACCATGAACTTCAGCAACTCTACTGTATCACATTTGTATAATAAGGAATATACCAGATTTGGTTGACGTGGACAGTAGTAATGAAACAGTACTGCTGACCATCAGATGTGTTCTTGAGTAAAAGTCAAGGATTACCATGAACTTCCGTAACTCTACTGTATCACATTTGTATAATAAGGAATATACTAGTTTTGGTTGACGTGGACAGTATTAATGAAACAGTACTGCTGACTGTTACCATGTGCTCCTGAGTTTGAGTCAACTATTACAATGAACTTCAGCAACTCTACTGTATCACATTTGTATAATAAGGAATATACTAATTTTTGGTTGATGTGGACAGTATTAATGAAACAGTACTACTGACTGTTACCATGTGCTCCTGAGTATGAGTCAACTATTACAATGAACTTCAGTAACTCTACTGTATCACATTTGTATAATAAGGAATATACCAGTTTTGGTTGACGTGGACAGTATTAATGAAACAGTACTGCTGACTGTTACCATGTGCTCCTGAGTATGAGTCAAGTATTACCATGAACATCAGCAACTCTACTATATCACATTTGTATAATAAGCAATATACTAGTTTTGGTTGACGTGGACAGTATTAATGAAACAGTACTGCTGACTATTACCATGTGCTCCTGAGTATGAGTCAAGTATTACCATGAACTTCTGCAACTCTACTGTATCACATTTGTATATAAAGGAATATACCAGATTTGGTGACATGGACAGTAGTAATGAAACAGTACTGCTGACCATCAGATGTGCTCTTGAGTATGAGTCAAGTATTACCATGAACTTCAGCAACTCTACTGTATCACATTTGTATAATAAGGAATATACCAGTTTTGGTTGATGTGGACAGTATTAATGAAACAGTACTGCTGACTATTACCATGTGCTCTTGAGTATGAGGCAACTATTACGATGAACTTCAGCAACTCTACTGTATCACATTTGTATAATAAGCAATATACCAGTTTTGGTTGAGGTAGACAGTATTAATGAAACAGTACTGCTGACTATCAGCATGTGCTCTTGAGTATGAGTCAAGTATTACCATGAACTTCAGCAACTCTACTGTATCACATTTGTATAATAAGCAATATACTAGTTTTGGTTGACGTAGACAGTATTAATGAAACAGTACTGCTGACTATCAGCATGTGCTCCTGAGTATGAGTCAAGTATTACCATGAACTTCAGCAACTCTACTGTATCACATTTGTATAATAAGCAATATACTAGTTTTGGTTGACGTGGACGGTATTATTGAAACAGTACTGCTGACTATCAGCATGTGCTCTTGAGTATGAGTCAAGTATTACCATAAACTTCAGCAACTCTACTGTATCACATTTGTATAATAAGGAATATACTAGTTTTGTTTGACGTGGACAGTATTAATGAAACAGTACTGCTGACTGTTTCCGTGTGCTCCTGAGTATGAGTCAACTATTACAATGAACTTCAGCAACTCTACTGTATCACATTTGTGTAATAAGGAATATACTAGTTTTGGTTGATGTGTACAGTATTAATGCAACAGTACTGCTGACTGTTACCATGTGCCCCTGAGTATGAGTCAACTATTACAATGAACTTCAATAACTCTACTATATCACATTTGTATAATAAGGAATATACTAGTTTTGGTTGATGTGGACAGTATTAATGAAACAGTACTGCTGACTGTTACCATGTGCTCCTGAGTATGAGTCAACTATTACAATGAACTTCAATAACTCTACTGTATCACATTTGTATAATAAGGAATATACCAGTTTTGGTTGACGTGGACAGTATTAATGAAACAGTACCGCTGACCATCAGATGTGCTCTTGAGTATGAGTCAAGTATTACCATGAACATCAGCAACTCTACTGTATCACATTTGTATAATAAGGAATATACTAGTTTTGGTTGACGTGGACAGTATTAATGAAACAGTACTGATGACTATTACCATGTGCTCTTGAGTATGAGTCAACTATTACGATGAACTTCAGCAACTCTACTGTATCACATTTGTATAATAAGCAATATACTAGTTTTGGTTGACGTAGACAGTATTAATGAAACAGTACTGCTGACTATCAGCATGTGCTCCTGAGTATGAGTCAAGTATTACCATGAACTTCAGCAACTCTAGTGTATCACATTTGTATAATAAGCAATATACTAGTTTTGGTTGACGTAGACAGTATTATTGAAACAGTAATGCTGACTATTACTATGTGCTTTTGAGTATGAGTCAAGTATTACCATGAACTTCAGAACTCTACTGTATCACATTTGTATAATAAGCAATATACTAGTTTTGGTTGACGTGTACAGTATTAATGAAACAGTACTGCTGACTATCAGCATGTGCTCTTGAGTATGAGTCAAGTATGACCATAAACTTCAGCAACTCTACGGTATCACATTTGTATAATAAGGAATATACTAGTTTTGAATGACGTGGACAGTATTAATGAAACAGTACTGCTGACTATTACCATGTGCTCCTGAGTATGAGTCAAGTATTACCATGCACTTCAGTAACTCTACTGTATCACATTTGTATGATAAGCAATATACTAGTTTTGGTTGACGTGGACGGTATTAATGAAACAGTACTGCTGACCATCAGATGTGCTCTTGAGTATGAGTCAAGTATTACCATGAACATCAGCAACTCTACTGTATCACATTTGTATAATAAGGAATATACTAGTTTTGGTTGACGTAGACAGTATAAATGAAACAGTACTGCTGAGTATTACCATGTGCTCCTGAGTATGAGTCAAGTATTACCATGAACTTCAGCAACTCTAATGTATGACATTTGTATAATAGGGAATATACTAGTTTTGGTTGAAGTAGACAGTATTAATGAAACAGTACTGCTGACTATCAGCATGTGCTCCTGAGTATGAGTCAAGTATTACGATGAACTTCAGCAACTATACTGTATCACATTTGTATAATAAGGAATATACTAGTTTTGGTTGACATAGACAGTATTAATGATACAGTACTGCTGACTATCAGCATGTGCTCTTGAGTATGAGTCAAGTATTACCATGAACTTCAGAACTCTACTGTATCACATTTGTATAATATGCAATATACTAGTTTTGGGTGATGTGGACAGTATTAATGAAACAGTACTGCTGACTATTAGTATGTGCTCCTGAGTATGAGTCAAGTATTACCATGAACTTCAACAACTCTACTGTATCACATATGTATAATAAGGAATATACCAGATTTGGTTGACGTGGACAGTAGTAATGAAACAGTACTGCTGACCATCAGATGTGTTTTTGAGTATCAGTCAAGTATTAACATGAACTTCAGTAACTCTACTGTATCACATTTGTATAATAAGGAATATACTAGTTTTGGTTGACGTGGACAGTATTAATGAAACAGTACTGCTGACCATCAGATGTGCTCTTGAGTATGAGTCAAGTATTACCATGAACTTCAGGAACTCTACTGTATCACATTTGTATAATAAGGAAAATACTAGTTTTGGTTGACGTGGACAGTATTAATGAAACAGTACTGCTGACCATCAGATGTGCTCTTGAGTATGAGTCAAGTATTAGGATGAACTTCAGCAACTCTACTGTATCACATTTGTATAATAAGGAATATACTAGTTTTGGTTGACGTGGACAGTATTAATGCAACAGTACTGCTGACCATCAGATGTGCTCTTGAGTATGAGTCAAGTATTACCATGAACGTCGGCAACTCTACTGTATCACATTTGTATAATAAGGAAAATACTAGTTTTGGTTGACGTGGACAGTATTAATGAAACAGTACTACTGACTATTAGCATGTGCTCCTGAGTATGAGTCAAGTATTACCATGAACTTCAGTAACTCTACTGTATCACATTTATATAATAAGGAATATACTAGTTTTGTTTGACGTGGACAGTATTAATGAAACAGTACTGCTGACTGTTACCGTGTGCTCCTGAGTATGAGTCAACTATTACAATGAACTTCAGTAACTCTACTGTATCACATTTGTATAATACGGAACATACTAGTTTTGGTTGATGTGGACAGTATTAATGAAACAGTACTACTGACTGTTACCATGTGCTCCTGAGTATGAGTCAACTATTACAATGAACTTCAGTAACTCTACTGTACCACATTTGTATAATAAGTAATATACTAGTTTTGGTTGATGTGTACAGTATTAATGAAACAGTACTGCTGACTGTTATCATGTGCTCCTGAGTATGAGTCAAGTATTACGATGAACTTCAGCAACTCTACTGTATCACATTTGTATAATAAGGAATATACTAGTTTTGGTTGATGTGGACAGTATTAATGAAACAGTACTGCTGACTGTTACCATGTGCTCCTGAGTATGAGTCAACTATTACAATGAACTTCAGTAACTCTACTGTATCACATTTGTATAATAAGTAATATACTAGTTTTGGTTGATGTGTACAGTATTAATGAAACAGTACTGCTGACCATCAGATGTGCTCTTGAGTATGAGTCAAGTATTACCATGAACATCAGCAACTCTACTGTATCACATTCTTATAATAAGGAATATACTAGTTTTGGTTGACGTGGACAGTATTAATGAAACAGTACTGCTGACTATCACCATGTGCTCCTGAGTATGAGTCAAGTATTACATGAACTTCAGTAACTCTACTGTATCACATTTGTATAATAAGCAATATACTAGTTTTGGTTGACGTGGACGGTATTAATGAAACAGTACTGCTGACCATCACATGTGCTCTTGAGTATGAGTCAAGTATTACCATGAACATCAGCAACTCTACTTTATCACATTTGTATAATAAGGAATATACTAGTTTTGGTTGAGGTAGACAGTATTAATGAAACAGTACTGCTGAGTATTACCATGTGCTCCTGAGTATGAGTCAAGTATTACCATGAACTTCAGCAACTCTAATGTATCACATTTGTATAATAGCGAATATACTAGTTTTGGTTGACGTAGACAGTATTAATGAAACAGTACTGCTGACCATCAGATGTGTTCTTGAGTAAAAGTCAAGGATTACCATGAACTTCCGTAACTCTACTGTATCACATTTGTATAATAAGGAATATACTAGTTTTGGTTGACGTGGACAGTATTAATGAAACAGTACTGCTGACTGTTACCATGTGCTCCTGAGTTTGAGTCAACTATTACAATGAACTTCAGCAACTCTACTGTATCACATTTGTATAATAAGGAATATACTAATTTTTGGTTGATGTGGACAGTATTAATGAAACAGTACTACTGACTGTTACCATGTGCTCCTGAGTATGAGTCAACTATTACAATGAACTTCAGTAACTCTACTGTATCACATTTGTATAATAAGGAATATACCAGTTTTGGTTGACGTGGACAGTATTAATGAAACAGTACTGCTGACTGTTACCATGTGCTCCTGAGTATGAGTCAAGTATTACCATGAACATCAGCAACTCTACTATATCACATTTGTATAATAAGCAATATACTAGTTTTGGTTGACGTGGACAGTATTAATGAAACAGTACTGCTGACTATTACCATGTGCTCCTGAGTATGAGTCAAGTATTACCATGAACTTCTGCAACTCTACTGTATCACATTTGTATATAAAGGAATATACCAGATTTGGTGACATGGACAGTAGTAATGAAACAGTACTGCTGACCATCAGATGTGCTCTTGAGTATGAGTCAAGTATTACCATGAACTTCAGCAACTCTACTGTATCACATTTGTATAATAAGGAATATACCAGTTTTGGTTGATGTGGACAGTATTAATGAAACAGTACTGCTGACTATTACCATGTGCTCTTGAGTATGAGGCAACTATTACGATGAACTTCAGCAACTCTACTGTATCACATTTGTATAATAAGCAATATACCAGTTTTGGTTGAGGTAGACAGTATTAATGAAACAGTACTGCTGACTATCAGCATGTGCTCTTGAGTATGAGTCAAGTATTACCATGAACTTCAGCAACTCTACTGTATCACATTTGTATAATAAGCAATATACTAGTTTTGGTTGACGTAGACAGTATTAATGAAACAGTACTGCTGACTATCAGCATGTGCTCCTGAGTATGAGTCAAGTATTACCATGAACTTCAGCAACTCTACTGTATCACATTTGTAGAATAAGCAATATACTAGTTTTGGTTGACGTGGACAGTATTATTGAAACAGTACTGCTGACTATCAGCATGTGCTCTTGAGTATGAGTCAAGTATTACCATAAACTTCAGCAACTCTACTGTATCACATTTGTATAATAAGGAATATACTAGTTTTGTTTGACGTGGACAGTATTAATGAAACAGTACTGCTGACTGTTTCCGTGTGCTCCTGAGTATGAGTCAACTATTACAATGAACTTCAGCAACTCTACTGTATCACATTTGTGTAATAAGGAATATACTAGTTTTGGTTGATGTGTACAGTATTAATGCAACAGTACTGCTGACTGTTACCATGTGCCCCTGAGTATGAGTCAACTATTACAATGAACTTCAATAACTCTACTATATCACATTTGTATAATAAGGAATATACTAGTTTTGGTTGATGTGGACAGTATTAATGAAACAGTACTGCTGACTGTTACCATGTGCTCCTGAGTATGAGTCAACTATTACAATGAACTTCAATAACTCTACTGTATCACATTTGTATAATAAGGAATATACCAGTTTTGGTTGACGTGGACAGTATTAATGAAACAGTACCGCTGACCATCAGATGTGCTCTTGAGTATGAGTCAAGTATTACCATGAACATCAGCAACTCTACTGTATCACATTTGTATAATAAGGAATATACTAGTTTTGGTTGACGTGGACAGTATTAATGAAACAGTACTGATGACTATTACCATGTGCTCTTGAGTATGAGTCAACTATTACGATGAACTTCAGCAACTCTACTGTATCACATTTGTATAATAAGCAATATACTAGTTTTGGTTGACGTAGACAGTATTAATGAAACAGTACTGCTGACTATCAGCATGTGCTCCTGAGTATGAGTCAAGTATTACCATGAACTTCAGCAACTCTACTGTATCACATTTGTATAATAAGCAATATACTAGTTTTGGTTGACGTAGACAGTATTATTGAAACAGTAATGCTGACTATTACTGTGTGCTCTTGAGTATGAGTCAAGTATTACCATGAACTTCAGAACTCTACTGTATCACATTTGTATAATAAGCAATATACTAGTTTTGGTTGACGTGTACAGTATTAATGAAACAGTACTGCTGACTATCAGCATGTGCTCTTGAGTATGAGTCAAGTATGACCATAAACTTCAGCAACTCTACGGTATCACATTTGTATAATAAGGAATATACTAGTTTTGAATGACGTGGACAGTATTAATGAAACAGTACTGCTGACTATTACCATGTGCTCCTGAGTATGAGTCAAGTATTACCATGCACTTCAGTAACTCTACTGTATCACATTTGTATGATAAGCAATATACTAGTTTTGGTTGACGTGGACGGTATTAATGAAACAGTACTGCTGACCATCAGATGTGCTCTTGAGTATGAGTCAAGTATTACCATGAACATCAGCAACTCTACTGTATCACATTTGTATAATAAGGAATATACTAGTTTTGGTTGACGTAGACAGTATAAATGAAACAGTACTGCTGAGTATTACCATGTGCTCCTGAGTATGAGTCAAGTATTACCATGAACTTCAGCAACTCTAATGTATGACATTTGTATAATAGGGAATATACTAGTTTTGGTTGAAGTAGACAGTATTAATGAAACAGTACTGCTGACTATCAGCATGTGCTCCTGAGTATGAGTCAAGTATTACGATGAACTTCAGCAACTATACTGTATCACATTTGTATAATAAGGAATATACTAGTTTTGGTTGACATAGACAGTATTAATGATACAGTACTGCTGACTATCAGCATGTGCTCTTGAGTATGAGTCAAGTATTACCATGAACTTCAGAACTCTACTGTATCACATTTGTATAATATGCAATATACTAGTTTTGGGTGATGTGGACAGTATTAATGAAACAGTACTGCTGACTATTAGTATGTGCTCCTGAGTATGAGTCAAGTATTACCATGAACTTCAACAACTCTACTGTATCACATATGTATAATAAGGAATATACCAGATTTGGTTGACGTGGACAGTAGTAATGAAACAGTACTGCTGACCATCAGATGTGTTTTTGAGTATCAGTCAAGTATTACCATGAACTTCAGCAACTCTACTGTATCACATTTGTATAATAAGGAATATACTATTTTTGGTTGACGTGGACAGTATTAATGAAACAGTACTGCTGACCATCAGATGTGCTCTTGAGTATGAGTCAAGTATTAGGATGAACTTCAACAACTCTACTGTATCACATTTGTATAATAGGGAATATACTATTTTTGGTTGACGTGGACAGTATTAATGAAACAGTACTGCTGACCATCAGATGTGCTCCTGAGTATGAGTCAAGTATTAGGATGAACTTCAACAACTCTACTGTATCACATTTGTATAATAGGGAATATACTAGTTTTGGTTGACGTGGACAGTATTAATGAAACAGTACTGCTGACCATCAGATGTGCTCTTGAGTATGAGTCAAGTATTAGGATGAACTTCAGCAACTCTACTGTATCACATTTGTATAATAAGGATTATACTAGTTTATGTTGACGTGGACAGTATTAATGAAACAGTACTGCTGACCATCAGATGTGCTCTTGAGTATGAGTCAAGTATTACCATGAACGTCAGCAACTCTACTGTATGATATTTGTATAATAAGGAAAATACTAGTTTTGGTTGACGTGGACAGTATTAATGAAACAGTACTGCTGACCATCAGATGTGCTCTTGAGTATGAGTCAAGTATTACCATGAACTTCAGCAACTCTACTGTATCACATTTGTTTAATAAGGAAAATACTAGTTTTGGTTGACGTGGACAGTATTAATGAAACAGTACTGCCGACCATCAGATGTGCTCTTGAGTATGAGTCAAGTATTACCATGAACTTCAGCAACTCTACTGTATCACATTTGTTTAATAAGGAATATACTAGTTTTGGTTGACGTGGACAGTATTAATGAAACAGTACTACTGACTATTAGCATGTGCTCCTGAGTATGAGTCAAGTATTACCATGAACTTCAGTAACTCTACTGTATCACATTTGTATAATAAGGAATATACTGGTTTTGTTTGACGTGGACAGTATTAATGAAACAGTACTGCTGACTGTTACCATGTGCTCCTGAGTATGAGTCAAGTATTACCATGAACATCAGCAACTCTACTATATCACATTTGTATAATAAGCAATATACTAGTTTTGGTTGACGTGGACAGTATTAATGAAACAGTACTGCTGACTATTACCATGTGCTCCTGAGTATGAGTCAAGTATTACCATGAACTTCTGCAACTCTACTGTATCACATTTGTATATAAAGGAATATACCAGATTTGGTGACATGGACAGTAGTAATGAAACAGTACTGCTGACCATCAGATGTGCTCTTGAGTATGAGTCAAGTATTACCATGAACTTCAGCAACTCTACTGTATCACATTTGTATAATAAGGAATATACCAGTTTTGGTTGATGTGGACAGTATTAATGAAACAGTACTGCTGACTATTACCATGTGCTCTTGAGTATGAGGCAACTATTACGATGAACTTCAGCAACTCTACTGTATCACATTTGTATAATAAGCAATATACCAGTTTTGGTTGAGGTAGACAGTATTAATGAAACAGTACTGCTGACTATCAGCATGTGCTCTTGAGTATGAGTCAAGTATTACCATGAACTTCAGCAACTCTACTGTATCACATTTGTATAATAAGCAATATACTAGTTTTGGTTGACGTAGACAGTATTAATGAAACAGTACTGCTGACTATCAGCATGTGCTCCTGAGTATGAGTCAAGTATTACCATGAACTTCAGCAACTCTACTGTATCACATTTGTATAATAAGCAATATACTAGTTTTGGTTGACGTGGACGGTATTATTGAAACAGTACTGCTGACTATCAGCATGTGCTCTTGAGTATGAGTCAAGTATTACCATAAACTTCAGCAACTCTACTGTATCACATTTGTATAATAAGGAATATACTAGTTTTGTTTGACGTGGACAGTATTAATGAAACAGTACTGCTGACTGTTTCCGTGTGCTCCTGAGTATGAGTCAACTATTACAATGAACTTCAGCAACTCTACTGTATCACATTTGTGTAATAAGGAATATACTAGTTTTGGTTGATGTGTACAGTATTAATGCAACAGTACTGCTGACTGTTACCATGTGCCCCTGAGTATGAGTCAACTATTACAATGAACTTCAATAACTCTACTATATCACATTTGTATAATAAGGAATATACTAGTTTTGGTTGATGTGGACAGTATTAATGAAACAGTACTGCTGACCATCAGATGTGCTCTTGAGTATGAGTCAAGTATTACCATGAACATAAGCAACTCTACTGTATCACATTTGTATAATAAGGAATATACCAGTTTTGGTTGACGTGGACAGTATTAATGAAACAGTACCGCTGACCATCAGATGTGCTCTTGAGTATGAGTCAAGTATTACCATGAACATCAGCAACTCTACTGTATCACATTTGTATAATAAGGAATATACTAGTTTTGGTTGACGTGGACAGTATTAATGAAACAGTACTGATGACTATTACCATGTGCTCTTGAGTATGAGTCAACTATTACGATGAACTTCAGCAACTCTACTGTATCACATTTGTATAATAAGCAATATACTAGTTTTGGTTGACGTAGACAGTATTAATGAAACAGTACTGCTGACTATCAGCATGTGCTCCTGAGTATGAGTCAAGTATTACCATGAACTTCAGCAACTCTAGTGTATCACATTTGTATAATAAGCAATATACTAGTTTTGGTTGACGTAGACAGTATTATTGAAACAGTAATGCTGACTATTACTATGTGCTTTTGAGTATGAGTCAAGTATTACCATGAACTTCAGAACTCTACTGTATCACATTTGTATAATAAGCAATATACTAGTTTTGGTTGACGTGTACAGTATTAATGAAACAGTACTGCTGACTATCAGCATGTGCTCTTGAGTATGAGTCAAGTATGACCATAAACTTCAGCAACTCTACGGTATCACATTTGTATAATAAGGAATATACTAGTTTTGAATGACGTGGACAGTATTAATGAAACAGTACTGCTGACTATTACCATGTGCTCCTGAGTATGAGTCAAGTATTACCATGCACTTCAGTAACTCTACTGTATCACATTTGTATGATAAGCAATATACTAGTTTTGGTTGACGTGGACGGTATTAATGAAACAGTACTGCTGACCATCAGATGTGCTCTTGAGTATGAGTCAAGTATTACCATGAACATCAGCAACTCTACTGTATCACATTTGTATAATAAGGAATATACTAGTTTTGGTTGACGTAGACAGTATAAATGAAACAGTACTGCTGAGTATTACCATGTGCTCCTGAGTATGAGTCAAGTATTACCATGAACTTCAGCAACTCTAATGTATGACATTTGTATAATAGGGAATATACTAGTTTTGGTTGAAGTAGACAGTATTAATGAAACAGTACTGCTGACTATCAGCATGTGCTCCTGAGTATGAGTCAAGTATTACGATGAACTTCAGCAACTATACTGTATCACATTTGTATAATAAGGAATATACTAGTTTTGGTTGACATAGACAGTATTAATGATACAGTACTGCTGACTATCAGCATGTGCTCTTGAGTATGAGTCAAGTATTACCATGAACTTCAGAACTCTACTGTATCACATTTGTATAATATGCAA
Source organism: Deroplatys truncata (assembly GCA_030765065.1). Taxonomy (NCBI): domain Eukaryota; kingdom Metazoa; phylum Arthropoda; class Insecta; order Mantodea; family Mantidae; genus Deroplatys; species Deroplatys truncata. The sequence goes on along the minus strand of CM060980.1, from coordinate 212,048,804 downwards.
TATACTAGTTTTGGGTGATGTGGACAGTATTAATGAAACAGTACTGCTGACTATTAGTATGTGCTCCTGAGTATGAGTCAAGTATTACCATGAACTTCAACAACTCTACTGTATCACATATGTATAATAAGGAATATACCAGATTTGGTTGACGTGGACAGTAGTAATGAAACAGTACTGCTGACCATCAGATGTGTTTTTGAGTATCAGTCAAGTATTAACATGAACTTCAGTAACTCTACTGTATCACATTTGTATAATAAGGAATATACTAGTTTTGGTTGACGTGGACAGTATTAATGAAACAGTACTGCTGACCATCAGATGTGCTCTTGAGTATGAGTCAAGTATTACCATGAACTTCAGGAACTCTACTGTATCACATTTGTATAATAAGGAAAATACTAGTTTTGGTTGACGTGGACAGTATTAATGAAACAGTACTGCTGACCATCAGATGTGCTCTTGAGTATGAGTCAAGTATTAGGATGAACTTCAGCAACTCTACTGTATCACATTTGTATAATAAGGAATATACTAGTTTTGGTTGACGTGGACAGTATTAATGAAACAGTACTGCTGACTATTACCATGTGCTCCTGAGTATGAGTCAAGTATTACCATGAACTTCAGCACCTCTACTGTATCACATTTGTATATTAAGGAATATACCAGTTTTGGTTGACATGGACAGTAGTAAAGAAACAGTACTGCTGACCATCAGATGTGCTCTTGAGTATGAGTCAAGTATTACCATGAACTTCAGCAACTCTACTGTATCACATTTTTATAATAAGCAATATACTTGTTTTGGTTGACGCAGACAGTATTATTGAAACAGTACTGCTGACTATTACTATGTGCTCTTGAGTATGAGTCAAGTATTACCATGAACTTCAGAACTCTACTGTATCACATTTGTATAATAAGCAATATACTAGTTTTGGTTGACGTGGACAGTATTAATGAAACAGTACTGCTGACTATCAGTATGTGCTCTTGAGTATGAGTCAAGTATTACCATAAACTTCAGCAACTCTACTGTATCACATTTGTATAATAAGGAATATACTAGTTTTGGATGACATGGACAGTATTAATGAAACAGTACTGCTGACTATTACCATGTGCTCCTGAGTATGAGTCAAGTATTACCATGAACTTCAGCACCTCTACTGTATCACATTTGTATATTAAGGAATATACCAGTTTTGGTTGACATGGACAGTAGTAAAGAAACAGTACTGCTGACCATCAGATGTGCTCTTGAGTATGAGTCAAGTATTACCATGAACTTCAGCAACTCTACTGTATCACATTTTTATAATAAGCAATATACTTGTTTTGGTTGACGCAGACAGTATTATTGAAACAGTACTGCTGACTATTACTATGTGCTCTTGAGTATGAGTCAAGTATTACCATGAACTTCAGAACTCTACTGTATCACATTTGTATAATAAGCAATATACTAGTTTTGGTTGACGTGGACAGTATTAATGAAACAGTACTGCTGACTATCAGTATGTGCTCTTGAGTATGAGTCAAGTATTACCATAAACTTCAGCAACTCTACTGTATCACATTTGTATAATAAGGAATATACTAGTTTTGGATGACATGGACAGTATTAATGAAACAGTACTGCTGACTATTACCATGTGCTCCTGAGTATGAGTCAAGTATTACATGAACTTCAGTAACTCTACTGTATCACATTTGTATAATAAGCAATATACTAGTTTTGGTTGACGTGGACAGTATTAATGAAACAGTACTACTGACTACTACCATGTGCTCCTGGGTATGAGTCAAGTATTACATGAACTTCAGCAACTCTACTGTATCACATTTGTATAATAAGGAATATACTAGTTTTGGATGACGTGGACAGTATTAATGAAACAGTACTACTGACTACTACCATGTGCTCTTGAGTATGAGTCAAGTATTACATGAACTTCAGCAACTCTACTGTATCACATTTGTATAATAAGGAATATACTAGTTTTGGATGACGTGGACAGTATTAATGAAACAGTACTGCTGACTATTACCATGTGCTCCTGAGTATGAGTCAAGTATTACATGAACTTCAGTAACTCTACTGTATCAGATTTGTATAATAAGCAATATACTAGTTTTGGTTGACGTGGACAGTATTAATGAAACAGTACTGCTGACCATCAGATGTGCTCTTGAGTATGAGTCAAATATTACCATGAACATCAGCAACTCTACTTTATCACATTTGTATAATAAGGAATATACTAGTTTTCGTTGACGTAGACAGTAATAATGAAACAGTACTGCTGAGTATTACCATGTGCTCCTGAGTATGAGTCAAGTATTACCATGAACTTCAGCAACTCTAATGTATCACATTTGTATAATAGCGAATATACTAGTTTTGGTTGACGTATACAGTATTAATGAAACAGTACTGCTGACTATCAGCATGTGCTCCTGAGTATGAGTCAAGTATTACGATGAACTTCAGCAACTCTACTGTATTACATTTGTATAATAAGGAATATACTAGTTTTGGTTGACGTAGACAGTATTAATGATACAGTACTGCTGACTATCAGCATGTGCTCTTGAGTATGAGTCAAGTATTACCATGAACTTCAGCAACTCTACTGTATCACATTTGTATAATAAGCAATATACTAGTTTTGGGTGATGTGGACAGTATTAATGAAACAGTACTGCTGACTATTAGTATGTGCTCCTGAGTATGAGTCAAGTATTACCATGAACTTCAGCAACTCTACTGTATCACATTTGTATAATAAGGAATATACTATTTTTGGTTGACGTGGACAGTATTAATGAAACAGTACTGCTGACCATCAGATGTGCTCTTGAGTATGAGTCAAGTATTAGGATGAACTTCAGCAACTCTACTGTATCACATTTGTATAATAAGGAATATACTAGTTTTGGTTGACGTGGACAGTATTAATGAAACAGTACTGCTGACCATCAGATGTGCTCTTGAGTATGAGTCAAGTATTACCATGAACGTCAGCAACTCTACTGTATCACATTTGTATAATAAGGAAAATACTAGTTTTGGTTGACGTGGACAGCATTAATGAAACAGTACTACTGACTATTAGCATGTGCTCCTGAGTATGAGTCAAGTATTACCATGAACTTCAGTAACTCTACTGTATCACATTTGTATAATAAGGAATATACTAGTTTTTTTTTGACGTGGACAGTATTAATGAAACAGTACTGCTGACTGTTACCGTGTGCTCCTGAGTATGAGTCAACTATTACAATGAACTTCAGTAACTCTACTGTATCACATATGTATAATAAGGAATATTCTAGTTTTGGTTGACGTGGACAGTATTAATGAAACAGTACTGCTGAGTGTTACCATGTGCTCCTGAGTATGAGTCAACTATTACAATGAACTTCAGCAACTCTACTGTATCACATTTGTATAATAAGGAACATACTAGTTTTGGTTGATGTGGACAGTATTAATGAAACAGTACTACTGACTGTTTCCATGTGCTCCTGAGTATGAGTCAACTATTACAATGAACTTCAGTAACTCTACTGTACCACATTTGTATAATAAGTAATATACTAGTTTTGGTTGATGTGTACAGTATTAATGAAACAGTACTGCTGACTGTTATCATGTGCTCCTGAGTATGAGTCAAGTATTACGATGAACTTCAGCAACTCTACTGTATCACATTTGTATAATAAGGAATATACTAGTTTTGGTTGATGTGGACAGTATTAATGAAACAGTACTGCTGACCATCAGATGTGCTCTTGAGTATGAGTCAAGTATTACCATGAACATAAGCAACTCTACTGTATCACATTTGTATAATAAGGAATATACTAGTTTTGGTTGACGTGGACAGTATTAATGAAACAGTACTGCTGACTATCAGCATGTGCTCTTGAGTATGAGTCAAGTATTACCATGAACTTCAGCAACTCTACTGTATCACATTTGTATAATAAGCAATATACTAGTTTTGGGTGATGTGGACAGTATTAATGAAACAGTACTGCTGACTATTAGTATGTGCTCCTGAGTATGAGTCAAGTATTACCATGAACTTCAGCAACTCTACTGTATCACATTTGTATAATAAGGAATATACCAGATTTGGTTGACGTGGACAGTAGTAATGAAACAGTACTGCTGACCATCAGATGTGTTCTTGAGTAAAAGTCAAGGATTACCATGAACTTCCGTAACTCTACTGTATCACATTTGTATAATAAGGAATATACTAGTTTTGGTTGACGTGGACAGTATTAATGAAACAGTACTGCTGACTGTTACCATGTGCTCCTGAGTTTGAGTCAACTATTACAATGAACTTCAGCAACTCTACTGTATCACATTTGTATAATAAGGAATATACTAATTTTTGGTTGATGTGGACAGTATTAATGAAGCAGTACTACTGACTGTTACCATGTGCTCCTGAGTATGAGTCAACTATTACAATGAACTTCAGTAACTCTACTGTATCACATTTGTATAATAAGGAATATACCAGTTTTGGTTGACGTGGACAGTATTAATGAAACAGTACTGCTGACTGTTACCATGTGCTCCTGAGTATGAGTCAAGTATTACCATGAACATCAGCAACTCTACTATATCACATTTGTATAATAAGCAATATACTAGTTTTGGTTGACGTGGACAGTATTAATGAAACAGTACTGCTGACTATTACCATGTGCTCCTGAGTATGAGTCAAGTATTACCATGAACTTCTGCAACTCTACTGTATCACATTTGTATATAAAGGAATATACCAGATTTGGTGACATGGACAGTAGTAATGAAACAGTACTGCTGACCATCAGATGTGCTCTTGAGTATGAGTCAAGTATTACCATGAACTTCAGCAACTCTACTGTATCACATTTGTATAATAAGGAATATACCAGTTTTGGTTGATGTGGACAGTATTAATGAAACAGTACTGCTGACTATTACCATGTGCTCTTGAGTATGAGGCAACTATTACGATGAACTTCAGCAACTCTACTGTATCACATTTGTATAATAAGCAATATACCAGTTTTGGTTGCGGTAGACAGTATTAATGAAACAGTACTGCTGACTATCAGCATGTGCTCTTGAGTATGAGTCAAGTATTACCATGAACTTCAGCAACTCTACTGTATCACATTTGTATAATAAGCAATATACTAGTTTTGGTTGACGTAGACAGTATTAATGAAACAGTACTGCTGACTATCAGCATGTGCTCCTGAGTATGAGTCAAGTATTACCATGAACTTCAGCAACTCTACTGTATCACATTTGTATAATAAGCAATATACTAGTTTTGGTTGACGTGGACAGTATTATTGAAACAGTACTGCTGACTATCAGCATGTGCTCTTGAGTATGAGTCAAGTATTACCATAAACTTCAGCAACTCTACTGTATCACATTTGTATAATAAGGAATATACTAGTTTTGTTTGACGTGGACAGTATTAATGAAACAGTACTGCTGACCATCAGATGTGCTCTTGAGTATGAGTCAAGTATTAGGATGAACTTCAGCAACTCTACTGTATCACATTTGTATAATAAGGAATATACTAGTTTTGGTTGACGTGGACAGTATTAATGCAACAGTACTGCTGACCATCAGATGTGCTCTTGAGTATGAGTCAAGTATTACCATGAACGTCGGCAACTCTACTGTATCACATTTGTATAATAAGGAAAATACTAGTTTTGGTTGACGTGGACAGTATTAAAGAAACAGTACTACTGACTATTAGCATGTGCTCCTGAGTATGAGTCAAGTATTACCATGAACTTCAGTAACTCTACTGTATCACATTTATATAATAAGGAATATACTAGTTTTGTTTGACGTGGACAGTATTAATGAAACAGTACTGCTGACTGTTTCCGTGTGCTCCTGAGTATGAGTCAACTATTACAATGAACTTCAGCAACTCTACTGTATCACATTTGTGTAATAAGGAATATACTAGTTTTGGTTGATGTGTACAGTATTAATGCAACAGTACTGCTGACTGTTACCATGTGCCCCTGAGTATGAGTCAACTATTACAATGAACTTCAATAACTCTACTATATCACATTTGTATAATAAGGAATATACTAGTTTTGGTTGATGTGGACAGTATTAATGAAACAGTACTGCTGACTGTTACCATGTGCTCCTGAGTATGAGTCAACTATTACAATGAACTTCAGTAACTCTACTGTATCACATATGTATAATAAGGAATATTCTAGTTTTGGTTGACGTGGACAGTATTAATGAAACAGTACTGCTGAGTGTTACCATGTGCTCCTGAGTATGAGTCAACTATTACAATGAACTTCAGCAACTCTACTGTATCACATTTGTATAATAAGGAACATACTAGTTTTGGTTGATGTGGACAGTATTAATGAAACAGTACTACTGACTGTTACCATGTGCTCCTGAGTATGAGTCAAATATTACAATGAACTTCAGTAACTCTACTGTACCACATTTGTATAATAAGTAATATACTAGTTTTGGTTGATGTGTACAGTATTAATGAAACAGTACTGCTGACTGTTATCATGTGCTCCTGAGTATGAGTCAAGTATTACGATGAACTTCAGCAACTCTACTGTATCACATTTGTATAATAAGGAATATACTAGTTTTGGTTGATGTGGACAGTATTAATGAAACAGTACTGCTGACCATCAGATGTGCTCTTGAGTATGAGTCAAGTATTACCATGAACATAAGCAACTCTACTGTATCACATTTGTATAATAAGGAATATACTAGTTTTGGTTGACGTGGACAGTATTAATGAAACAGTACTGCTGACTATCAGCATGTGCTCTTGAGTATGAGTCAAGTATTACCATGAACTTCAGCAACTCTACTGTATCACATTTGTATAATAAGCAATATACTAGTTTTGGGTGATGTGGACAGTATTAATGAAACAGTACTGCTGACTATTAGTATGTGCTCCTGAGTATGAGTCAAGTATTACCATGAACTTCAGCAACTCTACTGTATCACATTTGTATAATAAGGAATATACCAGATTTGGTTGACGTGGACAGTAGTAATGAAACAGTACTGCTGACCATCAGATGTGTTCTTGAGTAAAAGTCAAGGATTACCATGAACTTCCGTAACTCTACTGTATCACATTTGTATAATAAGGAATATACTAGTTTTGGTTGACGTGGACAGTATTAATGAAACAGTACTGCTGACTGTTACCATGTGCTCCTGAGTTTGAGTCAACTATTACAATGAACTTCAGCAACTCTACTGTATCACATTTGTATAATAAGGAATATACTAATTTTTGGTTGATGTGGACAGTATTAATGAAACAGTACTACTGACTGTTACCATGTGCTCCTGAGTATGAGTCAACTATTACAATGAACTTCAGTAACTCTACTGTATCACATTTGTATAATAAGGAATATACCAGTTTTGGTTGACGTGGACAGTATTAATGAAACAGTACTGCTGACTGTTACCATGTGCTCCTGAGTATGAGTCAAGTATTACCATGAACATCAGCAACTCTACTATATCACATTTGTATAATAAGCAATATACTAGTTTTGGTTGACGTGGACAGTATTAATGAAACAGTACTGCTGACTATTACCATGTGCTCCTGAGTATGAGTCAAGTATTACCATGAACTTCTGCAACTCTACTGTATCACATTTGTATATAAAGGAATATACCAGATTTGGTGACATGGACAGTAGTAATGAAACAGTACTGCTGACCATCAGATGTGCTCTTGAGTATGAGTCAAGTATTACCATGAACTTCAGCAACTCTACTGTATCACATTTGTATAATAAGGAATATACCAGTTTTGGTTGATGTGGACAGTATTAATGAAACAGTACTGCTGACTATTACCATGTGCTCTTGAGTATGAGGCAACTATTACGATGAACTTCAGCAACTCTACTGTATCACATTTGTATAATAAGCAATATACCAGTTTTAGTTGAGGTAGACAGTATTAATGAAACAGTACTGCTGACTATCAGCATGTGCTCTTGAGTATGAGTCAAGTATTACCATGAACTTCAGCAACTCTACTGTATCACATTTGTATAATAAGCAATATACTAGTTTTGGTTGACGTAGACAGTATTAATGAAACAGTACTGCTGACTATCAGCATGTGCTCCTGAGTATGAGTCAAGTATTACCATGAACTTCAGCAACTCTACTGTATCACATTTGTATAATAAGCAATATACTAGTTTTGGTTGACGTGGACGGTATTATTGAAACAGTACTGCTGACTATCAGCATGTGCTCTTGAGTATGAGTCAAGTATTACCATAAACTTCAGCAACTCTACTGTATCACATTTGTATAATAAGGAATATACTAGTTTTGTTTGACGTGGGCAGTATTAATGAAACAGTACTGCTGACTGTTTCCGTGTGCTCCTGAGTATGAGTCAACTATTACAATGAACTTCAGCAACTCTACTGTATCACATTTGTGTAATAAGGAATATACTAGTTTTGGTTGATGTGTACAGTATTAATGCAACAGTACTGCTGACTGTTACCATGTGCCCCTGAGTATGAGTCAACTATTACAATGAACTTCAATAACTCTACTATATCACATTTGTATAATAAGGAATATACTAGTTTTGGTTGATGTGGACAGTATTAATGAAACAGTACTGCTGACCATCAGATGTGCTCTTGAGTATGAGTCAAGTATTACCATGAACATAAGCAACTCTACTGTATCACATTTGTATAATAAGGAATATACCAGTTTTGGTTGACGTGGACAGTATTAATGAAACAGTACCGCTGACCATCAGATGTGCTCTTGAGTATGAGTCAAGTATTACCATGAACATCAGCAACTCTACTGTATCACATTTGTATAATAAGGAATATACTAGTTTTGGTTGACGTGGACAGTATTAATGAAACAGTACTGATGACTATTACCATGTGCTCTTGAGTATGAGTCAACTATTACGATGAACTTCAGCAACTCTACTGTATCACATTTGTATAATAAGCAATATACTAGTTTTGGTTGACGTAGACAGTATTAATGAAACAGTACTGCTGACTATCAGCATGTGCTCCTGAGTATGAGTCAAGTATTACCATGAACTTCAGCAACTCTAGTGTATCACATTTGTATAATAAGCAATATACTAGTTTTGGTTGACGTAGACAGTATTATTGAAACAGTAATGCTGACTATTACTATGTGCTTTTGAGTATGAGTCAAGTATTACCATGAACTTCAGAACTCTACTGTATCACATTTGTATAATAAGCAATATACTAGTTTTGGTTGACGTGTACAGTATTAATGAAACAGTACTGCTGACTATCAGCATGTGCTCTTGAGTATGAGTCAAGTATGACCATAAACTTCAGCAACTCTACGGTATCACATTTGTATAATAAGGAATATACTAGTTTTGAATGACGTGGACAGTATTAATGAAACAGTACTGCTGACTATTACCATGTGCTCCTGAGTATGAGTCAAGTATTACCATGCACTTCAGTAACTCTACTGTATCACATTTGTATGATAAGCAATATACTAGTTTTGGTTGACGTGGACGGTATTAATGAAACAGTACTGCTGACCATCAGATGTGCTCTTGAGTATGAGTCAAGTATTACCATGAACATCAGCAACTCTACTGTATCACATTTGTATAATAAGGAATATACTAGTTCTGGTTGACGTAGACAGTATAAATGAAACAGTACTGCTGAGTATTACCATGTGCTCCTGAGTATGAGTCAAGTATTACCATGAACTTCAGCAACTCTAATGTATGACATTTGTATAATAGGGAATATACTAGTTTTGGTTGAAGTAGACAGTATTAATGAAACAGTACTGCTGACTATCAGCATGTGCTCCTGAGTATGAGTCAAGTATTACGATGAACTTCAGCAACTATACTGTATCACATTTGTATAATAAGGAATATACTAGTTTTGGTTGACATAGACAGTATTAATGATACAGTACTGCTGACTATCAGCATGTGCTCTTGAGTATGAGTCAAGTATTACCATGAACTTCAGAACTCTACTGTATCACATTTGTATAATATGCAATATACTAGTTTTGGGTGATGTGGACAGTATTAATGAAACAGTACTGCTGACTATTAGTATGTGCTCCTGAGTATGAGTCAAGTATTACCATGAACTTCAACAACTCTACTGTATCACATATGTATAATAAGGAATATACCAGATTTGGTTGACGTGGACAGTAGTAATGAAACAGTACTGCTGACCATCAGATGTGTTTTTGAGTATCAGTCAAGTATTAACATGAACTTCAGTAACTCTACTGTATCACATTTGTATAATAAGGAATATACTAGTTTTGGTTGACGTGGACAGTATTAATGAAACAGTACTGCTGACCATCAGATGTGCTCTTGAGTATGAGTCAAGTATTACCATGAACTTCAGGAACTCTACTGTATCACATTTGTATAATAAGGAAAATACTAGTTTTGGTTGACGTGGACAGTATTAATGAAACAGTACTGCTGACCATCAGATGTGCTCTTGAGTATGAGTCAAGTATTAGGATGAACTTCAGCAACTCTACTGTATCACATTTGTATAATAAGGAATATACTAGTTTTGGTTGACGTGGACAGTATTAATGGAACAGTACTGCTGACCATCAGATGTGCTCTTGAGTATGAGTCAAGTATTACCATGAACGTCGGCAACTCTACTGTATCACATTTGTATAATAAGGAAAATACTAGTTTTGGTTGACGTGGACAGTATTAATGAAACAGTACTACTGACTATTAGCATGTGCTCCTGAGTATGAGTCAAGTATTACCATGAACTTCAGTAACTCTACTGTATCACATTTATATAATAAGGAATATACTAGTTTTGTTTGACGTGGACAGTATTAATGAAACAGTACTGCTGACTGTTTCCGTGTGCTCCTGAGTATGAGTCAACTATTACAATGAACTTCAGCAACTCTACTGTATCACATTTGTGTAATAAGGAATATACTAGTTTTGGTTGATGTGTACAGTATTAATGCAACAGTACTGCTGACTGTTACCATGTGCCCCTGAGTATGAGTCAACTATTACAATGAACTTCAATAACTCTACTATATCACATTTGTATAATAAGGAATATACTAGTTTTGGTTGATGTGGACAGTATTAATGAAACAGTACTGCTGACTGTTACCATGTGCTCCTGAGTATGAGTCAACTATTACAATGAACTTCAGTAACTCTACTGTATCACATATGTATAATAAGGAATATTCTAGTTTTGGTTGACGTGGACAGTATTAATGAAACAGTACTGCTGAGTGTTACCATGTGCTCCTGAGTATGAGTCAACTATTACAATGAACTTCAGCAACTCTACTGTATCACATTTGTATAATAAGGAACATACTAGTTTTGGTTGATGTGGACAGTATTAATGAAACAGTACTACTGACTGTTACCATGTGCTCCTGAGTATGAGTCAAATATTACAATGAACTTCAGTAACTCTACTGTACCACATTTGTATAATAAGTAATATACTAGTTTTGGTTGATGTGTACAGTATTAATGAAACAGTACTGCTGACTGTTATCATGTGCTCCTGAGTATGAGTCAAGTATTACGATGAACTTCAGCAACTCTACTGTATCACATTTGTATAATAAGGAATATACTAGTTTTGGTTGATGTGGACAGTATTAATGAAACAGTACTGCTGACCATCAGATGTGCTCTTGAGTATGAGTCAAGTATTACCATGAACATAAGCAACTCTACTGTATCACATTTGTATAATAAGGAATATACTAGTTTTGGTTGACTTGGACAGTATTAATGAAACAGTACTGCTGACTATCAGCATGTGCTCTTGAGTATGAGTCAAGTATTACCATGAACTTCAGCAACTCTACTGTATCACATTTGTATAATAAGCAATATACTAGTTTTGGGTGATGTGGACAGTATTAATGAAACAGTACTGCTGACTATTAGTATGTGCTCCTGAGTATGAGTCAAGTATTACCATGAACTTCAGCAACTCTACTGTATCACATTTGTATAATAAGGAATATACCAGATTTGGTTGACGTGGACAGTAGTAATGAAACAGTACTGCTGACCATCAGATGTGTTCTTGAGTAAAAGTCAAGGATTACCATGAACTTCCGTAACTCTACTGTATCACATTTGTATAATAAGGAATATACTAGTTTTGGTTGACGTGGACAGTATTAATGAAACAGTACTGCTGACTGTTACCATGTGCTCCTGAGTTTGAGTCAACTATTACAATGAACTTCAGCAACTCTACTGTATCACATTTGTATAATAAGGAATATACTAATTTTTGGTTGATGTGGACAGTATTAATGAAACAGTACTACTGACTGTTACCATGTGCTCCTGAGTATGAGTCAACTATTACAATGAACTTCAGTAACTCTACTGTATCACATTTGTATAATAAGGAATATACCAGTTTTGGTTGACGTGGACAGTATTAATGAAACAGTACTGCTGACTGTTACCATGTGCTCCTGAGTATGAGTCAAGTATTACCATGAACATCAGCAACTCTACTATATCACATTTGTATAATAAGCAATATACTAGTTTTGGTTGACGTGGACAGTATTAATGAAACAGTACTGCTGACTATTACCATGTGCTCCTGAGTATGAGTCAAGTATTACCATGAACTTCTGCAACTCTACTGTATCACATTTGTATATAAAGGAATATACCAGATTTGGTGACATGGACAGTAGTAATGAAACAGTACTGCTGACCATCAGATGTGCTCTTGAGTATGAGTCAAGTATTACCATGAACTTCAGCAACTCTACTGTATCACATTTGTATAATAAGGAATATACCAGTTTTGGTTGATGTGGACAGTATTAATGAAACAGTACTGCTGACTATTACCATGTGCTCTTGAGTATGAGGCAACTATTACGATGAACTTCAGCAACTCTACTGTATCACATTTGTATAATAAGCAATATACCAGTTTTGGTTGAGGTAGACAGTATTAATGAAACAGTACTGCTGACTATCAGCATGTGCTCTTGAGTATGAGTCAAGTATTACCATGAACTTCAGCCACTCTACTGTATCACATTTGTATAATAAGCAATATACTAGTTTTGGTTGACGTAGACAGTATTAATGAAACAGTACTGCTGACTATCAGCATGTGCTCCTGAGTATGAGTCAAGTATTACCATGAACTTCAGCAACTCTACTGTATCACATTTGTATAATAAGCAATATACTAGTTTTGGTTGACGTGGACGGTATTATTGAAACAGTACTGCTGACTATCAGCATGTGCTCTTGAGTATGAGTCAAGTATTACCATAAACTTCAGCAACTCTACTGTATCACATTTGTATAATAAGGAATATACTAGTTTTGTTTGACGTGGACAGTATTAATGAAACAGTACTGCTGACTGTTTCCGTGTGCTCCTGAGTATGAGTCAACTATTACAATGAACTTCAGCAACTCTACTGTATCACATTTGTGTAATAAGGAATATACTAGTTTTGGTTGATGTGTACAGTATTAATGCAACAGTACTGCTGACTGTTACCATGTGCCCCTGAGTATGAGTCAACTATTACAATGAACTTCAATAACTCTACTATATCACATTTGTATAATAAGGAATATACTAGTTTTGGTTGATGTGGACAGTATTAATGAAACAGTACTGCTGACTGTTACCATGTGCTCCTGAGTATGAGTCAACTATTACAATGAACTTCAATAACTCTACTGTATCACATTTGTATAATAAGGAATATACCAGTTTTGGTTGACGTGGACAGTATTAATGAAACAGTACCGCTGACCATCAGATGTGCTCTTGAGTATGAGTCAAGTATTACCATGAACATCAGCAACTCTACTGTATCACATTTGTATAATAAGGAATATACTAGTTTTGGTTGACGTGGACAGTATTAATGAAACAGTACTGATGACTATTACCATGTGCTCTTGAGTATGAGTCAACTATTACGATGAACTTCAGCAACTCTACTGTATCACATTTGTATAATAAGCAATATACTAGTTTTGGTTGACGTAGACAGTATTAATGAAACAGTACTGCTGACTATCAGCATGTGCTCCTGAGTATGAGTCAAGTATTACCATGAACTTCAGCAACTCTAGTGTATCACATTTGTATAATAAGCAATATACTAGTTTTGGTTGACGTAGACAGTATTATTGAAACAGTAATGCTGACTATTACTATGTGCTTTTGAGTATGAGTCAAGTATTACCATGAACTTCAGAACTCTACTGTATCACATTTGTATAATAAGCAATATACTAGTTTTGGTTGACGTGTACAGTATTAATGAAACAGTACTGCTGACTATCAGCATGTGCTCTTGAGTATGAGTCAAGTATGACCATAAACTTCAGCAACTCTACGGTATCACATTTGTATAATAAGGAATATACTAGTTTTGAATGACGTGGACAGTATTAATGAAACAGTACTGCTGACTATTACCATGTGCTCCTGAGTATGAGTCAAGTATTACCATGCACTTCAGTAACTCTACTGTATCACATTTGTATGATAAGCAATATACTAGTTTTGGTTGACGTGGACGGTATTAATGAAACAGTACTGCTGACCATCAGATGTGCTCTTGAGTATGAGTCAAGTATTACCATGAACATCAGCAACTCTACTGTATCACATTTGTATAATAAGGAATATACTAGTTTTGGTTGACGTAGACAGTATAAATGAAACAGTACTGCTGAGTATTACCATGTGCTCCTGAGTATGAGTCAAGTATTACCATGAACTTCAGCAACTCTAATGTATGACATTTGTATAATAGGGAATATACTAGTTTTGGTTGAAGTAGACAGTATTAATGAAACAGTACTGCTGACTATCAGCATGTGCTCCTGAGTATGAGTCAAGTATTACGATGAACTTCAGCAACTATACTGTATCACATTTGTATAATAAGGAATATACTAGTTTTGGTTGACATAGACAGTATTAATGATACAGTACTGCTGACTATCAGCATGTGCTCTTGAGTATGAGTCAAGTATTACCATGAACTTCAGAACTCTACTGTATCACATTTGTATAATATGCAATATACTAGTTTTGGGTGATGTGGACAGTATTAATGAAACAGTACTGCTGACTATTAGTATGTGCTCCTGAGTATGAGTCAAGTATTACCATGAACTTCAACAACTCTACTGTATCACATATGTATAATAAGGAATATACCAGATTTGGTTGACGTGGACAGTAGTAATGAAACAGTACTGCTGACCATCAGATGTGTTTTTGAGTATCAGTCAAGTATTAACATGAACTTCAGTAACTCTACTGTATCACATTTGTATAATAAGGAATATACTAGTTTTGGTTGACGTGGACAGTATTAATGAAACAGTACTGCTGACCATCAGATGTGCTCTTGAGTATGAGTCAAGTATTACCATGAACTTCAGGAACTCTACTGTATCACATTTGTATAATAAGGAAAATACTAGTTTTGGTTGACGTGGACAGTATTAATGAAACAGTACTGCTGACCATCAGATGTGCTCTTGAGTATGAGTCAAGTATTAGGATGAACTTCAGCAACTCTACTGTATCACATTTGTATAATAAGGAATATACTAGTTTTGGTTGACGTGGACAGTATTAATGCAACAGTACTGCTGACCATCAGATGTGCTCTTGAGTATGAGTCAAGTATTACCATGAACGTCGGCAACTCTACTGTATCACATTTGTATAATAAGGAAAATACTAGTTTTGGTTGACGTGGACAGTATTAATGAAACAGTACTACTGACTATTAGCATGTGCTCCTGAGTATGAGTCAAGTATTACCATGAACTTCAGTAACTCTACTGTATCACATTTATATAATAAGGAATATACTAGTTTTGTTTGACGTGGACAGTATTAATGAAACAGTACTGCTGACTGTTACCGTGTGCTCCTGAGTATGAGTCAACTATTACAATGAACTTCAGTAACTCTACTGTATCACATTTGTATAATACGGAACATACTAGTTTTGGTTGATGTGGACAGTATTAATGAAACAGTACTACTGACTGTTACCATGTGCTCCTGAGTATGAGTCAACTATTACAATGAACTTCAGTAACTCTACTGTACCACATTTGTATAATAAGTAATATACTAGTTTTGGTTGATGTGTACAGTATTAATGAAACAGTACTGCTGACTGTTATCATGTGCTCCTGAGTATGAGTCAAGTATTACGATGAACTTCAGCAACTCTACTGTATCACATTTGTATAATAAGGAATATACTAGTTTTGGTTGATGTGGACAGTATTAATGAAACAGTACTGCTGACTGTTACCATGTGCTCCTGAGTATGAGTCAACTATTACAATGAACTTCAGTAACTCTACTGTATCACATTTGTATAATAAGTAATATACTAGTTTTGGTTGATGTGTACAGTATTAATGAAACAGTACTGCTGACCATCAGATGTGCTCTTGAGTATGAGTCAAGTATTACCATGAACATCAGCAACTCTACTGTATCACATTCTTATAATAAGGAATATACTAGTTTTGGTTGACGTGGACAGTATTAATGAAACAGTACTGCTGACTATCACCATGTGCTCCTGAGTATGAGTCAAGTATTACATGAACTTCAGTAACTCTACTGTATCACATTTGTATAATAAGCAATATACTAGTTTTGGTTGACGTGGACGGTATTAATGAAACAGTACTGCTGACCATCACATGTGCTCTTGAGTATGAGTCAAGTATTACCATGAACATCAGCAACTCTACTTTATCACATTTGTATAATAAGGAATATACTAGTTTTGGTTGAGGTAGACAGTATTAATGAAACAGTACTGCTGAGTATTACCATGTGCTCCTGAGTATGAGTCAAGTATTACCATGAACTTCAGCAACTCTAATGTATCACATTTGTATAATAGCGAATATACTAGTTTTGGTTGACGTAGACAGTATTAATGAAACAGTACTGCTGACCATCAGATGTGTTCTTGAGTAAAAGTCAAGGATTACCATGAACTTCCGTAACTCTACTGTATCACATTTGTATAATAAGGAATATACTAGTTTTGGTTGACGTGGACAGTATTAATGAAACAGTACTGCTGACTGTTACCATGTGCTCCTGAGTTTGAGTCAACTATTACAATGAACTTCAGCAACTCTACTGTATCACATTTGTATAATAAGGAATATACTAATTTTTGGTTGATGTGGACAGTATTAATGAAACAGTACTACTGACTGTTACCATGTGCTCCTGAGTATGAGTCAACTATTACAATGAACTTCAGTAACTCTACTGTATCACATTTGTATAATAAGGAATATACCAGTTTTGGTTGACGTGGACAGTATTAATGAAACAGTACTGCTGACTGTTACCATGTGCTCCTGAGTATGAGTCAAGTATTACCATGAACATCAGCAACTCTACTATATCACATTTGTATAATAAGCAATATACTAGTTTTGGTTGACGTGGACAGTATTAATGAAACAGTACTGCTGACTATTACCATGTGCTCCTGAGTATGAGTCAAGTATTACCATGAACTTCTGCAACTCTACTGTATCACATTTGTATATTAAGGAATATACCAGTTTTGGTTGACATGGACAGTAGTATTGAAACAGTACTGCTGACCATCAGATGTGCTCTTGAGTATGAGTCAAGTATTACCATGAACTTCAGCAACTCTACTGTATCAAATTTGTATAATAGGGAATATACTAGTTTTGGTTTATGTGGACAGTATTAATGAAACAGTACTGCTGACTATTACCATGTGCTCTTGGGTATGAGTCAAATATTACGATGAACTTCAGCAACTCTACTGTATCACATTTGTATAATAAGCAATATACCAGTTCTGGTTGACGTAGACAGTATTAATGAAACAGTACTGCTGACTATCAGCATGTGCTCCTGAGTATGAGTCAAGTATTACCATGTACTTCAGCAACTCTACTGTATCACATTTGTATAATAAGCAATATACTAGTTTTGGTTGACGTAGACAGTATTAATGAAACAGTACTGCTGACTATCAGCATGTGCTCCTGAGTATGAGTCAAGTATTACCATAAACTTCAGCAACTCTACTGTATCACATTTGTATAATAAGCAATATACTAGTTTTGGTTGACGTGGACAGTATTATTGAAACAGTACTGCTGACTATCAGCATGTGCTCTTGAGTATGAGTCAAGTATTACCATAAACTTCAGCAACTCTACTGTATCACATTTGTATAATAAGCAAAATACTAGATTTGGTTGACGTGGACAGTATTAATGAAACAGTACTGCTGACTATTACCATGTGCTCCTGAGTATGAGTCAAGTATTACCATGAACTTCAGCAACTCTACCGTATCACATTTGTATAGTAAGAAATATCTTAGTTTTAGTTGACGTGGATAGTATTATTGAAACAGTACTGCTGACTATCAGCATGTGCTCTTGAGTATGAGTCAACTATTACGATGAACTTCAGCAACTCTACTGTATCACATTTGTATAATAGGGAAAATACTAGTTTTCGTTGACGTGGACAGTATTAATGAAACAGTACTGCTGTCTATTACCATGTGCTCCTGAGTATGAGTTAAGTATTACCATGAACTTCAGCAACTCTAATGTATCACGTTTGTATAATAGGGAATATACTAGTTTTGGTTGACGTAGACAGTGTTAATGAAACAGTACTGCTGACTATCAGCATGTGCTCCTGAGTATGAGTCAAGTATTACGATGAACTTCAGCAACTCTACTGTATCACATTTGTATAATAAGGAATATACTAGTTTTGGTTGACGTAGACAGTATTAATGATACAGTACTGCTGACTATCAGCATGTGCTCTTGAGTATGAGTCAAGTATTACAATGAACTCCGCAACTCTACTGTATCACATTTGTATAATAAGGAATATACTAGTTTTGGTTGATGTGGACAGTATTATTGAAACAATATTGCTGACTATTACCATGTGCTCCTGAGTATGAGTCAAGTATTACAATGAACTTTGCAACTCTACTGTATCACATTTGTATAATAAGGAATATACTAATTTTGGTTGACGTGGACAGTATTAATGAAAGAGTACTGCTGACTATTACCAAGTGCTCCTGAGTATGAGTCAAGTACTACGATGAACTTCAGCAACTCTACTGTATCACATTTTTATAATAAGGAATATACTAGTTTTGGTTGACGTGGACAGTGTTAATGAAACAGTACTGCTGACTATTACCATGTGCTCCTGAGTATGAGTCAAGTATTACCATGAACGTCAGCAACTCTACTGTATCACATTTGTATATTAAGGAATATACCAGTTTTGGTTGACATGGACAGTAGTAATGAAACAGTACTGCTGACCATCAGATGTGCTCTTGAGTATGAGTCAAGTATTACCATGAACTTCAGCAACTCTACTGTATCACATTTGTATAATAAGAAATATACTAGTTTTGGTTGACGTAGACAGTATTAATGAAACAGTACTGCTGACTATTACCATGTGCTCTTGAGTATGAGTCAAGTATTACGATGAACTTAAGCAACTCTACTGTATCACATTTGTATAATAAGAAATATCCTAGTTTTAGTTGACGTGGACAGTATTAATGAAGCAGTACTGCGGACTGTTACCATGTGCTCCTGAGTATGAGTCAACTATTACGATGAACTTCAGCAACTCTACTGTATCACATTTGTATAATAAGCAATATACTAGTTTTGGTTGACGTGGACAGTATTAATGAAACAGTACTGCTGACTATCACCATGTGCTCTTGAGTATGAGTCAAGTATTACAATGAACTTCGCAACTCTACTGTATCACATTTGTATAATAAGGAATATCCAAGTTTTAGTTGACGTGGACAGTATTAATGAAACAGTACTGCTGACTATTACCATGTGCTCCTGAGTATGAGTCAAGTATTACCATGAACTTCAGCAACTCTACCGTATCACATTTGTATAGTAAGAAATATCTTAGTTTTAGTTGACGTGGATAGTATTATTGAAACAGTACTGCTGACTATCAGCATGTGCTCTTGAGTATGAGTCAACTATTACCGTGAACTTCAGCAACTCTACTGTATCACATTTGTATAATAAGGAAAATACTAGTTTTCGTTGACGTGGACAGCATTAATGAAACAGTACTGCTGACTATTACCATGTGCTCCTGAGTATGAGTTAAGTATTACCATGAACATCAGCAACTCTAATGTATCACATTTGTATAATAGGGAATATACTAGTTTTGGTTGACGTAGACAGTATTAATGAAACAGTACTGCGGACTATCAGCATGTGCTCCTGAGTATGAGTCAAGTATTACCATGACTTTAGCAACTCTACTGTATCAAATTTGTATAATAAGCAATATACTAGTTTTGGTTGACGTGGACAGTATTAATGAAACAGTACTACTGACTACTACCATGTGCTCTTGAGTATGAGTCAAGTATTACAATGAGCTTCAGCAACTCTACTGTATCACATTTCTATAATAAGGAATATACTAGTTTTGGATGACGTGGACTGTATTAATGAACAGTACTGCTGACTATTACCATGTGCTCTTGAGTATGAGTCAAGTATTACCATGAACTTCAGCAACTCTACTGTATCACACTTGTATAATAAGCAATATACTTTTTTTGGTTGACGTGGCAGTATTAATGAAACAGTACTGCTGACTATTACCATGTGCTCTGAGTATGAGTCAAGTATTACGATGAACTTCAGCAACTCTACTGTATCACATTTGTATAATAAGCAATATACTAGTTTTGGTAGATGTGGACAGTATTAATGAAACAGTACTGCTGACTACTACCCTGTGCTCCTGAGTATGAGTCAAGGATTACCATGAACTTCAGCAACTCTACTGTATCACATTTGTGTAATAAGGAAAATACTAGTTTTGGTTGACGTAGACAGCATTAATGAAACAGTACTGCTGACCATCAGCATGTGCTCCTGAGTATGAGTCAAGTATTACCATGAACTTCAGCAACTCTACTGTATCACATCGGTATAACAAGCAATATACTAATTTTGGTTGACGTAGACAGTATTAATGAAACAGTACTGCTGACTACTACCATGTGCTCTTGAGGATGAGTCAAGTATTACAATGAGCTTCAGCAACTCTACTGTATCACGTTTGTATAATAAGGAATATACCAGTTTTGGTTGACATGGACAGTATTAATAAAACAGTACTGCTGACTATTACCATGTGCTCCTGAGTATGAGTCAAGTATTACGATGAACTTCAGCAACTGTACTGTATCACATTTGTATAATAAGTAATATACTAGTTTTGGTTGACGTGGACAGTATTAACGAAACAGTACTGCTGACTATTATCATGTGCTGTTGAGTATGAGTCAAGTATTACCATGAACTTCAGCAACTCTACTGTATCACATTTGTATAATAAGCAATATACTAGATTTGGTTGACGTGGACAGTATTAATGAAACAGTACTGCTGACTATTACCATGTGCTCCTGAGTATGAGTCAAGTAATACCATGAACTTCAGCAACTCTACTGTATCACATTTGTATAATAGAAATATACTAGTTTTAGATGACGTGGATAGTATTATTGAAACAGTACTGCTGACTATCAGCATGTGCTCTTGAGTATGAGTCAAGTATTACCATGAACTTCAGCAACTCTACTGTATCACGTTTGTATAATAGGGAATATACTAATTTTGGTTGACGTAGACAGTATTAAAGAAACAGTACTGCTGACTATCAGCATGTGCTCCTGAGTATGAGTCAAGTATTACGATGAACTTCAGCAACTCTACTGTATCACATTTGTATAATAAGGAATATACTAGTTTTGGTTGACGTAGACAGTATTAATGATACAGTACTGCTGACTATCAGCATGTGCTCCTGAGTATGACTCAAGTATTACAATGAACTTCGCAACTCTACTGTATCACATTTGTATAATAAGGAATATACTAGTTTTGGTTGATGTGGACAGTATTATTGAAACAGTACTGCTGACTATTACCAAGTGCTCCTGAGTATGAGTAAAGTATTACGATGAACTTCAGCAACTATACTGTATCACATTTTTATAATAAGGAATATACTAGTTTTGGTTGACGTTGACAGTGTTAATGAAACAGTACTGCTGACTATTACCATGTGCTCCTGAGTATGAGTCAAGTATTACCATGAACGTCAGCAACTCTACTGTATCACACTTGTATATTAAGGAATATACCAGTTTTGGTTGACATGGACAGTAGTAATGAAACAGTACTGCTGACCATCAGATGGGCTCTTGAGTATGAGTCAAGTATTACGATGAACTTCAGCAACTCTACTGTATCACATCTGTATAATAAGAAATATCCTAGTTTTAGTTGACGTGGACAGTATTAATGAAGCAGTACTGCGGACAGTTACCATGTGCTCCTGAGTATGAGTCAACTATTACGATGAACTTCAGCAATTCTACTGTATCACATTTGTATAATAAGGAATATACTAGTTTTGGTTGACGTGGACAGTATTAATGAAACAGTGCTGCTGACTATTACCATGTGCTCTGAGTATGAGTCAAGTATTACCATGAACGTCAGCAACTCTACTGTATCACATTTGTATGATAGTGAATATACTAGTTTTGGTTGACGTGGACAGTATTAATGAAACAGTACTACTGACTATTAGCATGTGCTCCTGAGTATGAGTGAAGTATTACCATGAACTTCAGCAACTCTACTGTATCACATTTGTATAATAAGGAATATACTAGTTTTGGTTGACGTGGACAGTATTAATGAAACAGTACTGCTGACATTTAGCATGTGCTCCTGAGTATGAGTCAAGTATTACCATGAACTTCAGCAACTCTACTGTATCACATTTGTATAATAAGGAATATACTAGTTTTGGTTGACGTGGACAGTATTAATGAAACAGTGCTGCTGACTATTACCATGTGCTCTGAGTATGAGTCAAGTATTACCATGAACTTCAGAACTCTACTGTATCACATTTGTATGATAGTGAATATACTAGTTTTGGTTGACGTGGACAGTATTAATGAAACAGTACTGCTGACTGTTACCATGTGCCCCTGAGTATGAGTCAACTATTACAATGAACTTCAATAACTCTAGTATATCACATTTGTATAATAAGGAATATACTAGTTTTGGTTGATGTGGACAGTATTAATGAAACAGTACTGCTGACTGTTACCATGTGCTCCTGAGTATGAGTCAACTATTACAATGAACTTCAGCAACTCTACTGTATCACATTTGTATAATAAGGAATATACTAGTTTTGGTTGACGTGGACAGTATTAATGAGACAGTACTGCTGACCATCAGATGTGCTCTTGAGTATGATTCAAGTATTACCATGAACATCAGCAACTCTACTGTATCACATTTGTATAATAAGGAATATACTAGTTTTGGTTGACGTGGACAGTATTAATGAAACAGTACTGCTGACTATTACCATGTGCTCCTGAGTATGAGTCAAGTATTACCATGAACTTCAGCAACTCTACTGTATCAAATTTGTACAATAAGGAATATACTAGTTTTGGTTGACGTGGACAGTATTAATGAAACAGTACTGCTGACTATTACCATGTGCTCCTGAGTATGAGTCAAGTATTACCATGAACTTCTGCAACTCTACTGTATCACATTTGTATATTAAGGAATATACCAGTTTTGGTTGACATGGACAGTAGTATTGAAACAGTACTGCTGACCATCAGATGTGCTCTTGAGTATGAGTCAAGTATTACCATGAACTTCAGCAACTCTACTGTATCAAATTTGTATAATAGGGAATATACTAGTTTTGGTTTATGTGGACAGTATTAATGAAACAGTACTGCTGACTATTACCATGTGCTCTTGGGTATGAGTCAAATATTACGATGAACTTCAGCAACTCTACTGTATCACATTTGTATAATAAGCAATATACCAGTTCTGGTTGACGTAGACAGTATTAATGAAACAGTACTGCTGACTATCAGCATGTGCTCCTGAGTATGAGTCAAGTATTACCATGTACTTCAGCAACTCTACTGTATCACATTTGTATAATAAGCAATATACTAGTTTTGGTTGACGTAGACAGTATTAATGAAACAGTACTGCTGACTATCAGCATGTGCTCCTGAGTATGAGTCAAGTATTACCATAAACTTCAGCAACTCTACTGTATCACATTTGTATAATAAGCAATATACTAGTTTTGGTTGACGTGGACAGTATTATTGAAACAGTACTGCTGACTATCAGCATGTGCTCTTGAGTATGAGTCAAGTATTACCATAAACTTCAGCAACTCTACTGTATCACATTTGTATAATAAGCAAAATACTAGATTTGGTTGACGTGGACAGTATTAATGAAACAGTACTGCTGACTATTACCATGTGCTCCTGAGTATGAGTCAAGTATTACCATGAACTTCAGCAACTCTACCGTATCACATTTGTATAGTAAGAAATATCTTAGTTTTAGTTGACGTGGATAGTATTATTGAAACAGTACTGCTGACTATCAGCATGTGCTCTTGAGTATGAGTCAACTATTACGATGAACTTCAGCAACTCTACTGTATCACATTTGTATAATAGGGAAAATACTAGTTTTCGTTGACGTGGACAGTATTAATGAAACAGTACTGCTGTCTATTACCATGTGCTCCTGAGTATGAGTTAAGTATTACCATGAACTTCAGCAACTCTAATGTATCACGTTTGTATAATAGGGAATATACTAGTTTTGGTTGACGTAGACAGTGTTAATGAAACAGTACTGCTGACTATCAGCATGTGCTCCTGAGTATGAGTCAAGTATTACGATGAACTTCAGCAACTCTACTGTATCACATTTGTATAATAAGGAATATACTAGTTTTGGTTGACGTAGACAGTATTAATGATACAGTACTGCTGACTATCAGCATGTGCTCTTGAGTATGAGTCAAGTATTACAATGAACTCCGCAACTCTACTGTATCACATTTGTATAATAAGGAATATACTAGTTTTGGTTGATGTGGACAGTATTATTGAAACAATATTGCTGACTATTACCATGTGCTCCTGAGTATGAGTCAAGTATTACAATGAACTTTGCAACTCTACTGTATCACATTTGTATAATAAGGAATATACTAATTTTGGTTGACGTGGACAGTATTAATGAAAGAGTACTGCTGACTATTACCAAGTGCTCCTGAGTATGAGTCAAGTACTACGATGAACTTCAGCAACTCTACTGTATCACATTTTTATAATAAGGAATATACTAGTTTTGGTTGACGTGGACAGTGTTAATGAAACAGTACTGCTGACTATTACCATGTGCTCCTGAGTATGAGTCAAGTATTACCATGAACGTCAGCAACTCTACTGTATCACATTTGTATATTAAGGAATATACCAGTTTTGGTTGACATGGACAGTAGTAATGAAACAGTACTGCTGACCATCAGATGTGCTCTTGAGTATGAGTCAAGTATTACCATGAACTTCAGCAACTCTACTGTATCACATTTGTATAATAAGAAATATACTAGTTTTGGTTGACGTAGACAGTATTAATGAAACAGTACTGCTGACTATTACCATGTGCTCTTGAGTATGAGTCAAGTATTACGATGAACTTAAGCAACTCTACTGTATCACATTTGTATAATAAGAAATATCCTAGTTTTAGTTGACGTGGACAGTATTAATGAAGCAGTACTGCGGACTGTTACCATGTGCTCCTGAGTATGAGTCAACTATTACGATGAACTTCAGCAACTCTACTGTATCACATTTGTATAATAAGCAATATACTAGTTTTGGTTGACGTGGACAGTATTAATGAAACAGTACTGCTGACTATCACCATGTGCTCTTGAGTATGAGTCAAGTATTACAATGAACTTCGCAACTCTACTGTATCACATTTGTATAATAAGGAATATCCAAGTTTTAGTTGACGTGGACAGTATTAATGAAACAGTACTGCTGACTATTACCATGTGCTCCTGAGTATGAGTCAAGTATTACCATGAACTTCAGCAACTCTACCGTATCACATTTGTATAGTAAGAAATATCTTAGTTTTAGTTGACGTGGATAGTATTATTGAAACAGTACTGCTGACTATCAGCATGTGCTCTTGAGTATGAGTCAACTATTACCGTGAACTTCAGCAACTCTACTGTATCACATTTGTATAATAAGGAAAATACTAGTTTTCGTTGACGTGGACAGCATTAATGAAACAGTACTGCTGACTATTACCATGTGCTCCTGAGTATGAGTTAAGTATTACCATGAACATCAGCAACTCTAATGTATCACATTTGTATAATAGGGAATATACTAGTTTTGGTTGACGTAGACAGTATTAATGAAACAGTACTGCGGACTATCAGCATGTGCTCCTGAGTATGAGTCAAGTATTACCATGACTTTAGCAACTCTACTGTATCAAATTTGTATAATAAGCAATATACTAGTTTTGGTTGACGTGGACAGTATTAATGAAACAGTACTACTGACTACTACCATGTGCTCTTGAGTATGAGTCAAGTATTACAATGAGCTTCAGCAACTCTACTGTATCACATTTCTATAATAAGGAATATACTAGTTTTGGATGACGTGGACTGTATTAATGAACAGTACTGCTGACTATTACCATGTGCTCTTGAGTATGAGTCAAGTATTACCATGAACTTCAGCAACTCTACTGTATCACACTTGTATAATAAGCAATATACTTTTTTTGGTTGACGTGGCAGTATTAATGAAACAGTACTGCTGACTATTACCATGTGCTCTGAGTATGAGTCAAGTATTACGATGAACTTCAGCAACTCTACTGTATCACATTTGTATAATAAGCAATATACTAGTTTTGGTAGATGTGGACAGTATTAATGAAACAGTACTGCTGACTACTACCCTGTGCTCCTGAGTATGAGTCAAGGATTACCATGAACTTCAGCAACTCTACTGTATCACATTTGTGTAATAAGGAAAATACTAGTTTTGGTTGACGTAGACAGCATTAATGAAACAGTACTGCTGACCATCAGCATGTGCTCCTGAGTATGAGTCAAGTATTACCATGAACTTCAGCAACTCTACTGTATCACATCGGTATAACAAGCAATATACTAATTTTGGTTGACGTAGACAGTATTAATGAAACAGTACTGCTGACTACTACCATGTGCTCTTGAGGATGAGTCAAGTATTACAATGAGCTTCAGCAACTCTACTGTATCACGTTTGTATAATAAGGAATATACCAGTTTTGGTTGACATGGACAGTATTAATAAAACAGTACTGCTGACTATTACCATGTGCTCCTGAGTATGAGTCAAGTATTACGATGAACTTCAGCAACTGTACTGTATCACATTTGTATAATAAGTAATATACTAGTTTTGGTTGACGTGGACAGTATTAACGAAACAGTACTGCTGACTATTATCATGTGCTGTTGAGTATGAGTCAAGTATTACCATGAACTTCAGCAACTCTACTGTATCACATTTGTATAATAAGCAATATACTAGATTTGGTTGACGTGGACAGTATTAATGAAACAGTACTGCTGACTATTACCATGTGCTCCTGAGTATGAGTCAAGTAATACCATGAACTTCAGCAACTCTACTGTATCACATTTGTATAATAGAAATATACTAGTTTTAGATGACGTGGATAGTATTATTGAAACAGTACTGCTGACTATCAGCATGTGCTCTTGAGTATGAGTCAAGTATTACCATGAACTTCAGCAACTCTACTGTATCACGTTTGTATAATAGGGAATATACTAATTTTGGTTGACGTAGACAGTATTAAAGAAACAGTACTGCTGACTATCAGCATGTGCTCCTGAGTATGAGTCAAGTATTACGATGAACTTCAGCAACTCTACTGTATCACATTTGTATAATAAGGAATATACTAGTTTTGGTTGACGTAGACAGTATTAATGATACAGTACTGCTGACTATCAGCATGTGCTCCTGAGTATGACTCAAGTATTACAATGAACTTCGCAACTCTACTGTATCACATTTGTATAATAAGGAATATACTAGTTTTGGTTGATGTGGACAGTATTATTGAAACAGTACTGCTGACTATTACCAAGTGCTCCTGAGTATGAGTAAAGTATTACGATGAACTTCAGCAACTATACTGTATCACATTTTTATAATAAGGAATATACTAGTTTTGGTTGACGTTGACAGTGTTAATGAAACAGTACTGCTGACTATTACCATGTGCTCCTGAGTATGAGTCAAGTATTACCATGAACGTCAGCAACTCTACTGTATCACACTTGTATATTAAGGAATATACCAGTTTTGGTTGACATGGACAGTAGTAATGAAACAGTACTGCTGACCATCAGATGGGCTCTTGAGTATGAGTCAAGTATTACGATGAACTTCAGCAACTCTACTGTATCACATCTGTATAATAAGAAATATCCTAGTTTTAGTTGACGTGGACAGTATTAATGAAGCAGTACTGCGGACAGTTACCATGTGCTCCTGAGTATGAGTCAACTATTACGATGAACTTCAGCAATTCTACTGTATCACATTTGTATAATAAGGAATATACTAGTTTTGGTTGACGTGGACAGTATTAATGAAACAGTGCTGCTGACTATTACCATGTGCTCTGAGTATGAGTCAAGTATTACCATGAACGTCAGCAACTCTACTGTATCACATTTGTATGATAGTGAATATACTAGTTTTGGTTGACGTGGACAGTATTAATGAAACAGTACTACTGACTATTAGCATGTGCTCCTGAGTATGAGTGAAGTATTACCATGAACTTCAGCAACTCTACTGTATCACATTTGTATAATAAGGAATATACTAGTTTTGGTTGACGTGGACAGTATTAATGAAACAGTACTGCTGACATTTAGCATGTGCTCCTGAGTATGAGTCAAGTATTACCATGAACTTCAGCAACTCTACTGTATCACATTTGTATAATAAGGAATATACTAGTTTTGGTTGACGTGGACAGTATTAATGAAACAGTGCTGCTGACTATTACCATGTGCTCTGAGTATGAGTCAAGTATTACCATGAACTTCAGAACTCTACTGTATCACATTTGTATGATAGTGAATATACTAGTTTTGGTTGACGTGGACAGTATTAATGAAACAGTACTGCTGACTGTTACCATGTGCCCCTGAGTATGAGTCAACTATTACAATGAACTTCAATAACTCTAGTATATCACATTTGTATAATAAGGAA
Source organism: Deroplatys truncata (assembly GCA_030765065.1). NCBI lineage: Eukaryota > Metazoa > Arthropoda > Insecta > Mantodea > Mantidae > Deroplatys > Deroplatys truncata. Next base: position 212,019,265 of record CM060980.1, on the reverse strand, counting down.
TATACTAGTTTTGGTTGATGTGGACAGTATTAATGAAACAGTACTGCTGACTGTTACCATGTGCTCCTGAGTATGAGTCAACTATTACAATGAACTTCAGCAACTCTACTGTATCACATTTGTATAATAAGGAATATACTAGTTTTGGTTGACGTGGACAGTATTAATGAGACAGTACTGCTGACCATCAGATGTGCTCTTGAGTATGATTCAAGTATTACCATGAACATCAGCAACTCTACTGTATCACATTTGTATAATAAGGAATATACTAGTTTTGGTTGACGTGGACAGTATTAATGAAACAGTACTGCTGACTATTACCATGTGCTCCTGAGTATGAGTCAAGTATTACCATGAACTTCAGCAACTCTACTGTATCAAATTTGTATAATAAGGAATATACTAGTTTTGGTTGACGTGGACAGTATTAATGAAACAGTACTGCTGACTATTACCATGTGCTCCTGAGTATGAGTTAAGTATTACCATGAACTTCAGCAACTCTACTGTATCAAATTTGTATAATAAGGAATATACTAGTTTTGGTTGACGTAGACAGTATTAATGAAACAGTACTGCTGACTATTACCATGTGCTCTTGAGTATCAGTCAACTATTACGATGAACTTCAGGAACTCTACTGTATCACATTTGTATAATAAGCAATATACTAGTTTTGGTTGACGTAGACAGTATTAATGAAACAGTACTGCTGACTATCAGCATGTGCTCCTGAGTATGAGTCAAGTATTACCATGAACTTCAGCAACTCTACTGTATCACATTTGTATATTAAGCAATATACTAGTTGTAGTTGACGTAGACAGTATTATTGAAACAGTACTGCTGACTATTACTACGTGCTCTTGAGTATGAGTCAAGTATTACCATGAACTTCAGTAACTCGCAATATACTAGTTTTGGTTGACGTGGACGGTATTAATGAAACAGTACTGCTGACCATCAGATGTGCTCTTGAGTATGAGTCAAGTATTACCATGAACATCAGCAACTCTACTGTATCACATTTGTATAATAGGGAATATACTAGTTTTGGTTGACGTAGACAGTATTAATGAAACAGTACTGCTGAGTATTACCATGTGCTTCTGAGTATGAGTCAAGTATTACCATGAACTTCAGCAACTCTAATGTATCACATTTGTATAATAGGGAATATACTAGTTTTGGTTGACGTAGACGGTATTAATGAAACAGTACTGCTGACTATCAGCATGTGCTCCTGAGTATGAGTCAAGTATTACGATGAACTTCAGCAACTCTACCGTATCACATTTGTATAATTAGGAATATACTAGTTTTGGTTGACGTGGACAGTATTAATGAAACAGTACTGCTGACTATTATCATGTGCTGTTGAGTATGAGTCAAGTATTACCATAAACTTCAGCAACTCTACTGTATCACATTTGTATAATAAGCAATATACTAGATTTGGTATACGTGGACAGTATTAATGAAACAGTACTGCTGACTATTACCATGTGCTCGTGAGTATGAGTCAAGTATTACGATGAACTTCAGCAACTCTACTGTATCACATTTGTATAATAAGAAATATATTAGTTTTAGTTGACGTGGATAGTATTATTGAAAGAGTACTGCTGACTATCAGCATGTGCTCCTGAGTATGAGTCAAGTATTACGATGAACTTCAGCAACTCTACTGTATCACATTTGTATAATAAGGAATATACTAGTTTTGGTTGACGTAGACAGATTAATGATACAGTACTGCTGACTATCAGCATGTGCTCCTGAGTATGAGTCAAGTATTACAATGAACTTCGCAACTCTACTGTATCACATTTGTATAATAAGGAATATACTAGTTTTGGTTGATGTGGACAGTATTATTGAAACAGTACTGCTGACTATTACCAAGTGCTCCTGAGTATGAGTCAAGTATTACGATGAACTTCAGCAACTCTACTGTATCACATTTTTATAATAAGGAATATACTAGTTTTGGTTGACGTGGACAGTGTTAATGAAACAGTACTGCTGACTATTACCATGTGCTCCTGAGTATGAGTCAAGTATTACCATGAACGTCAGCAACTCTACTGTATCACATTTGTATATTAAATAATATACCAGTTTTGGTTGACATGGACAGTAGTAATGAAACAGTAGTGCTGACCATCAGATGTGCTCTTGAGTATGAGTCAAGTATTACCATGAACTTCAGCAACTCTACTGTATCACATTTGTATAATGAGAAATATACTAGTTTTGGTTGACGTAGACAGTATTAATGAAACAGTACTGCTGACTATTACCATGTGCTCTTGAGTTTGATTCAAGTATTACGATGAACTTCAGCAACTCTACTGTATCACATTTGTATAATAAGAAATATCCTAGTTATAGTTGACGTGGACAGTATTAATGAAGCAGTACTGCGGACTGTTACCATGTGCTCCTGAGTATGAGTCAACTATTACGATGAACTTCAGCAACTCTACTGTATCACATTTGTATAATAAGGAATATACTAGTTTTGGTTGACGTGGACAGTATTAATGAAACAGTGCTGCTGACTATTACCATGTGCTCTGAGTATGAGTCAAGTATTACCATGAACTTCAGCAACTCTACTGTATCACATTTGTATGATAGTGAATACACTAGTTTTGGTTGACGTGGACAGTATTAATGATACAGTACTACTGACTATTAGCATGTGCTCCTGAGAATGAGTCAAGTATTGCCATGAACTTCAGCAACTCTACTGTATCACATTTGTATAATAAGGAATATACTAGTTTTGGTTGACGTGGACAGTATTAATGAAACAGTACTGCTGACCATCAGATGGGCTCTTGAGTATGAGTCAACTATTACGATGAACTTCAGCAACTCTACTGTATCACATTTGTATAATAAGGGATATACTAGTTTTGGTTGACGTGGACAGTATTAATGAAACAGTGCTGCTGACTATTACCATGTGCTCTGAGTATGAGTCAAGTATTACCATGAACTTCAGAACTCTACTGTATCACATTTGTATGATAGTGAATAGACTAGTTTTGGTTGACGTGGACAGTATTAATGAAACAGTACTGCTGACTGTTACCATGTGCTCCTGAGTATGAGTCAACTATTACAATGAACTTCAATAACTCTACTATATCACATTTGTATAATAAGGAATATACTAGTTTTGGTTGATGTGGACTGTATTAATGAAACAGTACTGCTGACTGTTACCATGTGCTCCTGAGTATGAGTCAACTATTACAATGAACTTCAGCAACTCTACTGTATCACATTTGTATAATAAGGAATATACTAGTTTTGGTTGACGTGGACAGTATTAATGAAACAGTACTGCTGACCATCAGATGTGCTCTTGAGTATGAGTCAAGTATTACCATGAACATCAGCAACTCTACTGTATCACATTTTTATAATAAGGAATATACTAGTTTTGGTTGACGTGGACAGTATTAATGAAACAGTACTGCTGACTATTACCATGTGCTCCTGAGTATGAGTCAAGTATTACCATGAACTTCAGCAACTCTACTGTATCAAAATTGTATAATTAGGAATATACTAGTTTTGGTTGACGTGGACAGTATTAATGAAACAGTACTGCTGACTATTACCATGTGCTCTTGAGTATGAGTCAACTATTACGATGAACTTCAGCAACTCTACTGTATCACATTTGTATAATAAGCAATATACTAGTTTTGGTTGACGTAGACAGTATTAATGAAACAGTACTGCTGACTATCAGCATCTGCTCCTGAGTATGAGTCAAGTATTACCATGAACTTCAGCAACTCTACTGTATCACATTTGTATAATAAGCAATATACTAGTTTTGGTTGACGTAGACAGTATTATTGAAACAGTACTGCTGACTATTACTACGTGGTCTTGAGTATGAGTCAAGTATTACCATGAACTTCAGTAACTCTACTGTATCACATTTGTATAATAAGCAATATACTAGTTTTGGTTGACGTGGACGGTATTAATGAAACAGTACTGCTGACCATCAGATGTGCTCTTGAGTATGAGTCAAGTATTACCATGAACATCAGCAACTCTACTGTATCACATTTGTATAATAGGGAATATACTAGTTTTGGTTGACGTGGACGGTATTAATGAAACAGTACTGCTGACCATCAGATGTGCTCTTGAGTATGAGTCAAGTATTACCATGAACTTCAGTAACTCTACTGTATCACATTTGTATAATAAGCAATATACTAGTTTTGGTTGACGTGGACGGTATTAATGAAACAGTACTGCTGACCATCAGATGTGCTCTTGAGTATGAGTCAAGTATTACCATGAACATCAGCAACTCTACTGTATCACATTTGTATAATAGGGAATATACTAGTTTTGGTTGACGTAGACAGTATTAATGAAACAGTACTGCTGAGTATTACCATGTGCTCCTGAGTATGAGTCAAGTATTACCATGAACTTCAGCAACTCTAATGTATCACATTTGTATAATAGGGAATATACTAGTTTTGGTTGACGTAGACAGTATTAATGAAGCAGTACTGCTGACTATCAGCATGTGCTCCTGAGTATGAGTCAAGTATTACGATGAACTTCAACAACTCTACTGTATCACATTTGTATAATAAGGAATATACTAGTTTTGGTTGATGTAGACAGTATTAATGATACTGTACTGCTGACTATCAGCATAGGCTCCTGAGTATGAGTAAAGTATTACCATGAACTTCAGCAACTCTACTGTATCACATTTGTATAAAAACAATATACTAGTTTTGGGTGATGAGGACAGTATTAATGAAACAGTACTGCTGACTATCAGCATGTGCTCCTGAGTATGAGTCATGTATTACAATGAACTTCGCAACTCTACTGTATCACATTTGTATAATAAGGAATATACTAGTTTTGGTTGACGTTGACAGTATTAGTGAAACAGTACCGCTGACCATCAGATGTGCTCTTGAGTATGAGTCAAGTATTACCATAAACTTCAGCAACTCTACTGTATCACATTTGTATAATAAGGAATATACTAGTTTTGGTTGACGTGGACAGTATTAATGAAACAGTACTACTGACCATCAGATGTGCTCTTGAGTATGAGTCAAGTATTACCATAAACTTCAGCAACTCTACTGTATCACATTTGTATAATAAGGAATATACTAGTTTTGGTTGACGTGGACAGTATTAATGAAACAGTACTACTGACTATTAGCGTGTGCTCCTGAGTATGAGTCAAGTATTACAATGAACTTCAACAACTCTACTGTATCACATTTGTATAATAAGGAATATACTAGTTTTGGTTTGCGTGGACAGTATTAATGAAACAGTACTGCTGACTATTAGCATGTGCTGTTGAGTATGAGTCAAGTATTACCATGAACTTCAGCAACTCTACTATATCACATTTGTATAATAAGCAATATACTAGTTTTGGGTGATGTGGACAGTATTAATGAAACAGTACTGCTGACTGTTACCATTTGCTCCTGAGTTTGAGTCAACTATTACAATGAACTTCAGTAACTCTACTGTATTACATTTGTATAATAAGGAATATTCTAGTTTTGGTTGACGTGGACAGTATTAATGAAACACTACTGCGGACTGTTACCATGTGCTCCTGAGTATGAGTCAACTATTACAATGAACTTAAGCAACTCTACTGTATCACATTTGTATGATAAGGAATATACTAATTTTTGGTTGATGTGGACAGTATTAATGAAACAGTACTACTGACTGTTACCATGTGCTCCTGAGTATGAGTCAACTATTACGATGAACTTCAGCAACTCTACTGTATCACATTTGTATAATAAGGAATATACCAGTTTTGGTTGATGTAGATAGTATTAATGAAACAGTGCTGCTGACTGTTACCATGTGCTCCTTAGTATGAGTCAACTATTACAATGAACTTCAGTAACTCTACTGTATCACATTTGTATAATAAGGAATATACTAGTTTTGGTTGATGTGGACAGTATTAATGAAACAGTACTGCTGACTGTTACCATGTGCTCCTGAGTATGAGTCAAGTATTACCATAAACATCAGGAACTCTACTATATCACATTTGTATAATAAGGAATATACTAGTTTTGGTTGACGTGGACAGTATTAATGAAACAGTACTGCTGACTATTACCATGTGCTCCTGAGTGTGAGTCAAGTATTACCATGAACTTCAGCAACTCTACTGTATCACATTTGTATAATAAGAAATATACTAGTTTTAGTTGACGTGGATAGTATTATTGAAACAGTACTGCTGACTATCAGCATGTGCTCTTGAGTATGAGTCAAGTATTACCATGAACTTCAGCAACTCTACTGTATCACATTTGTATAATAAGGAAAATACTAGATTTCGTTGACGTGGACAGCATTAATGAAACAGTACTGCTGACTATTACCATGTGCTCCTGAGTATGAGTTAAGTATTACCATGAACTTCAGCAACTCTAATGTATCACGTTTGTATAATAGGGAATATACTAGTTTTGGTTGACGTAGACAGTATTAATGAAACAGTACTGCTGACTATCAGCATGTGCTCCTGAGTATGAGTCAAGCATTACGATGAACTTCAGCAACTCTACTGTATCACATTTGTATAATATGGAATATACTAGTTTTGGTTGACGTAGACTGTATTAATGATACAGTACTGCTGACTATCAGCATGTGCTCCTGAGTATGAGTCAAGTATTACAATGAACTTCGCAACTCTACTGTATCACATTTGTATAATAAGGAATATACTAGTTTTGGTTGATGTGGACAGTATTATTGAAACAGTATTGCTGACTATTACCATGTGCTCCTGAGTATGAGTCAAGTATTACAATGAACTTTGCAACTCTACTGTATCACATTTGTATAATAAGGAATATACTAATTTTGGTTGACATGGACAGTATTAATGAAAGAGTACTGCTGACTATTACCAAGTGCTCCTGTGTATGAGTCAAGTATTACGATGAACTTCAGCAACTCTACTGTATCACATTTTTATAATAAGGAATATACTAGTTTTGGTTGACGTGGACAGTGTTAATGAAACAGTACTGCTGACTATTACCATGTGCTCCTGAGTATGAGTCAAGTATTACCATGAACGTCAGCAACTCTACTGTATCACATTTGTATATTAAGGAATATACCAGTTTTGGTTGACATGGACAGTAGTAATGAAACAGTACTGCTGACCATCAGATGTGCTCTTGAGTATGAGTCAAGTATTACCATGAACTTCAGCAACTCTACTGTATCACATTTGTATAATAAGAAATATACTAGTTTTGGTTGACGTAGACAGTATTAATGAAACAGTACTGCTGACTATTACCATGTGCTCCTGAGTATGAGTCAACTATTACGATGAACTTCAGCAACTCTACTGTATCACATTTGTATAATAAGAAATATACTAGTTTTGGTTGACGTAGACAGTATTAATGATACAGTACTGCTCACTATCAGCATGTGCTCCTGAGTATGAGTCAAATATTACATAGAACTTAGCAACTCTACTGTATCACATTTGTATAATAAGGAATATACTAGTTTTGGTTGTTGTGGACAGTATTAATGAAACAGTACTGCTGACCATCAGATGGGCTCTTGAGTATGAGTCAACTATTACGATGAACTTCAGCAACTCTACTGTATCACATTTGTATAATAAGCAATATACCAGTTTTGGTTGACGTAGACAGTATTAATGAAACAGTACTGCTGACTATCAGCATGTGCTCCTGAGTATGAGTCAAGTATTACCATGAACTTCAGCAACTCTACTGTATCACATTTGTATAATAAGCAATATACTAGTTTTGGTTGACGTAGACAGTATTAATGAAACAAAACTGCTGACTATCAGCATGTGCTCCTGAGTATGAGTCAAGTATTACCATGAACTTCAGCAACTCTACTGTATCACATTTGTATAATAAGCAATATACTAGTTTTGGTTGACGTGGACAGTATTATTGAAACAGTACTGCTGACTATCAGCATGTGCTCTTGAGTATGAGTCAAGTATTACCATAAACTTCAGCAACTCTACTGTATCACATTTGTATAATAAGCGATATACTAGATTTGGTTGACGTGGACAGTATTAATGAAACCGTACTGCTGACTGTTACCATGTGCTCCTGAGTATGAGTCAACTATTACAATGAACTTCAGTAACTCTACTGTATCACATTTGTATAATAAGGAATATACTAGTTTTGGTTGATGTGGACAGTATTAATGAAACAGTACTGCTGACTGTTACCATGTGCTCCAGAGTATGAGTCAAGTATTACCATAAACATCAGGAACTCTACTATATCACATTTGTATAATAAGGAATATACTAGTTTTGGTTGACGTGGACAGTATTAATGAAACAGTACTGCTGACTATTACCATGTGCTCCTGAGTGTGAGTCAAGTATTACCATGAACTTCAGCAACTCTACTGTATCACATTTGTATAATAAGAAATATACTAGTTTTAGTTGACGTGGATAGTATTATTGAAACAGAACTGCTGACTATCAGCATGTGCTCTTGAGTATGAGTCAAGTATTACCATGAACTTCAGCAACTCTACTGTATCACATTTGTATAATAAGGAAAATACTAGATTTCGTTGACGTGGACAGCATTAATGAAACAGTACTGCTGACTATTACCATGTGCTCCTGAGTATGAGTCAAGTATTACCATGAACTTCAGCAACTCTACTGTATCAAATTTGTATAATAAGCAATATACTAGTTTTAATTGACGTAGACAGTATTAATGAAACAGTACTGCTGATTATCAGCATGTGCTCCTGAGTATGAGTCAAGTATTACCATGAACTTCAGCAACTCTACTGTATTACATTTGTATAATAAGCAATATACTAGTTTTGGTTGACGTGGACAGTATTATTGAAACAGTACTGCTGACTATCAGCATGTGCTCTTGAGTATGAGTCAAGTATTACCATAAACTTCAGCAACTCTACTGTATCACATTTGTATAATAAGCAATATACTAGATTTGGTTGACGTGGACAGTATTAATGAAACAGTACTGCTGACAATTACCATGTGCTCCTGAGTATGAGTCAAGTATTACCATGAACTTCAGCAACTCTACTGTATCAAATTTGTATAATAACAAATATACTAGTTTTGGTTGATGTGGATAGTATTATTGAAACAGTGCTGCTGACTATCAGCATGTGCTCTTGAGTATGAGTCAAGTATTATATGAACTTAGCAACTCTACTGTATCACATTTGTATAATAAGGAATATACTAGTTTTGGTTGTTGTGGACAGTATTAATGAAACAGTACTGCTGACCATCAGATGGGCTCTTGAGTATGAGTCAAGTATTACCATGAACTTCAGCTACTCTACTGTATCACATTTGTATAATAAGCAATATACTAGTTTTGGTTGACGTGGACAGTAGTAATGAAACAGTACTGCTGACTGTTACCATGTGCTCCTGAGTATGAGTCAAGTATTACCATGAACTTCAGCTACTCTACTGTATCACATTTGTATAATAAGGAAAATACTAGTTTTGGTTTACGTAGACAGTATTAATGAAACAGTACTACTGACTATTAGCATGTGCTCCTGAGTATGAGTTAAGTATTACCATGAACTTCAGCTACTCTACTGTATCACATTTGTATAATAAGGAAAATACTAGTTTTGGTTTACGTAGACAGTATTAATGAAACAGTGCTACTGACTATTAGCATGTGCTCCTGAGTATGAGTTAAGTATTACCATGAACTTCAACAACTCTACTGTATCACATTTGTATAATAACGAATATACTAGTTTTGGTTTGCGTGGACAGTATTAATGAAACAGTACTGCTGACTATTAGCATGTGCTGTTGAGTATGAGTCAAGTATTACAATGAACTTCAGTAACTCTACTGTATCACATTTGTATAATAAGGAATATTCTAGTTTTGGTTGACGTGGACAGTATTAATGAAACAGTACTGCTGACTGTTACCATGTGCTCCTGACTGTGAGTCAACTATTACAATGAACTTCAGCAACTCTACTGTATCACATTTGTATAATAAGGAATATACTAATTTTTGGTTGATGTGGACAGTATTAATGAAACAGTACTACTGACTGTTACCATGTGCTCCTGAGTATGAGTCAACTATTACGATGAACTTCAGCAACTCTACTGTATCACATTTGTATAATATGGAATATACCAGTTTTGGTTGATGTGGACAGTATTAATGAAACAGTACTGCTGACTGTTACCATGTGCTCCTGAGTATGAGTTAACTATTACAATGAACTTCAGTAGCTCTACTGTATCACATTTGTATAATAAGGAATATACTAGTTTTGGTTGATGTGGACAGTATTAATAAAACAGTACTGCTGACTGTTACCATGTGCTCCTGAGTATGAGTCAAGTATTACCATGAACATCAGCAACTCTACTATATCACATTTGTATAATAAGGAATATACTAGTTTTGGTTGACGTGGACAGTATTAATGAAACAGTACTGCTGACTATTACCATGTGCTCCTGAGTATGAGTCAAGTATTACCATGAACTTCTGCAACTCTACTGTATCACATTTGTATATTAAGGAATATACCAGTTTTGGTTGACATGGACAGTAGTAATGAAACAGTACTGCTGACCATCAGATGTGCTCTTGAATATGAGTCAAGTATTACCATGAACTTCAGCAACTCTACTGTATCACATTTGTATAATAGGGAATATACTAATTTTGGTTTATGTGGACGGTATTAATGAAACAGTACTGCTGACTATTACCATGTGCTCTTGAGTATGAGTCAACTATTACGATGAACTTCAGCAACTCTACTGTATCACATTTGTATAATAAGCAATATACCAGTGTTGGTTGACGTAGACAGTATTAATGAAACAGTACTGCTGACTATCAGCATGTGCTCCTGAGTATGAGTCAAGTATTACCATGAACTTCAGCAACTCTACTGTATCACATTTGTATAATAAGCAATATACTAGTTTTGGTTGACGTAGACAGTATAAATGAAACAGTACTGCTGACTATCAGCATGTGCTCCTGAGTAAGAGTCAAGTATTACCATGAACTTCAGCAACTCTACTGTATCACATTTGTATAATAAGCAATATACTAGTTTTGGTTGACGTGGACAGTATTATTGAAACAGTACTGCTGACTATCAGCATGTGCTCTTGAGTATGAGTCAAGTATTACCATAAACTTCAGCAACTCTACTGTATCACATTTGTATAATAATCAATATACTAGATTTGGTTGACGTGGACAGTATTAATGAAACAGTACTGCTGACTGTTACCATGTGCTCCTGAGTATGAGTCAACTATTACAATGAACTTCAGTAACTCTACTGTATCACATTTGTATAATAAGGAATATACTAGTTTTGGTTGACGTGGACAGTATTAATGAAACAGTACCGCTGACTATTACCATGTGCTCCTGAGTATGAGTCAAGTATTACCATGAACTTCTGCAACTCTACTGTATCACATTTGTATATTAAGGAATATACCAGTTTTGGTTGACATGGACAGTATTAATGAAACAGTACTGCTGACCATCAGATGTGCTCTTGAGTATGAGTCAAGTATTACCATGAACTTCAGCAACTCTACTGTATCACATTTGTATAATGGGGAATATACTAATTTTGGTTTATGTGGACAGTATTAATGAAACAGTACAGCTGACTATTACCATGTGCTCTTGAGTATGAGTCAACTATTACGATGAACTTCAGCAACTCTACTGTATCACATTTGTATAATAAGCAATATACCAGTTTTGGTTGACGTAGACAGTATTAATGAAACAGTACTGCTTACTATCAGCATGTGCTCCTGAGAATGAGTCAAGTATTACCATAAACATCAGCAACTCTACTGTATCACATTTGTATAATAAGCAATATACTAGATTTGGTTGACGTGGACAGTATTAATGAAACAGTACTGCAGACTATTACCATGTGCTCCTGAGTATGAGTCAAGTATTACCATGAACTTCAGCAACTCTACTGTATCACATTTGTATAATAAGAAATATACTAGTTTTAGTTGACGTGGATAGTATTATTGAAACAGTACTGCTGACTATCAGCATGTGCTCTTGAGTATGAGTCAAGTATTACCATGAACTTCAGCAACTCTACTGTATCACATTTGTATAATAAGGAAAATACTAGTTTTCGTTGACGTGGACAGCATTAATGAAACAGTACTGCTGACTATTACCATGTGCTCCTGAGTATGAGTTAAGTATTACCATGAACTTCAGCAACTCTAATGTATCACATTTGTATAATAGGGAATATACTAGTTTTGGTTGACATAGACAGTATTAATGAAACGGTACTGCTGACTATCAGCATGTGCTCCTGTGTATGAGTCAAGTATTACCATGACTTTAGCAACTCTACTGTATCACATTTGTATAATAAGCAATATACTAGTTTTGGTTGACGTGGACAGTAGTAATGAAACAGTACTGCTGACTGTTACCATGTGCTCCTGAGTATGAGTCAAGTATTACCATGAACTTCAGCTACTCTACTGTATCACATTTGTATAATAAGGAAAATACTAGTTTTGGTTTACGTGGACAGCATTAATGAAACAGTTCTGCTGACCATCAGCATGTGCTCCTGAGTATGAGTCAAGTATTACCATGAACTTCAGCAACTCTACTGTATCACATCGGTATAACAAGCAATATACTAATTTTGGTTGACGTAGACAGCATTAATGAAACAGTGCTGCTGACCATCAGGATGTGCTCCTGAGTATGAGTCAAGTATTACCATGAACTTCAGCAACTCTACTGTATCACATTTGTATAATAAGGAATATACTAGTTTTGGTTGACGTGGACAGTACTAATGAAACAGTACTACTGACTACTACCATGTGCTCTTGAGTATGACTCAAGTATTACAATGAGCTTCAGCAACTCTACTGTATCACATTTGTATAATAAGGAATATACTAGTTTGGTTGACGTGGACTGTATTAATGAAACAGTACTGATGACTATTACCATGTGCTCTTGAGTATGAGTCAAGTATTACCATGAACTTCAGCAACTCTACTGTATCACACTTGTATAATAAGCAAAATACTTTTTTTGGTTGACGTGGACAGTATTAATGCAACAGTACTGCTGACTATTACCTTGTGCTCTTGAGTATGAGTCAAGTATTACCATGAACTTCAGCAACTCTACTGTATCACAGTTGTATAATAAGCAATATCCTTTTTTAGGTTGACGTGGACAGTATTAATGAAACAGTACTGCTGACTATTACCTTGTGCTCTTGAGTATGAGTCAATTATTACCATGAACTTCAGCAACTCTACTGTATCACACTTGTATAATAAGGAATATACTTTTTTTGGTTGACGTGGACAGTATTAATGAAACAGTACTGCTGACTATTACCATGTGCTCTGAGTATGAGTCAAGTATTACGATGAACTTCAGCAACTCTACTGTATCACATTTGTATAATAAGCAATATACTAGTTTTGGTAGATGTGGACAGTATTAATGAAAGAGTACTGCTGACTACTACCATGTGCTCCTGAGTATGAGTCAAGTATTACCATGAGCTTCAGCAACTCCACTGTATCACATTTGTGTAATAAGGAAAATACTAGTTTTGGTTGACGTAGACAGCATTAATGAAACAGTACTGCTGACCATCAGCATGTGCTCCTGAGTATGAGTCAAGTATTACCATGAACTTCAGCAACTCTACTGTATCACATCGGTATAACAAGCAATATACTAATTTTGGTTGACGTAGACAGTATTAATGAAACAGTACTGCTGACTACTACCATGTGCTCTTGAGTATGAGTCAAGTATTACAATGAGCTTCAGCAACTCTACTGTATCACATTTGTATAATAAGGAATATACCAGTTTTGGTTGACATGGACAGTATTAATAAAACAGTACTGCTGACTATTACCATGTGCTCCTGAGTATGAGTCAAGTATTACGATGAACTTCAGCAACTCTACTGTATCACATTTGTATAATAAGGAATATACTAGTTTTGGTTGACGTGGACAGTATTAATGAAACAGTACTGCTGACTATTATCATGTGCTGTTGAGTATGAGTCAAGTATTACCATAAACTTCAGCAACTCTACTGTATCACATTTGTATAATAAGCAATATACTAGATTTGGTTGACGTTCACAGTATTAATGAAACAGCACTGCTGACTATTACCATGTGCTCCTGAGTATGAGTCAAGTATTACCATGAACTTCAGCAACTCTACTGTATCACATTTGCATAATAATAAATATACTAGTTTTAGTTGACGTGGATAGTATTATTGAAACAGTACTGCTGACTATCAGCATGTGCTCTTGAGTATGAGTCAAGTATTACCATGAACTTCAGCAACTCTACTGTATCACATTTGTATAATAAGGAAAATACTAGTTTTTGTTGACGTGGACAGCATTAATGAAACAGTACTGCTGACTATTACCATGCGCTCCTGAGTATGAGTTAAGTATTACCATGAACTTCAGCAACTCTAATGTATCACATTTGTATAATAGGGAATATACTGGTTTTGGTTGACGTAGACAGTATTAATGAAACAGTACTGCTGACCATCAAATGGGCTCTTGAGTATGAGTCAAGTATTACCATGACTTTAGCAACTCTACTGTATCACATTTGTATAATAAGCAATATACTAGTTTTGGTTGACGTGGACAGTAGTAATGAAACAGTACTGCAGACTTTTACCATGTGCTCCTGAGTATGAGTCAAGTATTACCATGAACTTCAGCTACTCTACTGTATCACATTTGTATAATAAAGAAAATACTAGTTTTGGTTGACGTGGACAGTATTAATGAAAGAGTACTGCTGACTATTACCAAGTGCTCCTGAGCATGAGTCAAGTATTACGATGAACTTCAGCAACTCTACTGTATCACATTTTTATAATAAGGAATATACTAGTTTTGGTTGACGTGGACTGTGTTAATGAAACAGTACTGCTGACTATTACCATGTGCTCCTGAGTATGAGTCAAGTATTACCATGAACGTCAGCAATTCTGCTGTATCACATTTGTATATTAAGGAATATACCAGTTTTGGTTGACATGGACAGTAGTAATGAAACAGTACTGCTGACCATCAGATGTGCTCTTGAGTATGAGTCAAGTATTACCATGAACTTCAGCAACTCTACTGTATCAGATTTGTATAATAAGAAATATACTAGTTTTGGTTGACGTAGACAGTATTAATGAAACAGTACTGCTGACTATTACCATGTGCTCCTGAGTATGAGTCAACTATTACGATGAACTTCAGCAACTCTACTGTATCACATTTGTATAATAAGAAATATACTAGTTTTGGCTGACGTAGACAGTATTAATGAAACAGTACTGCTGACTATTACCATGTGCTCTTGAGTATGAGTCAAGTATTACGATGAACTTCAGCAACTCTACTGTATCACATTTGTATAATAAGAAATATCCTAGTTTTAGTTGACGTGGACAGTATTAATAAAGCAGTACTGCGGGCTGTTACCATGTGCTCCTGAGTATGAGTCAACTATTACGATGAACTTCAGCAACTCTACTGTATCACATTTGTATAATAAGCAATATACTAGTTTTGGTTGACGTGGACAGTATTAATGAAACAGTACTGCTGACTGTTACCATGTGTTCCTGAGTATGAGTCAACTATTACAATGAACTTCAGTAACTCTACTGTATCACATTTGTATAATAAGGAATATACTAGTTTTGGTTGATGTGGACAGTATTAATGAAACAGTACTGCTGACTGTTACCATGTGCTCCTGAGTATGAGTCAAGTATTACCATGAACATCAGCAACTCTACTATATCACATTTGTATAATAAGGAATATACTAGTTTTGGTTGACGTGGACAGTATTAATGAAACAGTACTGCTGACTATTACCATGTGCTCCTGAGTATGAGTATGAGTCAAGTATTACCATGAACTTCTGCAACTCTACTGTATCACATTTGTATATTAAGGAATATACCAGTTTTGGTTGACATGGACAGTAGTAATGAAACAGTACTGCTGACCATCAGATGTGCTCTTGAGCATGAGTCAAGTATTACCATGAACTTCAGCAACTCTACTGTATCACATTTGTATAATGGGGAATATACTAATTTTGGTTTATGTGGACAGTATTAATGAAACAGTACTGCTGACTATTACCATGTGCTCTTGAGTATGAGTCAACTATTACAATGTACTTCAGCAACCCTACTGTATCACATTTGTATAATAAGCAATATACCAGTTTTGGTTGACGTAGACAGTATTAATGAAACAGTACTGCTTACTATCAGCATGTGCTCCTGAGTATGAGTCAAGTATTACCATGAACTTCAGCAACTCTACTGTATCACATTTGTATAATAAGCAATATACTAGTTTTGGTTGACGTGGACAGTATTATTGAAACAGTACTGCTGACTATCAGCATGTGCTCTTGAGAATGAGTCAAGTATTACCATAAACTTCAGCAACTCTACTGTATCACATTTGTATAATAAGCAATATACTAGATTTGGTTGACGTGGACAGTATTAATGAAACAGTACTGCTGACTATTACCATGTGCTCCTGAGTATGAGTCAAGTATTACCATGAACTTCAGCAACTCTACTGTATCACATTTGTATAATAAGAAATATACTAGTTTTAGTTGACGTGGATAGTTTTATTGAAACAGTACTGCTGACTATCAGCATGTGCTCTTGAGTATGAGTCAAGTATTACCATGAACTTCAGCAACTCTACTGTATCACATTTGTATAATAAGGAAAATACTAGTTTTCGTTGACGTGGACAGCATTAATGAAACAGTACTGCTGACTATTACCATGTGCTCCTGAGTATGAGTTAAGTATTACCATGAACTTCAGCAACTCTAATGTATCACATTTGTATAATAGGGAATATACTAGTTTTGGTTGACGTAGACAGTATTAATGAAACAGTACTGCTGACTATCAGCATGTGCTCCTGAGTATGATTCAAGTATTACCATGACTTTAGCAACTCTACTGTATCACATTTCTATAATAAGCAATATACTAGAGTTGGTTGACGTGCACAGTAGTAATGAAACAGTACTGCTACTGTTACCATGTGCTCCTGAGTATGAGTCAAGTATTACCATGAACTTCAGCTACTCTACTGTATCACATTCGTATAATAAGGAAAATACTAGTTTTGGTTTACGTAGACAGCATTAATGAAACAGTACTGCTGACCATCAGCATGTGCTCCTGAGTATGAGTCAACTATTACGATGAACTTCAGCAACTCTACTGTATCACATTTGTATAATAAGAAATATACTAGTTTTGGCTGACGTAGACAGTATTAATGAAACAGTACTGCTGACTATTACCATGTGCTCTTGAGTATGAGTCAAGTATTACGATGAATTTCAGCAACTCTACTGTATCACATTTGTATAATAAGGAATATACTAGTTTTGGTTGACATGGACACTATTAATGAAACAGTACTGCTGACTATTACCATGTGCTCTTGAGTATGAGTCAACTATTACGATGAACTTCAGCAACTCTACTGTATCACATTTGTATAATAAGCAATATACCAGTTTTGGTTGACGTAGACAGTATTAATGAAACAGTACTGCTTACTATCAGCATGTGCTCCTGAGTATGAGTCAAGTATTACCATGAACTTCAGCAACTCTACTGTATCACATTTGTATAAGACATATACTAGTTTTGGTTGACGTAGACAGTATTAATGAAACAGTACTGCTGACTATCAGCATGTGCTCCTGAGTATGAGTCAAGTATTACCATGAACTTCAGCAACTCTACTGTATCACATTTGTATAATAAGCAATATACTAGTTTTGGTTGACGTGGACAGTATTATTGAAACAGTACTGCTGATTATCAGCATGTGCTCTTGAGTATGAGTCAAGTATTACCATAAACTTCAGCAACTCTACTGTATCACATTTGTATAATAAGCAATATACTAGATTTGGTTGTCGTGGACAGTATTAATGAAACAGTACTGCTGACTATTACCATGTGCTCCTGAGTATGAGTCAAGTATTACCATGAACTTCAGCAAATCTACTGTAACACATTTGTATAATAAGGAAAATACTAGTTTTCGTTGACGTGGACAGCATTAATGAAACAGTACTGCTGACTATTACCATGTGCTCCTGAGTATGAGTCAAGTATTACCATGAACTTCAGCAACTCTACTGTATCACATTTGCATAATAATAAATATACTAGTTTTAGTTGACGTGGATAGTATTATTGAAACAGTACTGCTGACTATCAGCATGTGCTCTTGAGTATGAGTCAAGTATTACCATGAACTTCAGCAACTCTGCTGTATCACATTTGTATAATAAGGAAAATACTAGTTTTCGTTGACGTGGACAGCATTAATGAAACAGTACTGCTGACTATTACCATGTGCTCCTGAGTATGAGTTAAGTATTACCATGAACTTCAGCAACTCTAATGTATCACATTTGTATAATAGGGAATATACTGGTTTTGGTTGACGTAGACAGTATTAATGAAACAGTACTGCTGAACATCAAATGGGCTCTTGAGTATGAGTCAAGTATTACCATGAACTTCAGCAAATCTACTGTAACACATTTGTATAATAAGGAAAATACTAGTTTTCGTTGACGTGGACAGCATTAATGAAACAGTACTGCTGACTATTACCATGTGCTCCTGAGTATGAGTCAAGTATTACGATGAACTTCAGCAACTCTACTGTATCACATTTTTATAATAAGGAATATACTAGTTTTGGTTGACGTGGACAGTGTTAATGAAACAGTACTGCTGACTATTACCATGTGCTCCTGAGTATGAGTCAAGTATTACCATGAACGTCAGCAACTCTACTGTATCACATTTGTATATTAAGGAATATACCAGTTTTGGTTGACATAGACAGTAGTAATGAAACAGTACTGCTGACCATCAGATGTGCTCTTGAGTATGAGTCAAGTATTACCATGAACTTCAGCAACTCTACTGTATCACATTTGTATAATAAGAAATATACTAGTTTTGGTTGACGTAGACAGTATTAATGAAACAGTACTGCTGACTATTACCATGTGCTCCTGAGTATGAGTCAACTATTACGATGAACTTCAGCAACTCTACTGTATCACATTTGTATAATAAGAAATATACTAGTTTTGGCTGACGTAGACAGTATTAATGAAACAGTACTGCTGACTATTACCATGTGCTCTTGAGTATGAGACAAGTATTACGATGAACTTCAGCAACTCTACTGTATCACATTTGTATAATAAGAAATATCCTAGTTTTAGTTGACGTGGACAGTATTAATAAAGCAGTACTGCGGGCTGTTACCAAGTGCTCCTGAGTATGAGTCAACTATTACGATGAACTTCAGCAACTCTACTGTATCACATTTGTATAATAAGCAATATACTAGTTTTGGTTGACGTGGACAGTATTAATGAAACAGTACTGCTGACTGTTACCATGTGCTCCTGAGTATGAGTCAACTATTACAATGAACTTCAGTAACTCTACTGTATCACATTTGTATAATAAGGAATATACTAGTTTTGGTTGATGTGGACAGTATTAATGAAACAGTACTGCTGACTGTTACCATGTGCTCCTGAGTATGAGTCAAGTATTACCATGAACATCAGCAACTCTACTATATCACATTTGTATAATAAGGAATATACTAGTTTTGGTTGACGTGGACAGTATTAATGAAACAGTACTGCTGACTATTACCATGTGCTCCTGAGTATGAGTCAAGTATTACCATGAACTTCTGCAACTCTACTGTATCACATTTGTATATTAAGGAATATACCAGTTTTGGTTGACATGGACAGTAGTAATGAAACAGTACTGCTGACCATCAGATGTGCTCTTGAGTATGAGTCAAGTATTACCATGAACTTCAGCAACTCTACTGTATCACATTTGTATAATGGGGAATATACTAATTTTGGTTTATGTGGGTAGTATTAATGAAACATTACTGCTGACTATTACCATGTGCTCTTGAGTATGAGTCAACTATTACGATGAACTTCAGCAATTCTACTGTATCACATTTGTATAATAAGCAATATACCAGTTTTGGTTGACGTAGACAGTATTAATGAAACAGTACTGCTTACTATCAGCATGTGCTCCTGAGTATGAGTCAAGTATTACCATGAACTTCAGCAACTCTACTGTATCACACTTGTATAATAAGACATATACTAGTTTTGGTTGACGTAGACAGTATTAATGAAACAGTACTGCTGACTATCAGCATGTGCTCCTGAGTATGAGTCAAGTATTACCATGAACTTCAGCAACTCTACTGTATCACATTTGTATAATAAGCAATATACTAGTTTTGGATGACGTGGACAGTATTATTGAAACAGTACTGCTGACTATCAGCATGTGCTCTTGAGTATGAGTCAAGTATTACCATAAACTTCAGCAACTCTACTGTATCACATTTGTATAATAAGCAATATACCAGTTTTGGTTGACATGGACAGTAGTAATGAAACAGTACTGCTGACCATCAGATGTGCTCTTGAGTATGAGTCAAGTATTACCATGAACTTCAGCAACTCTACTGTATCACATTTGTATAATAAGAAATATACTAGTTTTAGTTGACGTGGATAGTATTATTGAAACAGTACTGCTGACTGTCAGCATGTGCTCTTGAGTATGAGTCAAGTATTACCATGAACTTCAGCAACTCTACTGTATCACATTTGTATAATAAGGAAAATACTAGTTGTTGTTGACGTGGAAAGCATTAATGAAACAGTACTGCTGACTATCAGCATGTGCTCTTGAGTATGAGTCAAGTATTACCATGAACTTCAGCAACTCTACTGTATCACATTTGTATAATAAGGAAAATACTAGTTTTCGTTGACGTGGACAGCATTAATGAAACAGTACTGCTGACTATTACCATGTGCTCCTGAGTATGAGTTAAGTATTACCATGAACTTCAGCAACTCTAATGTATCACATTTGTATAATAAGCAATATACTAGTTTTGGGTGACGTGGACAGTATTAATGAAACAGTACTGCTGACTATCAGCATGTGCTCCTGAGTATGAGTCAAGTATTACGATGACTTTAGCAACTCTACTGTATCACATTTGTATAATAAGCAATATACTAGTTTTGGTTGACGTGGACAGTAGTAATGAAACAGTACTGCTGACTGTTACCATGTGCTCCTGAGTATGAGTCAAGTATTACCATGAACTTCAGCTACTCTACTGTATCACATTCGTATAATAAGGAAAATACTAGTTTTGGATTACGTAGACAGTATTAATGAAACAGTACTGCTGACTATTACCATGTGCTCTTGAGTATGAGTCAAGTATTACGATGAACTTCAGCAACTCTACTGTATCACATTTGTATAATAAGAAATATCCTAGTTTTAGTTGACGTGGACAGTATTAATAAAGCAGTACTGCGGGCTGTTACCATGTGCTCCTGAGTATGAGTCAACTATTACGATGAACTTCAGCAACTCTACTGTATCACATTTGTATAATAAGCAATATACTAGTTTTGGTTGACGTGGACAGTATTAATGAAACAGTACTGCTGACTATCACCATGTGCTCCTGAGAATGAGTCAAGTATTACAATGAACTTCGCAACTCTACTGTATCACATTTGTATAATAAGGAATATCCTAGTTTTAGTTGACGTGGACAGTATTAATGAAGCAGTACTGCTGACTGTTACCATGTGCTCCTGAGTATGAGTCAACTATTACGATGAACTTCAGCAACTCTACTGTATCACATTTGTATAATAAGCAATATACTAGTTTTCGTTGACGTGGACAGCATTAATGAAACAGTACTGCTGACTATTACCATGTGCTCCTGAGTATGAGTCAAGTATTACCATGAACTTCAGCAACTCTACTGTATCACATTTGCATAATAATAAATATACTAGTTTTAGTTGACGTGGATAGTATTATTGAAACAGTACTGCTGACTATCAGCATGTGCTCTTGAGTATGAGTCAAGTATTACCATGAACTTCAGCAACTCTACTGTATCACATTTGTATAATAAGGAAAATACTAGTTTTCGTTGACGTGGACAGCATTAATGAAACAGTACTGCTGACTATTACCATGTGCTCCTGAGTATGAGTTAAGTATTACCATGAACTTCAGCAACTCTAATGTATCACATTTGTATAATAGGGAATATACTGGTTTTGGTTGACGTAGACAGTATTAATGAAACAGTACTGCTGACCATCAAATGGGCTCTTGAGTATGAGTCAAGTATTACCATGACTTTAGCAACTCTACTGTATCACATTTGTATAATAAGCAATATACTAGTTTTGGTTGACGTGGACAGTAGTAATGAAAGAGTACTGCTGACTATTACCAAGTGCTCCTGAGTATGAGTCAAGTATTACGATGAACTTCAGCAACTCTACTGTATCACATTTTTATAATAAGGAATATACTAGTTTTGGTTGACGTGGACAGTGTTAATGAAACAGTACTGCTGACTATTACCATGTGCTCCTGAGTATGAGTCAAGTATTACCATGAACGTCAGCAACTCTACTGTATCACATTTGTATATTAAGGAATATACCAGTTTTGGTTGACATGGACAGTAGTAATGAAACAGTACTGCTGACCATCAGATGTGCTCTTGAGTATGAGTCAAGTATTACCATGAACTTCAGCAACTCTACTGTATCACATTTGTATAATAAGAAATATACTAGTTTTGGTTGACGTAGACAGTATTAATGAAACAGTACTGCTGACTATTACCATGTGCTCCTGAGTATGAGTCAACTATTACGATGAACTTCAGCAACTCTACTGTATCACATTTGTATTATAAGAAATATACTAGTTTTGGCTGACGTAGACAGTATTAATGAAACAGTACTGCTGACTATTACCATGTGCTCTTGAGTATGAGTCAAGTATTACGATGAACTTCAGCAACTCTACTGTATCACATTTGTATAATAAGAAATATCCTAGTTTTAGTTGACGTGGACAGTATTAATAAAGCAGTACTGCGGGCTGTTACCATGTGCTCCTGAGTATGAGTCAACTATTACGATGAACTTCAGCAACTCTACTGTATCACATTTGTATAATAAGCAATATACTAGTTTTGGTTGACGTGGACAGTATTAATGAAACAGTACTGCTGACTGTTACCATATGCTCTTGAGTATGAGTCAACTAACACAATGAACTTCAGTAACTCTACTGTATCACATTTGTATAATAAGGAATATACTAGTTTTGGTTGATGTGGACAGTATTAATGAAACAGTACTGCTGACTGTTACCATGTGCTCCTGAGTATGAGTCAAGTATTACCATGAACATCAGCAACTCTACTATATCACATTTGTATAGTAAGGAATATACTAGTTTTGGTTGACGTGGACAGTATTAATGAAACAGTACTGCTGACTATTACCATGTGCTCCTGAGTATGAGTCAAGTATTACCATGAACTTCTGCAACTCTACTGTATCACATTTGTATATTAAGGAATATACCAGTTTTGGTTGACATGGACAGTAGTAATGAAACAGTACTGCTGACCATCAGATGTGCTCTTGAGTATGAGTCAAGTATTACCATGAACTTCAGCAACTCTACTGTATCACATTTGTATAATGGGGAATATACTAATTTTGGTTTATGTGGACAGTATTAATGAAACAGTACTGCTGACTATTACCATGTGCTCTTGAGTATGAGTCAACTATTACGATGAACTTCAGCAACTCTACTGTATCACATTTGTATAAGAAGCAATATACTAGTTTTGGTTGACGTAGACAGTATTAATGAAACAGTACTGCTGACTATTACCATGTGCTCTTGAGTATGAGTCAACTATTACGATGAACTTCAGCAACTCTACTGTATCACATTTGTATAATAAGCAATATACCAGTTTTGGTTGACGTAGACAGTATGAATGAAACAGTACTGCTGACTATCAGCATGTGCTCCTGAGTATGAGTCAAGTATTACCATGAACTTCAGCAACTCTACTGTATCACATTTGTATAATAAGCAATATACTAGTTTTGGTTGACGTGGACAGTATTATTGAAACAGTACTGCTGACTATCAGCATGTGCTCTTGAGTATGAGTCAAGTATTACCATAAACTTCAGCAACTCTACTGTATCACATTTGTATAATAAGCAATATACTAGATTTGGTTGACGTGGACAGTATTAATGAAACAGTACTGCTGACTATTACCATGTGCTCCTGAGTATGAGTCAAGTATTACCATGAACTTCAGCAACTCTACTGTATCACATTTGTATAATAAGAAATATACTAGTTTTAGTTGACGTGGATAGTATTATTGAAACAGTACTGCTGACTATCAGCATGTGCTCTTGAGTATGAGTCAAGTATTACCATGAACTTCAGCAACTCTACTGTATCACATTTGTATAATAAGCAATATACTAGTTTTGGTTGCCGTGGACGGTATTAATGAAACAGTACTGCTGACCATCAGATGTGCTCTTGAGTATGAGTCAAGTATTACCATGAGGATCAGCAAGCCTACTGTATCACATTTGTATAATAGGGAATATACTAGTTTTGGTTGACGTAGACAGTATTAAGTAAACAGTACTGCTGAGTATTACCATGTGCTCCTGAGTATGAGTCAAGTATTAC
Source organism: Deroplatys truncata (assembly GCA_030765065.1). Taxonomy (NCBI): domain Eukaryota; kingdom Metazoa; phylum Arthropoda; class Insecta; order Mantodea; family Mantidae; genus Deroplatys; species Deroplatys truncata. The sequence continues at coordinate 211,994,319 of CM060980.1, read as the reverse complement.
CATGAACTTCAGCAACTCTAATGTATCACATTTGTATAATAGGGAATATACTAGTTTTGGTTGACGTAGACAGTATTAAGTAAACAGTACTGCTGACTATCAGCATGTGCTCCTGAGTATGAGTCAAGTATTACGATGAACTTCAGCAACTCTACTGTATCACATTTGTATAATAAGGAATATACTAGTTTTGGTTGACGTAGACAGTATTAATGATACAGTACTGCTGACTATCAGCATGTGCTCCTGAGTATGAGTAAAGTATTACCATGAACTTCAGCAACTCTACTGTATCACATTTGTATAAAAACAATATACTAGTTTTGGGTGATGTGGACAGAATTAATGAAACAGTACTGCTGACTATCAGCATGAGCTCCTGAGTATGAGTCATGTATTACTATGAACATCGCAACTCTACTGTATCACATTTGTATAATAAGGAATATACTATTTTTGGTTGACGTTGACAGTATTAGTGAAACAGTACCGCTGACCATCAGATGTGCTCTTGAGTATGAGTCAAGTATTACCATAAACTTCAGCAACTCTACTGTATCACATTTGTATAATAAGGAATATACTAATTTTGGTTGACGTGGACAGTATTAATGAAACAGTACTACTGACTATTAGCGTGTGCTCCTGAGTATGAGTCAAGTATTACAATGAACTTCAACAACTCTACTGTATCACATTTGTATAATAAGGAATATACTAGTTTTGGTTTGCGTGGACAGTATTGATGAAACAGTACTGCTGACTATTAGCATGTGCTGTTGAGTATGAGTCAAGTTTTACCATGAACTTCAGCAACTCTACTGTATCACATTTGTATAATAAGCAATATACTAGTTTTGGGTGACGTGGACAGTATTAATGAAACAGTACTGCTGACTATTAGTATGTGCTCCTGAGTATGAGTCAAGTATTACCATGAACTTCAGCAACTCTGCTGTATCATATTTGTATAATAAGGAATATACCAGATTTGGTTGACGTGGACAGTAGTAATGAAACAGTACTGCTGACCATCAGATGTGTTCTTGAGTATGAGTCAAGTATTACCATGGACTTCAGTAACTCTACTGTATCAAATTTGTATAATAAGGAATATACTAGTTTTGGTTGACGTGGACAGTATTAATGAAACAGTACTGCTGACTGTTACCATGTGCTCCTGAGTTTGAGTCAACTATTACAATGAACTTCAGTAACTCTACTGTATTACATTTGTATAATAAGGAATATTCTAGTTTTGGTTGACGTGGACAGTATTAATGAAACAGTACTGCTGACTGTTACCATGTGCTCCTGAGTATTAGTCAACTATTACAATGAACTTCAGGAACTCTACTGTATCACATTTGTATAATAAGGAATATACTAATTTTTGGTTGATGTGGACAGTATTAATGAAACAGTACTACTGACTGTTACCATGTGCTCCTGAGTATGAGTCAACTATTACGATGAACTTCAGCAACTCTACTGTATCACATTTGTATAATAAGGAATATACCAGTTTTGGTTGATGTGGACAGTATTAATGAAACAGTACTGCTGACTGTTACCATGTGCTCCTGAGTATGAGTCAAGTATTACGATGAACTTCAGCAACTCTACTGTATCACATTTGTATAATAAGGAATATACTAGTTTTGGTTGACGTGGACAGTATTAATGAAACAGTACTGCTGACTATTATCATGTGCTGTTGAGTATGAGTCAAGTATTACCATGAACTTCAGCAACTCTACTGTATCACATTTGTATAATAAGCAATATACTAGATTTGGTTGAGGTGGACAGTATTAATGAAACAGTACTGCTGACTATTACCATGTGCTCCTGAGTATGAGTCAAGTATTACCATGAACTTCAGCAACTCTACTGTATCACATTTGTATAATAAGAAATATACTAGTTTTAGTTGACGTGGATAGTATTATTGAAACAGTACTGCTGACTATCAGTATGTGCTCTTGAGTATGAGTCAAGTATTACCATGAACTTCAGCAACTCTACTGTATCAAATTTGTATAATAAGGAATATACTAGTTTTGGTTGACGTGGACAGTATTAATGAAACAGTACTGCTGACTATTACCATGTGCTCTTGAGTATGAGTCAACTATTACGATGAACTCCAGCAACTCTACTGTATCACATTTGTATAACAAGCAATATACTAGTTTTGGTTGACGTAGACAGTATTAATGAAACAGTACTGCTGACTATTACCATGCGCTCTTGAGTATGAGTCAACTATTACGATGAACTTCAGCAACTCTACTGTATCACATTTGCATAATAAGCAATATACTAGTTTTGGTTGACGTAGACAGTATTAATGAAACAGTACTGCTGACTATCAGCATGTGCTCCTGAGTATGAGTCAAGTATTACCATGAACTTCAGCAGCTCTACTGTATCACATTTGTATAATAAGCAATATACTAGTTTTGGTTGACGTAGACAGTATTATTGAAACAGTACTGCTGACTATTACTACGTGCTCTTGAGTATGAGTCAAGTATTACCATGAACTTCAGTAACTCTACTGTATCACATTTGTATAATAAGCAATATACTAGTTTTGGTTGACGTAGACAGTATTAAGTAAACAGTACTGCTGACTATCAGCATGTGCTCCTGAGTATGAGTCAAGTATTACGATGAACTTCAGCAACTCTATTGTATCACATTTGTATAATAAGCAATATACTAGTTTTGGTTGCCGTGGACGGTATTAATGAAACAGTACTGCTGACCATCAGATGTGCTCTTGAGTATGAGTCAAGTATTACCATGAAGATCAGCAACCCTACTGTATCACATTTGTATAATAGGGAATATACTAGTTTTGGTTGACGTAGACAGTATTAAGTAAACAGTACTGCTGAGTATTACCATGTGCTCCTGAGTATGAGTCAAGTATTACCATGAACTTCAGCAACTCTAATGTATCACATTTGTATAATAGGGAATATACTAGTTTTGGTTGACGTAGACAGTATTAAGTAAACAGTACTGCTGACTATCAGCATGTGCTCCTGAGTATGAGTCAAGTATTACGATGAACTTCAGCAACTCTACTGTATCACATTTGTATAATAAGGAATATACTAGTTTTGGTTGACGTAGACAGTATTAATGATACAGTACTGCTGACTATCAGCATGTGCTCCTGAGTATGAGTAAAGTATTACCATGAACTTCAGCAACTCTACTGTATCACATTTGTATAAAAACAATATACTAGTTTTGGGTGATGTGGACAGAATTAATGAAACAGTACTGCTGACTATCAGCATGTGCTCCTGAGTATGAGTCAAGTATTACCATGAACTTCAGCAACTCTACTGTATCACATTTGTATAATAAGCAATATACTAGTTTTGGTTGACGTGGACAGTATTATTGAAACAGTACTGCTGACTATCAGCATGTGCTCTTGAGTATGAGTCAGGTATTACCATAAACTTCAGCAACTCTACTGTATCACATTTGTATAATAAGCAATATACCAGTTTTGGTTGACGTAGACAGTATTAATGAAACAGTACTGCTGACTATCAGCATGTGCTCCTGAGTATGAGTCAAGTATTACCATGAACTTCAGCAACTCTACTGTATCACATTTGTATAATAAGAAATATCTTAATTTTAGTTGACGTGGATAGTATTATTGAAACAGCACTGCTGACTATCAGCATGTGCTCTTGAGTATGAGTCAACTATTACCGTGAACTTCAGCAACTCTACTGTATCACATTTGTATAATAAGGAAAATACTAGTTTTCGTTGACGTGGACAGCATTAATGAAACAGTACTGCTGACTATTACCATGTGCTCCTGAGTATGAGTTAAGTATTACCATGAACATCAGCAACTCTAATGTATCACATTTGTATAATAGGGAATATACTAGTTTTGGTTGACGTAGACAGTATTAATGAAACAGTACTGCGGACTATCAGCATGTGCTCCTGAGTATGAGTCAAGTATTACCATGACTTTAGCAACTCTACTGTATCAAATTTGTATAATAAGCAATATACTAGTTTTGGTTGACGTGGACAGTATTAATGAAACAGTACTACTGACTACTACCATGTGCTCTTGAGTATGAGTCAAGTATTACAATGAGCTTCAGCAACTCTACTGTATCACATTTGTATAATAAGGAATATACTAGTTTTGGTTGACGTGGACTGTATTAATGAAACAGTACTGCTGACTATTACCATGTGCTCTTGAGTATGAGTCAAGTATTACCATGAACTTCAGCAACTCTACTGTATCACACTTGTATAATAAGCAATATACTTTTTTTGGTTGACGTGGCAGTATTAATGAAACAGTACTGCTGACTATTACCATGTGCTCTGAGTATGAGTCAAGTATTACGATGAACTTCAGCAACTCTACTGTATCACATTTGTATAATAAGCAATATACTAGTTTTGGTAGATGTGGACAGTATTAATGAAACAGTACTGCTGACTACTACCATGTGCTCCTGAGTATGAGTCAAGGATTACCATGAACTTCAGCAACTCTACTGTATCACATTTGTGTAATAAGGAAAATACTAGTTTTGGTTGACGTAGACAGCATTAATGAAACAGTACTGCTGACCATCAGCATGTGCTCCTGAGTATGAGTCAAGTATTACCATGAACTTCAGCAACTCTACTGTATCACATCGGTATAACAAGCAATATACTAAATTTGGTTAACGTAGACAGTATTAATGAAACAGTACTGCTGACTACTACCATGTGCTCTTGAGGATGCGTCAAGTATTACAATGAGCTTCAGCAACTCTACTGTATCACATTTGTATAATAAGGAATATACCAGTTTTGGTTGACATGGACAGTATTAATAATACAGTACTGCTGACTATTACCATGTGCTCCTGAGTATGAGTCAAGTATTACGACGAACTTCAGCAACTCTACTGTATCACATTTGTATAATAAGTAATATACTAGTTTTGGTTGACGTGGACAGTATTAACGAAACAGTACTGCTGACTATTATCATGTGCTGTTGAGTATGAGTCAAGTATTACCATGAACTTCAGCAACTCTACTGTATCACATTTGTATAATAAGCAATATACTAGATTTGGTTGACGTGGACAGTATTAATGAAACAGTACTGCTGACTATTACCATGTGCTCCTGAGTATGAGTCAAGTAATACCATGAACTTCAGCAACTCTACTGTATCACATTTGTATAATAAGAAATATACTAGTTTTAGTTGACGTGGATAGTATTATTGAAACAGTACTGCTGACTATCAGCATGTGCTCTTGAGTATGAGTCAAGTATTACCATGAACTTCAGCAACTCTACTGTATCACATTTGTATAATAAGGAAAATACTAGTTTTCGTTGACGTGGACAGCATTAATGAAACAGTACTGCTGACTATTACCATGTGCTCCTGAGTATGAGTTAAGTATTACCATGAACTTCAGCAACTCTAATGTATCACGTTTGTATAATAGGGAATATACTAATTTTGGTTGACGTAGACAGTATTAAAGAAACAGTACTGCTGACTATCAGCATGTGCTCCTGAGTATGAGTCAAGTATTACGACGAACTTCAGCAACTCTACTGTATCACATTTGTATAATAAGGAATATACTAGTTTTGGTTGACGTAGACAGTATTAATGATACAGTACTGCTGACTATCAGCATGTGCTCCTGAGTATGACTCAAGTATTACAATGAACTTCGCAACTCTACTGTATCACATTTGTATAATAAGAAATATCCTAGTTTTAGTTGACGTGGACAGTATTAATGAAGCAGTACTGCGGACAGTTACCATGTGCTCCTGAGTATGAGTCAACTATTACGATGAACTTCAGCAATTCTACTGTATCACATTTGTATAATAAGGAATATACTAGTTTTGGTTGACGTGGACAGTATTAATGAAACAGTGCTGCTGACTATTACCATGTGCTCTGAGTATGAGTCAAGTATTACCAGGAACGTCAGCAACTCTACTGTATCACATTTGTATGATAGTGAATATACTAGTTTTGGTTGACGTGGACAGTATTAATGAAACAGTACTACTGACTATTAGCATGTGCTCCTGAGTATGAGTGAAGTATTACCATGAACTTCAGCAACTCTACTGTATCACATTTGTATAATAAGGAATATACTAGTTTTGGTTGACGTGGACAGTATTAATGAAACAGTACTGCTGACAATTAGCATGTGCTCCTGAGTATGAGTCAAGTATTACCATGAACTTCAGCAACTCTACTGTATCACATTTGTATAATAAGGAATATACTAGTTTTGGTTGACGTGGACAGTATTAATGAAACAGTGCTGCTGACTATTACCATGTGCTCTGAGTATGAGTCAAGTATTACCATGAACTTCAGAACTCTACTGTATCACATTTGTATGATAGTGAATATACTAGTTTTGGTTGACGTGTACAGTATTAATGAAACAGTACTGCTGACTGTTACCATGTGCCCCTGAGTATGAGTCAACTATTACAATGAACTTCAATAACTCTAGTATATCACATTTGTATAATAAGGAATATACTAGTTTTGGTTGATGTGGACAGTATTAATGAAACAGTACTGCTGACTGTTACCATGTGCTCCTGAGTATGAGTCAACTATTACAATGAACTTCAGCAACTCTACTGTATCACATTTGTATAATAAGGAATATACTAGTTTTGGTTGACGTGGACAGTATTAATGAAACAGTACTGCTGACTATTACCAAGTGCTCTGAATATGAGTCAAGTATTACAATGAACTTCAGCAACTCTACTGTATCACATTTGTATAATAAGGAATATACTAGTTTTGGTTGATGTGGACAGTATTAATGAAACAGTACTGCTGACTATTACCAAGTGCTCTGAGTATGAGTCAACTATTACAATGAACTTCAGCAACTCTACTGTATCACATTTGTATAATAAGGAATATACTAGTTTTGGTTGATGTGGACAGTATTAATGAAACAGTACTGCTGACCATCAGATGTGCTCTTGAGTATGAGTCAAGTATTACCATGAACATCAGCAACTCTACTGTATCACATTTGTATAATAAGGAATATACTAGTTTTGGTTGACGTGGACAGTATTAATGAAACAGTACTGCTGACTATTACCATGTGCTCCTGAGTATGAGTTAAGTATTACCATGAACTTCAGCAACTCTACTGTATCAAATTTGTATAATAAGGAATATACTAGTTTTGGTTGACGTGGAAAGTATTAATGAAACAGTACTGATGACTATTACTATGTGCTCTTGAGTATCAGTCAACTATTACGATGAACTTCAGGAACTCTACTGTATCACATTTGTATAATAAGCAATATACTAGTTTTGGTTGACGTAGACAGTATTAATGAAACAGTACTGCTGACTATCAGCATGTGCTCCTGAGTATGAGTCAAGTATTACCATGAACTTCAGCAACTCTACTGTATCACATTTGTATATTAAGCAATATACTAGTTTTAGTTGACGTAGACAGTATTATTGAAACAGTACTGCTGACTATTACTACGTGCTCTTGAGTATTAGTCAAGTATTACCATGCACTTCAGTAACTCTACTGTATCACATTTGTTAAATAAGCAATATACTAGTTTTGGTTGACGTGGACGGTATTAATGAAACAGTGCTGCTGACCATCAGATGTGCTCTTGAGTATGAGTCAAGTATTACCATGAACATCAGCAACTCTACTGTATCACATTTGTATAATAGGGAATATACTAGTTTTGGTTGACGTAGACAGTATTAATGAAACAGTACTGCTGAGTATTACCATGTGCTCCTGAGTATGAGTCAAGTATTACCATGAACTTCAGCAACTCTAATGTATCACATTTGTATAATAGGGAATATACTAGTTTTGGTTGACGTAGACAGTATTAATGAAACAGTACTGCTGACTATCAGCATGTGCTCCTGAGTATGAGTCAAGTATTACGATGAACTTCAGCAACTCTACCGTATCACATTTGTATAATAAGGAATATACTAGTTTTGGTTGACGTGGACAGTATTAATGAAACAGTACTGCTGACTATTATCATGTGCTGTTGAGTATGAGTCAAGTATTACCATAAACTTCAGCAACTCTACTGTATCACATTTGTATAATAAGCAATATACTAGATTTGGTATACGTGGACAGTATTAATGAAACAGTACTGCTGACTATTACCATGTGCTCGTGAGTATGAGTCAAGTATTACGATGAACTTCAGCAACTCTACTGTATCACATTTGTATAATAAGAAATATACTAGTTTTAGTTGACGTGGATAGTATTATTGAAACAGTACTGCTGACTATCAGCATGTGCTCTTGAGTATGAGTCAAGTATTACCATGAACTTCAGAACTCTACTGTATCACATTTGTATAATAAGGAAAATACTAGTTTTCGTTGACGTGGACAGCATTAATGAAACAGTACTGCTGACTATTACCATGTGCTCCTGTGTATGAGTTAAGTATTACCATGAACTTCAGGAACTCTACTGTATCACATTTGTATGATAGTGAATACACTAGTTTTGGTTGACGTGGACAGTATTAATGATACAGTACTACTGACTATTAGCATGTGCTCCTGAGAATGAGTCAAGTATTGCCATGAACTTCAGCAACTCTACTGTATCACATTTGTATAATAAGGAATATACTAGTTTTGGTTGACGTGGACAGTATTAATGAAACAGTACTGCTGACTATTACCATGTGCTCCTGAGTATGAGTCAAGTATTACCATGAACTTCAGCAACTCTACTGTATCACATTTGTATAATAAGGGATATACTAATTTTGGTTGACGTGGACAGTATTAATGAAACAGTGCTGCTGACTATTACCATGTGCTCTGAGTATGAGTCAAGTATTACCATGAACTTCAGAACTCTACTGTATCACATTTGTATGATAGCGAATATACTTGTTTTGGTTGACGTGGACAGTATTCATGAAACAGTACTGCTGACTGTTACTATGTGCCCCTGAGTATGAGTCAACTATTACAATGAACTTCAATAACTCTACTATATCACATTTGTATAATAAGGAATATACTAGTTTTGGTTGATGTGGACTGTATTAATGAAACAGTACTGCTGACTGTTACCATGTGCTCCTGAGTATGAGTCAACTATTACAATGAACTTCAGCAACTCTACTGTATCACATTTGTATAATAAGGAATATACTAGTTTTGGTTGACGTGGACAGTATTAATGAAACAGTACTGCTGACCATCAGATGTGCTCTTGAGTATGAGTCAAGTATTACCATGAACATCAGCAACTCTACTGTATCACATTTGTATAATAAGGAATATACTAGTTTTGGTTGATGTGGACAGTATTAATGAAACAGTACTGCTGACTATTACCATGTGCTCCTGAGTATGAGTCAAGTATTACCATGAACTTCAGCAACTCTACTGTATCAAGTTTGTATAATAAGGAATATACTAGTTTTGGTTGACGTAGACAGTATTAATGAAACAGTACTGCTGACTATCAGCATCTGCTCCTGAGTATGAGTCAAGTATTACCATGAACTTCAGCAACTCTACTGTATCACATTTGTATAATAAGCAATATACTAGTTTTGGTTGACGTAGACAGTATTATTGAAACAGTACTGCTGACTATTACTACGTGCTCTTGAGTATGAGTCAAGTATTACCATGAACTTCAGTAACTCTACTGTATCACATTTGTATAATAAGCAATATACTAGTTTTGGTTGACGTGGACGGTATTAATGAAACAGTACTGCTGACCATCAGATGTGCTCTTGAGTATGAGTCAAGTATTACCATGAACATCAGCAACTCTACCGTATCACATTTGTATAATAGGGAATATACTAGTTTTGGTTGACGTAGACAGTATTAATGAAACAGTACTGCTGAGTATTACCATGTGCTCCTGAGTATGAGTCAAGTATTACCATGAACTTCAGCAACTCTAATGTATCACATTTGTATAATAGGGAATATACTAGTTTTGGTTGACGTAGACAGTATTAATGAAACAGTACTGCTGACTATCAGCATGTGCTCCTGAGTATGAGTCAAGTATTACGATGAACTTCAACAACTCTACTGTATCACATTTGTATAATAAGGAATATACTAGTTTTGGTTGACGTAGACAGTATTAATGATACAGTACTGCTGACTATCAGCATGTGCTCCTGAGTATGAGTAAAGTATTACCATGAACTTCAGCAACTCTACTGTATCACATTTGTAGAAAAACAATATACTAGTTTTGGGTGATGAGGACAGTATTAATGAAACAGTACTGCTGACTATCAGCATGTGCTCCTGAGTATGAGTCATGTATTACAATGAACTTCGCAACTCTACTGTATCACATTTGTATAATAAGGAATATACTAGTTTTGGTTGACGTTGACAGTATTAGTGAAACAGTACCGCTGACCATCAGATGTGCTCTTGAGTATGAGTCAAGTATTACCATAAACTTCAGCAACTCTACTGTATCACATTTGTATAATAAGGAATATACTAGTTTTGGTTGACGTGGACAGTATTAATGAAACAGTACTACTGACTATTAGCGTGTGCTCCTGAGTATGAGTCAAGTATTACAATGAACTTCAACAACTCTACTGTATCACATTTGTATAATAAGGAATATACTAGTTTTGGTTTGCGTGGACAGTATTAATGAAACAGTACTACTGACTATTAGCATGTGCTGTTGAGTATGAGTCAAGTATTACCATGAACTTCAGCAACTCTACTGTATCACATTTGTATAATAAGCAATATACTAGTTTTGGGTGATGTGGACAGTATTAATGAAACAGTACTGCTGACTTTTACCATGTGCTCCTGAGTTTGAGTCAACTATTACAATGAACTTCAGTAACTCTACTGTATTACATTTGTATAATAAGGAATATTCTAGTTTTGGTTGACGTGGACAGTATTAATGAAACACTACTGCGGACTGTTACCATGTGCTCCTGAGTATGAGTCAACTATTACAATGAACTTCAGCAACTCTACTGTATCACATTTGTATAATAAGGAATATACTAGTTTTTGGTTGATGTGGACAGTATTAATGAAACAGTACTACTGACTGTTACCATGTGCTCCTGAGTATGAGTCAACTATTACGATGAACTTCAGCAACTCTACTGTATCACATTTGTATAATAAGTAATATACCAGTTTTGGTTGATGTAGACAGTATTAATGAAACAGTACTGCTGACTGTTACCATGTGCTCCTTAGTATGAGTCAACTATTACAATGAACTTCAGTAACTCTACTGTATCACATTTGTATAATAAGGAATATACTAGTTTTGTTTGATGTGGACAGTATTAATGAAACAGTACTGCTGACTGTTACCATGTGCTCCTGAGTATGAGTCAAGTATTACCATGAACATCAGCAACTCTAATATATCACATTTGTATAATAAGGAATATACTAGATTTGGTTGACGTGGACAGTATTAATGAAACAGTACTGCTGACTGTTACCATGTGCTCCTGAGTATGAGTCAACTATTACAATGAACTTCAGCAACTCTACTGTATCACATTTGTATAATAAGGAATATACTAGTTTTGGTTGATGTGGACTGTATTAATGAAACAGTACTGCTGACTATTACCATGTGCTCCTGAGTATGAGTCAAGTATTACCATGAACTTCAGCAACTCTACTGTATCAAGTTTGTATAATAAGGAATATACTAGTTTTGGTTGACGTAGACAGTATCAATGAAACAGTACTGCTGACTATCAGCATCTGCTCCTGAGTATGAGTCAAGTATTACCATGAACTTCAGCAACTCTACTGTATCACATTTGTATAATAAGCAATATACTAGTTTTGGTTGACGTAGACAGTATTATTGAAACAGTACTGCTGACTATTACTACGTGCTCTTGAGTATGAGTCAAGTATTACCATGAACTTCAGTAACTCTACTGTATCACATTTGTATAATAAGCAATATACTAGTTTTGGTTGACGTGGACGGTATTAATGAAACAGTACTGCTGACCATCAGATGTGCTCTTGAGTATGAGTCAAGTATTACCATGAACATCAGCAACTCTACCGTATCACATTTGTATAATAGGGAATATACTAGTTTTGGTTGACGTAGACAGTATTAATGAAACAGTACTGCTGAGTATTACCATGTGCTCCTGAGTATGAGTCAAGTATTACCATGAACTTCAGCAACTCTAATGTATCACATTTGTATAATAAGGAATATACTAGTTTTGGTTGTTGTGGACAGTATTAATGAAACAGTACTGCTGACTATCAGCATGTGCTCCTGAGTATGAGTCAAGTATTATGATGAACTTCAACAACTCTACTGTATCACATTTGTATAATAAGGAATATACTAGTTTTGGTTGACGTAGACAGTATTAATGATACAGTACTGCTGACTATCAGCATGTGCTCCTGAGTATGAGTAAAGTATTACCATGAACTTCAGCAACTCTACTGTATCACATTTGTATAAAAACAATATACTAGTTTTGGGTGATGAGGACAGTATTAATGAAACAGTACTGCTGACTATCAGCATGTGCTCCTGAGTATGAGTCATGTATTACAATGAACTTCGCAACTCTACTGTATCACATTTGTATAATAAGGAATATACTAGTTTTGGTTGACGTTGACAGTATTAGTGAAACAGTACCGCTGACCATCAGATGTGCTCTTGAGTATGAGTCAAGTATTACCATAAACTTCAGCAACTCTACTGTATCACATTTGTATAATAAGGAATATACTAGTTTTGGTTGACGTGGACAGTATTAATGAAACAGTACTACTGACTATTAGCGTGTGCTCCTGAGTATGAGTCAAGTATTACAATGAACTTCAACAACTCTACTGTATCACATTTGTATAATAAGGAATATACTAGTTTTGGTTTGCGTGGACAGTATTAATGAAACAGTACTGCTGACTATTAGCATGTGCTGTTGAGTATGAGTCAAGTATTACCATGAACTTCAGCAACTCTACTGTATCACATTTGTATAATAAGCAATATACTAGTTTTGGGTGATGTGGACAGTATTAATGAAACAGTACTGCTGACTGTTACCATGTGCTCCTGAGTTTGAGTCAACTATTACAATGAACTTCAGTAACTCTACTGTATTACATTTGTATAATAAGGAATATTCTAGTTTTGGTTGACGTGGACAGTTTTAATGAAACACTACTGCGGACTGTTACCATGTGCTCCTGAGTATGAGTCAACTATTACAATGAACTTCAGCAACTCTACTGTATCACATTTGTATAATAAGGAATATACTAATTTTTGGTTGATGTGGACAGTATTAATGAAACAGTACTACTGACTGTTACCATGTGCTCCTGAGTATGAGTCAACTATTACGATGAACTTCAGCAACTCTACTGTATCACATTTGTATAATAAGGAATATACCAGTTTTGGTTGATGTAGACAGTATTAATGAAACAGTACTGCTGACTGTTACCATGTGCTCCTTAGTATGAGTCAACTATTACAATGAACTTCAGTAACTCTACTGTATCACATTTGTATAATAAGGAATATACTAGTTTTGTTTGATGTGGACAGTATTAATGAAACAGTACTGCTGACTGTTACCATGTGCTCCTGAGTATGAGTCAAGTATTACCATGAACATCAGGAACTCTAATATATCACATTTGTATAATAAGGAATATACTAGATTTGGTTGACGTGGACAGTATTAATGAAACAGTACTGCTGACTGTTACCATGTGCTCCTGAGTATGAGTCAACTATTACAATGAACTTCAGCAACTCTACTGTATCACATTTGTATAATAAGGAATATACTAATTTTTGGTTGATGTGGACAGTATTAATGAAACAGTACTACTGACTGTTACCATGTGCTCCTGAGTATGAGTCAACTATTACGATGAACTTCAGCAACTCTACTGTATCACATTTGTATAATAGGGAAAATACTAGTTTTCGTTGACGTGGACAGTATTAATGAAACAGTACTGCTGTCTATTACCATGTGCTCCTGAGTATGAGTTAAGTATTACCATGAACTTCAGCAACTCTAATGTATCACGTTTGTATAATAGGGAATATACTAGTTTTGGTTGACGTAGACAGTGTTAATGAAACAGTACTGCTGACTATCAGCATGTGCTCCTGAGTATGAGTCAAGTATTACGATGAACTTCAGCAACTCTACTGTATCACATTTGTATAATAAGGAATATACTAGTTTTGGTTGACGTAGACAGTATTAATGATACAGTACTGCTGACTATCAGCATGTGCTCTTGAGTATGAGTCAAGTATTACAATGAACTCCGCAACTCTACTGTATCACATTTGTATAATAAGGAATATACTAGTTTTGGTTGATGTGGACAGTATTATTGAAACAATATTGCTGACTATTACCATGTGCTCCTGAGTATGAGTCAAGTATTACAATGAACTTTGCAACTCTACTGTATCACATTTGTATAATAAGGAATATACTAATTTTGGTTGACGTGGACAGTATTAATGAAAGAGTACTGCTGACTATTACCAAGTGCTCCTGAGTATGAGTCAAGTACTACGATGAACTTCAGCAACTCTACTGTATCACATTTTTATAATAAGGAATATACTAGTTTTAATTGACGTGGACAGTGTTAATGAAACAGTACTGCTGACTATTACCATGTGCTCCTGAGTATGAGTCAAGTATTACCATGAACGTCAGCAACTCTACTGTATCACATTTGTATATTAAGGAATATACCAGTTTTGGTTGACATGGACAGTAGTAATGAAACAGTACTGCTGACCATCAGATGTGCTCTTGAGTATGAGTCAAGTATTACCATGAACTTCAGCAACTCTACTGTATCACATTTGTATAATAAGAAATATACTAGTTTTGGTTGACGTAGACAGAATTAATGAAACAGTACTGCTGACTATTACCATGTGCTCTTGAGTATGAGTCAAGTATTACGATGAACTTAAGCAACTCTACTGTATCACATTTGTATAATAAGAAATATCCTAGTTTTAGTTGACGTGGACAGTATTAATGAAGCAGTACTGCGGACTGTTACCATGTGCTCCTGAGTATGAGTCAACTATTACGATGAACTTCAGCAACTCTACTGTATCACATTTGTATAATAAGCAATATACTAGTTTTGGTTGACGTGGACAGTATTAATGAAACAGTACTGCTGACTATCACCATGTGCTCTTGAGTATGAGTCAAGTATTACAATGAACTTCGCAACTCTACTGTATCACATTTGTATAATAAGGAATATCCAAGTTTTAGTTGACGTGGACAGTATTAATGAAGCAGTACTGCGGACTGTTACCATGTGCTCCTGAGTAGGAGTCAACTATTACAATGAACTTCAGCAACTCTACTGTTGCACATTTGTATAATAAGCAATATACTAATTTTGGTTGACGTGGACAGTATTAATGAAGCAGTACTGCTGACTATCAGCATGTGCTCCTGAGTATGAGTCAAGTATTACAATGAACTTTGCAACTCTACTGTATCACATTTGTATAATAAGGAATATACTAGTTTTGGTTGACGTGGACAGTATTAATGAAACAGTACTGCTGACCATCAGATGTGCTCTTGAGTATGAGTCAAGTATTACCCTGAACTTCAGCAACTCTACTGTAACACATTTGTATAATAAGGAAAATACTAGTTTTCGTTGACATGGACAGTATTAATGAAACAGTACTGCTGACTATTAGCATGTGCTCCTGAGTATGAGTAAAGTATTACCATGAACTTCAGCAACTCTAATGTATAAGATTTGTATAATAGGGAATATACTAGTTTTGGTTGACATAGACAGTATTAATGAAACAGTACTGCCGACTATCAGAATGTGCTCCTGAGTATGAGTCAAGTATTACAATGAACTTCAGCAACTCTACTGTATCACATTTGTATAATAAGAAATATACTAGTTATGGTTGACGTAGACAGTATTAATGATACAGTACTGCTGACTATCAGCATGTGCTCCTGAGTATGAGTCAAGTATTACAATGAACTTAGCAACTTTACTGTATCACATTTGTATAATAAGGAATATACTAGTTTTGGTTGTTGTGGACAGTATTAATGAAACAGTACTGCTGACCATCAGATGGGCTCTTGAGTATGAGTCAACTATTACGATGAACTTCAGCAACTCTACTGTATCACATTTGTATAATAAGGGATATACTAGTTTTGGTTGACGTGGACAGTATTAATGAAACAGTGCTGCTGACTATTACCATGTGCTCTGAGTATGAGTCAAGTATTACCATGAACTTCAGAACTCTACTGTATCACATTTGTATGATAGTGAATATACTAGTTTTGGTTGACGTGGACAGTATTAATGAAACAGTACTGCTGACTGTTACCATGTGCCCCTGAGTATGAGTCAACTATTACAATGAACTTCAATAACTCTACTATATCACATTTGTATAATAAGGAATATACTAGTTTTGGTTGATGTGGACTGTATTAATGAAACAGTACTGCTGACTGTTACCATGTGCTCCTGAGTATGAGTCAACTATTACAATGAACTTCAGCAACTCTACTGTATCACATTTGTATAATAAGGAATATACTAGTTTTGGTTGACGTGGACAGTATTAATGAAACAGTACTGCTGACCATCAGATGTGCTCTTGAGTATGAGTCAAATATTACCATGAACATCAGCAACTCTACTGTATCACATTTGTATAATAAGGAATATACTAGTTTTGGTTGACGTGGACAGTATTAATGAAACAGTACTGCTGACTATTACCTTGTGCTCCTGAGTATGAGTCAAGTATTACCATGAACTTCAGCAACTCTACTGTATCAAAATTGTATAATAAGGAATATACTAGTTTTGGTTGACGTGGACAGTATTAATGAAACAGTACTGCTGACTATTACCATGTGCTCTTGAGTATGAGTCAACTATTACGATGAACTTCAGCAACTCTACTGTATCACATTTGTATAATAAGCAATATACTAGTTTTGGTTGACGTAGACAGTATTAATGAAACAGTACTGCTGACTATCAGCATCTGCTCCTGAGTATGAGTCAAGTATTACCATGAACTTCAGCAACTCTACTGTATCACATTTGTATAATAAGCAATATACTAGTTTTGGTTGACGTGGACGGTATTAATGAAACAGTACTGCTGACCATCAGATGTGCTCTTGAGTATGAGTCAAGTACTACCATGAACATCAGCAACTCTACTATATCACATTTGTATAATAAGGAATATACCAGTTTTGGTTGACGTGGACAGTATTAATGAAACAGTACTGCTGACTATTACCATGTGCTCCTGAGTATGAGTCAAGTATTACCATGAACTTCTGCAACTCTACTGTATCACATTTGTATATTAAGGAATATACCAGTTTTGGTTGACATGGACAGTAGTATTGAAACAGTACTGCTGACCATCAGATGTGCTCTTGAGTATGAGTCAAGTATTACCATGAACTTCAGCAACTCTACTGTATCAAATTTGTATAATAGGGAATATACTAGTTTTGGTTTATGTGGACAGTATTAATGAAACAGTACTGCTGACTATTACCATGTGCTCTTGGGTATGAGTCAAATATTACGATGAACTTCAGCAACTCTACTGTATCACATTTGTATAATAAGCAATATACCAGTTCTGGTTGACGTAGACAGTATTAATGAAACAGTACTGCTGACTATCAGCATGTGCTCCTGAGTATGAGTCAAGTATTACCATGTACTTCAGCAACTCTACTGTATCACATTTGTATAATAAGCAATATACTAGTTTTGGTTGACGTAGACAGTATTAATGAAACAGTACTGCTGACTATCAGCATGTGCTCCTGAGTATGAGTCAAGTATTACCATAAACTTCAGCAACTCTACTGTATCACATTTGTATAATAAGCAATATACTAGTTTTGGTTGACGTGGACAGTATTATTGAAACAGTACTGCTGACTATCAGCATGTGCTCTTGAGTATGAGTCAAGTATTACCATAAACTTCAGCAACTCTACTGTATCACATTTGTATAATAAGCAAAATACTAGATTTGGTTGACGTGGACAGTATTAATGAAACAGTACTGCTGACTATTACCATGTGCTCCTGAGTATGAGTCAAGTATTACCATGAACTTCAGCAACTCTACCGTATCACATTTGTATAGTAAGAAATATCTTAGTTTTAGTTGACGTGGATAGTATTATTAAAACAGTACTGCTGACTATCAGCATGTGCTCTTGAGTATGAGTCAACTATTACCGTGAACTTCAGCAACTCTACTGTATCACATTTGTATAATAAGGAAAATACTAGTTTTCGTTGACGTGGACAGCATTAATGAAACAGTACTGCTGACTATTACCATGTGCTCCTGAGTATGAGTTAAGTATTACCATGAACATCAGCAACTCTAATGTATCACATTTGTATAATAGGGAATATACTAGTTTTGGTTGACGTAGACAGTATTAATGAAACAGTACTGCGGACTATCAGCATGTGCTCCTGAGTATGAGTCAAGTATTACCATGACTTTAGCAACTCTACTGTATCAAATTTGTATAATAAGCAATATACTAGTTTTGGTTGACGTGGACAGTATTAATGAAACAGTACTACTGACTACTACCATGTGCTCTTGAGTATGAGTCAAGTATTACAATGAGCTTCAGCAACTCTACTGTATCACATTTCTATAATAAGGAATATACTAGTTTTGGATGACGTGGACTGTATTAATGAACAGTACTGCTGACTATTACCATGTGCTCTTGAGTATGAGTCAAGTATTACCATGAACTTCAGCAACTCTACTGTATCACACTTGTATAATAAGCAATATACTTTTTTTGGTTGACGTGGCAGTATTAATGAAACAGTACTGCTGACTATTACCATGTGCTCTGAGTATGAGTCAAGTATTACGATGAACTTCAGCAACTCTACTGTATCACATTTGTATAATAAGCAATATACTAGTTTTGGTAGATGTGGACAGTATTAATGAAACAGTACTGCTGACTACTACCCTGTGCTCCTGAGTATGAGTCAAGGATTACCATGAACTTCAGCAACTCTACTGTATCACATTTGTGTAATAACGAAAATACTAGTTTTGGTTGACGTAGACAGCATTAATGAAACAGTACTGCTGACCATCAGCATGTGCTCCTGAGTATGAGTCAAGTATTACCATGAACTTCAGCAACTCTACTGTATCACATCGGTATAACAAGCAATATACTAATTTTGGTTGACGTAGACAGTATTAATGAAACAGTACTGCTGACTACTACCATGTGCTCTTGAGGATGAGTCAAGTATTACAATGAGCTTCAGCAACTCTACTGTATCACGTTTGTATAATAAGGAATATACCAGTTTTGGTTGACATGGACAGTATTAATAAAACAGTACTGCTGACTATTACCATGTGCTCCTGAGTATGAGTCAAGTATTACGATGAACTTCAGCAACTCTACTGTATCACATTTGTATAATAAGTAATATACTAGTTTTGGTTGACGTGGACAGTATTAACGAAACAGTACTGCTGACTATTATCATGTGCTGTTGAGTATGAGTCAAGTATTACCATGAACTTCAGCAACTCTACTGTATCACATTTGTATAATAAGCAATATACTAGATTTGGTTGACGTGGACAGTATTAATGAAACAGTACTGCTGACTATTACCATGTGCTCCTGAGTATGAGTCAAGTAATACCATGAACTTCAGCAACTCTACTGTATCACATTTGTATAATAGAAATATACTAGTTTTAGATGACGTGGATAGTATTATTGAAACAGTACTGCTGACTATCAGCATGTGCTCTTGAGTATGAGTCAAGTATTACCATGAACTTCAGCAACTCTACTGTATCACGTTTGTATAATAGGGAATATACTAATTTTGGTTGACGTAGACAGTATTAAAGAAACAGTACTGCTGACTATCAGCATGTGCTCCTGAGTATGAGTCAAGTATTACGATGAACTTCAGCAACTCTACTGTATCACATTTGTATAATAAGGAATATACTAGTTTTGGTTGACGTAGACAGTATTAATGATACAGTACTGCTGACTATCAGCATGTGCTCCTGAGTATGACTCAAGTATTACAATGAACTTCGCAACTCTACTGTATCACATTTGTATAATAAGGAATATACTAGTTTTGGTTGATGTGGACAGTATTATTGAAACAGTACTGCTGACTATTACCAAGTGCTCCTGAGTATGAGTAAAGTATTACGATGAACTTCAGCAACTATACTGTATCACATTTTTATAATAAGGAATATACTAGTTTTGGTTGACGTTGACAGTGTTAATGAAACAGTACTGCTGACTATTACCATGTGCTCCTGAGTATGAGTCAAGTATTACCATGAACGTCAGCAACTCTACTGTATCACACTTGTATATTAAGGAATATACCAGTTTTGGTTGACATGGACAGTAGTAATGAAACAGTACTGCTGACCATCAGATGGGCTCTTGAGTATGAGTCAAGTATTACGATGAACATCAGCAACTCTACTGTATCACATCTGTATAATAAGAAATATCCTAGTTTTAGTTGACGTGGACAGTATTAATGAAGCAGTACTGCGGACAGTTACCATGTGCTCCTGAGTATGAGTCAACTATTACGATGAACTTCAGCAATTCTACTGTATCACATTTGTATAATAAGGAATATACTAGTTTTGGTTGACGTGGACAGTATTAATGAAACAGTGCTGCTGACTATTACCATGTGCTCTGAGTATGAGTCAAGTATTACCATGAACGTCAGCAACTCTACTGTATCACATTTGTATGATAGTGAATATACTAGTTTTGGTTGACGTGGACAGTATTAATGAAACAGTACTACTGACTATTAGCATGTGCTCCTGAGTATGAGTGAAGTATTACCATGAACTTCAGCAACTCTACTGTATCACATTTGTATAATAAGGAATATACTAGTTTTGGTTGACGTGGACAGTATTAATGAAACAGTACTGCTGACATTTAGCATGTGCTCCTGAGTATGAGTCAAGTATTACCATGAACTTCAGCAACTCTACTGTATCACATTTGTATAATAAGGAATATACTAGTTTTGGTTGACGTGGACAGTATTAATGAAACAGTGCTGCTGACTATTACCATGTGCTCTGAGTATGAGTCAAGTATTACCATGAACTTCAGAACTCTACTGTATCACATTTGTATGATAGTGAATATACTAGTTTTGGTTGACGTGGACAGTATTAATGAAACAGTACTGCTGACTGTTACCATGTGCCCCTGAGTATGAGTCAACTATTACAATGAACTTCAATAACTCTAGTATATCACATTTGTATAATAAGGAATATACTAGTTTTGGTTGATGTGGACAGTATTAATGAAACAGTACTGCTGACTGTTACCATGTGCTCCTGAGTATGAGTCAACTATTACAATGAACTTCAGCAACTCTACTGTATCACATTTGTATAATAAGGAATATACTAGTTTTGGTTGACGTGGACAGTATTAATGAGACAGTACTGCTGACCATCAGATGTGCTCTTGAGTATGATTCAAGTATTACCATGAACATCAGCAACTCTACTGTATCACATTTGTATAATAAGGAATATACTAGTTTTGGTTGACGTGGACAGTATTAATGAAACAGTACTGCTGACTATTACCATGTGCTCCTGAGTATGAGTCAAGTATTACCATGAACTTCAGCAACTCTACTGTATCAAATTTGTATAATAAGGAATATAATAGTTTTGGTTGACGTGGACAGTATTAATGAAACAGTACTGCTGACTATTACCATGTGCTCCTGAGTATGAGTTAAGTATTACCATGAACTTCAGCAACTCTACTGTATCAAATTTGTATAATAAGGAATATACTAGTTTTGGTTGACGTAGACAGTATTAATGAAACAGTACTGCTGACTATTACCATGTGCTCTTGAGTATCAGTCAACTATTACGATGAACTTCAGGAACTCTACTGTATCACATTTGTATAATAAGCAATATACTAGTTTTGGTAGACGTAGACAGTATTAATGAAACAGTACTGCTGACTATCAGCATGTGCTCCTGAGTATGAGTCAAGTATTACCATGAACTTCAGCAACTCTACTGTATCACATTTGTATATTAAGCAATATACTAGTTGTAGTTGACGTAGACAGTATTATTGAAACAGTACTGCTGACTATTACTACGTGCTCTTGAGTATGAGTCAAGTATTACCATGAACTTCAGTAACTCTACTGTATCACATTTGTTAAATAAGCAATATACTAGTTTTGGTTGACGTGGACGGTATTAATGAAACAGTACTGCTGACCATCAGATGTGCTCTTGAGTATGAGTCAAGTATTACCATGAACATCAGCAACTCTACTGTATCACATTTGTATAATAGGGAATATACTAGTTTTGGTTGTCGTAGACAGTATTAATGAAACAGTACTGCTGAGTATTACCATGTGCTTCTGAGTATGAGTCAAGTATTACCATGAACTTCAGCAACTCTAATGTATCACATTTGTATAATAGGGAATATACTAGTTTTGGTTGACGTAGACAGTATTAATGAAACAGTACTGCTGACTATCAGCATGTGCTCCTGAGTATGAGTCAAATATTACGATGAACTTCAGCAACTCTACCGTATCACATTTGTATAATTAGGAATATACTAGTTTTGGTTGACGTGGACAGTATTAATGAAACAGTACTGCTGACTATTATCATGTGCTGTTGAGTATGAGTCAAGTATTACCATAAACTTCAGCAACTCTACTGTATCACATTTGTATAATAAGCAATATACTAGATTTGGTATACGTGGACAGTATTAATGAAACAGTACTGCTGACTATTACCATGTGCTCGTGAGTATGAGTCAAGTATTACGATGAACTTCAGCAACTCTACTGTATCACATTTGTATAATAAGAAATATATTAGTTTTAGTTGACGTGGATAGTATTATTGAAAGAGTACTGCTGACTATCAGCATGTGCTCTTGAGTATGAGTCAAGTATTACCATGAACTTCAGCAACTCTACTGTATCACATTTGTATAATAAGGAAAATACTAGTTTTCGTTGACGTGGACAGCATTAATGAAACAGTACTGCTGACTATTACCATGTGCTCCTGTGTATGAGTTAAGTATTACCATGAACTTCAGCAACTCTAATGTATCACGTTTGTATAATAGGGAATATACTAGTTTTGGTTGACGTAGACAGTATTAATGGATAAGTACTGCTGACTATCAGCATGTGCTCCTGAGTATGAGTCAAGTATTACGATGAACTTCAGCAACTCTACTGTATCACATTTGTATAATAAGGAATATACTAGTTTTGGTTGACGTAGACAGATTAATGATACAGTACTGCTGACTATCAGCATGTGCTCCTGAGTATGAGTCAAGTATTACAATGAACTTCGCAACTCTACTGTATCACATTTGTATAATAAGGAATATACTAGTTTTGGTTGATGTGGACAGTATTATTGAAACAGTACTGCTGACTATTACCATGTGCTCCTGAGTATGAGTCAAGTATTACGATGAACTTCAGCAACTCTACTGTATCACATTTTTATAATAAGGAATATACTAGTTTTGGTTGACGTGGACAGTGTTAATGAAACAGTACTGCTGACTATTACCATGTGCTCCTGAGTATGAGTCAAGTATTACCATGAACGTCAGCAACTCTACTGTATCACATTTGTATATTAAATAATATACCAGTTTTGGTTGACATGGACAGTAGTAATGAAACAGTAGTGCTGACCATCAGATGTGCTCTTGAGTATGAGTCAAGTATTACCATGAACTTCAGCAACTCTACTGTATCACATTTGTATAATGAGAAATATACTAGTTTTGGTTGACGTAGACAGTATTAATGAAACAGTACTGCTGACTATTACCATGTGCTCTTGAGTTTGATTCAAGTATTACGATGAACTTCAGCAACTCTACTGTATCACATTTGTATAATAAGAAATATCCTAGTTATAGTTGACGTGGACAGTATTAATGAAGCAGTACTGCGGACTGTTACCATGTGCTCCTGAGTATGAGTCAACTATTACGATGAACTTCAGCAACTCTACTGTATCACATTCTTATAATAAGGAATATACTAGTTTTGGTTGACGTGGACAGTATTAATGAAACAGTGCTGCTGACTATTACCATGTGCTCTGAGTATGAGTCAAGTATTACCATGAACTTCAGCAACTCTACTGTATCACATTTGTATGATAGTGAATACACTAGTTTTGGTTGACGTGGACAGTATTAATGATACAGTACTACTGACTATTAGCATGTGCTCCTGAGAATGAGTCAAGTATTGCCATGAACTTCAGCAACTCTACTGTATCACATTTGTATAATAAGGAATATACTAGTTTTGGTTGACGTGGACAGTATTAATGAAACAGTACTGCTGACCATCAGATGGGCTCTTGAGTATGAGTCAACTATTACGATGAACTTCAGCAACTCTACTGTATCACATTTGTATAATAAGGGATATACTAGTTTTGGTTGACGTGGACAGTATTAATGAAACAGTGCTGCTGACTATTACCATGTGCTCTGAGTATGAGTCAAGTATTACCATGAACTTCAGAACTCTACTGTATCACATTTGTATGATAGTGAATAGACTAGTTTTGGTTGACGTGGACAGTATTAATGAAACAGTACTGCTGACTGTTACCATGTGCTCCTGAGTATGAGTCAACTATTACAATGAACTTCAATAACTCTACTATATCACATTTGTATAATAAGGAATATACTAGTTTTGGTTGATGTGGACTGTATTAATGAAACAGTACTGCTGACTGTTACCATGTGCTCCTGAGTATGAGTCAACTATTACAATGAACTTCAGCAACTCTACTGTATCACATTTGTATAATAAGGAATATACTAGTTTTGGTTGACGTGGACAGTATTAATGAAACAGTACTGCTGACCATCAGATGTGCTCTTGAGTATGAGTCAAGTATTACCATGAACATCAGCAACTCTACTGTATCACATTTTTATAATAAGGAATATACTAGTTTTGGTTGACGTGGACAGTATTAATGAAACAGTACTGCTGACTATTACCATGTGCTCCTGAGTATGAGTCAAGTATTACCATGAACTTCAGCAACTCTACTGTATCAAAATTGTATAATTAGGAATATACTAGTTTTGGTTGACGTGGACAGTATTAATGAAACAGTACTGCTGACTATTACCATGTGCTCTTGAGTATGAGTCAACTATTACGATGAACTTCAGCAACTCTACTGTATCACATTTGTATAATAAGCAATATACTAGTTTTGGTTGACGTAGACAGTATTAATGAAACAGTACTGCTGACTATCAGCATCTGCTCCTGAGTATGAGTCAAGTATTACCATGAACTTCAGCAACTCTACTGTATCACATTTGTATAATAAGCAATATACTAGTTTTGGTTGACGTAGACAGTATTATTGAAACAGTACTGCTGACTATTACTACGTGCTCTTGAGTATGAGTCAAGTATTACCATGAACTTCAGTAACTCTACTGTATCACATTTGTATAATAAGCAATATACTAGTTTTGGTTGACGTGGACGGTATTAATGAAACAGTACTGCTGACCATCAGATGTGCTCTTGAGTATGAGTCAAGTATTACCATGAACATCAGCAACTCTACTGTATCACATTTGTATAATAGGGTATATACTAGTTTTGGTTGACGTGGACGGTATTAATGAAACAGTACTGCTGACCATCAGATGTGCTCTTGAGTATGAGTCAAGTATTACCATGAACTTCAGTAACTCTACTGTATCACATTTGTATAATAAGCAATATACTAGTTTTGGTTGACGTGGACGGTATTAATGAAACAGTACTGCTGACCATCAGATGTGCTCTTGAGTATGAGTCAAGTATTACCATGAACATCAGCAACTCTACTGTATCACATTTGTATAATAGGGAATATACTAGTTTTGGTTGACGTAGACAGTATTAATGAAACAGTACTGCTGAGTATTACCATGTGCTCCTGAGTATGAGTCAAGTATTACCATGAACTTCAGCAACTCTAATGTATCACATTTGTATAATAGGGAATATACTAGTTTTGGTTGACGTAGACAGTATTAATGAAGCAGTACTGCTGACTATCAGCATGTGCTCCTGAGTATGAGTCAAGTATTACGATGAACTTCAACAACTCTACTGTATCACATTTGTATAATAAGGAATATACTAGTTTTGGTTGATGTAGACAGTATTAATGATACTGTACTGCTGACTATCAGCATGTGCTCCTGAGTATGAGTAAAGTATTACCATGAACTTCAGCAACTCTACTGTATCACATTTGTATAAAAACAATATACTAGTTTTGGGTGATGAGGACAGTATTAATGAAACAGTACTGCTGACTATCAGCATGTGCTCCTGAGTATGAGTCATGTATTACAATGAACTTCGCAACTCTACTGTATCACATTTGTATAATAAGGAATATACTAGTTTTGGTTGACGTTGACAGTATTAGTGAAACAGTACCGCTGACCATCAGATGTGCTCTTGAGTATGAGTCAAGTATTACCATAAACTTCAGCAACTCTACTGTATCACATTTGTATAATAAGGAATATACTAGTTTTGGTTGACGTGGACAGTATTAATGAAACAGTACTACTGACCATCAGATGTGCTCTTGAGTATGAGTCAAGTATTACCATAAACTTCAGCAACTCTACTGTATCACATTTGTATAATAAGGAATATACTAGTTTTGGTTGACGTGGACAGTATTAATGAAACAGTACTACTGACTATTAGCGTGTGCTCCTGAGTATGAGTCAAGTATTACAATGAACTTCAACAACTCTACTGTATCACATTTGTATAATAAGGAATATACTAGTTTTGGTTTGCGTGGACAGTATTAATGAAACAGTACTGCTGACTATTAGCATGTGCTGTTGAGTATGAGTCAAGTATTACCATGAACTTCAGCAACTCTACTGTATCACATTTGTATATTAAATAATATACCAGTTTTGGTTGACATGGACAGTAGTAATGAAACAGTAGTGCTGACCATCAGATGTGCTCTTGAGTATGAGTCAAGTATTACCATGAACTTCAGCAACTCTACTGTATCACATTTGTATAATGAGAAATATACTAGTTTTGGTTGACGTAGACAGTATTAATGAAACAGTACTGCTGACTATTACCATGTGCTCTTGAGTTTGATTCAAGTATTACGATGAACTTCAGCAACTCTACTGTATCACATTTGTATAATAAGAAATATCCTAGTTATAGTTGACGTGGACAGTATTAATGAAGCAGTACTGCGGACTGTTACCATGTGCTCCTGAGTATGAGTCAACTATTACGATGAACTTCAGCAACTCTACTGTATCACATTCTTATAATAAGGAATATACTAGTTTTGGTTGACGTGGACAGTATTAATGAAACAGTGCTGCTGACTATTACCATGTGCTCTGAGTATGAGTCAAGTATTACCATGAACTTCAGCAACTCTACTGTATCACATTTGTATGATAGTGAATACACTAGTTTTGGTTGACGTGGACAGTATTAATGATACAGTACTACTGACTATTAGCATGTGCTCCTGAGAATGAGTCAAGTATTGCCATGAACTTCAGCAACTCTACTGTATCACATTTGTATAATAAGGAATATACTAGTTTTGGTTGACGTGGACAGTATTAATGAAACAGTACTGCTGACCATCAGATGGGCTCTTGAGTATGAGTCAACTATTACGATGAACTTCAGCAACTCTACTGTATCACATTTGTATAATAAGGGATATACTAGTTTTGGTTGACGTGGACAGTATTAATGAAACAGTGCTGCTGACTATTACCATGTGCTCTGAGTATGAGTCAAGTATTACCATGAACTTCAGAACTCTACTGTATCACATTTGTATGATAGTGAATAGACTAGTTTTGGTTGACGTGGACAGTATTAATGAAACAGTACTGCTGACTGTTACCATGTGCTCCTGAGTATGAGTCAACTATTACAATGAACTTCAATAACTCTACTATATCACATTTGTATAATAAGGAATATACTAGTTTTGGTTGATGTGGACTGTATTAATGAAACAGTACTGCTGACTGTTACCATGTGCTCCTGAGTATGAGTCAACTATTACAATGAACTTCAGCAACTCTACTGTATCACATTTGTATAATAAGGAATATACTAGTTTTGGTTGACGTGGACAGTATTAATGAAACAGTACTGCTGACCATCAGATGTGCTCTTGAGTATGAGTCAAGTATTACCATGAACATCAGCAACTCTACTGTATCACATTTTTATAATAAGGAATATACTAGTTTTGGTTGACGTGGACAGTATTAATGAAACAGTACTGCTGACTATTACCATGTGCTCCTGAGTATGAGTCAAGTATTACCATGAACTTCAGCAACTCTACTGTATCAAAATTGTATAATTAGGAATATACTAGTTTTGGTTGACGTGGACAGTATTAATGAAACAGTACTGCTGACTATTACCATGTGCTCTTGAGTATGAGTCAACTATTACGATGAACTTCAGCAACTCTACTGTATCACATTTGTATAATAAGCAATATACTAGTTTTGGTTGACGTAGACAGTATTAATGAAACAGTACTGCTGACTATCAGCATCTGCTCCTGAGTATGAGTCAAGTATTACCATGAACTTCAGCAACTCTACTGTATCACATTTGTATAATAAGCAATATACTAGTTTTGGTTGACGTAGACAGTATTATTGAAACAGTACTGCTGACTATTACTACGTGCTCTTGAGTATGAGTCAAGTATTACCATGAACTTCAGTAACTCTACTGTATCACATTTGTATAATAAGCAATATACTAGTTTTGGTTGACGTGGACGGTATTAATGAAACAGTACTGCTGACCATCAGATGTGCTCTTGAGTATGAGTCAAGTATTACCATGAACATCAGCAACTCTACTGTATCACATTTGTATAATAGGGTATATACTAGTTTTGGTTGACGTGGACGGTATTAATGAAACAGTACTGCTGACCATCAGATGTGCTCTTGAGTATGAGTCAAGTATTACCATGAACTTCAGTAACTCTACTGTATCACATTTGTATAATAAGCAATATACTAGTTTTGGTTGACGTGGACGGTATTAATGAAACAGTACTGCTGACCATCAGATGTGCTCTTGAGTATGAGTCAAGTATTACCATGAACATCAGCAACTCTACTGTATCACATTTGTATAATAGGGAATATACTAGTTTTGGTTGACGTAGACAGTATTAATGAAACAGTACTGCTGAGTATTACCATGTGCTCCTGAGTATGAGTCAAGTATTACCATGAACTTCAGCAACTCTAATGTATCACATTTGTATAATAGGGAATATACTAGTTTTGGTTGACGTAGACAGTATTAATGAAGCAGTACTGCTGACTATCAGCATGTGCTCCTGAGTATGAGTCAAGTATTACGATGAACTTCAACAACTCTACTGTATCACATTTGTATAATAAGGAATATACTAGTTTTGGTTGATGTAGACAGTATTAATGATACTGTACTGCTGACTATCAGCATGTGCTCCTGAGTATGAGTAAAGTATTACCATGAACTTCAGCAACTCTACTGTATCACATTTGTATAAAAACAATATACTAGTTTTGGGTGATGAGGACAGTATTAATGAAACAGTACTGCTGACTATCAGCATGTGCTCCTGAGTATGAGTCATGTATTACAATGAACTTCGCAACTCTACTGTATCACATTTGTATAATAAGGAATATACTAGTTTTGGTTGACGTTGACAGTATTAGTGAAACAGTACCGCTGACCATCAGATGTGCTCTTGAGTATGAGTCAAGTATTACCATAAACTTCAGCAACTCTACTGTATCACATTTGTATAATAAGGAATATACTAGTTTTGGTTGACGTGGACAGTATTAATGAAACAGTACTACTGACCATCAGATGTGCTCTTGAGTATGAGTCAAGTATTACCATAAACTTCAGCAACTCTACTGTATCACATTTGTATAATAAGGAATATACTAGTTTTGGTTGACGTGGACAGTATTAATGAAACAGTACTACTGACTATTAGCGTGTGCTCCTGAGTATGAGTCAAGTATTACAATGAACTTCAACAACTCTACTGTATCACATTTGTATAATAAGGAATATACTAGTTTTGGTTTGCGTGGACAGTATTAATGAAACAGTACTGCTGACTATTAGCATGTGCTGTTGAGTATGAGTCAAGTATTACCATGAACTTCAGCAACTCTACTATATCACATTTGTATAATAAGCAATATACTAGTTTTGGGTGATGTGGACAGTATTAATGAAACAGTACTGCTGACTGTTACCATTTGCTCCTGAGTTTGAGTCAACTATTACAATGAACTTCAGTAACTCTACTGTATTACATTTGTATAATAAGGAATATTCTAGTTTTGGTTGACGTGGACAGTATTAATGAAACACTACTGCGGACTGTTACCATGTGCTCCTGAGTATGAGTCAACTATTACAATGAACTTAAGCAACTCTACTGTATCACATTTGTATGATAAGGAATATACTAATTTTTGGTTGATGTGGACAGTATTAATGAAACAGTACTACTGACTGTTACCATGTGCTCCTGAGTATGAGTCAACTATTACGATGAACTTCAGCAACTCTACTGTATCACATTTGTATAATAAGGAATATACCAGTTTTGGTTGATGTAGATAGTATTAATGAAACAGTGCTGCTGACTGTTACCATGTGCTCCTTAGTATGAGTCAACTATTACAATGAACTTCAGTAACTCTACTGTATCACATTTGTATAATAAGGAATATACTAGTTTTGGTTGATGTGGACAGTATTAATGAAACAGTACTGCTGACTGTTACCATGTGCTCCTGAGTATGAGTCAAGTATTACCATAAACATCAGGAACTCTACTATATCACATTTGTATAATAAGGAATATACTAGTTTTGGTTGACGTGGACAGTATTAATGAAACAGTACTGCTGACTATTACCATGTGCTCCTGAGTGTGAGTCAAGTATTACCATGAACTTCAGCAACTCTACTGTATCACATTTGTATAATAAGAAATATACTAGTTTTAGTTGACGTGGATAGTATTATTGAAACAGTACTGCTGACTATCAGCATGTGCTCTTGAGTATGAGTCAAGTATTACCATGAACTTCAGCAACTCTACTGTATCACATTTGTATAATAAGGAAAATACTAGATTTCGTTGACGTGGACAGCATTAATGAAACAGTACTGCTGACTATTACCATGTGCTCCTGAGTATGAGTTAAGTATTACCATGAACTTCAGCAACTCTAATGTATCACGTTTGTATAATAGGGAATATACTAGTTTTGGTTGACGTAGACAGTATTAATGAAACAGTACTGCTGACTATCAGCATGTGCTCCTGAGTATGAGTCAAGTATTACGATGAACTTCAGCAACTCTACTGTATCACATTTGTATAATATGGAATATACTAGTTTTGGTTGACGTAGACTGTATTAATGATACAGTACTGCTGACTATCAGCATGTGCTCCTGAGTATGAGTCAAGTATTACAATGAACTTCGCAACTCTACTGTATCACATTTGTATAATAAGGAATATACTAGTTTTGGTTGATGTGGACAGTATTATTGAAACAGTATTGCTGACTATTACCATGTGCTCCTGAGTATGAGTCAAGTATTACAATGAACTTTTCAACTCTACTGTATCACATTTGTATAATAAGGAATATACTAATTTTGGTTGACATGGACAGTATTAATGAAAGAGTACTGCTGACTATTACCAAGTGCTCCTGTGTATGAGTCAAGTATTACGATGAACTTCAGCAACTCTACTGTATCACATTTTTATAATAAGGAATATACTAGTTTTGGTTGACGTGGACAGTGTTAATGAAACAGTACTGCTGACTATTACCATGTGCTCCTGAGTATGAGTCAAGTATTACCATGAACGTCAGCAACTCTACTGTATCACATTTGTATATTAAGGAATATACCAGTTTTGGTTGACATGGACAGTAGTAATGAAACAGTACTGCTGACCATCAGATGTGCTCTTGAGTATGAGTCAAGTATTACCATGAACTTCAGCAACTCTACTGTATCACATTTGTATAATAAGAAATATACTAGTTTTGGTTGACGTAGACAGTATTAATGAAACAGTACTGCTGACTATTACCATGTGCTCCTGAGTATGAGTCAACTATTACGATGAACTTCAGCAACTCTACTGTATCACATTTGTATAATAAGAAATATACTAGTTTTGGTTGACGTAGACAGTATTAATGATACAGTACTGCTCACTATCAGCATGTGCTCCTGAGTATGAGTCAAATATTACATAGAACTTAGCAACTCTACTGTATCACATTTGTATAATAAGGAATATACTAGTTATGGTGTTTGTGGACAGTATTAATGAAACAGTACTGCTGACCATCAGATGGGCTCTTGAGTATGAGTCAACTATTACGATGAACTTCAGCAACTCTACTGTATCACATTTGTATAATAAGCAATATACCAGTTTTGGTTGACGTAGACAGTATTAATGAAACAGTACTGCTGACTATCAGCATGTGCTCCTGAGTATGAGTCAAGTATTACCATGAACTTCAGCAACTCTACTGTATCACATTTGTATAATAAGCAATATACTAGTTTTGGTTGACGTAGACAGTATTAATGAAACAAAACTGCTGACTATCAGCATGTGCTCCTGAGTATGAGTCAAGTATTACCATGAACTTCAGCAACTCTACTGTATCACATTTGTATAATAAGCAATATACTAGTTTTGGTTGACGTGGACAGTATTATTGAAACAGTACTGCTGACTATCAGCATGTGCTCTTGAGTATGAGTCAAGTATTACCATAAACTTCAGCAACTCTACTGTATCACATTTGTATAATAAGCGATATACTAGATTTGGTTGACGTGGACAGTATTAATGAAACCGTACTGCTGACTGTTACCATGTGCTCCTGAGTATGAGTCAACTATTACAATGAACTTCAGTAACTCTACTGTATCACATTTGTATAATAAGGAATATACTAGTTTTGGTTGATGTGGACAGTATTAATGAAACAGTACTGCTAACTGTTACCATGTGCTCCTGAGTATGAGTCAAGTATTACCATGAACATCAGCAACTCTACTATATCACATTTGTATAATAAGGAATATACTAGTTTTGGTTGACGTGGACAGTATTAATGAAACAGTACTGCTGACTATAACATGTGCTCCTGAGTATGAGTCAAGTATTACCATGAACTTCTGCAACTCTACTGTATCACATTTGTATATTAAGGAATATACCAGTTTTGGTTGACATGGACAGTAGTAATGAAACAGTACTGCTGACCATCAGATGTGCTCTTGAGTATGAGTCAAGTATTACCATGAACTTCAGCAACTCTACTGTATCACATTTGTATAATAGGGAATATACTAATTTTGGTTTATGTGGACAGTATTAATGAAACAGTACTGCTGACTATTACCATGTGCTCTTGAGTATGAGTCAAGTATTACCATGAACTTCAGCAACTCTACTGTATCACATTTGTATAATAAGCAATATACTAGTTTTAATTGACGTAGACAGTATTAATGAAACAGTACTGCTGATTATCAGCATGTGCTCCTGAGTATGAGTCAAGTATTACCATGAACTTCAGCAACTCTACTGTATTACATTTGTATAATAAGCAATATACTAGTTTTGGTTGACGTGGACAGTATTATTGAAACAGTACTGCTGACTATCAGCATGTGCTCTTGAGTATGAGTCAAGTATTACCATAAACTTCAGCAACTCTACTGTATCACATTTGTATAATAAGCAATATACTAGATTTGGTTGACGTGGACAGTATTAATGAAACAGTACTGCTGACAATTACCATGTGCTCCTGAGTATGAGTCAAGTATTACCATGAACTTCAGCAACTCTACTGTATCAAATTTGTATAATAACAAATATACTAGTTTTGGTTGATGTGGATAGTATTATTGAAACAGTACTGCTGACTATCAGCATGTGCTCTTGAGTATGAGTCAAGTATTATATGAACTTAGCAACTCTACTGTATCACATTTGTATAATAAGGAATATACTAGTTTTGGTTGTTGTGGACAGTATTAATGAAACAGTACTGCTGACCATCAGATGGGCTCTTGAGTATGAGTCAAGTATTACCATGAACTTCAGCTACTCTACTGTATCACATTTGTATAATAAGCAATATACTAGTTTTGGTTGACGTGGACAGTAGTAATGAAACAGTACTGCTGACTGTTACCATGTGCTCCTGAGTATGAGTCAAGTATTACCATGAACTTCAGCTACTCTACTGTATCACATTTGTATAATAAGGAAAATACTAGTTTTGGTTTACGTAGACAGTATTAATGAAACAGTACTACTGACTATTAGCATGTGCTCCTGAGTATGAGTTAAGTATTACCATGAACTTCAGCTACTCTACTGTATCACATTTGTATAATAAGGAAAATACTAGTTTTGGTTTACGTAGACAGTATTAATGAAACAGTGCTACTGACTATTAGCATGTGCTCCTGAGTATGAGTTAAGTATTACCATGAACTTCAACAACTCTACTGTATCACATTTGTATAATAACGAATATACTAGTTTTGGTTTGCGTGGACAGTATTAATGAAACAGTACTGCTGACTATTAGCATGTGCTGTTGAGTATGAGTCAAGTATTACAATGAACTTCAGTAACTCTACTGTATCACATTTGTATAATAAGGAATATTCTAGTTTTGGTTGACGTGGACAGTATTAATGAAACAGTACTGCTGACTGTTACCATGTGCTCCTGACTGTGAGTCAACTATTACAATGAACTTCAGCAACTCTACTGTATCACATTTGTATAATAAGGAATATACTAATTTTTGGTTGATGTGGACAGTATTAATGAAACAGTACTACTGACTGTTACCATGTGCTCCTGAGTATGAGTCAACTATTACGATGAACTTCAGCAACTCTACTGTATCACATTTGTATAATATGGAATATACCAGTTTTGGTTGATGTGGACAGTATTAATGAAACAGTACTGCTGACTGTTACCATGTGCTCCTGAGTATGAGTTAACTATTACAATGAACTTCAGTAGCTCTACTGTATCACATTTGTATAATAAGGAATATACTAGTTTTGGTTGATGTGGACAGTATTAATAAAACAGTACTGCTGACTGTTACCATGTGCTCCTAAATATGAGTCAAGTATTACCATGAACATCAGCAACTCTACTATATCACATTTGTATAATAAGGAATATACTAGTTTTGGTTGACGTGGACAGTATTAATGAAACAGTACTGCTGACTATTACCATGTGCTCCTGAGTATGAGTCAAGTATTACCATGAACTTCTGCAACTCTACTGTATCACATTTGTATATTAAGGAATATACCAGTTTTGGTTGACATGGACAGTAGTAATGAAACAGTACTGCTGACCATCAGATGTGCTCTTGAATATGAGTCAAGTATTACCATGAACTTCAGCAACTCTACTGTATCACATTTGTATAATAGGGAATATACTAATTTTGGTTTATGTGGACGGTATTAATGAAACAGTACTGCTGACTATTACCATGTGCTCTTGAGTATGAGTCAACTATTACGATGAACTTCAGCAACTCTACTGTATCACATTTGTATAATAAGCAATATACCAGTGTTGGTTGACGTAGACAGTATTAATGAAACAGTACTGCTGACTATCAGCATGTGCTCCTGAGTATGAGTCAAGTATTACCATGAACTTCAGCAACTCTACTGTATCACATTTGTATAATAAGCAATATACTAGTTTTGGTTGACGTAGACAGTATAAATGAAACAGTACTGCTGACTATCAGCATGTGCTCCTGAGTATGAGTCAAGTATTACCATGAACTTCAGCAACTCTACTGTATCACATTTGTATAATAAGCAATATACTAGTTTTGGTTGACGTGGACAGTATTATTGAAACAGTACTGCTGACTATCAGCATGTGCTCTTGAGTATGAGTCAAGTATTACCATAAACTTCAGCAACTCTACTGTATCACATTTGTATAATAAGCAATATACTAGATTTGGTTGACGTGGACAGTATTAATGAAACAGTACTGCTGACTGTTACCATGTGCTCCTGAGTATGAGTCAACTATTACAATGAACTTCAGTAACTCTACTGTATCACATTTGTATAATAAGGAATATACTAGTTTTGGTTGACGTGGACAGTATTAATGAAACAGTACCGCTGACTATTACCATGTGCTCCTGAGTATGAGTCAAGTATTACCATGAACTTCTGCAACTCTACTGTATCACATTTGTATATTAAGGAATATACCAGTTTTGGTTGACATGGACAGTATTAATGAAACAGTACTGCTGACCATCAGATGTGCTCTTGAGTATGAGTCAAGTATTACCATGAACTTCAGCAACTCTACTGTATCACATTTGTATAATGGGGAATATACTAATTTTGGTTTATGTGGACAGTATTAATGAAACAGTACAGCTGACTATTACCATGTGCTCTTGAGTATGAGTCAACTATTACGATGAACTTCAGCAACTCTACTGTATCACATTTGTATAATAAGCAATATACCAGTTTTGGTTGACGTAGACAGTATTAATGAAACAGTACTGCTTACTATCAGCATGTGCTCCTGAGAATGAGTCAAGTATTACCATAAACATCAGCAACTCTACTGTATCACATTTGTATAATAAGCAATATACTAGATTTGGTTGACGTGGACAGTATTAATGAAACAGTACTGCAGACTATTACCATGTGCTCCTGAGTATGAGTCAAGTATTACCATGAACTTCAGCAACTCTACTGTATCACATTTGTATAATAAGAAATATACTAGTTTTAGTTGACGTGGATAGTATTATTGAAACAGTACTGCTGACTATCAGCATGTGCTCTTGAGTATGAGTCAAGTATTACCATGAACTTCAGCAACTCTACTGTATCACATTTGTATAATAAGGAAAATACTAGTTTTCGTTGACGTGGACAGCATTAATGAAACAGTACTGCTGACTATTACCATGTGCTCCTGAGTATGAGTTAAGTATTACCATGAACTTCAGCAACTCTAATGTATCACATTTGTATAATAGGGAATATACTAGTTTTGGTTGACGTAGACAGTATTAATGAAACGGTACTGCTGACTATCAGCATGTGCTCCTGTGTATGAGTCAAGTATTACCATGACTTTAGCAACTCTACTGTATCACATTTGTATAATAAGCAATATACTAGTTTTGGTTGACGTGGACAGTAGTAATGAAACAGTACTGCTGACTGTTACCATGTGCTCCTGAGTATGAGTCAAGTATTACCATGAACTTCAGCTACTCTACTGTATCACATTTGTATAATAAGGAAAATACTAGTTTTGGTTTACGTGGACAGCATTAATGAAACAGTTCTGCTGACCATCAGCATGTGCTCCTGAGTATGAGTCAAGTATTACCATGAACTTCAGCAACTCTACTGTATCACATCGGTATAACAAGCAATATACTAATTTTGGTTGACGTAGACAGCATTAATGAAACAGTGCTGCTGACCATCAGGATGTGCTCCTGAGTATGAGTCAAGTATTACCATGAACTTCAGCAACTCTACTGTATCACATTTGTATAATAAGGAATATACTAGTTTTGGTTGACGTGGACAGTATTAATGAAACAGTACTACTGACTACTACCATGTGCTCTTGAGTATGACTCAAGTATTACAATGAGCTTCAGCAACTCTACTGTATCACATTTGTATAATAAGGAATATACTAGTTTGGTTGACGTGGACTGTATTAATGAAACAGTACTGATGACTATTACCATGTGCTCTTGAGTATGAGTCAAGTATTACCATGAACTTCAGCAACTCTACTGTATCACACTTGTATAATAAGCAAAATACTTTTTTTGGTTGACGTGGACAGTATTAATGCAACAGTACTGCTGACTATTACCTTGTGCTCTTGAGTATGAGTCAAGTATTACCATGAACTTCAGCAACTCTACTGTATCACAGTTGTATAATAAGCAATATCCTTTTTTAGGTTGACGTGGACAGTATTAATGAAACAGTACTGCTGACTATTACCTTGTGCTCTTGAGTATGAGTCAATTATTACCATGAACTTCAGCAACTCTACTGTATCACACTTGTATAATAAGGAATATACTTTTTTTGGTTGACGTGGACAGTATTAATGAAACAGTACTGCTGACTATTACCATGTGCTCTGAGTATGAGTCAAGTATTACGATGAACTTCAGCAACTCTACTGTATCACATTTGTATAATAAGCAATATACTAGTTTTGGTAGATGTGGACAGTATTAATGAAAGAGTACTGCTGACTACTACCATGTGCTCCTGAGTATGAGTCAAGTATTACCATGAGCTTCAGCAACTCCACTGTATCACATTTGTGTAATAAGGAAAATACTAGTTTTGGTTGACGTAGACAGCATTAATGAAACAGTACTGCTGACCATCAGCATGTGCTCCTGAGTATGAGTCAAGTATTACCATGAACTTCAGCAACTCTACTGTATCACATCGGTATAACAAGCAATATACTAATTTTGGTTGACGTAGACAGTATTAATGAAACAGTACTGCTGACTACTACCATGTGCTCTTGAGTATGAGTCAAGTATTACAATGAGCTTCAGCAACTCTACTGTATCACATTTGTATAATAAGGAATATACCAGTTTTGGTTGACATGGACAGTATTAATAAAACAGTACTGCTGACTATTACCATGTGCTCCTGAGTATGAGTCAAGTATTACGATGAACTTCAGCAACTCTACTGTATCACATTTGTATAATAAGGAATATACTAGTTTTGGTTGACGTGGACAGTATTAATGAAACAGTACTGCTGACTATTATCATGTGCTGTTGAGTATGAGTCAAGTATTACCATAAACTTCAGCAACTCTACTGTATCACATTTGTATAATAAGCAATATACTAGATTTGGTTGACGTTCACAGTATTAATGAAACAGCACTGCTGACTATTACCATGTGCTCCTGAGTATGAGTCAAGTATTACCATGAACTTCAGCAACTCTACTGTATCACATTTGCATAATAATAAATATACTAGTTTTAGTTGACGTGGATAGTATTATTGAAACAGTACTGCTGACTATCAGCATGTGCTCTTGAGTATGAGTCAAGTATTACCATGAACTTCAGCAACTCTACTGTATCACATTTGTATAATAAGGAAAATACTAGTTTTCGTTGACGTGGACAGCATTAATGAAACAGTACTGCTGACTATTACCATGCGCTCCTGAGTATGAGTTAAGTATTACCATGAACTTCAGCAACTCTAATGTATCACATTTGTATAATAGGGAATATACTGGTTTAGGTTGACGTAGACAGTATTAATGAAACAGTACTGCTGACCATCAAATGGGCTCTTGAGTATGAGTCAAGTATTACCATGACTTTAGCAACTCTACTGTATCACATTTGTATAATAAGCAATATACTAGTTTTGGTTGACGTGGACAGTAGTAATGAAACAGTACTGCAGACTTTTACCATGTGCTCCTGAGTATGAGTCAAGTATTACCATGAACTTCAGCTACTCTACTGTATCACATTTGTATAATAAAGAAAATACTAGTTTTGGTTGACGTGGACAGTATTAATGAAAGAGTACTGCTGACTATTACCAAGTGCTCCTGAGCATGAGTCAAGTATTACGATGAACTTCAGCAACTCTACTGTATCACATTTTTATAATAAGGAATATACTAGTTTTGGTTGACGTGGACTGTGTTAATGAAACAGTACTGCTGACTATTACCATGTGCTCCTGAGTATGAGTCAAGTATTACCATGAACGTCAGCAATTCTGCTGTATCACATTTGTATATTAAGGAATATACCAGTTTTGGTTGACATGGACAGTAGTAATGAAACAGTACTGCTGACCATCAGATGTGCTCTTGAGTATGAGTCAAGTATTACCATGAACTTCAGCAACTCTACTGTATCAGATTTGTATAATAAGAAATATACTAGTTTTGGTTGACGTAGACAGTATTAATGAAACAGTACTGCTGACTATTACCATGTGCTCCTGAGTATGAGTCAACTATTAAAATGAACTTCAGCAACTCTACTGTATCACATTTGTATAATAAGAAATATACTAGTTTTGGCTGACGTAGACAGTATTAATGAAACAGTACTGCTGACTATTACCATGTGCTCTTGAGTATGAGTCAAGTATTACGATGAACTTCAGCAACTCTACTGTATCACATTTGTATAATAAGAAATATCCTAGTTTTAGTTGACGTGGACAGTATTAATAAAGCAGTACTGCGGGCTGTTACCATGTGCTCCTGAGTATGAGTCAACTATTACGATGAACTTCAGCAACTCTACTGTATCACATTTGTATAATAAGCAATATACTAGTTTTGGTTGACGTGGACAGTATTAATGAAACAGTACTGCTGACTGTTACCATGTGTTCCTGAGTATGAGTCAACTATTACAATGAACTTCAGTAACTCTACTGTATCACATTTGTATAATAAGGAATATACTAGTTTTGGTTGATGTGGACAGTATTAATGAAACAGTACTGCTGACTGTTACCATGTGCTCCTGAGTATGAGTCAAGTATTACCATGAACATCAGCAACTCTACTATATCACATTTGTATAATAAGGAATATACTAGTTTTGGTTGACGTGGACAGTATTAATGAAACAGTACTGCTGACTATTACCATGTGCTCCTGAGTATGAGTATGAGTCAAGTATTACCATGAACTTCTGCAACTCTACTGTATCACATTTGTATATTAAGGAATATACCAGTTTTGGTTGACATGGACAGTAGTAATGAAACAGTACTGCTGACCATCAGATGTGCTCTTGAGTATGAGTCAAGTATTACCATGAACTTCAGCAACTCTACTGTATCACATTTGTATAATGGGGAATATACTAATTTTGGTTTATGTGGACAGTATTAATGAAACAGTACTGCTGACTATTACCATGTGCTCTTGAGTATGAGTCAACTATTACAATGTACTTCAGCAACCCTACTGTATCACATTTGTATAATAAGCAATATACCAGTTTTGGTTGACGTAGACAGTATTAATGAAACAGTACTGCTTACTATCAGCATGTGCTCCTGAGTATGAGTCAAGTATTACCATGAACTTCAGCAACTCTACTGTATCACATTTGTATAATAAGCAATATACTAGTTTTGGTTGACGTGGACAGTATTATTGAAACAGTACTGCTGACTATCAGCATGTGCTCTTGAGAATGAGTCAAGTATTACCATAAACTTCAGCAACTCTACTGTATCACATTTGTATAATAAGCAATATACTAGATTTGGTTGACGTGGACAGTATTAATGAAACAGTACTGCTGACTATTACCATGTGCTCCTGAGTATGAGTCAAGTATTACCATGAACTTCAGCAACTCTACTGTATCACATTTGTATAATAAGAAATATACTAGTTTTAGTTGACGTGGATAGTTTTATTGAAACAGTACTGCTGACTATCAGCATGTGCTCTTGAGTATGAGTCAAGTATTACCATGAACTTCAGCAACTCTACTGTATCACATTTGTATAATAAGGAAAATACTAGTTTTCGTTGACGTGGACAGCATTAATGAAACAGTACTGCTGACTATTACCATGTGCTCCTGAGTATGAGTTAAGTATTACCATGAACTTCAGCAACTCTAATGTATCACATTTGTATAATAGGGAATATACTAGTTTTGGTTGACGTAGACAGTATTAATGAAACAGTACTGCTGACTATCAGCATGTGCTCCTGAGTATGATTCAAGTATTACCATGACTTTAGCAACTCTACTGTATCACATTTCTATAATAAGCAATATACTAGAGTTGGTTGACGTGGACAGTAGTAATGAAACAGTACTGCTACTGTTACCATGTGCTCCTGAGTATGAGTCAAGTATTACCATGAACTTCAGCTACTCTACTGTATCACATTCGTATAATAAGGAAAATACTAGTTTTGGTTTACGTAGACAGCATTAATGAAACAGTACTGCTGACCATCAGCATGTGCTCCTGAGTATGAGTCAACTATTACGATGAACTTCAGCAACTCTACTGTATCACATTTGTATAATAAGAAATATACTAGTTTTGGCTGACGTAGACAGTATTAATGAAACAGTACTGCTGACTATTACCATGTGCTCTTGAGTATGAGTCAAGTATTACGATGAATTTCAGCAACTCTACTGTATCACATTTGTATAATAAGGAATATACTAGTTTTGGTTGACATGGACAGTATTAA
Organism: Deroplatys truncata; assembly: GCA_030765065.1. Lineage (NCBI taxonomy): Eukaryota > Metazoa > Arthropoda > Insecta > Mantodea > Mantidae > Deroplatys > Deroplatys truncata. The sequence goes on along the minus strand of CM060980.1, from coordinate 211,951,451 downwards.
TGAAACAGTACTGCTGACTATTACCATGTGCTCTTGAGTATGAGTCAACTATTACGATGAACTTCAGCAACTCTACTGTATCACATTTGTATAATAAGCAATATACCAGTTTTGGTTGACGTAGACAGTATTAATGAAACAGTACTGCTTACTATCAGCATGTGCTCCTGAGTATGAGTCAAGTATTACCATGAACTTCAGCAACTCTACTGTATCACATTTGTATAAGACATATACTAGTTTTGGTTGACGTAGACAGTATTAATGAAACAGTACTGCTGACTATCAGCATGTGCTCCTGAGTATGAGTCAAGTATTACCATGAACTTCAGCAACTCTACTGTATCACATTTGTATAATAAGCAATATACTAGTTTTGGTTGACGTGGACAGTATTATTAAAACAGTACTGCTGATTATCAGCATGTGCTCTTGAGTATGAGTCAAGTATTACCATAAACTTCAGCAACTCTACTGTATCACATTTGTATAATAAGCAATATACTAGATTTGGTTGTCGTGGACAGTATTAATGAAACAGTACTGCTGACTATTACCATGTGCTCCTGAGTATGAGTCAAGTATTACCATGAACTTCAGCAAATCTACTGTAACACATTTGTATAATAAGGAAAATACTAGTTTTCGTTGACGTGGACAGCATTAATGAAACAGTACTGCTGACTATTACCATGTGCTCCTGAGTATGAGTCAAGTAATACCATGAACTTCAGCAACTCTACTGTATCACATTTGCATAATAATAAATATACTAGTTTTAGTTGACGTGGATAGTATTATTGAAACAGTACTGCTGACTATCAGCATGTGCTCTTGAGTATGAGTCAAGTATTACCATGAACTTCAGCAACTCTGCTGTATCACATTTGTATAATAAGGAAAATACTAGTTTTCGTTGACGTGGACAGCATTAATGAAACAGTACTGCTGACTATTACCATGTGCTCCTGAGTATGAGTTAAGTATTACCATGAACTTCAGCAACTCTAATGTATCACATTTGTATAATAGGGAATATACTGGTTTTGGTTGACGTAGACAGTATTAATGAAACAGTACTGCTGAACATCAAATGGGCTCTTGAGTATGAGTCAAGTATTACCATGAACTTCAGCAAATCTACTGTAACACATTTGTATAATAAGGAAAATACTAGTTTTCGTTGACGTGGACAGCATTAATGAAACAGTACTGCTGACTATTACCATGTGCTCCTGAGTATGAGTCAAGTATTACGATGAACTTCAGCAACTCTACTGTATCACATTTTTATAATAAGGAATATACTAGTTTTGGTTGACGTGGACAGTGTTAATGAAACAGTACTGCTGACTATTTCCATGTGCTCCTGAGTATGAGTCAAGTATTACCATGAACGTCAGCAACTCTACTGTATCACATTTGTATATTAAGGAATATACCAGTTTTGGTTGACATAGACAGTAGTAATGAAACAGTACTGCTGACCATCAGATGTGCTCTTGAGTATGAGTCAAGTATTACCATGAACTTCAGCAACTCTACTGTATCACATTTGTATAATAAGAAATATACTAGTTTTGGTTGACGTAGACAGTATTAATGAAACAGTACTGCTGACTATTACCATGTGCTCCTGAGTATGAGTCAACTATTACGATGAACTTCAGCAACTCTACTGTATCACATTTGTATAATAAGAAATATACTAGTTTTGGCTGACGTAGACAGTATTAATGAAACAGTACTGCTGACTATTACCATGTGCTCTTGAGTATGAGACAAGTATTACGATGAACTTCAGCAACTCTACTGTATCACATTTGTATAATAAGAAATATCCTAGTTTTAGTTGACGTGGACAGTATTAATAAAGCAGTACTGCGGGCTGTTACCAAGTGCTCCTGAGTATGAGTCAACTATTACGATGAACTTCAGCAACTCTACTGTATCACATTTGTATAATAAGCAATATACTAGTTTTGGTTGACGTGGACAGTATTAATGAAACAGTACTGCTGACTGTTACCATGTGCTCCTGAGTATGAGTCAACTATTACAATGAACTTCAGTAACTCTACTGTATCACATTTGTATAATAAGGAATATACTAGTTTTGGTTGATGTGGACAGTATTAATGAAACAGTACTGCTGACTGTTACCATGTGCTCCTGAGTATGAGTCAAGTATTACCATGAACATCAGCAACTCTACTATATCACATTTGTATAATAAGGAATATACTAGTTTTGGTTGACGTGGACAGTATTAATGAAACAGTACTGCTGACTATTACCATGTGCTCCTGAGTATGAGTCAAGTATTACCATGAACTTCTGCAACTCTACTGTATCACATTTGTATATTAAGGAATATACCAGTTTTGGTTGACATGGACAGTAGTAATGAAACAGTACTGCTGACCATCAGATGTGCTCTTGAGTATGAGTCAAGTATTACCATGAACTTCAGCAACTCTACTGTATCACATTTGTATAATGGGGAATATACTAATTTTGGTTTATGTGGGTAGTATTAATGAAACATTACTGCTGACTATTACCATGTGCTCTTGAGTATGAGTCAACTATTACGATGAACTTCAGCAATTCTACTGTATCACATTTGTATAATAAGCAATATACCAGTTTTGGTTGACGTAGACAGTATTAATGAAACAGTACTGCTTACTATCAGCATGTGCTCCTGAGTATGAGTCAAGTATTACCATGAACTTCAGCAACTCTACTGTATCACACTTGTATAATAAGACATATACTAGTTTTGGTTGACGTAGACAGTATTAATGAAACAGTACTGCTGACTATCAGCATGTGCTCCTGAGTATGAGTCAAGTATTACCATGAACTTCAGCAACTCTACTGTATCACATTTGTATAATAAGCAATATACTAGTTTTGGTTGACGTGGACAGTATTATTGAAACAGTACTGCTGACTATCAGCATGTGCTCTTGAGTATGAGTCAAGTATTACCATAAACTTCAGCAACTCTACTGTATCACATTTGTATAATAAGCAATATACTAGATTTGGTTGACGTGGACAGTATTAATGAAACAGTACTGCTGACTATTACCATGTGCTCCTGAGTATGAGTCAAGTATTACCATGAACTTCAGCAACTCTACTGTATCACATTTGTATAATAAGAAATATACTAGTTTTAGTTGACGTGGATAGTATTATTGAAACAGTACTGCTGACTATCAGCATGTGCTCTTGAGTATGAGTCAAGTATTACCATGAACTTCAGCAACTCTACTGTATCACATTTGTATAATAAGGAAAATACTAGTTGTTGTTGACGTGGAAAGCATTAATGAAACAGTACTGCTGACTATCAGCATGTGCTCTTGAGTATGAGTCAAGTATTACCATGAACTTCAGCAACTCTACTGTATCACATTTGTATAATAAGGAAAATACTAGTTTTCGTTGACGTGGACAGCATTAATGAAACAGTACTGCTGACTATTACCATGTGCTCCTGAGTATGAGTTAAGTATTACCATGAACTTCAGCAACTCTAATGTATCACATTTGTATAATAAGCAATATACTAGTTTTGGGTGACGTGGACAGTATTAATGAAACAGTACTGCTGACTATCAGCATGTGCTCCTGAGTATGAGTCAAGTATTACCATGACTTTAGCAACTCTACTGTATCACATTTGTATAATAAGCAATATACTAGTTTTGGTTGACGTGGACAGTAGTAATGAAACAGTACTGCTGACTGTTACCATGTGCTCCTGAGTATGAGTCAAGTATTACCATGAACTTCAGCTACTCTACTGTATCACATTCGTATAATAAGGAAAATACTAGTTTTGGATTACGTAGACAGTATTAATGAAACAGTACTGCTGACTATTACCATGTGCTCTTGAGTATGAGTCAAGTATTACGATGAACTTCAGCAACTCTACTGTATCACATTTGTATAATAAGAAATATCCTAGTTTTAGTTGACGTGGACAGTATTAATAAAGCAGTACTGCGGGCTGTTACCATGTGCTCCTGAGTATGAGTCAACTATTACGATGAACTTCAGCAACTCTACTGTATCACATTTGTATAATAAGCAATATACTAGTTTTGGTTGACGTGGACAGTATTAATGAAACAGTACTGCTGACTATCACCATGTGCTCCTGAGAATGAGTCAAGTATTACAATGAACTTCGCAACTCTACTGTATCACATTTGTATAATAAGGAATATCCTAGTTTTAGTTGACGTGGACAGTATTAATGAAGCAGTACTGCTGACTGTTACCATGTGCTCCTGAGTATGAGTCAACTATTACGATGAACTTCAGCAACTCTACTGTATCACATTTGTATAATAAGCAATATACTAGTTTTCGTTGACGTGGACAGCATTAATGAAACAGTACTGCTGACTATTACCATGTGCTCCTGAGTATGAGTCAAGTATTACCATGAACTTCAGCAACTCTACTGTATCACATTTGCATAATAATAAATATACTAGTTTTAGTTGACGTGGATAGTATTATTGAAACAGTACTGCTGACTATCAGCATGTGCTCTTGAGTATGAGTCAAGTATTACCATGAACTTCAGCAACTCTACTGTATCACATTTGTATAATAAGGAAAATACTAGTTTTCGTTGACGTGGACAGCATTAATGAAACAGTACTGCTGACTATTACCATGTGCTCCTGAGTATGAGTTAAGTATTACCATGAACTTCAGCAACTCTAATGTATCACATTTGTATAATAGGGAATATACTGGTTTTGGTTGACGTAGACAGTATTAATGAAACAGTACTGCTGACCATCAAATGGGCTCTTGAGTATGAGTCAAGTATTACCATGACTTTAGCAACTCTACTGTATCACATTTGTATAATAAGCAATATACTAGTTTTGGTTGACGTGGACAGTAGTAATGAAAGAGTACTGCTGACTATTACCAAGTGCTCCTGAGTATGAGTCAAGTATTACGATGAACTTCAGCAACTCTACTGTATCACATTTTTATAATAAGGAATATACTAGTTTTGGTTGACGTGGACAGTGTTAATGAAACAGTACTGCTGACTATTACCATGTGCTCCTGAGTATGAGTCAAGTATTACCATGAACGTCAGCAACTCTACTGTATCACATTTGTATATTAAGGAATATACCAGTTTTGGTTGACATGGACAGTAGTAATGAAACAGTACTGCTGACCATCAGATGTGCTCTTGAGTATGAGTCAAGTATTACCATGAACTTCAGCAACTCTACTGTATCACATTTGTATAATAAGAAATATACTAGTTTTGGTTGACGTAGACAGTATTAATGAAACAGTACTGCTGACTATTACCATGTGCTCCTGAGTATGAGTCAACTATTACGATGAACTTCAGCAACTCTACTGTATCACATTTGTATAATAAGAAATATACTAGTTTTGGCTGACGTAGACAGTATTAATGAAACAGTACTGCTGACTATTACCATGTGCTCTTGAGTATGAGTCAAGTATTACGATGAACTTCAGCAACTCTACTGTATCACATTTGTATAATAAGAAATATCCTAGTTTTAGTTGACGTGGACAGTATTAATAAAGCAGTACTGCGGGCTGTTACCATGTGCTCCTGAGTATGAGTCAACTATTACGATGAACTTCAGCAACTCTACTGTATCACATTTGTATAATAAGCAATATACTAGTTTTGGTTGACGTGGACAGTATTAATGAAACAGTACTGCTGACTGTTACCATATGCTCTTGAGTATGAGTCAACTAACACAATGAACTTCAGTAACTCTACTGTATCACATTTGTATAATAAGGAATATACTAGTTTTGGTTGATGTGGACAGTATTAATGAAACAGTACTGCTGACTGTTACCATGTGCTCCTGAGTATGAGTCAAGTATTACCATGAACATCAGCAACTCTACTATATCACATTTGTATAGTAAGGAATATACTAGTTTTGGTTGACGTGGACAGTATTAATGAAACAGTACTGCTGACTATTACCATGTGCTCCTGAGTATGAGTCAAGTATTACCATGAACTTCTGCAACTCTACTGTATCACATTTGTATATTAAGGAATATACCAGTTTTGGTTGACATGGACAGTAGTAATGAAACAGTACTGCTGACCATCAGATGTGCTCTTGAGTATGAGTCAAGTATTACCATGAACTTCAGCAACTCTACTGTATCACATTTGTATAATGGGGAATATACTAATTTTGGTTTATGTGGACAGTATTAATGAAACAGTACTGCTGACTATTACCATGTGCTCTTGAGTATGAGTCAACTATTACGATGAACTTCAGCAACTCTACTGTATCACATTTGTATAAGAAGCAATATACTAGTTTTGGTTGACGTAGACAGTATTAATGAAACAGTACTGCTGACTATTACCATGTGCTCTTGAGTATGAGTCAACTATTACGATGAACTTCAGCAACTCTACTGTATCACATTTGTATAATAAGCAATATACCAGTTTTGGTTGACGTAGACAGTATTAATGAAACAGTACTGCTTACTATCAGCATGTGCTCCTGAGTATGAGTCAAGTATTACCATGAACTTCAGCAACTCTACTGTATCACATTTGGATAATAAGACATATACTAGTTTTGGTTGACGTAGACAGTATGAATGAAACAGTACTGCTGACTATCAGCATGTGCTCCTGAGTATGAGTCAAGTATTACCATGAACTTCAGCAACTCTACTGTATCACATTTGTATAATAAGCAATATACTAGTTTTGGTTGACGTGGACAGTATTATTGAAACAGTACTGCTGACTATCAGCATGTGCTCTTGAGTATGAGTCAAGTATTACCATAAACTTCAGCAACTCTACTGTATCACATTTGTATAATAAGCAATATACTAGATTTGGTTGACGTGGACAGTATTAATGAAACAGTACTGCTGACTATTACCATGTGCTCCTGAGTATGAGTCAAGTATTACCATGAACTTCAGCAACTCTACTGTATCACATTTGTATAATAAGAAATATACTAGTTTTAGTTGACGTGGATAGTATTATTGAAACAGTACTGCTGACTATCAGCATGTGCTCTTGAGTATGAGTCAAGTATTACCATGAACTTCAGCAACTCTACTGTATCACATTTGTATAATAAGGAAAATACTAGTTTTCGTTGACGTGGACAGCATTAATGAAACAGTACTGCTGACTATTACCATGTGCTCCTGAGTATGAGTCAAGTATTACCATGAACTTCAGCTACTCTACTGTATCACATTCGTATAATAAGGAAAATACTAGTTTTGGTTTACGTAGACAGCATTAATGAAACAGTACTGCTGACCATCAGCATGTGCTCCTGAGTATGAGTCAACTATTACGATGAACTTCAGCAACTCTACTGTATCACATTTGTATAATAAGAAATATACTAGTTTTGGCTGACGTAGACAGTATTAATGAAACAGTACTGCTGACTATTACCATGTGCTCTTGAGTATGAGTCAAGTATTACGATGAACTTCAGCAACTCTACTGTATCACATTTGTATAATAAGAAATATCCTAGTTTTAGTTGACGTGGACAGTATTAATAAAGCAGTACTGCGGGCTGTTACCATGTGCTCCTGAGTATGAGTCAACTATTACGATGAACTTCAGCAACTCTACTGTATCACATTTGTATAATAAGCAATATACTAGTTTTGGTTGACGTGGACAGTATTAATGAAACAGTACTGCTGACTATCACCATCTGCTCCTGAGAATGAGTCAACTATTACAATGAACTTCGCAACTCTACTGTATCACATTTGTATAATAAGGAATATCCTAGTTTTAGTTTACGTGGACAGTATTAATGAAGCAGTACTGCGGACTGTTACCATGTGCTCCTGAGTATGAGTCAACTATTACGATGAACTTCAGCAACTCTACTGTATCACATTTGTATAATAAGCAATATACTAGTTTTGGTTGACGTGGACTGTATTAATGAAACAGTACTGCTGACTATCAGCATGTGCTCCTGAGTATGAGTCAAGTATTACAATGAACTTCGCAACTCTACTGTATCACATTTGTATAATAAGGAATATACTAGTTTTGGTTGACGTGGACAGTATTAGTGAAACAGTACTGCTGACCATCAGATGTGCTCTTGAGTATGAGTCAAGTATTACCATGAACTTCAGCAAATCTACTGTAACACATTTGTATAATAAGGAAAATACTAGTTTTCGTTGACGTGGACAGTATTAATGAAACAGTACTGCTGACTATTAGCATGTGCTCCTGAGTATGAGTCAAGTATTTCCATGAACATCAGCAACTCTAATGTATAACATTTGTATAATAGGGAATATACTAGTTTTGGTTGACATAGACAGTATTAATGAAACAGTACTGCTGACTATCAGAATGTGCTCCTGAGTATGAGTCAAGTATTACAATGAACTTCAGCAACTCTACTGTATCACATTTGTATAATAAGAAATATACTAGTTTTGGTTGACGTAGACAGTATTAATGATACAGTACTGCTGACTATCAGCATGTGCTCCTGAGTATGAGTCAAGTATTACAATGAACTTAGCAACTCTACTGTATCACATTTGTATAATAAGGAATATACTAGTTTTGGTTGTTGTGGACAGTATTAATGAAACAGTACTGCTGACCATCAGATGGGCTCTTGAGTATGAGTCAAGTATTACCATGACTTTAGCAACTCTACTGTATCACATTTGTATAATAAGCAATATACTAGTTTTGGTTGACGTGGACAGTAGTAATGAAACAGTACTGCTGACTGTTACCATGTGCTCCTGAGTATGAGTCAAGTATTACCATGAACTTCAGCTACTCTACTGTATCACATTTGTATAATAAGGAAAATACTAGTTTTGGTTTACGTAGACAGCATTAATGAAACAGTACTGCTGACTATTACGATGTGCTCCTGAGTATGAGTCAAGTATTACCATGAACTTCAGCAACTCTACTGTATCGCATCGGTATAACAAGCAATATACTAATTTTGGTTGACGTAGACAGAATTAATGAAACAGTACTGCTGACCATCAGGATGTGCTCCTGAGTATGAGTCAAGTATTACCATGAACTTCAGCAACTCTACTGTATCACATCGGTATAACAAGCAATATACTAATTTTGGTTGACGTAGACAGAATTAATGAAACAGTACTGCTGACCATCAGATGTGCTCTTGAGTATGAGTCAAGTATTACCATGAACTTCAGCAACTCTACTGTATCACATTTGTATAATAAGGAATATACTAGTTTTGGTTGACGTGGACAGTATTAATGAAACAGTACTACTGACTACTACCATGTGCTCTTGAGTATGACTCAAGTATTACAATGAGCTTCAGCAACTCTACTGTATCACATTTGTATAATAAGGAATATACTAGTTTGGTTGACGTGGACTGTATTAATGAAACAGTACTGATGACTATTACCATGTGCTCTTGAGTATGAGTCAAGTATTACCATGAACTTCAGCAACTCTACTGTATCACACTTGTATAATAAGCAAAATACTTTTTTTGGTTGACGTGGACAGTATTAATGCAACAGTACTGCTGACTATTACCTTGTGCTCTTGAGTATGAGTCAAGTATTACCATGAACTTCAGCAACTCTACTGTATCACAGTTGTATAATAAGCAATATCCTTTTTTAGGTTGACGTGGACAGTATTAATGAAACAGTACTGCTGACTATTACCTTGTGCTCTTGAGTATGAGTCAATTATTACCATGAACTTCAGCAACTCTACTGTATCACACTTGTATAATAAGGAATATACTTTTTTTGGTTGATGTGGACAGTATTAATGAAACAGTACTGCTGACTATTACCATGTGCTCTGAGTATGAGTCAAGTATTACGATGAACTTCACCAACTCTACTGTATCACATTTGTATAATAAGCAATATACTAGTTTTGGTAGATGTGGACAGTATTAATGAAAGAGTACTGCTGACTACTACCATGTGCTCCTGAGTATGAGTCAAGTATTACCATGAACTTCAGCAACTCCACTGTATCACATTTGTGTAATAAGGAAAATACTAGTTTTGGTTGACGTAGACAGCATTAATTAAACAGTACTGCTGACCATCAGCATGTGCTCCTGAGTATGAGTCAAGTATTACCATGAACTTCAGCAACTCTACTGTATCACATCGGTATAACAAGCAATATACTAATTTTGGTTGACGTAGACAGTATTAATGAAACAGTACTACTGACTACTACCATGTGCTCTTGAGTATGAGTCAAGTAGTACAATGAGCTTCAGCAACTCTACTGTATCACATTTGTATAATAAGGAATATACCAGTTTTGGTTGGCATGGACAGTATTAATAAAACAGTACTGCTGACTATTTCCATGTGCTCCTGAGTATGAGTCAAGTATTACGATGAACTTCAGCAACTCTACTGTATCACATTTGCATAATAAGAAATATACTAGTTTTAGTTGACGTGGATAGTATTATTGAAACAGTACTGCTGACTATCCGCATGTGCTCTTGAGTATGAGTCAAGTATTACCATGAACTTCAGCAACTCTACTGTATCACATTTGTATAATAAGGAAAATACTAGTTTTCGTTGACGTGGACAGCATTAATGAAACAGTACTGCTGACTATTACCATGTGCTCCTGAGTATGAGTTAAGTATTACCATGAACTTCAGCAACTCTAATGTATCACATTTGTATAATAGGGAATATACTGGTTTTGGTTGACGTGGACAGTATTAATGAAACAGTACTGCTGACCATCAGATGGGCTCTTGAGTATGAGTCAAGTATTACCATGACTTTAGCAACTCTACTGTATCACATTTGTATAATAAGCAATATACTAGTTTTGGTTGACGTGGACAGTAGTAATGAAACAGTACTGCTGACTGTTACCATGTGCTCCTGAGTATGAGTCAAGTTTTACCATCAACTTCAGCTACTCTACTGTATCACAATTGTATAATAAAGAAAATACTAGTTTTGGTTGACGTGGACAGTATTAATGAAAGAGTACTGCTGACTATTACCATGTGCTCCTGAGTATGAGTCAGGTATTACCATGAACGTCAGCAACTCTACTGTGTCACATTTGTATATTAAGGAATATACCAGTTTTGGTTGACGTGGACGGTATTAATGAAACAGTACTGCTGACTATCAGCATGTGCTCTTGAGTATGAGTCAAGTATTACCATGAACTTCAGCAACTCTACTGTATCACATTTGTATAATAAGCAAAATACTTTTTTTGGTTGACGTAGACAGTATTAATGAAACAGTACTGCTGACTATTACCATGTGCTCCTGAGTATGAGTCAACTATTACGATGAACTTCAGCAACTCTACTGTATCACATTTGTATAATAAGAAATATACTAGTTTTGGCTGACGTAGACAGTATTAATGAAACAGAACTGCTGACTATTACCATGTGCTCTTGAGTATGAGTCAAGTATTACGATGAACTTCAGCAACTCTACTGTATCACATTTGTATAATAAGAAATATCCTAGTTTTAGTTGACGTGGACAGTATTAATAAAGCAGTACTGCGGGCTGTTACCATGTGCTCCTGAGTATGAGTCAACTATTACGATGAACTTCAGCAACTCTACTGTATCACATTTGTATAATAAGCAATATACTAGTTTTGGTTGACGTGGACAGTATTAATGAAACAGTACTGCTGACTATCACCATGTGCTCCTGAGTATGAGTCAAGTATTACAATGAACTTCGCAACTCTACTGTATCACATTTGTATAATAAGGAATATCCTATTTTTAGTTGACGTGGACAGTATTAATGAAGCAGTACTGCGGACTGTTACCATGTGCTCCTGAGTATGACTCAACTATTACGATGAACTTCAGCAACTCTACTGTATCACATTTGTATAATAAGCAATATACTAGTTTTGGTTGACGTGGACTGTATTAATGAAACAGTACTGCTGACTATCAGCATGTGGTCCTGAGTATGAGTCAAGTATTACAATGAACTTCGCAACTCTACTGTATCACATTTGTATAATAAGGAATATACTAGTTTTGGTTGACGTGGACAGTATTAGTGAAACAGTACTGCTGACCATCAGATGTGCTTTTGAGTATGAGTCAAGTATTACCATGAACTTCAGCAACTCTACTGTAACACATTTGTATAATAAGGAAAATACTAGTTTTCGTTGTCGTGGACAGTATTAATGTAACAGTACTGCTGACTATTAGCATGTGCTCCTGAGTATGAGTCAAGTATTACCATGAACTTCAGCAACTCTAATGTATAACATTTGTATAATAGGGAATATACTAGTTTTGGTTGACATAGACAGTATTAATGAAACAGTACTGCTGACTATCAGAATGTGCTCCTGAGTATGAGTCAAGTATTACAATGAACTTCAGCAACTCTACTGTATCACATTTGTATAATAAGAAATATACTAGTTTTGGTTGACGTAGACAGTATTAATGATACAGTACTGCTGACTATCAGCATGTGCTCCTGAGTATGAGTCAAGTATTACAATGAACTTAGCAACTCTACTGTATCACATTTGTATAATAAGGAATATACTAGTTTTGGTTGTTGTGGACAGTATTAATGAAACAGTACTGCTGACCATCAGATGGGCTCTTGAGTATGAGTCAAGTATTGCCATGACTTTAGCAACTCTACTGTATCACATTTGTATAATAAGCAATATACTAGTTTTGGTTGACGTGGACAGTAGTAATGAAACAGTACTGCTGACTGTTACCATGTGCTCCTGAGTATGAGTCAAGTATTACCATGAACTTCAGCTACTCTACTGTATCACATTTGTATAATAAGGAAAATACTAGTTTTGGTTTACGTAGACAGCATTAATGAAACAGTACTGCTGACTATTACCATGTGCTCCTGAGTATGAGTCAAGTATTACCATGAACTTCAGCAACTCTACTGTATCACATCGGTATAACAAGCAATATACTAATTTTGGTTGACGTAGACAGAATTAATGAAACAGTACTGCTGACCATCAGGATGTGCTCCTGAGTATGAGTCAAGTATTACCATGAACTTCAGCAACTCTACTGTATCACATCGGTATAACAAGCAATATACTAATTTTGGTTGACGTAGACAGAATTAATGAAACAGTACTGCTGACCATCAGATGTGCTCTTGAGTATGAGTCAAGTATTACCATGAACTTCAGCAACTCTACTGTATCACATTTGTATAATAAGGAATATACTAGTTTTGGTTGACGTGGACAGTATTAATGAAACAGTACTACTGACTACTACCATGTGCTCTTGAGTATGACTCAAGTATTACAATGAGCTTCAGCAACTCTACTGTATCACATTTGTATAATAAGGAATATACTAGTTTGGTTGACGTGGACTGTATTAATGAAACAGTACTGATGACTATTACCATGTGCTCTTGAGTATGAGTCAAGTATTACCATGAACTTCAGCAACTCTACTGTATCACACTTGTATAATAAGCAAAATACTTTTTTTGGTTGACGTGGACAGTATTAATGCAACAGTACTGCTGACTATTACCTTGTGCTCTTGAGTATGAGTCAAGTATTACCATGAACTTCAGCAACTCTACTGTATCACAGTTGTATAATAAGCAATATCCTTTTTTAGGTTGACGTGGACAGTATTAATGAAACAGTACTGCTGACTATTACCTTGTGCTCTTGAGTATGAGTCAATTATTACCATGAACTTCAGCAACTCTACTGTATCACACTTGTATAATAAGGAATATACTTTTTTTGGTTGATGTGGACAGTATTAATGAAACAGTACTGCTGACTATTACCATGTGCTCTGAGTATGAGTCAAGTATTACGATGAACTTCACCAACTCTACTGTATCACATTTGTATAATAAGCAATATACTAGTTTTGGTAGATGTGGACAGTATTAATGAAAGAGTACTGCTGACTACTACCATGTGCTCCTGAGTATGAGTCAAGTATTACCATGAACTTCAGCAACTCCACTGTATCACATTTGTGTAATAAGGAAAATACTAGTTTTGGTTGACGTAGACAGCATTAATTAAACAGTACTGCTGACCATCAGCATGTGCTCCTGAGTATGAGTCAAGTATTACCATGAACTTCAGCAACTCTACTGTATCACATCGGTATAACAAGCAATATACTAATTTTGGTTGACGTAGACAGTATTAATGAAACAGTACTACTGACTACTACCATGTGCTCTTGAGTATGAGTCAAGTAGTACAATGAGCTTCAGCAACTCTACTGTATCACATTTGTATAATAAGGAATATACCAGTTTTGGTTGACATGGACAGTATTAATAAAACAGTACTGCTGACTATTTCCATGTGCTCCTGAGTATGAGTCAAGTATTACGATGAACTTCAGCAACTCTACTGTATCACATTTGCATAATAAGAAATATACTAGTTTTAGTTGACGTGGATAGTATTATTGAAACAGTACTGCTGACTATCCGCATGTGCTCTTGAGTATGAGTCAAGTATTACCATGAACTTCAGCAACTCTACTGTATCACATTTGTATAATAAGGAAAATACTAGTTTTCGTTGACGTGGACAGCATTAATGAAACAGTACTGCTGACTATTACCATGTGCTCCTGAGTATGAGTTAAGTATTACCATGAACTTCAGCAACTCTAATGTATCACATTTGTATAATAGGGAATATACTGGTTTTGGTTGACGTGGACAGTATTAATGAAACAGTACTGCTGACCATCAGATGGGCTCTTGAGTATGAGTCAAGTATTACCATGACTTTAGCAACTCTACTGTATCACATTTGTATAATAAGCAATATACTAGTTTTGGTTGACGTGGACAGTAGTAATGAAACAGTACTGCTGACTGTTACCATGTGCTCCTGAGTATGAGTCAAGTTTTACCATCAACTTCAGCTACTCTACTGTATCACAATTGTATAATAAAGAAAATACTAGTTTTGGTTGACGTGGACAGTATTAATGAAAGAGTACTGCTGAGTATTACCATGTGCTCCTGAGTATGAGTCAGGTATTACCATGAACGTCAGCAACTCTACTGTGTCACATTTGTATATTAAGGAATATACCAGTTTTGGTTGACGTGGACGGTATTAATGAAACAGTACTGCTGACTATCAGCATGTGCTCTTGAGTATGAGTCAAGTATTACCATGAACTTCAGCAACTCTACTGTATCACATTTGTATAATAAGCAAAATACTTTTTTTGGTTGACGTAGACAGTATTAATGAAACAGTACTGCTGACTATTACCATGTGCTCCTGAGTATGAGTCAACTATTACGATGAACTTCAGCAACTCTACTGTATCACATTTGTATAATAAGAAATATACTAGTTTTGGCTGACGTAGACAGTATTAATGAAACAGAACTGCTGACTATTACCATGTGCTCTTGAGTATGAGTCAAGTATTACGATGAACTTCAGCAACTCTACTGTATCACATTTGTATAATAAGAAATATCCTAGTTTTAGTTGACGTGGACAGTATTAATAAAGCAGTACTGCGGGCTGTTGCCATGTGCTCCTGAGTATGAGTCAACTATTACGATGAACTTCAGCAACTCTACTGTATCACATTTGTATAATAAGCAATATACTAGTTTTGGTTGACGTGGACAGTATTAATGAAACAGTACTGCTGACTATCACCATGTGCTCCTGAGTATGAGTCAAGTATTACAATGAACTTCGCAACTCTACTGTATCACATTTGTATAATAAGGAATATCCTATTTTTAGTTGACGTGGACAGTATTAATGAAGCAGTACTGCGGACTGTTACCATGTGCTCCTGAGTATGAGTCAACTATTACGATGAACTTCAGCAACTCTACTGTATCACATTTGTATAATAAGCAATATACTAGTTTTGGTTGACGTGGACTGTATTAATGAAACAGTACTGCTGACTATCAGCATGTGGTCCTGAGTATGAGTCAAGTATTACAATGAACTTCGCAACTCTACTGTATCACATTTGTATAATAAGGAATATACTAGTTTTGGTTGACGTGGACAGTATTAGTGAAACAGTACTGCTGACCATCAGATGTGCTTTTGAGTATGAGTCAAGTATTACCATGAACTTCAGCAACTCTACTGTAACACATTTGTATAATAAGGAAAATACTAGTTTTCGTTGTCGTGGACAGTATTAATGTAACAGTACTGCTGACTATTAGCATGTGCTCCTGAGTATGAGTCAAGTATTACCATGAACTTCAGCAACTCTAATGTATAACATTTGTATAATAGGGAATATACTATATTTGGTTGACATAGACAGTATTAATGAAACAGTACTGCTGACTATCAGAATGTGCTCCTGAGTATGAGTCAAGTATTACAATGAACTTCAGCAACTCTACTGTATCACATTTGTATAATAAGAAATATACTAGTTTTGGTTGACGTAGACAGTATTAATGATACAGTACTGCTGACTATCAGCATGTGCTCCTGAGTATGAGTCAAGTTTTACAATGAACTTAGCAACTCTACTGTATCACATTTGTATAATAAGGAATATACTAGTTTTGGTTGTTGTGGACAGTATTAATGAAACAGTACTGCTGACCATCAGATGGGCTCTTGAGTATGAGTCAAGTATTACCATGACTTTAGCAACTCTACTGTATCACATTTGTATAATAAGCAATATACTAGCTTTGGTTGACGTGGACAGTAGTAATGAAACAGTACTGCTGACTGTTACCATGTGCTCCTGAGTATGAGTCAAGTATTACCATGAACTTCAGCTACTCTACTGTATGACATTTGTATAATAAGGAAAATACTAGTTTTGGTTTACGTAGACAGCATTAATGAAACAGTACTGCTGACCATCAGCATGTGCTCCTGAGTATGAGTCAAGTATTACCATGAACTTCAGCAACTCTACTGTATCACATCGGTATAACAAGCAATATACTAATTTCTGTTGACGTAGACAGCATTAATGAAACAGTACTGCTGACCATCAGGATGTGCTCCTGAGTATGAGTCAAGTATTACCATGAACTTCAGCAACTCTACTGTATCACATTTGTATAATAAGGAATATACTAGTTTTGGTTGACGTGGACAGTATTAATGAAACAGTACTACTGACTACTACCATGTGCTCTTGAGTATGAGTCAAGTATTACAATGAGCATCAGCAACTCTACTGTATCACATTTGTATAATAAGTAATATACTAGTTTTGGTTGACGTGGACACTATTAATAAAACAGTACTGCTGACTACTACCATGTGCTCCTGAGTATGAGTCAAGTATTACAATGAACTTCAGCAACTCTACTGTATCACACTTGTATAATAAGCAAAATACTTTTTTTGGTTGACGTGGACAGTATTAATGAAACAGTACTGCTGACTATTACCTTGTGCTCTTGAGTATGAGTCAATTATTACCATGAACTTCAGCAACTCTACTGTATCACACTTGTATAATAAGCAATATACTTTTTTTGGTTGACGTGGACAGTATTAATGAAACAGTACTGCTGACTATTACCATGTGCTCTGAGTATGAGTCAAGTATTACGATGAACTTCAACAACTCTACAGTATCACACTTGTATAATAAGCAATATACTTTTTTTGGTTGACATGGACAGTATTAATGAAACAGTACTGCTGACTATTACCATGTGCTCTGAGTATGAGTCAAGTATTACGATGAACTTCAGCAACTCTACTGTATCACACTTGTATAATAAGGAATATACTTTTTTTGGTTGACGTGGACAGTATTAATGAAACAGTACTGCTGACTATTACCATGTGCTCTGAGTATGAGTCAAGTATTACGATGAACTTCAGCAACTCTACTGTATCACATTTGTATAATAAGCAATATATAAGTTTTGGTAGATGTGGACAGTATTAATGAAAGAGTACTGCTGACTACTACCATGTGCTCCTGAGTATGAGTCAAGTATTACCATGAACTTCAGCAACTCCACTGTATCACATTTGTGTAATAAGGAAAATACTAGTTTTGGTTGACGTAGACAGCATTAATGAAACAGTACTGCTGACCATCAGCATGTGCACCTGAGTATGAGTCAAGTATTACCATGAACTTCAGCAACTCTACTGTATCACATCGGTATAACAAGCAATATACTAATTTTGGTTGACGTAGACAGTATTAATGAAACAGTACTGCTGACTACTACCATGTGCTCTTGAGTATGAGTCAAGTATTACAATGAGCTTCAGCAACTCTACTGTATCACATTTGTATAATAAGGAATATACCAGTTTTGGTTGACATGGACAGTATTAATAAAACAGTACTGCTGACTATTACCATGTGCTCCTGAGTATGAGTCAAGTATTACGATGAACTTCAGCAACTCTACTGTATCACATTTGTATAATAAGGAATATACTAGTTTTGGTTGACGTGGACAGTATTAATGAAACAGTACTGCTGACTATTATCATGTGCTGTTGAGTATGAGTCAAGTATTACCATGAACTTCAGCAACTCTACTGTATCACATTTGTATAATAAGCAATATACTAGATTTGGTTGACGTGGACAGTATTAATGAAACAGCACTGCTGACTATTACCATGTGCTCCTGAGTATGAGTCAAGTATTACCATGAACTTCAGCAACTCTACTGTATCACATTTGCATAATAAGAAATATACTAGTTTTAGTTGACGTGGATAGTATTATTGAAACAGTACTGCTGACTATCAGCATGTGCTCTTGAGTATGAGTCAAGTATTACCATGAACTTCAGCAACTCTACTGTATCACATTTGTATAATAAGGAAAATACTAGTTTTCGTTGACGTGGACAGCATTAATGAAACAGTACTGCTGACTATTACCATGTGCTCCTGAGTATGAGTTAAGTATTACCATGAACTTCAGCAACTCTAATGTATCACATTTGTATAATAGGGAATATACTGGTTTTGGTTGACGTAGACAGTATTAATGAAACAGTACTGCTGACTATCAGCATGTGCTCCTGAGTATGAGTCAAGTATTACAATGAACTTCGCAACTCTACTGTATCACATTTGTATAATAAGGAATATACTAGTTTGGTTGATGTGGACAGTATTATTGAAACAGTTCTGCTGACTATTACCATGTGCTCCTGAGTATGAGTCAAGTATTACAATGAACTTTGCAACTCTACTGTATCACATTTTTATAATAAGGAATATACTAGTTTTGGTTGACGTGGACAGTGTTAATGAAACAGTACTGCTGACTATTACCATGTGCTCCTGAGTATGAGTCAAGTATTACAATGAACTTCGCAACTCTACTGTATCACATTTGTATAATAAGGAATATCCTAGTTTTAGTTGACGTGGACAGTATTAATGAAGCAGTACTGCGGACTGTTACCATGTGCTCCTGAGTATGAGTCAACTATTACGATGAACTTCAGCAACTCTACTGTATCACATTTGTATAATAAGCAATATACTAGTTTTGGTTGACGTGGACTGTATTAATGAAACAGTACTGCTGACTATCAGCATGTGCTCCTGAGTATGAGTCAAGTATTACAATGAACTTCGCAACTCTACTGTATCACATTTGTATAATAAGGAATATACTAGTTTTGGTTGACGTGGACAGTATTAGTGAAACAGTACTGCTGACCATCAGATGTGCTCTTGAGTATGAGTCAAGTATTACCATGAACTTCAGCAACTCTACTGTAACACATTTGTATAATAAGGAAAATACTAGTTTTCGTTGACGTGGACAGTATTAATGAAACAGTACTGCTGACTATTAGCATGTGCTCCTGAGTATGAGTCAAGTATTACCATGAACTTTAGCAACTCTAATGTATAACATTTGTATAATAGGGAATATACTAGTTTTGGTTGACATAGACAGTATTAATGAAACAGTACTGCTGACTATCAGAATGTGCTCCTGAGTATGAGTCAAGTATTACAATGAACTTCAGCAACTCTACTGTATCACATTTGTATAATAAGAAATATACTAGTTTTGGTTGACGTAGACAGTATTAATGATACAGTACTGCTGACTATCAGCATGTGCTCCTGAGTATGAGTCAAGTATTACAATGAACTTAGCAACTCTACTGTATCACATTTGTATAATAAGGAATATACTAGTTTTGGTTGTTGTGGACAGTATTAATGAAACAGTACTGCTGACCATCAGATGGGCTCTTGAGTATGAGTCAAGTATTACCATGACTTTAGCAACTCTACTGTATCATATTTGTATAATAAGCAATATACTAGTTTTGGTTGACGTGGACAGTAGTAATGAAACAGTACTGCTGACTGTTACCATGTGCTCCTGAGTATGAGTCAAGTATTACCATGAACTTCAGCTACTCTACTGTATCACATTTGTATAATAAGGAAAATACTAGTTTTGGTTTACGTAGACAGCATTAATGAAACAGTACTGCTGACCATCAGCATGTGCTCCTGAGTATGAGTCAAGTATTACCATGAACTTCAGCAACTCTACTGTATCACATCGGTATAACAAGCAATATACTAATTGTGGTTGACGTAGACAGCATTAATGAAACAGTACTGCTGACCATCAGGATGTGCTCCTGAGTATGAGTCAAGTATTACCATGAACTTCAGCAACTCTACTGTATCACATTTGTATAATAAGGAATATACTAGTTTTGGTTGACGTGGACAGTATTAATGAAACAGTACTACTGACTACTACCATGTGCTCTTGAGTATGAGTCAAGTATTACAATGAGCATCAGCGACTCTACTGTATCACATTTGTATAATAAGTAATATACTAGTTTTGGTTGACGTGGACAGTATTAATAAAACAGTACTGCTGACTACTACCATGTGCTCCTGAGTATGAGTCAAGTATTACAATGAGGTTCAGCAACTCTACTGTATCACATTTGTATAATAAGGAATATACTAGTTTTGGTTGATGTGGACTGTATTAATGAAACAGTACTGCTGACTATTACCATGTGCTCTTGAGTATGAGTCAAGTATTACCATGAACTTCAGCAACTCTACTGTATCACACTTGTATAATAAGCAAAATACTTTTTTTGGTTGACGTGGACAGTATTAATGAAACAGTACTGCTGACTATTACCTTGTGCTCTTGAGTATGAGTCAATTATTACCATGAACTTCAGCAACTCTACTGTATCACACTTGTATAATAAGCAATATACATTTTTTGGTTGACGTGGACAGTATTAATGAAACAGTACTGCTGACTATTACCATGTGCTCTGAGTATGAGTCAAGTATTACGATGAACTTCAACAACTCTACTGTATCACACTTGTATAATAAGCAATATACTTTTTTTGGTTGACGTGGACAGTATTAATGAAACAGTACTGCTGACTATTACCATGTGCTCTTGAGTATGAGTCAAGTATTACCATGAACTTCAGCAATTCTACTGTATCACAGTTGTATAATAAGCAATATACTTTTTTTGGTTGACGTCCACAGTATTAATGAAGCAGTACTGCTGACTATTACCTTGTGCTCTTGAGTATGAGTCAATTATTACCATGAACTTCAGCAACTCTACTGTATCACACTTGTATAATAAGCAATATACTTTTTTTGGTTGACGTGGACAGTATTAATGAAACAGTACTGCTGACTATTACCATGTGCTCTGTGTATGAGTCAAGTATTACGATGAACTTCAGCAACTCTACTGTATCACATTTGTATAATAAGCAATATACTAGTTTTGGTAGATGTGGACAGTATTAATGAAAGAGTACTGCTGACTACTACCATGTGCTCCTGAGTATGAGTCAAGTATTACCATGAACTTCAGCAACTCTACTGTATCACATTTGTGTAATAAGGAAAATACTAGTTTTGGTTGACGTAGACAGCATTAATGAAACAGTACTGCTGACCATCAGCATGTGCTCCTGAGTATGAGTCAAGTATTACCATGAACTTCAGCAACTCTACTGTATCACATCGGTATAACAAGCAATATACTAATTTTGGTTGACGTAGACAGTATTAATGAAACAGTACTGCTGACTACTACCATGTGCTCTTGAGTATGAGTCAAGTATTACAGTGAGCTTCAGCAACTCTACTGTATCACATTTGTATAATAACGAATATACCAGTTTTGGTTGACATGGACAGTATTAATAAAACAGTACTGCTGACTATTACCATGTGCTCCTGAGTATGAGTCAAGTATTACGATGAACTTCAGCAACTCTACTATATCACATTTGTATAATAAGGAATATACTAGTTTTGGTTGACGTGGACAGTATTAATGAAACAGTACTGCTGACTATTACCATGTGTTCCTGAGTATGAGTCAAGTATTACAATGAACTTCAGCAACTCTACTGTATCACATTTGTATGATAGAGAATATACTAGTTTTGGTTGACGTGGACAGTATTAATGAAACAGTACTACTGACTATTAGCATGTGCTCCTGAGTATGAGTCAAGTATTACCATGAACTTCAGCAACTCTACTGTATCACATTTGTATAATAAGGAATATACTAGTTTTGGTTGACGTGGACAGTATTAATGAAACAGTGCTGCTGACTATTACCATGTGCTCTGAGTATGAGTCAAGTATTACCATGAACTTCAGCAACTCTACTGTATCACATTTGTATGATAGTGAATATACTAGTTTTGGTTGACGTGGACAGTATTAATGAAACAGTACTACTGACTATTAGCATGTGCTCCTGAGTATGAGTCAAGTATTACCATGAACTTCAGCAACTCTACTGTATCACATTCATATAATAAGCAATATACTAGTTTTGGTTGACGTGGACAGTATTAATGAAACAGTACTGGTGACTATCAGATGTGCTCCTGAGTATGAGTCAGGTATTACGATGAACTTCAGCAACTCTACTGTATCACATTTGTATAGTAAGGAATATACTAGTTTTGGTGATGACCTTGTTATGACGTCAGATGGAAGGAGGGCCCCAACAGCTCGGCGCGGTGGGACTGCAATGGTGGCGACAACAGTGGCTGTGGGAGGAGCCAGAGAAGTGACGTCACCCAAGAGAATTGTTTCACCAAGGAGGGGAGAGGCAGAAGTTGCGTGCGCACTAACGGAGGGGCGAAAGAAGATATGGTATCAAGGTAGTGGGGAGAATATGGAACAGGGAGAAGAAGATAGTATTGTTTCATCCGAACGTGGGAGCATTGTGGTATCAGATAAAAATAAAATGTTAATGCGGAAAGAAGGAATTGAATTAAGAAGTAGGAAAAGATTAGATGGTTTTAGATACAGAGCAGGTTCACAATAGGAAAAAGGGGTAAGGAGATTGGGCTTCTGGAACTGTGAGGGTTTAAAAAATAAGTTATATGTGGGAGTTTTGAAACAGCTGTTTTCGAAAGTGGATTATTTAGCGGTAGTAGAAACGTGGTTAAAAGAGGAACAGATAAATATAAAGGATTTTGAATACATTGGTAGGAAAGGAGAGGTGACAGCTAGAAAGGGAAGAGTATCTGGAGGTATAGGTTTCTTTATAAGGAACAGCTTAAGTAAGGAAATTAAAGAAACATGGTCTAGTAGCAAAGAAATACTGTGGGTTATAATGGATGTTAAGTATATACTCCGTGTAGGAATAATATATAACCCCCCTGCATCCTCGCGGTTTCATAATCCTGATCTCCTTAATCAAATAAGAAAACATATAGAGAGCCTGAAGGAAAATTTGTAACTGCAGAGGTAATACTAATGAGAGACTTTAATATCAGGATTGGGGAAAGTGATACATACGTTGGAAATGATTGGATGAGTGATGAAATTGTGTTTAAAAGTGAGAAACTTAAGCAAAGCAAGGACAAATTTATTGATAAAGAGTGTGAAAAATTTATTGATTTTTGTGAGTTGAATGCTTTAGAAATTTTGAATGGAAAATGTGGGGAAGATGAACAAGGAGAATTTACCTTTGTTAGCAATAATGGGCAGAGTGTAATAGATTTTGTGTTGTGGCCTCTGAATTTAGGACATATTTTAAGTAATTTTAAGGTATTAAATTTAAGCTCAACTAGCGGGCATTATCCACTGATTGTGGATTTTATTATGCACGCTGCACGAGTAAAACACAATATAAGAGTGGAAAGCTATTGTAAAAAAGAGTATATTAGCTATAAATGGAAAGAAGAATTTTGTGACACATTTAAACAGACTCTTGACTCGAATTATGGAAAGATATGTCTATGTGGAGTAACATTCATGGTTAAGAATAATCAAATTGAGAATACAATAGATATCCTTAATACGGTTATGCAAAGGGCGGGAGAGGAAATGAAAACAAAAAACAGGGTTTACATATATGATAAGGACTGGTTTGACGAAGAATGTAGGGTATCAAAAATACAAGTAAAACAACTGTTGGTTAGGTGGAGAGAATTAGGTGATAGAAAATCTAGGGATGATTATATGCAAGGGAGGAATTCACATAATTTATTGTTAGAGCAAAAGAAAAAGGACTGGAGGGAATGCAATGAAAGGAATTTGATAAAATGTCTAAATGAAAATAATGTTAATAAGGTATGGCAGGTTCTTAAGTCGACCTATAATAAATGTGTAACTAAACCCAATGTTGAGCCAGGACAATGGATGGAGTATTTTAAAACATTATATGGGGAAGAAAGGAGTATAGGAAGTACAGAATTTTTGGAAATAAGGAATGTTTTTGTAGAGATATTGGATGGTGAATTAGGAGTGAGGAAATAATAAAGCAAGTTAAGTTACTGAAGAAAAATAACGCTACTGGAATTGATGGCATCCCAAACGAGTTTCTTAAGGAGTGGTATAATGAAACAGGGAGAGTGAAAATTTTACTAGATTTATTTAATGTAATTATTAGAAAGGGTTATGTACCTAAACGATGGAGAGAAGCTATCATCCATCCTATATATAAAGGCAAGGGCAATGTCGATAAACCTAATAACTACAGAAGTATTGCATTATTATCAAATATAGGAAAACTTTTTGCGGGCATTTTGGCAGCGAGACTACAATCTTGGGTTTAAGAATATAATATCCTTTCAGAATTACAGATGGGCTTTCGCAAGGGAAGGAGAACAATTGATAATTTATTTAAAGGTGAGTCGGAATTGTTACACTAACATCACTTAAGTTTACTCACTTAACATGTTTCGGGAAACGGTTGTTCCCATCCTCAGAAGTTAATTCGACGATAAACTTCAGCAAATCTACTGTATCACATTTGTATAATAAGCAATATACTAGTTTTGGTTGCCGTGGTCAGTATTAATGAAACAGTACTGCTGACTATTACCATGTGCTCTGAGTATGAGTCAAGTATTACGATGAACTTCAGCAACTCTACCTTATCACATTTGTATAATAAGGAACATACTAGTTTTGGTTGACGTGGACAGTATTAATGAAACAATACTGCTGACCAATATCATGTGCTCCTGAGTATGAGTCAAGTATTACCATGAACTTCAACAACTCTACCTTATCACATATGTATAATAAGCAATATACTAGTTTTGGTTGACGTGGACAGTATTAATGAAACAGTACTGCTGACTATTACCATGTGCTCCTGAGTATGAGTCAAGTATTACGATGAACTTCAGCAATTCTACTATATCACATTTGTATAATAAGGAATATACTAGTTTTGGTTGACGTGGACAGTATTAATGAAACAGTACTGCTGACTATTACCATGTGCTCTGAGTATGAGTCAAGTATTACCATGAACTTCAGCAACTCTACCTTATCACATTTGTATAATAAGGAAAATACTATTTTTGGTTGACGTGGACAGTATTAATGAAACAATACTGATGACCAATATCATGTGCTCTGAGTATGAGACAAGTATTACCATGAACTTCAGCAACTCTACTGTATCACATTTGTATAATAAGGAAAATACTAGTTTTGGTTGACGTGGACAGCATTAATGAAACAGTACTGCTGACTATCAGCATGTGCTCCTGAGTATGAGTCAAGTATTACCATGAACTTCAGCAACTCTACTGTATAACATTTGTATAATAGGGAATATACTAGTTTTGGTTGACGTGGACAGTATTCATGAAACAGTACTACTGACTATTAGCATGTGCTCCTGAGTATGAGTCAAGTATTACCATGAACTTCAGCAACTCTACCTTATCACATTTGTATAATAAGGAATATACTAGTTTTGGTTGACGTGGACAGTATTAAGGAAACAGTACTGCTGACTATTAGCATGTGCTCCTGAGTATGAGTCAAGTATTACCATGAACTTCAGCAACTCTACCTTATCACATTTGTATAATAAGGAATATACTAGTTTTGGTTTACGTGGACAGTATTAAGGAAACAGTACTGCTGACTATTAGCATATGCTCCTGAGTATGAGTCAAGTATTACCATGAACTTCAGCAACTCTACCTTATCACATTTGTATAATAAGGAATATACTAGTTTTGGTTGACGTGGACAGTATTAATGAAACAGTACTACTGACTATTAGCATGTGCTCCTGAGTATGAGTCAAGTATTACCATGAACTTCAGCAACTCTACTGTATCACATTTGTATAATAAGGAATATACTAGTTTTGGTTGACGTGGACAGTATTAATGAAACAGTACTACTGACTGTTAGCATGTGCTCCTGAGTATGAGTCAAGTATTACCATGAACTTCAGCAACTCTACTGTATCACATATGTATAATAAGGAATATACTAGTTTTGGTTGACGTGGACAGTATTAATGAAACAGTACTACTGACTATTAGCATGTGCTCCTGAGTATGAGTCAAGTATTACCATGAACTTCAGCAACTCTACCTTATCACATTTGTATAATAAGCAATATGCTAGTTTTGGTTGACGTGGACAGTATTAAGGAAACAGTACTGCTGACTATCAGATGTGCTCCTGAGTATGAGTCAAGTATTACGATGAACTTCAGCAACTCTACCTTATCACATTTGTATAATAAGGAATATACTAGTTTTGGTTGACGTGGACAGTATTAATGAAACAGTACTACTGACTATTAGCATGTGCTCCTGAGTATGAGTCAAGTATTACCATGAACTTCAGCAACTCTACTGTATCACATTTGTATAATAAGGAATATACTAGTTTTGGTTGACGTGGACAGTATTAATGAAACAGTACTACTGACTGTTAGCATGTGCTCCTGAGTATGAGTCAAGTATTACCATGAACTTCAGCAACTCTACTGTATCACATATGTATAATAAGGAATATACTAGTTTTGGTTGACGTGGACAGTATTAATGAAACAGTACTACTGACTATTAGCATGTGCTCCTGAGTATGAGTCAAGTATTACCATGAACTTCAGCAACTCTACCTTATCACATTTGTATAATAAGCAATATGCTAGTTTTGGTTGACGTGGACAGTATTAAGGAAACAGTACTGCTGACTATCAGATGTGCTCCTGAGTATGAGTCAAGTATTACGATGAACTTCAGCAACTCTACTGTATCACATTTGTATAATAAGGAATATACTAGTTTTGGTTGACGTGGACAGTATTAATGAAACAGTACTACTGACTATTAGCATTTGCTCTGAGTATGAGTCAGGTATTACGATGAACTTCAGCAACTCTACTGTATCACATTTGTATAATAAGGAATATACTAGTTTTGGTTGACGTGGACAGTATTAATGAAACAGTACTGCTGACTATTACCAAGTGCTCTGAATATGAGTCAAGTATTACAATGAACTTCAACAACTCTACCTTATCACATTTGTATAATAAGGAATATACTAGTTTTGGTTTGCGTGGACAGTATTAATGAAACAGTACTGCTGACTATTACCAAGTGCTCTGAATATGAGTCAAGTACTACCATGAACTTCAGCAACTCTACTGTATCACATTTGTATAATAGGGAATATACTAGTTTTGGTTGACGTGGACAGTATTAATGAAACAGTACTGCTGACTATTAGCATGTGCTCTTGAGTATGAGTCAAGTATTACAATGAACTTCAACAACTCTACTGTATCACATTTGTATAATAAGGAATATACTAGTTTTGGTTGACATAGACAGTATTAATGAAACAGTACTGCTGACTATCAGCATGTGCTCCTGAGTATGATTCAAGTATTACGATGAACTTCAGCAACTCTACTGCAGCAAGTATGACAGTTTTGTAGGATAGAAGAGTACTGCTGCACAATATTTAGAAGACAGCTTGGAATTCCTTCTACATCTGTCTGTAAGAACACTAGTTAGGATTTACGTACTATCACCATCAGGGTCTGGTTAATCATTGTAATTTGTGTATCAGCTCAAATTGATTATAGTTAATTATGTATCAAGGGATTAATGAATATGTTTACACAAAATTTGCGGTATTAAATATTGTTTGAAACTAATTAACTGTGCAGTTTTGTGAAATTGCATAAATTGAACTGGTAGATTAAAAATAGTTTGTTTTTGTTGTATTACCATGCTTTACACCCAGCATCTGAGAGGATTTATCTATACCAAAACAATAAGAAGCTTAACTAGTGCACAGAAAACTATTGTATGTGACATTTTTAAATTTGTTGCTTTTAGGTTGATATGTAAACGTGAGGGGAGAGTTGGAAAGTAGAAGTTAGGGAACATTAATGAGCAAAGTTTGTGTATTTTCATATTACTCTACAACAATGTTACAGTGATGATGATGCTGCTGCAGGAACACATCAGTTAGGTGGGAAATCTTCCTCACTCCACTGCAACTCTACATACTGTCCAGTGTTGGCACATTTCTCACAGGCTGCTGCGATCTTGCTTGCTGCTATTGTCTCATGACCGAGAATTGCTGGCGGTGCCTTCCCTATAAACAAAACAACTTCAGGTGATTTATTCCTTACCTGTAGGCATTGAATTCTCAGTGGGAACAGAACCAGTTACCACTACTGAGAATACATTTCGACATGTACATAAAATCCATCACAAGAACGGAGCAGTTTTCAACAGTTTATTTCTCTGATTGGTTTCACAACAAATTGCACCGC
Source organism: Deroplatys truncata (assembly GCA_030765065.1). Taxonomy (NCBI): domain Eukaryota; kingdom Metazoa; phylum Arthropoda; class Insecta; order Mantodea; family Mantidae; genus Deroplatys; species Deroplatys truncata. The sequence continues at coordinate 211,922,241 of CM060980.1, read as the reverse complement.
TACGAGAACAAACATCGGAAAGAAAGTGCCAACTAAGGCTTGAGCTCCACTGATGACAGTAATTTACTGCCTAAAAATGAGAGGCTTGCTTATCTGGATTAGGCAGTATTTTACTGCAAAAGTGTGAATGCTAGTAGCACATTCAACATCATACCGCCTAGAATAAGCCAGGTTGCATTTTCTTGACAAATGGAGGGGACCCAAAACCAGTGCAGAGCACCACACGCAGACCATCTGGCCCCTCGTTCTTCTACCATCACTCCTGAGAGGGGAGAAGGGTGACTAGATCTGGATGATGACAAGTGCAAGCATGGATGTGTCCCTAATGTTTCCAGATTAAATACATCTGATGCCACCCACAAGTCCCTAACCTCAAAGGAGCACCTGATCATACAATGTCAGGGAGAAACCTCAACCCTGAAGCAGATGACAAGGAAGATGAACCACGAAAAACCCAAGGGTCAGAGTGGGAGGTCACCGGAGATTGAACCCGGGACCTCCCAAATGCATGTCACCATGCTGTCACTTCGCTTGGTTTTTCTTGCAGTAAGTTACTACACACGCCCTGGCAGTAAGTCTTCAACGCCATCTGCTATGTCTCTAACATGTACACAGTATGTACAGCGAGGGCCAAAAAGCTATGAAGCGCCTGAGTAGCATTTTTTCTGTCCGTCTCCTCATAGAAAGTTGTGTATGAAACCATACAACATTTTTAAAATTACTTTTAAAGGCTTCATGATTATAATGATGGATAGTTTCCTAAAGAGGTGCCAAAAATGTACGGACAACCACGGTGGCCAGTTTCAGCATCTCCTTTCGTAAAGTTGGTAATAAACCCTTTAAAAGTAGTTTTAAAAATGTATGGTTTCATCTCCATTTTTCTATGATAGGGCAAATGGCAACGAGTGCTGAGGATGCGGACAGGAAAAAACGCCATGCAGGCGGTTCATAGTTTTTTGTCTCACCCTGTATAGAAAGTATTACACTCCACCCAAAATTTGATACTGAGATTTTGCCAGAAATAAGTTTTTAGAGGCTCCTGAATCCTAATAAAGCATTTTTGGAAACATATCCATGTGTGCGTGAGAACAGCATAACTCAAAATCGAAAAATCAGATAAATACCCCAATGTCAGATGGGTAGCCAATGGAATTGAACCCAAGATATCTCAAGTGTAAGTTTCACACGCTACCATGAAGTTATCTCACTCAGTGGAGGCAAAACCCTTGCACAAGTCATGCGCTTCAGGAATAACATAGCACTCTACATTGTGACCTTAACATACGAACATGCAGGCAGACACTTTTCATTCATTCTGTATTGTCACTAGATTTACGAGAAAGAAATGTATCAACATTGTATAATTCATAATAAACAGTTAATATATCTCATTTATTAAATAGTTAACATTTTATGTTGCTAAATTTGCTTTATACATATATCTAATTGTTGATATAATTAATACTAACCTTTTGCTGCAACAAATACATACACTTTGCTAATAGACCAAAGCTTTCCACTGTTTTTGGAGTTTAAACATGGCACCATTTAATATAGAACACCTTCAGTCTACCTGATTGGTACTGGTGATAATAAACCTACACATGGAACCTACACGCACCAACTGTCACATTCTGCTCCACACAATGAGAAAGAACATCATGGAACCTAACTCACCAACTGTCACATTCTGCTCCACACTATGAGAAACAACAACATGGAACCTAACTCACCAACTGTCACATTCTGCTTCACACTATGAGAAACAACAACATGGAACCTAACTCACCAATGGTCACATTCTGCTCCACACTATGAGAAACATCAACATGGAACCTAGACTCACCAACTGTCACATTCTGCTCCACACTATGAGAAACAACAACATAGAACCTAACTCACCAACTGTCACATTCTGCTCCACACTATGAGAAACAACAACATGGAACCTAGACTCACCAACTGTCACATTCTGCTCCACACTATGAGAAACATCAACATGGAACCTAGACTCACCAACTGTCACATTCTGCTCCATACTATGAGAAACAACAACATAGAACCTAACTCACCAACTGTCACATTCTGCTCCATACTATGAGAAAGAACAACATGGAACCTAACTCACCAACTGTCACATTCTGCTCCACACTATGAGAAACAACAACATGGAACCTACCTCACCAACTGTCACATTCTGCTCCATACTATGAGAAACAACAACATAGAACCTAACTCGCCAACTGTCACATTCTGCTTCACACTATGAGAAACAACAACATAGAACCTAACTCGCCAACTGTCACATTCTGCTTCACACTATGAGAAACAACAACATAGAACCTAACTCGCCAACTGTCACATTCTGCTTCACACTATGAGAAACAACAACATAGAACCTAACTCGCCAACTGTCACATTCTGCTTCACACTATGAGAAACATCAACATGGAACCTAGACTCACCAACTGTCACATTCTGCTTCACACTATGAGAAACAACAACATGGAACCTAACTCACCAATGGTCACATTCTGCTTCACACTATGAGAAACAACAACATGGAACCTAGACTCACCAATGGTCACATTCTGCTTCACACTATGAGAAACAACAACATGGAACCTAGACTCACCAACTGTCACATTCTGCTCCACACTATGAGAAACATCAACATGGAACCTAGACTCACCAATGGTCACATTCTGCTCCACACTATGAGAAACAACAACATGGAACCTAGACTCACCAACTGTCACATTCTGCTCCACACTATGAGAAACAACAACATGGAACCTAGACTCACCAATGGTCACATTCTGCTCCACACTATGAGAAACATCAACATGGAACCTACCTCACCAATGGTCACATTCTGCTTCACACTATGAGAAACAACAACATGGAACCTAGACTCACCAACTGTCACATTCTGCTTCACACTATGAGAAACAACAACATGTAACCTACCTCACCAACTGTCACATTCTGCTTCACACTATGAGAAACAACAACATGGAACCTAGACTCACCAATGGTCACATTCTGCTTCACACTATGAGAAACAACAACATGGAACCTAGACTCACCAACTGTCACATTCTGCTTCACACTATGAGAAACAACAACATGGAACCTAGACTCACCAACTGTCACATTCTGCTTCACACTATGAGAAACAACAACATGGAACCTACCTCACCAATGGTCACATTCTGCTTCACACTATGAGAAACAACAACATGGAACCTACCTCACCAATGGTCACATTCTGCTCCACACTATGAGAAACAACAACATGGAACCTAGACTCACCAATGGTCACATTCTGCTTCACACTATGAGAAACAACAACATGGAACCTAGACTCACCAACTGTTACATTCTGCTTCACACTATGAGAAACAACAACATGGAACCTAGACTCACCAACTGTCACATTCTGCTTCACACTATGAGAAACAACAACATGGAACCTAGACTCACCAATGGTCACATTCTGCTCCACACTATGACAAACAACAACACGGAACCTAGACTCACCAACTGTCACATTCTGCTTCACACTATGAGAAACAACAACATGGAACCTACCTCACCAATGGTCACATTCTGCTCCACACTATGAGAAACAACAACATGGAACCTAGACTCACCAACTGTCACATTCTGCTCCACACTATGAGAAACATCAACATGGACGCTACACTCACCAATGGTCACATTCTGCTCCACACTATGAGAAACAACAACATGGAACCTAGACTCACCAACTGTCACATTCTGCTTCACACTATGAGAAACAACAACATGGAACCTACCTCACCAATGGTCACATTCTGCTCCACACTATGAGAAACAACAACATGGAACCTAGACTCACCAACTGTCACATTCTGCTTCACACTATGAGAAACAACAACATGGAACCTAGACTCACCAACTGTCACATTCTGCTCCACACTATGGGAAACAACAACATGGAACCTACCTCACCAATGGTCACATTCTGCTCCACACTATGAGAAACATCAACATGGAACCTACCTCACCAATGGTCACATTCTGCTTCACACTATGAGAAACAACAACATGGAACCTACCTCACCAATGGTCACATTCTGCTTCACACTATGAGAAACAACAACATGGAACCTACCTCACCAATGGTCACATTCTGCTTCACACTATGAGAAACAACAACATGGAACCTAGACTCACCAACTGTCACATTCTGCTTCACACTATGAGAAACAACAACATGGAACCTACCTCACCAACTGTCACATTCTGCTTCACACTATGAGAAACAACAACATGGAACCTACCTCACCAATGGTCACATTCTGCTTCACACTATGAGAAACAACAACATGGAACCTAGACTCACCAACTGTCACATTCTGCTTCACACTATGAGAAACAACAACATGGAACCTACCTCACCAACTGTCACATTCTGCTTCACACTATGAGAAACAACAACATGGAACCTACCTCACCAATGGTCACATTCTGCTTCACACTATGAGAAACAACAACATAGAACCTAACTCGCCAACTGTCACATTCTGCTTCACACTATGAGAAACATCAACATGGAACCTAGACTCGCCAACTGTCACATTCTGCTCCATACTATGAGAAACAACAACATAGAACCTAACTCGCCAACTGTCACATTCTGCTCCATACTATGAGAAACAACAACATAGAACCTAACTCGCCAACTGTCACATTCTGCTCCATACTATGAGAAACATCATGGAACCTAACTCACCAACTGTCACATTCTGCTCCATACCATGAGAAAGAACATCATGGAACCTAACTCACCAACTGTCACATTCTGCTCCATACTATGAGAAACATCATGGAACCTAACTCACCAACTGTCACATTCTGCTCCATACTATGAGAAAGAACATCATGGAACCTAACTCACCAACTGTCACATTCTGCTTCACACTATGAGAAACATCATGGAACCTAACTCACCAACTGCCACATTCTGCTTCACACTATGAGAAACAACAACATAGAACCTAACTCACCAACTGTCACATTCTGCTCCATACTATGAGAAACAACAACATAGAACCTAACTCACCAACTGTCACATTCTGCTCCATACTATGAGAAACAACAACATAGAACCTAACTCACCAACTGTCACATTCTGCTCCATACTATGAGAAACAACAACATAGAACCTAACTCACCAACTGTCACATTCTGCTCCACACTATGAGAAACAACAACATAGAACCTAACTCACCAACTGTCACATTCTGCTCCATACTATGAGAAACATCATGGAACCTAACTCACCAACTGTCACATTCTGCTCCACACTATGAGAAACATCATGGAACCTAACTCACCAACTGTCACATTCTGCTTCACACTATGAGAAACATCATGGAACCTAACTCACCAACTGTCACATTCTGCTCCATACTATGAGAAACATCATGGAACCTAACTCACCAACTGTCACATTCTGCTCCACACTATGAGAAACATCATGGAACCTAACTCACCAACTGTCACATTCTGCTCCATACTATGAGAAACAACAACATAGAACCTAACTCACCAACTGTCACATTCTGCTCCATACTATGAGAAACATCATGGAACCTAACTCACCAACTGTCACATTCTGCTCCATACTATGAGAAACAACAACATAGAACCTAACTCACCAACTGTCACATTCTGCTCCATACTATGAGAAACATCATGGAACCTAACTCACCAACTGTCACATTCTGCTCCACACTATGAGAAACATCATGGAACCTAACTCACCAACTGTCACATTCTGCTCCATACTATGAGAAACAACAACATAGAACCTAACTCACCAACTGTCACATTCTGCTCCACACTATGAGAAACATCATGGAACCTAACTCACCAACTGTCACATTCTGCTTCACACTATGAGAAACAACAACATAGAACCTAACTCACCAACTGTCACATTCTGCTCCACACTATGAGAAACATCATGGAACCTAACTCACCAACTGTCACATTCTGCTTCACACTATGAGAAACATCATGGAACCTAACTCACCAACTGCCACATTCTGCTCCATACTATGAGAAACAACAACATAGAACCTAACTCACCAACTGTCACATTCTGCTCCACACTATGAGAAACAACAACATAGAACCTAACTCACCAACTGTCACATTCTGCTCCATACTATGAGAAACATCATGGAACCTAACTCACCAACTGTCACATTCTGCTCCACACTATGAGAAACATCATGGAACCTAACTCACCAACTGTCACATTCTGCTCCATACTATGAGAAACAACAACATAGAACCTAACTCACCAACTGTCACATTCTGCTCCACACTATGAGAAACATCATGGAACCTAACTCACCAACTGTCACATTCTGCTTCACACTATGAGAAACAACAACATAGAACCTAACTCACCAACTGTCACATTCTGCTCCACACTATGAGAAACATCATGGAACCTAACTCACCAACTGTCACATTCTGCTCCACACTATGAGAAACAACAACATAGAACCTAACTCACCAACTGTCACATTCTGCTCCACACTATGAGAAACATCATGGAACCTAACTCACCAACTGTCACATTCTGCTCCACACTATGAGAAAGAACATCATGGAACCTAACTCACCAACTGTCACATTCTGCTTCACACTATGAGAAACAACAACATGGAACCTAACTCACCAACTGTCACATTCTGCTCCACACTATGAGAAACATCATGGAACCTAACTCACCAACTGCCACATTCTGCTTCACACTATGAGAAACAACAACATAGAACCTAACTCACCAACTGTCACATTCTGCTTCACACTATGAGAAACAACAACATAGAACCTAACTCACCAACTGCCACATTCTGCTCCATACTATGAGAAACAACAACATAGAACCTAACTCACCAACTGTCACATTCTACTCCATACTATGAGAAACAACATCATGGAACCTAACTCACCAACTGTCACATTCTGCTCCATACTATGAGAAACAACAACATGGAACCTAACTCGCCAACTGTCACATTCTACTCCACACTATGAGAAACAACAACATAGAACCTAACTCGCCAACTGTCACATTCTGCTCCACACTATGAGAAACAACAACATAGAACCTAACTCGCCAACTGTCACATTCTGCTCCATACTATGAGAAACAACAACATGGAACCTAACTCACCAACTGTCACATTCTGCTCCACACTATGAAAAACAACAACATGGAACCTACACTGACCAACTATCACATTCCCGTCCAGACTATGAGAAACAACAACATGGAACCTACACTGACCAACTGTCACATTCTGCTTCACACTATGAAAAACAACAACATGGAACCTACACTGACCAACTATCACATTCCCGTCCAGACTATGAGAAACAACAACATGGAACCTACACTGACCAACTGTCACATTCTGCTCCACACTATGAAAAACAACAACATGGAACCTACACTGACCAACTATCACATTCCCGTCCAGACTATGAGAAACAACAACATGGAACCTACACTGACCAACTGTCACATTCTGCTCCACACTATGAAAAACAACAACATGGAACCTACACTGACCAACTATCACATTCCCGTCCAGACTATGAGAAACAACAACATGGAACCTACACTGACCAACTATCACATTCCCGTCCAGACTATGAAAAACAACAACATGGAACCTACACTGACCAACTATCACATTCCCGTCCAGACCATGAGAAACAACAACATGGAACCTACACTGACCAACTATCACATTCCCGTCCAGACTATGAGAAACATCAACATGGAACCTACACTGACCAACTGTCACATTCCCGTCCAGACTATGAGAAACATCAACATGGAACCTACACTGACCAACTGTCACATTCCCGTCCAGACTATGAGAAACATCAACATGGAACCTAACTCACCAACTGTCACATTCCAGTCCAGACTATGAGAAACATCAACATGGAACCTAACTCACCAACTGTCACATTCCCGTCCAGACTATGAGAAACAACAACATGGAACCTAACTCGCCAACTGTCACATTCTGCTCCATACTATGAGAAACAACAACATAGAACCTAACTCGCCAACTGTCACATTCTGCTCCATACTATGAGAAACAACAACATAGAACCTAACTCGCCAACTGTCACATTCTGCTCCATACTATGAGAAACATCATGGAACCTAACTCACCAACTGTCACATTCTGCTCCATACCATGAGAAAGAACATCATGGAACCTAACTCACCAACTGTCACATTCTGCTCCATACTATGAGAAACATCATGGAACCTAACTCACCAACTGTCACATTCTGCTCCATACTATGAGAAAGAACATCATGGAACCTAACTCACCAACTGTCACATTCTGCTTCACACTATGAGAAACATCATGGAACCTAACTCACCAACTGCCACATTCTGCTCCATACTATGAGAAACAACAACATAGAACCTAACTCACCAACTGTCACATTCTGCTCCACACTATGAGAAACAACAACATAGAACCTAACTCACCAACTGTCACATTCTGCTCCATACTATGAGAAACATCATGGAACCTAACTCACCAACTGTCACATTCTGCTCCACACTATGAGAAACATCAACATGGAACCTAGATTCACCAACTGTCACATTCTGCTTCACACTATGAGAAACAACAACATGGAACCTAGACTCACCAACTGTCACATTCTGCTCCACACTATGAGAAACAACAACATAGAACCTAACTCACCAACTGTCACATTCTGCTCCACACTATGAGAAACATCATGGAACCTAACTCACCAACTGTCACATTCTGCTCCACACTATGAGAAAGAACATCATGGAACCTAACTCACCAACTGTCACATTCTGCTCCACACTATGAGAAACAACAACATGGAACCTAGACTCACCAATGGTCACATTCTGCTTCACACTATGAGAAACAACAACATGGAACCTAGACTCACCAACTGTCACATTCTGCTCCATACTATGAGAAACATCAACATGGAACCTAGATTCACCAACTGTCACATTCTGCTTCACACTATGAGAAACAACAACATGGAACCTAGACTCACCAACTGTCACATTCTGCTCCACACTATGAGAAACAACAACATAGAACCTAACTCACCAACTGTCACATTCTGCTCCACACTATGAGAAACATCATGGAACCTAACTCACCAACTGTCACATTCTGCTCCACACTATGAGAAAGAACATCATGGAACCTAACTCACCAACTGTCACATTCTGCTCCACACTATGAGAAAGAACATCATGGAACCTAACTCACCAACTGTCACATTCTGCTTCACACTATGAGAAACAACAACATGGAACCTACCTCACCAATGGTCACATTCTGCTTCACACTATGAGAAACATCAACATGGAACCTAACTCACCAACTGTCACATTCTGCTTCACACTATGAGAAACAACAACATGGAACCTAACTCACCAACTGTCACATTCTGCTTCACACTATGAGAAACAACAACATGGAACCTAACTCACCAACTGTCACATTCTGCTCCACACTATGAGAAACATCATGGAACCTAACTCACCAACTGTCACATTCTGCTCCACACTATGAGAAACATCATGGAACCTAACTCACCAACTGCCACATTCTGCTCCATACTATGAGAAACAACAACATAGAACCTAACTCACCAACTGTCACATTCTGCTCCACACTATGAGAAACAACAACATAGAACCTAACTCACCAACTGTCACATTCTGCTCCATACTATGAGAAACAACAACATGGAACCTAACTCGCCAACTGTCACATTCTGCTCCATACTATGAGAAACAACAACATGGAACCTAACTCGCCAACTGTCACATTCTGCTCCACACTATGAGAAACAACAACATAGAACCTAACTCGCCAACTGTCACATTCTGCTCCATACTATGAGAAACAACAACATGGAACCTAACTCACCAACTGTCACATTCTGCTCCATACTATGAGAAACAACAACATAGAACCTAACTCGCCAACTGTCACATTCTGCTCCACACTATGAGAAACAACAACATGGAACCTAACTCGCCAACTGTCACATTCTGCTCCATACTATGAGAAACAACAACATAGAACCTAACTCGCCAACTGTCACATTCTGCTCCATACTATGAGAAACAACAACATGGAACCTAACTCACCAACTGTCACATTCTGCTCCACACTATGAAAAACAACAACATGGAACCTACACTGACCAACTATCACATTCCCGTCCATACTATGAGAAACAACAACATGGAACCTACACTGACCAACTGTCACATTCTGCTCCACACTATGAAAAACAACAACATGGAACCTACACTGACCAACTATCACATTCCCGTCCAGACTATGAGAAACAACAACATGGAACCTACACTGACCAACTGTCACATTCTGCTCCACACTATGAAAAACAACAACATGGAACCTACACTGACCAACTATCACATTCCCGTCCAGACTATGAGAAACAACAACATGGAACCTACACTGACCAACTATCACATTCCCGTCCAGACTATGAAAAACAACAACATGGAACCTACACTGACCAACTATCACATTCCCGTCCAGACCATGAGAAACAACAACATGGAACCTACACTGACCAACTATCACATTCCCGTCCAGACTATGAGAAACATCAACATGGAACCTACACTGACCAACTGTCACATTCCCGTCCAGACTATGAGAAACATCAACATGGAACCTAACTCACCAACTGTCACATTCCAGTCCAGACTATGAGAAACATCAACATGGAACCTAACTCACCAACTGTCACATTCCCGTCCAGACTATGAGAAACAACAACATGGAACCTAACTCACCAACTGTCACATTCTGCTCCACACTATGAGAAACAACAACATAGAACCTAACTCACCTACTGTCACATTCCCGTCCAGACTATGAGAAACAACAACATGGAACCTAACTCACCGACTGTCACATTCTGCTCCACACTATGAGAAACAACAACATGGAACCTAACTCACCAACTGTCACATTCCCGTCCAGACTATGAGAAACAACAACATGGAACCTAACTCGCCAACTGTCACATTCTGCTCCACACAATGAGAAACACCAACATGGAACCTAACTCACCAACTGTCACATTCCCGTCCAGACTATGAGAAACAACAACATGGAACCTAACTCACCAACTGCCACATTCCCGTCCAGACTATGAGAAACAACAACATGGAACCTAACTCACCAACTGTCACATTCCCGTCCAGACTATGAGAAACAACAACATAGAACCTAACTCGCCAACTGTCACATTCTGCTCCACACTATGAGAAACAACATCATAGAACCTAACTCGCCAACTGTCACATTCTGCTTCATACTATGAGAAACAACAACATGGAACCTAACTCACCAACTGTCACATTCTGCTCCACACTATGAGAAACAACAACATGGAACCTAACTCACCAACTGTCACATTCCCGTCCAGACTATGAGAAACAACAACATGGAACCTACACTGATCAACCGTCACATTCCCGTCCAGACTATGAGAAACATCAACATGGAACCTAACTCACCAACTGTCACATTCCCGTCCAGACTATGAGAAACATCAACATGGAACCTAACTCACCAACTGTCACATTCCCGTCCAGACTATGAGAAACAACAACATGGAACCTAACTCACCAACTGTCACATTCCCGATCCAGACTATGAGAAACAACAACATGGAACCTAACTCACCAACTGTCACATTCCCGTCCAGACTATGAGAAACAACAACATGGAACCTAACTCACCAACTGTCACATTCCCGTCCAGACTATGAGAAACAACAACATGGAACCTAACTCACCAACTGTCACATTCCCGTCCAGACTATGAGAAACAACAACATGGAACCTAACTCACCAACTGTCACATTCCCGTCCAGACTATGAGAAACAACAACATGGAACCTAACTCACCAACTGTCACATTCCCGTCCAGACTATGAGAAACAACAACATGGAACCTACACTGACCAACTGTCACATTCTCCTCCATACTATGAGAAACGTCAACATGGAACCTACACTCACCAACTGTCACACTCTCCTCCACACTATGAGAAACGTCAACATGGAACCTACACTCACTAACTGTCACACTCTCCTCCATACTATGAGATACGTCAACATAGAACCTACACTCACTAACTGTCACACTCTCCTCCATACTATGAGATACGTCAACATGGAACCTACACTCACTAACTGTCACACTCTCCTCCATACTATGAGAAACGTCAACATGGAACCTACACTCACTAACTGTCACACTCTCCTCCATAATATGAGATACGTCAACATGGAACCTACACTGACCAACTGTCACACTCTCCTCCATACTATGAGATACGTCAACATGGAACCTACACTGAATAACTGTCACACTCTCCTCCATACTATGAGATACGTCAACATGGAACCTACACTCACTAACTGTCACACTCTCCTCCATACTATGAGATACGTCAACATGGAACCTACACTGACTAACTGTCACACTCTCCTCCATACTATGAGATACGTCAACATGGAACCTACACTGACTAACTGTCACACTCTCCTCCATACTATGAGATACGTCAACATGGAACCTACACTCACTAACTGTCACACTCTCCTCCATAATATGAGATACGCCAACACGGAACCTACACTGACCATCTGTCACACTCTCCTCCATACTATGAGATACGTCAACATGGAACCTACACTGACCAACTGTCACATTCTGCTCCATACTATGAGAAACATCAACATGGAACCTACACTGACCAACTGTCACATTCTGCTCCATACTATGAGAAACGTCAACATGGAACCTACACTCACTAACTGTCACACTCTCCTCCATACTATGAGAAACGTCAACATGGAACCTACACTCACTAACTGTCACACTCTCCTCCATACTATGAGATACGTCAACATGGAACCTACACTCACTAACTGTCACATTCTCCTCCATACTATTAGAAACGTCAACATGGAACCTACACTCACTAACTGTCACACTCTCCTCCATACTATGAGAAACGTCAACATGGAACCTACACTCACTAACTGTCACACTCTCCTCCATACTATGAGAAACGTCAACATGGAACCTACACTCACTGTCACACTCTCCTCCATACTATGAGAAACGTCAACATGGAACCTACACTCACCAACTGTCACACTCTCCTCCATACTATGAGAAACGTCAACATGGAACCTACACTCACCAATGGTCACATTCTGCTCCATACTATGAGAAACAACAACATGGAACCTACACTCACCAATGGTCACATTCTGCTCCATACTATGAGAAACGTCAACATGGAACCTACACTCACCAATGGTCACATTCTGCTCCATACTATGAGAAACGTCAACATGGAACCTACACTCACCAATGGTCACATTCTGCTCCATACTATGAGATACGTCAACATGGAACCTACACTCACCAATGGTCACATTCTGCTCCATACTATGAGATACGTCAACATGGAACCTACACTCACCAATGGTCACATTCTGCTCCATACTATGAGAAACGTCAACATGGAACCTACACTCACTGTCACACTCTCCTCCATACTATGAGAAACGTCAACATGGAACCTACACTCACTAACTGTCACACTCTCCTCCATACTATGAGAAACGTCAACATGGAACCTACACTCACTAACTGTCACACTCTCCTCCATACTATGAGATACGTCAACATGGAACCTACACTCACCAATGGTCACATTCTGCTCCATACTATAAGAAACGTCAACATGGAACCTACACTCACTAACTGTCACACTCTCCTCCATACTATGAGATACGTCAACATGGAACCTACACTCACCAATGGTCACATTCTGCTCCATACTATGAGAAACGTCAACATGGAACCTACACTCACCAACTGTCACACTCTCCTCCATACTATGAGAAACGTCAACATGGAACCTACACTCACTAACTGTCACATTCTGCTCCATACTATGAGAAACATCATCATGGAACCTACACTCACTAACTGTCACACTCTCCTCCATACTATGAGAAACATCATCATGGAACCTACACTCACTAACTGTCACACTCTCCTCCATACTATGAGAAACGGCAAACATGGAACCTACACTCACTAACTGTCACACTCTCCTCCATACTATGAGAAACGTCAACATGGAACCTACACTCACTAACTGTCACACTCTCCTCCATACTATGAGATACGTCAACATGGAACCTACACTCACTAACTGTCACACTCTCCTCCATACTATGAGAAACGTCAACATGGAACCTACACTCACTAACCGTCACACTCTCCTCCATACTATGAGAAACGTCAACATGGAACCTACACTCACTAACTGTCACACTCTCCTCCATACTATGAGATACGTCAACATGGAACCTACACTCACTAACTGTCACACTCTCCTCCATACTATGAGAAACATCAACATGGAACCTACACTCACTAACTGTCACATTCTGCTCCATACTATGAGAAACATCATCATGGAACCTACACTCACTAACTGTCACACTCTCCTCCATACTATGAGAAACGTCAACATGGAACCTACACTCACTAACTGTCACACTCTCCTCCATACTATGAGAAACGTCAACATGGAACCTACACTCACTAACTGTCACACTCTCCTCCATACTATGAGATACGTCAACATGGAACCTACACTCACTAACTGTCACACTCTCCTCCATACTATGAGAAACGTCAACATGGAACCTACACTCACTAACTGTCACATTCTGCTCCATACTATGAGAAACATCATCATGGAACCTACACTCACTAACTGACACACTCTCCTCCATACTATGAGAAACGTCAACATGGAACCTACACTCACTAACTGTCACACTCTCCTCCATACTATGAGAAACGTCAACATGGAATCTACACTCACTAACTGTCACACTCTCCTCCATACTATGAGATACGTCAACATGGAACCTACACTCACTAACTGTCACACTCTCCTCCATACTATGAGAAACGTCAACATGAAACCTACACTCACTAACTGTCACACTCTCCTCCATACTATGAGAAACGTCAACATGGAACCTACACTCACTAACTGTCACACTCTCCTCCATACTATGAGATACGTCAACATGGAACCTACACTCACTAACTGTCACACTCTCCTCCATACTATGAGAAACGTCAACATGGAACCTACACTCACTAACTGTCACATTCTGCTCCATACTATGAGAAACATCATCATGGAACCTACACTCACTAACTGTCACACTCTCCTCCATACTATGAGAAACATCATCATGGAACCTACACTCACTAACTGTCACACTCTCCTCCATACTATGAGAAACGTCAACATGGAACCTACACTCACCAACTGTCACACTCTCCTCCATACTATGAGAAATGTCAACATGGAACCTACACTCACCAACTGTCACATTCTCCGCCATACTATGAGAAACGTCAACATGGAACCTACACTCACTAACTGTCACATTCTCCTCCATACTATGAGAAACGTCAACATGGAACCTACACTCACCAACTGTCACACTCTCCTCCATACTATGAGAAACGTCAACATGGAACCTACACTCACCAACTGTCACACTCTCCTCCATACTATGAGAAACGTCAACATGGAACCAACACTCACCAATGGTCACATTCTGCTCCATACTATGAGAAACAACAACATGGAACCTACACTCACCAACTGTCACACTCTCCTCCATACTATGAGAAACGTCAGCATGGAACCTACACTCACCAACTGTCACACTCTCCTCCATACTATGAGAAACGTCAACATGGAACCTACACTCACCAATGGTCACATTCTGCTCCATACTATGAGAAACGTCAACATGGAACCTACACTCACTAACTGTCACACTCTCCTCCATACTATGAGAAACGTCAACATGGAACCTACACTCACTAACTGTCACATTCTGCTCCATACTATGAGAAACATCCTCATGGAACCTACACTCACTAACTGTCACACTCTCCTCCATACTATGAGAAACATCATCATGGAACCTACACTCACTAACTGTCACACTCTCCTCCATACTATGAGAAACGTCAACATGGAACCTACACTCACCAACTGTCACACTCTCCTCCATACTATGAGAAACGTCAACATGGAACCTACACTCACCAACTGTCACACTCTCCTCCATACTATGAGAAACGTCTACATGGAACCTACACTCACCAACTGTCACATTCTCCGCCATACTATGAGAAACGTCAACATGGAACCTACACTCACTAACTGTCACATTCTCCTCCATACTATGAGAAACGTCAACATGGAACCTGCACTCACTAACTGTCACACTCTCCTCCATACTATGAGAAACGTCAACATGGAACCTACACTCACTAACTGTCACACTCTCCTCCATACTATGAGAAACGTCAACATGGAACCTACACTCACTAACTGTCACACTCTCCTCCATACTATGAGAAACGTCAACATGGAACCTACACTCACTAACTGTAACACTCTCCTCCATACTATGAGAAACCTCATCATGGAACCTACACTCACTAACTGTCACACTCTCCTCCATACTATGAGAAACATCATCATGGAACCTACACTCACTAACTGTCACATTCTGCTCCATACTATGAGAAACGTCAACATGGAACCTACACTCACTAACTGTCACACTCTCCTCCATAGTATGAGAAACATCATCATGGAACCTACACTCACTAACTGTCACACTCTCCTCCATACTATGAGAAACATCATGGAACCTACACTCACTAACTGTCACACTCTCCTCCATACTATGAGAAACATCATCATGGAACCTACAGTCACTAACTGTCACACTCTCCTCCATACTATGAGAAACATCATCATGGAACCTACACTCACTAACTGTCACACTCTCCTCCATACTATGAGAAACGGCAAACATGGAACCTACACTCACTAACTGTCACACTCTCCTCCATACTATGAGAAACGTCAACATGGAACCTACACTCACTAACTGTCACACTCTCCTCCATACTATGAGATACGTCAACATGGAACCTACACTCACTAACTGTCACACTCTCCTCCATACTATGAGAAACGTCAACATGGAACCTACACTCACTAACCGTCACACTCTCCTCCATACTATGAGAAACGTCAACATGGAACCTACACTCACTAACTGTCACACTCTCCTCCATACTATGAGATACGTCAACATGGAACCTACACTCACTAACTGTCACACTCTCCTCCATACTATGAGAAACATCAACATGGAACCTACACTCACTAACTGTCACATTCTGCTCCATACTATGAGAAACATCATCATGGAACCTACACTCACTAACTGTCACACTCTCCTCCATACTATGAGAAACGTCAACATGGAACCTACACTCACTAACTGTCACACTCTCCTCCATACTATGAGAAACGTCAACATGGAACCTACACTCACTAACTGTCACACTCTCCTCCATACTATGAGATACGTCAACATGGAACCTACACTCACTAACTGTCACACTCTCCTCCATACTATGAGAAACGTCAACATGGAACCTACACTCACTAACTGTCACATTCTGCTCCATACTATGAGAAACATCATCATGGAACCTACACTCACTAACTGACACACTCTCCTCCATACTATGAGAAACGTCAACATGGAACCTACACTCACTAACTGTCACACTCTCCTCCATACTATGAGAAACGTCAACATGGAATCTACACTCACTAACTGTCACACTCTCCTCCATACTATGAGATACGTCAACATGGAACCTACACTCACTAACTGTCACACTCTCCTCCATACTATGAGAAACGTCAACATGAAACCTACACTCACTAACTGTCACACTCTCCTCCATACTATGAGAAACGTCAACATGGAACCTACACTCACTAACTGTCACACTCTCCT
The DNA here is from genome assembly GCA_030765065.1 of Deroplatys truncata. Lineage (NCBI taxonomy): Eukaryota > Metazoa > Arthropoda > Insecta > Mantodea > Mantidae > Deroplatys > Deroplatys truncata. The sequence continues at coordinate 211,904,126 of CM060980.1, read as the reverse complement.
CCATACTATGAGATACGTCAACATGGAACCTACACTCACTAACTGTCACACTCTCCTCCATACTATGAGAAACGTCAACATGGAACCTACACTCACTAACTGTCACATTCTGCTCCATACTATGAGAAACATCATCATGGAACCTACACTCACTAACTGTCACACTCTCCTCCATACTATGAGAAACATCATCATGGAACCTACACTCACTAACTGTCACACTCTCCTCCATACTATGAGAAACGTCAACATGGAACCTACACTCACCAACTGTCACACTCTCCTCCATACTATGAGAAATGTCAACATGGAACCTACACTCACCAACTGTCACATTCTCCGCCATACTATGAGAAACGTCAACATGGAACCTACACTCACTAACTGTCACATTCTCCTCCATACTATGAGAAACGTCAACATGGAACCTACACTCACCAACTGTCACACTCTCCTCCATACTATGAGAAACGTCAACATGGAACCTACACTCACCAACTGTCACACTCTCCTCCATACTATGAGAAACGTCAACATGGAACCAACACTCACCAATGGTCACATTCTGCTCCATACTATGAGAAACAACAACATGGAACCTACACTCACCAACTGTCACACTCTCCTCCATACTATGAGAAACGTCAGCATGGAACCTACACTCACCAACTGTCACACTCTCCTCCATACTATGAGAAACGTCAACATGGAACCTACACTCACCAATGGTCACATTCTGCTCCATACTATGAGAAACGTCAACATGGAACCTATATTCACTAACTGTCACACTCTCCTCCATACTATGAGAAACGTCAACATGGAACCTACACTCACTAACTGTCACATTCTGCTCCATACTATGAGAAACATCCTCATGGAACCTACACTCACTAACTGTCACACTCTCCTCCATACTATGAGAAACATCATCATGGAACCTACACTCACTAACTGTCACACTCTCCTCCATACTATGAGAAACGTCAACATGGAACCTACACTCACCAACTGTCACACTCTCCTCCATACTATGAGAAACGTCAACATGGAACCTACACTAACCAACTGTCACACTCTCCTCCATACTATGAGAAACGTCTACATGGAACCTACACTCACCAACTGTCACATTCTCCGCCATACTATGAGAAACGTCAACATGGAACCTACACTCACTAACTGTCACATTCTCCTCCATACTATGAGAAACGTCAACATGGAACCTGCACTCACTAACTGTCACACTCTCCTCCATACTATGAGAAACGTCAACATGGAACCTACACTCACTAACTGTCACACTCTCCTCCATACTATGAGAAACGTCAACATGGAACCTACACTCACTAACTGTCACACTCTCCTCCATACTATGAGAAACGTCAACATGGAACCTACACTCACTAACTGTCACACTCTCCTCCATACTATGAGAAACCTCATCATGGAACCTACACTCACTAACTGTCACACTCTCCTCCATACTATGAGAAACATCATCATGGAACCTACACTCACTAACTGTCACATTCTGCTCCATACTATGAGAAACGTCAACATGGAACCTACACTCACTAACTGTCACACTCTCCTCCATAGTATGAGAAACATCATCATGGAACCTACACTCACTAACTGTCACACTCTCCTCCATACTATGAGAAACATCATGGAACCTACACTCACTAACTGTCACACTCTCCTCCATACTATGAGAAACATCATCATGGAACCTACAGTCACTAACTGTCACACTCTCCTCCATACTATGAGAAACATCATCATGGAACCTACACTCACTAACTGTCACACTCTCCTCCATACTATGAGATGCGTCAACATGGAACCTACACTGACTAACTGTCACACTCTCCTCCATACTATGAGATACGTCAACATGGAACCTACACTCACTAACTGTCACACTCTCCTCCATACTATGAGATACGTCAACATGGAACCTACACTGACCAACTGTCACATTCTGCTCCATACTATGAGAAACATCAACATGGAACCTACACTGACCAACTGTCACATTCTGCTCCATACTATGAGAAACGTCAACATGGAACCTACACTCACTAACTGTCACACTCTCCTCCATACTATGAGAAACGTCAACATGGAACCTACACTCACTAACTGTCACACTCTCCTCCATACTATGAGATACGTCAACATGGAACCTACACTCACTAACTGTCACATTCTCCTCAATACTATTAGAAACGTCAACATGGAACCTACACTCACTAACTGTCACACTCTCCTCCATACTATGAGAAACGTCAACATGGAACCTACACTCACTAACTGTCACACTCTCCTCCATACTATGAGAAACGTCAACATGGAACCTACACTCACTGTCACACTCTCCTCCATACTATGAGAAACGTCAACATGGAACCTAGACTCACCAACTGTCACACTCTCCTCCATACTATGAGAAACGTCAACATGGAACCTACACTCACCAATGGTCACATTCTGCTCCATACTATGAGAAACAACAACATGGAACCTACACTCACCAATGGTCACATTCTGCTCCATACTATGAGAAACGTCAACATGGAACCTACACTCACCAATGGTCACATTCTGCTCCATACTATGAGAAACGTCAACATGGAACCTACACTCACCAATGGTCACATTCTGCTCCATACTATGAGATACGTCAACATGGAACCTACACTCACCAATGGTCACATTCTGCTCCATACTATGAGATACGTCAACATGGAACCTACACTCACCAATGGTAACATTCTGCTCCATACTATGAGAAACGTCAACATGGAACCTACACTCACTAACTGTCACACTCTCCTCCATACTATGAGAAACGTCAACATGGAACCTACACTCACTAACTGTCACACTCTCCTCCATACTATGAGAAACGTCAACATGGAACCTACACTCACTAACTGTCACACTCTCCTCCATACTATGAGATACGTCAACATGGAACCTACACTCACCAATGGTCACATTCTGCTCCATACTATAAGAAACGTCAACATGGAACCTACACTCACTAACTGTCACACTCTCCTCCATACTATGAGATACGTCAACATGGAACCTACACTCACCAATGGTCACATTCTGCTCCATACTATGAGAAACGTCAACATGGAACCTACACTCACTAACTGTCACACTCTCCTCCATACTATGAGAAACGTCAACATGGAACCTACACTCACTAACTGTCACATTCTGCTCCATACTATGAGAAACATCATCATGGAACCTACACTCACTAACTGTCACACTCTCCTCCATACTATGAGAAACATCATCGAGGAACCTACACTCACTAACTGTCACACTCTCCTCCATACTATGAGAAACGGCAAACATGGAACCTACACTCACTAACTGTCACACTCTCCTCCATACTATGAGAAACGTCAACATGGAACCTACACTCACTAACTGTCACACTCTCCTCCATACTATGAGATACGTCAACATGGAACCTGCACTCACTAACTGTCACACTCTCCTCCATACTATGAGAAACGTCAACATGGAACCTACACTCACTAACTGTCACACTCTCCTCCATACTATGAGAAACGTCAACATGGAACCTACACTCACTAACTGTCACACTCTCCTCCATACTATGAGATACGTCAACATGGAACCTACACTCACTAACTGTCACACTCTCCTCCATACTATGAGAAACGTCAACATGGAACCTACACTCACTAACTGTCACATTCTGCTCCATACTATGAGAAACATCATCATGGAACCTACACTCACTAACTGTCACACTCTCCTCCATACTATGAGAAACGTCAACATGGAACCTACACTCACTAACTGTCACACTCTCCTCCATACTATGAGAAACGTCAACATGGAACCTACACTCACTAACTGTCACACTCTCCTCCATACTATGAGATACGTCAACATGGAACCTACACTCACTAACTGTCACACTCTTCTCCATACTATGAGAAACGTCAACATGGAACCTACACTCACTAACTGTCACATTCTGCTCCATACTATGAGAAACATCATCATGGAACCTACACTCACTAACTGTCACACTCTCCTCCATACTATGAGAAACGTCAACATGGAACCTACACTCACTAACTGTCACACTCTCCTCCATACTATGAGAAACGTCAACATGGAATCTACACTCACTAACTGTCACACTCTCCTCCATACTATGAGATACGTCAACATGGAACCTACACTCACTAACTGTCACACTCTCCTCCATACTATGAGAAACGTCAACATGAAACCTACACTCACTAACTGTCACACTCTCCTCCATACTATGAGAAACGTCAACATGGAACCTACACTCACTAACTGTCACACTCTCCTCCATACTATGAGATACGTCAACATGGAACCTACACTCACTAACTGTCACACTCTCCTCCATACTATGAGAAACGTCAACATGGAACCTACACTCACTAACTGTCACATTCTGCTCCATACTATGAGAAACATCATAATGGAACCTACACTCACTAACTGTCACACTCTCCTCCATACTATGAGAAACATCATCATGGAACCTACACTCACTAACTGTCACACTCTCCTCCATACTATGAGAAACGTCAACATGGAACCTACACTCACCAACTGTCACACTCTCCTCCATACTATGAGAAATGTCAACATGGAACCTACACTCACCAACTGTCACATTCTCCGCCATACTATGAGAAACGTCAACATGGAACCTACACTCACTAACTGTCACATTCTCCTCCATACTATGAGAAACGTCAACATGGAACCTACACTCACCAACTGTCACACTCTCCTCCATACTATGAGAAACGTCAACATGGAACCTACACTCACCAACTGTCACACTCTCCTCCATACTATGAGAAACGTCAACATGGAACCTACACTCACCAATGGTCACATTCTGCTCCATACTGTGAGAAACAACAACATGGAACCTACACTCACCAACTGTCACACTCTCCTCCATACTATGAGAAACGTCAACATGGAACCTACACTCACCAACTGTCACACTCTCCTCTATACTATGAGAAACGTCAACATGGAACCTACACTCACCAATGGTCACATTCTGCTCCATACAATGAGAAACGTCAACATGGAACCTACACTCACTAACTGTCACACTCTCCTCCATACTATGAGAAACGTCAACATGGAACCTACACTCACTAACTGTCACATTCTGCTCCATACTATGAGAAACGTCATCATGGAACCTACACTCACTAACTGTCACACTCTCCTCCATACTATGAGAAACATCATCATGGAACCTACACTCACTAACTGTCACACTCACCTCCATACTATGAGAAACGTCAACATGGAACCTACACTCACCAACTGTCACACTCTCCTCCATACTATGAGAAACGTCAACATGGAACCTACACTCACCAACTGTCACACTCTCCTCCATACTATGAGAAACGTCTACATGGAACCTACACTCACCAACTGTCACATTCTCCGCCATACTATGAGAAACGTCAACATGGAACCTGCACTCACTAACTGTCACACTCTCCTCCATACTATGAGAAACGTCAACATGGAACCTGCACTCACTAACTGTCACACTCTCCTCCATACTATGAGAAACGTCAACATGGAACCTACACTCACTAACTGTCACACTCTCCTCAGTACTATGAGAAACGTCAACATGGAACCTACACTCACTTACTGTCACACTCTCCTCCATACTATGAGAAACATCATCATGGAACCTACACTCACTAACTGTCACACTCTCCTCCATACTATGAGAAACATCATCATGGAACCTACACTCACTAACTGTCACACTCTCCTCCATACTATGAGAAACATCATGGAACCTACACTCACTAACTGTCACACTCTCCTCCATACTATGAGAAACATCATCATGGAACCTACAGTCACTAACTGTCACACTCTCCTCCATACTATGAGAAACATCATCATGGAACCTACACTCACTAACTGTCACACTCTCCTCCATACTATGAGATACGTCAACATGGAACCTACACTGACTAACTGTCACACTCTCCTCCATACTATGAGATACGTCAACATGGAACCTACACTCACTAACTGTCACACTCTCCTCCATACTATGAGAAACGTCAACATGGAACCTACACTCACTAACTGTCACACTCTCCTCCATACTATGAGAAACGGCAAACATGGAACCTACACTCACTAACTGTCACACTCTCCTCCATACTATGAGAAACGTCAACATGGAACCTACACTCACTAACTGTCACACTCTCCTCCATACTATGAGATACGTCAACATGGAACCTACACTCACTAACTGTCACACTCTCCTCCATACTATGAGAAACGTCAACATGGAACCTACACTCACTAACCGTCACACTCTCCTCCATACTATGAGAAACGTCAACATGGAACCTACACTCACTAACTGTCACACTCTCCTCCATACTATGAGATACGTCAACATGGAACCTACACTCACTAACTGTCACACTCTCCTCCATACTATGAGAAACATCAACATGGAACCTACACTCACTAACTGTCACATTCTGCTCCATACTATGAGAAACATCATCATGGAACCTACACTCACTAACTGTCACACTCTCCTCCATACTATGAGAAACGTCAACATGGAACCTACACTCACTAACTGTCACACTCTCCTCCATACTATGAGAAACGTCAACATGGAACCTACACTCACTAACTGTCACACTCTCCTCCATACTATGAGATACGTCAACATGGAACCTACACTCACTAACTGTCACACTCTCCTCCATACTATGAGAAACGTCAACATGGAACCTACACTCACTAACTGTCACATTCTGCTCCATACTATGAGAAACATCATCATGGAACCTACACTCACTAACTGACACACTCTCCTCCATACTATGAGAAACGTCAACATGGAACCTACACTCACTAACTGTCACACTCTCCTCCATACTATGAGAAACGTCAACATGGAATCTACACTCACTAACTGTCACACTCTCCTCCATACTATGAGATACGTCAACATGGAACCTACACTCACTAACTGTCACACTCTCCTCCATACTATGAGAAACGTCAACATGAAACCTACACTCACTAACTGTCACACTCTCCTCCATACTATGAGAAACGTCAACATGGAACCTACACTCACTAACTGTCACACTCTCCTCCATACTATGAGATACGTCAACATGGAACCTACACTCACTAACTGTCACACTCTCCTCCATACTATGAGAAACGTCAACATGGAACCTACACTCACTAACTGTCACATTCTGCTCCATACTATGAGAAACATCATCATGGAACCTACACTCACTAACTGTCACACTCTCCTCCATACTATGAGAAACATCATCATGGAACCTACACTCACTAACTGTCACACTCTCCTCCATACTATGAGAAACGTCAACATGGAACCTACACTCACCAACTGTCACACTCTCCTCCATACTATGAGAAATGTCAACATGGAACCTACACTCACCAACTGTCACATTCTCCGCCATACTATGAGAAACGTCAACATGGAACCTACACTCACTAACTGTCACATTCTCCTCCATACTATGAGAAACGTCAACATGGAACCTACACTCACCAACTGTCACACTCTCCTCCATACTATGAGAAACGTCAACATGGAACCTACACTCACCAACTGTCACACTCTCCTCCATACTATGAGAAACGTCAACATGGAACCAACACTCACCAATGGTCACATTCTGCTCCATACTATGAGAAACAACAACATGGAACCTACACTCACCAACTGTCACACTCTCCTCCATACTATGAGAAACGTCAGCATGGAACCTACACTCACCAACTGTCACACTCTCCTCCATACTATGAGAAACGTCAACATGGAACCTACACTCACCAATGGTCACATTCTGCTCCATACTATGAGAAACGTCAACATGGAACCTACACTCACTAACTGTCACACTCTCCTCCATACTATGAGAAACGTCAACATGGAACCTACACTCACTAACTGTCACATTCTGCTCCATACTATGAGAAACATCCTCATGGAACCTACACTCACTAACTGTCACACTCTCCTCCATACTATGAGAAACATCATCATGGAACCTACACTCACTAACTGTCACACTCTCCTCCATACTATGAGAAACGTCAACATGGAACCTACACTCACCAACTGTCACACTCTCCTCCATACTATGAGAAACGTCAACATGGAACCTACACTCACCAACTGTCACACTCTCCTCCATACTATGAGAAACGTCTACATGAAACCTACACTCACCAACTGTCACATTATCCGCCATACTATGAGAAACGTCAACATGGAACCTACACTCACTAACTGTCACATTCTCCTCCATACTATGAGAAACGTCAACATGGAACCTGCACTCACTAACTGTCACACTCTCCTCCATACTATGAGAAACGTCAACATGGAACCTACACTCACTAACTGTCACACTCTCCTCCATACTATGAGAAACGTCAACATGGAACCTACACTCACTAACTGTCACACTCTCCTCCATACTATGAGAAACGTCAACATGGAACCTACACTCACTAACTGTCACACTCTCCTCCATACTATGAGAAACCTCATCATGGAACCTACACTCACTAACTGTCACACTCTCCTCCATACTATGAGAAACATCATCATGGAACCTACACTCACTAACTGTCACATTCTGCTCCATACTATGAGAAACGTCAACATGGAACCTACACTCACTAACTGTCACACTCTCCTCCATAGTATGAGAAACATCATCATGGAACCTACACTCACTAACTGTCACACTCTCCTCCATACTATGAGAAACATCATGGAACCTACACTCACTAACTGTCACACTCTCCTCCATACTATGAGAAACATCATCATGGAACCTACAGTCACTAACTGTCACACTCTCCTCCATACTATGAGAAACATCATCATGGAACCTACACTCACTAACTGTCACACTCTCCTCCATACTATGAGATGCGTCAACATGGAACCTACACTGACTAACTGTCACACTCTCCTCCATACTATGAGATACGTCAACATGGAACCTACACTCACTAACTGTCACACTCTCCTCCATACTATGAGATACGTCAACATGGAACCTACACTGACCAACTGTCACATTCTGCTCCATACTATGAGAAACATCAACATGGAACCTACACTGACCAACTGTCACATTCTGCTCCATACTATGAGAAACGTCAACATGGAACCTACACTCACTAACTGTCACACTCTCCTCCATACTATGAGAAACGTCAACATGGAACCTACACTCACTAACTGTCACACTCTCCTCCATACTATGAGATACGTCAACATGGAACCTACACTCACTAACTGTCACATTCTCCTCAATACTATTAGAAACGTCAACATGGAACCTACACTCACTAACTGTCACACTCTCCTCCATACTATGAGAAACGTCAACATGGAACCTACACTCACTAACTGTCACACTCTCCTCCATACTATGAGAAACGTCAACATGGAACCTACACTCACTGTCACACTCTCCTCCATACTATGAGAAACGTCAACATGGAACCTAGACTCACCAACTGTCACACTCTCCTCCATACTATGAGAAACGTCAACATGGAACCTACACTCACCAATGGTCACATTCTGCTCCATACTATGAGAAACAACAACATGGAACCTACACTCACCAATGGTCACATTCTGCTCCATACTATGAGAAACGTCAACATGGAACCTACACTCACCAATGGTCACATTCTGCTCCATACTATGAGAAACGTCAACATGGAACCTACACTCACCAATGGTCACATTCTGCTCCATACTATGAGATACGTCAACATGGAACCTACACTCACCAATGGTCACATTCTGCTCCATACTATGAGATACGTCAACATGGAACCTACACTCACCAATGGTAACATTCTGCTCCATACTATGAGAAACGTCAACATGGAACCTACACTCACTAACTGTCACACTCTCCTCCATACTATGAGAAACGTCAACATGGAACCTACACTCACTAACTGTCACACTCTCCTCCATACTATGAGAAACGTCAACATGGAACCTACACTCACTAACTGTCACACTCTCCTCCATACTATGAGATACGTCAACATGGAACCTACACTCACCAATGGTCACATTCTGCTCCATACTATAAGAAACGTCAACATGGAACCTACACTCACTAACTGTCACACTCTCCTCCATACTATGAGATACGTCAACATGGAACCTACACTCACCAATGGTCACATTCTGCTCCATACTATGAGAAACGTCAACATGGAACCTACACTCACTAACTGTCACACTCTCCTCCATACTATGAGAAACGTCAACATGGAACCTACACTCACTAACTGTCACATTCTGCTCCATACTATGAGAAACATCATCATGGAACCTACACTCACTAACTGTCACACTCTCCTCCATACTATGAGAAACATCATCGAGGAACCTACACTCACTAACTGTCACACTCTCCTCCATACTATGAGAAACGGCAAACATGGAACCTACACTCACTAACTGTCACACTCTCCTCCATACTATGAGAAACGTCAACATGGAACCTACACTCACTAACTGTCACACTCTCCTCCATACTATGAGATACGTCAACATGGAACCTGCACTCACTAACTGTCACACTCTCCTCCATACTATGAGAAACGTCAACATGGAACCTACACTCACTAACTGTCACACTCTCCTCCATACTATGAGAAACGTCAACATGGAACCTACACTCACTAACTGTCACACTCTCCTCCATACTATGAGATACGTCAACATGGAACCTACACTCACTAACTGTCACACTCTCCTCCATACTATGAGAAACGTCAACATGGAACCTACACTCACTAACTGTCACATTCTGCTCCATACTATGAGAAACATCATCATGGAACCTACACTCACTAACTGTCACACTCTCCTCCATACTATGAGAAACGTCAACATGGAACCTACACTCACTAACTGTCACACTCTCCTCCATACTATGAGAAACGTCAACATGGAACCTACACTCACTAACTGTCACACTCTCCTCCATACTATGAGATACGTCAACATGGAACCTACACTCACTAACTGTCACACTCTCCTCCATACTATGAGAAACGTCAACATGGAACCTACACTCACTAACTGTCACATTCTGCTCCATACTATGAGAAACATCATCATGGAACCTACACTCACTAACTGTCACACTCTCCTCCATACTATGAGAAACGTCAACATGGAACCTACACTCACTAACTGTCACACTCTCCTCCATACTATGAGAAACGTCAACATGGAATCTACACTCACTAACTGTCACACTCTCCTCCATACTATGAGATACGTCAACATGGAACCTACACTCACTAACTGTCACACTCTCCTCCATACTATGAGAAACGTCAACATGAAACCTACACTCACTAACTGTCACACTCTCCTCCATGCTATGAGAAACGTCAACATGGAACCTACACTCACTAACTGTCACACTCTCCTCCATACTATGAGATACGTCAACATGGAACCTACACTCACTAACTGTCACACTCTCCTCCATACTATGAGAAACGTCAACATGGAACCTACACTCACTAACTGTCACATTCTGCTCCATACTATGAGAAACATCATAATGGAACCTACACTCACTAACTGTCACACTCTCCTCCATACTATGAGAAACATCATCATGGAACCTACACTCACTAACTGTCACACTCTCCTCCATACTATGAGAAACGTCAACATGGAACCTACACTCACCAACTGTCACACTCTCCTCCATACTATGAGAAATGTCAACATGGAACCTACACTCACCAACTGTCACATTCTCCGCCATACTATGAGAAACGTCAACATGGAACCTACACTCACTAACTGTCACATTCTCCTCCATACTATGAGAAACGTCAACATGGAACCTACACTCACCAACTGTCACACTCTCCTCCATACTATGAGAAACGTCAACATGGAACCTACACTCACCAACTGTCACACTCTCCTCCATACTATGAGAAACGTCAACATGGAACCTACACTCACCAATGGTCACATTCTGCTCCATACTGTGAGAAACAACAACATGGAACCTACACTCACCAACTGTCACACTCTCCTCCATACTATGAGAAACGTCAACATGGAACCTACACTCACCAACTGTCACACTCTCCTCCATACTATGAGAAACGTCAACATGGAACCTACACTCACCAATGGTCACATTCTGCTCCATACAATGAGAAACGTCAACATGGAACCTACACTCACTAACTGTCACACTCTCCTCCATACTATGAGAAACGTCAACATGGAACCTACACTCACTAACTGTCACATTCTGCTCCATACTATGAGAAACGTCATCATGGAACCTACACTCACTAACTGTCACACTCTCCTCCATACTATGAGAAACATCATCATGGAACCTACACTCACTAACTGTCACACTCTCCTCCATACTATGAGAAACGTCAACATGGAACCTACACTCACCAACTGTCACACTCTCCTCCATACTATGAGAAACGTCAACATGGAACCTACACTCACCAACTGTCACACTCTCCTCCATACTATGAGAAACGTCTACATGGAACCTACACTCACCAACTGTCACATTCTCCGCCATACTATGAGAAACGTCAACATGGAACCTGCACTCACTAACTGTCACACTCTCCTCCATACTATGAGAAACGTCAACATGGAACCTGCACTCACTAACTGTCACACTCTCCTCCATACTATGAGAAACGTCAACATGGAACCTACACTCACTAACTGTCACACTCTCCTCAGTACTATGAGAAACGTCAACATGGAACCTACACTCACTAACTGTCACACTCTCCTCCATACTATGAGAAACATCATCATGGAACCTACACTCACTAACTGTCACACTCTCCTCCATACTATGAGAAACATCATCATGGAACCTACACTCACTAACTGTCACACTCTCCTCCATACTATGAAAAACATCATGGAACCTACACTCACTAACTGTCACACTCTCCTCCATACTATGAGAAACATCATCATGGAACCTACAGTCACTAACTGTCACACTCTCCTCCATACTATGAGAAACATCATCATGGAACCTACACTCACTAACTGTCACACTCTCCTCCATACTATGAGATACGTCAACATGGAACCTACACTGACTAACTGTCACACTCTCCTCCATACTATGAGATACGTCAACATGGAACCTACACTCACTAACTGTCACACTCTCCTCCATACTATGAGATACGTCAACATGGAACCTTTACTGACCAACTGTCACATTCTGCTCCATACTATGAGAAACATCAACATGGAACCTACACTGACCAACTGTCACATTCTGCTCCATACTATGAGATACGTCAACATGGAACCTACACTCACTAACTGTCACACTCTCCTCCATACTATGAGAAACGTCAACATGGAACCTACACTCACTAACTGTCACACTCTCCTCCATACTATGAGATACGTCAACATGGAACCTACACTCACTAACTGTCACATTCTCCTCCATACTATTAGAAACGTCAACATGGAACCTACACTCACTAACTGTCACACTCTCCTCCATACTATGAGAAACGTCAACATGGAACCTACACTCACTAACTGTCACACTCTCCTCCATACTATGAGAAACGTCAACATGGAACCTACACTCACTGTCACACTCTCCTCCATACTATGAGAAACGTCAACATGGAACCTACACTCACCAACTGTCACACTCTCCTCCATACTATGAGAAACGTCAACATGGAACCTACACTCACCAATGGTCACATTCTGCTCCATACTATGAGAAACAACAACATGGAACCTACACTCACCAATGGTCACATTCTGCTCCATACTATGAGAAACGTCAACATGGAACCTACACTCACCAATGGTCACATTCTGCTCCATACTATGAGAAACGTCAACATGGAACCTACACTCACCAATGGTCACATTCTGCTCCATACTATGAGATACGTCAACATGGAACCTACACTCACCAATGGTCACATTCTGCTCCATACTATGAGATACGTCAACATGGAACCTACACTCACCAATGGTCACATTCTGCTCCATACTATGAGAAACGTCAACATGGAACCTACACTCACTAACTGTCACACTCTCCTCCATACTATGAGAAACGTCAACATGGAACCTACACTCACTAACTGTCACACTCTCCTCCATACTATAAGAAACGTCAACATGGAACCTACACTCACTAACTGTCACACTCTCCTCCATACTATAAGAAACGTCAATATGGAACCTACACTCACTAACTGTCACACTCTCCTCCATACTATGAGATACGTCAACATGGAACCTACACTCACCAATGGTCACATTCTGCTCCATACTATGAGAAACGTCAACATGGAACCTACACTCACTAACTGTCACACTCTCCTCCATACTATGAGAAACGTCAACATGGAACCTACACTCACTAACTGTCACACTCTCCTCCATACTATGAGAAACGTCAACATGGAACCTACACTCACTAACTGTCACATTCTGCTCCATACTATGAGAAACATCATCATGGAACCTACACTCACTAACTGTCACACTCTCCTCCATACTATGAGAAACGGCAAACATGGAACCTACACTCACTAACTGTCACACTCTCCTCCATACTATGAGAAACGTCAACATGGAACCTACACTCACTAACTGTCACACTCTCCTCCATACTATGAGATACGTCAACATGGAACCTGCACTCACTAACTGTCACACTCTCCTCCATACTATGAGAAACGTCAACATGGAACCTACACTCACTAACTGTCACACTCTCCTCCATACTATGAGAAACGTCAACATGGAACCTACACTCACTAACTGTCACACTCTCCTCCATACTATGAGATACGTCAACATGGAACCTACACTCACTAACTGTCACACTCTCCTCCATACTATGAGAAACGTCAACATGGAACCTACACTCACTAACTGTCACATTCTGCTCCATACTATGAGAAACATCATCATGGAACCTACACTCACTAACTGTCACACTCTCCTCCATACTATGAGAAACGTCAACATGGAACCTACACTCACTAACTGTCACACTCTCCTCCATACTATGAGAAACGTCAACATGGAACCTACACTCACTAACTGTCACACTCTCCTCCATACTATGAGATACGTCAACATGGAACCTACACTCACTAACTGTCACACTCTCCTCCATACTATGAGAAACGTCAACATGGAACCTACACTCACTAACTGTCACATTCTGCTCCATACTATGAGAAACATCATCATGGAACCTACACTCACTAACTGTCACACTCTCCTCCATACTATGAGAAACGTCAACATGGGACCTACACTCACTAACTGTCACACTCTCCTCCATACTATGAGAAACGTCAACATGGAATCTACACTCACTAACTGTCAGACTCTCCTCCATACTATGAGATACGTCAACATGGAACCTACACTCACTAACTGTCACACTCTCCTCCATACTATGAGAAACGTCAACATGAAACCTACACTCACTAACTGTCACACTCTCCTCCATACTATGAGAAACGTCAACATGGAACCTACACTCACAAACTGTCACACTCTCCTCCATACTATGAGATACGTCAACATGGAACCTACACTCACTAACTGTCACACTCTCCTCCATACTATGAGAAACGTCAACATGGAACCTACACTCACTAACTGTCACATTCTGCTCATACTATGAGAAACATCATCATGGATCCTACACTCACTAACTGTCACACTCTCCTCCATACTATGAGAAACATCATCATGGAACCTACACTCACTAACTGTCACACTCTCCTCCATACTATGAGAAACGTCAACATGGAACCTACACTCACCAACTGTCACACTCTCCGCCATACTATGAGAAACGTCAACATGGAACCTACACTCACTAACTGTCACATTCTCCTCCATACTATGAGAAACGTCAACATGGAACCTACACTCACCAACTGTCACACTCTCCTCCATACTATGAGAAACGTCAACATGGAACCTACACTCACCAACTGTCACACTCTCCTCCATACTATGAGAAACGTCAACATGGAACCTACACTCACCAATGGTCACATTCTGCTCCATACTATGAGAAACAACAACATGGAACCTACACTCACCAACTGTCACACTCTCCTCCATACTATGAGAAACGTCAACATGGAACCTACACTCACTAACTGTCACACTCTCCTCCATACTATGAGAAACGTCAACATGGAACCTACACTCACCAATGGTCACATTCTGCTCCATACTATGAGAAACGTCAACATGGAACCTACACTCACTAACTGTCACACTCTCCTCCATACTATGAGAAACGTCAACATGGAACCTACACTCACTAACTGTCACATTCTGCTCCATACTATGAGAAACATCATCATGGAACCTACACTCACTAACTGTCACACTCTCCTCCATACTATGAGAAACATCATCATGGAACCTACACTCACTAACTGTCACACTCTCCTCCATACTATGAGAAAAGTCAACATGGAACCTACACTCACCAACTGTCACACACTCCTCCATACTATGAGAAACGTCAACATGGAACCTACACTCACCAACTGTCACACTCTCCTCCATACTATGAGAAACGTCTACATGGAACCTACACTCACCAACTGTCACATTCTCCGCCATACTATGAGAAACGTCAACATGGAACCTACACTCACTAACTGTCACATTCTCCTCCATACTATGAGAAACGTCAACATGGAACCTGCACTCACTAACTGTCACACTCTCCTCCATACTATGAGAAACGTCAACATGGAACCTACACTCACTAACTGTCACACTCTCCTCCATACTATGAGAAACGTCAACATGGAACCTACACTCACTAACTGTCACACTCTTCTCAATACTATGAGAAACGTCAACATGGAACCTACACTCACTAACTGTCACACTCTCCTCCATACTATGAGAAACATCATCATGGAACCTACACTCACTAACTGTCACACTCTCCTCCATACTATGAGAAACATCATCATGGAACCTACACTCACTAACTGTCACATTCTGCTCCATACTATGAGAAACGTCAACATGGAACCTACACTCACTAACTGTCACACTCTCCTCCATACTATGAGAAACATCATCATGGAACCTACACTCACTAACTGTCACACTCTCCTCCATACTATGAGAAACATCATGGAACCTACACTCACTAACTGTCACACTCTCCTCCATACTATGAGAAACATCATCATGGAACCTACAGTCACTAACTGTCACACTCTCCTCCATACTATGAGAAACATCATCATGGAACCTACACTCACTAACTGTCACACTCTCCTCCATACTATGAGAAACATCATCATGGAACCTACACTCACTAACTGTCACACTCTCCTCCATACTATGAGAAACATCATCATGGAACCTACACTCACTAACTGTCACACTCTCCTCCATACTATGAGATACGTCAACATGGAACCTACACTCACTAACTGTCACATTCTGCTCCATACTATGAGAAACATCATCATGGAACCTACACTCACTAACTGTCACACTCTCCTCCATACTATGAGAAACATCATAATGGAACCTACACTCACTAACTGTCACACTCTCCTCCATACTATGAGAAACGTCAACATGGAAACTACACTCACCAACTGTCACACTCTCCTCCATACTATGAGAAACGTCAACATGGAACCTACACTCACCAACTGTCACACTCTCCTCCATACTATGAGAAACGTCTACATGGAACCTACACTCACCAACTGTCACATTCTCCGCCATACTATGAGAAACGTCAACATGGAACCTACACTCACTGTCACATTCTCCTCCATACTATGAGAAACGTCAACATGGAACCTACACTCACTAACTGTCACACTCTCCTCCATACTATGAGAAACGTCAACATGGAACCTACACTCACTAACTGTCACACTCTCCTCCATACTATGAGAAACGTCAACATGGAACCTACACTCACTAACTGTCACACTCTCCTCCATACTATAAGAAACGTCAACATGGAACCTACACTCACTAACTGTCACACTCTCCTCCATACTATGAGATACGTCAACATGGAACCTACACTCACCAATGGTCACATTCTGCTCCATACTATGAGAAACGTCAACATGGAACCTACACTCACTAACTGTCACACTCTCCTCCATACTATGAGAAACGTCAACATGGAACCTACACTCACTAACTGTCACATTCTGCTCCATACTATGAGAAACATCATCATGGAACCTACACTCACTAACTGTCACACTCTCCTCCATACTATGAGAAACATCATCATGGAACCTACACTCACTAACTGTCACACTCTCCTCCATACTATGAGAAACGTCAACATGGAACCTACACTCACTAGCTGTCACACTCTCCTCCATACTATGAGATACGTCAACATGGAACCTACACTCACTAACTGTCACACTCTCCTCCATACTATGAGAAACGTCAACATGGAACCTACACTCACTAACTGTCACACTCTCCTCCATACTATGAGATACGTCATCATGGAACCTACACTCACTAACTGTCACACTCTCCTCCATACTATGAGAAACGTCAACATGGAACCTACACTCACTAACTGTCACACTCTCCTCCATACTATGAGAAACGTCAACATGGAACCTACACTCACTAACTGTCACACTCTCCTCCATACTATGAGATACGTCAACATGGAACCTACACTCACTAACTGTCACACTCTCCTCCATACTATGAGAAACGTCAACATGGAACCTACACTCACCAACTGTCACACTCTCCTCCATACTATGAGAAACGTCAACATGGAACCTACACTCACTAACTGTCACATTCTGCTCCATACTATGAGAAACAACAACATGGAACCTACACTCACCAATGGTCACATTCTGCTCCATACTATGAGAAACAACAACATGGAACCTACACTCACCAATGGTCACATTCTGCTCCATACTATGAGAAACAACAACATGGAACCTACACTCACCAATGGTCACATTCTGCTCCATACTATGAGAAACAACAACATGGAACCTACACTCACTAATGGTCACATTCTGCTCCATACTATGAGAAACAACAACATGGAACCTACACTCACCAATGGTCACATTCTGCTCCATACTATGAGAAACAACAACATGGAACCTACACTCACCAATGGTCACATTCTGCTCCATACTATGAGAAACGTCAACATGGAACCTACACTCACTAATGGTCACATTCTGATCCATACTATGAGAAACAACAACATGGAACCTACACTCACCAATGGTCACATTCTGCTCCATACTATGAGAAACATCAACATGGAACCTACACTCACTAACTGTCACACTCTCCTCCATACTATGAGATACGTCAACATGGAACCTACACTCACCAACTGTCACATTCTGCTCCATACTATGAGAAACGTCAACATGGAACCTACACTCACTAACTGTCACACTCTCCTCCATACTATGAGATACGTCAACATGGAACCTACACTCACCAACTGTCACATTCTGCTCCATACTATGAGAAACGTCAACATGGAACCTACACTCACTAACTGTCACTCTCTCCTCCATACTATGAGAAACGTCAACATGGAACCTACACTCACCTACTGTCACATTCTCCTCCATACTATGAGAAACGTCAACATGGAACCTACACTCACTAACTGTCACACTCTCCTCCATACTATGAGAAACGTCAACATGGAACCTACACTCACCAAAAGTCACATTCTGCTCCATGCTATGAGAAACGTCAACATGGAACCTACACTCACCAATGGTCACATTCTGCTCCATACTATGAGAAACGTCAACATGGAACCTACACTCACCAACTGTCACACTCTCCTCCATACTATGAGAAACGTCAACATGGAACCTACACTCACCAATGGTCACATTCTGCTCCATACTATGAGAAACAACAACATGGAACCTACACTCACCAATGGTCACATTCTGCTCCATACTATGAGAAACGTCAACATGGAACCTACACTCACTAACTGTCACACTCTCCTCCATACTATGAGATACGTCAACATGGAACCTACACTCACCAATGGTCACACTCTCCTCCATGCTATGAGAAACAACAACATGGAACCTACACTCACCAATGGTCACATTCTGCTCCATACTATAAGAAACGTCAACATGGAACCTACACTCACTAACTGTCACACTCTCCTCCATACTATGAGATACGTCAACATGGAACCTACACTCGCCAATGGTCACATTCTGCTCCATACTATGAGAAACGTCAACATGGAACCTACACTCACTAACTGTCACACTCTCCTCCATACTATGAGAAACGTCAACATGGAACCTAACTCACTAACTGTCACATTTTGCTCCATACTATGAGATACGTCAACATGGAACCTACACTCACCAATGGTCACATTCTGCTCCATACTATGAGAAACGTCAACATGGAACCTACACTCACTAACTGTCACATTCTGCTCCATACTATGAGATACGTCATCATGGAACCTACACTCACCAATGGTCACATTCTGCTCCATACTATGAGAAACGTCAACATGGAACCTACACTCACTAACTGTCACACTCTCCTCCATACTATGAGAAACGTCAACATGGAACCTACACTCACCAAATGTCACATTCTGCTCCATACTATGAGAAACGTCAACATGGAACCTACACTCACTAACTGTCACATTCTGCTCCATACTATGAAAAACGTCAACATGGAACCTACACTCACTAACTGTCACATTCTGCTCCATACTATGAGAAACAACAACATGGAACCTACACTCAATAACTGTCACATTCTCCTCCATACTATGAGAAACGTCAACATGGAACCTACACTCACCAATGGTCACATTCTGCTTCATACTATGAGAAACAACAACATGGAACCTACACTCACTAACTGTCACATTCTGCTCCATACTATGAGAAACAACAACATGGAACCTACACTGAATAACTGTCACACTCTGCTCCATACTATGAGAAACAACAACATGGAACCTACACTCACTAACTGTCACATTCTCCTTCATACTATGAAAAACGTCAACATGGAACCTACACTCACCAATGGTCACATTCTGCTCCATACTATGAGATACGTCAACATGGAACCTACACTCACTAACTGTCACATTCTGCTCCATACTATGAGAAACAACAACATGGAACCTACACTGAATAACTGTCACATTCTCCTCCATACTATGAGAAACGTCAACATGGAACCTACACTCACCAATGGTCACATTCTGCTTCATACTATGAGAAACAACAACATGGAACCTACACTCACTAACTGTCACATTCTGCTCCATACTATGAGAAACAACAACATGGAACCTACACTGAATAACTGTCACACTCTCCTCCATACTATGAGATACGTCAACATGGAACCTACACTCACTAACTGTCACATTCTCCTCCATACTATGAGAAACAACAACATGGAACCTACACTGAATAACTGTCACACTCTCCTCCATACTATGAGAAACGTCAACATGGAACCTACACTCACCAATGGTCACATTCTGCTCCATACTATGAGAAACAACAACATGGAACCTACACTCACCAATGGTCACATTCTGCTCCATACTATGAGATACGTCAACATGGAACCTACACTCACCAATGGTCATATTCTCCTCCATACTATGAGAAACAACATGGAACCTACACTCACCAATGGTCACATTCTGCTCCATACTATGAGAAACAACAACGTGGAACCTACACTGAATAACTGTCACATTCTCCTCCATACTATGAGAAACGTCAACATGGAACCTACACTCACCAATGGTCACATTCTGCTTCATACTATGAGAAACAACAACATGGAACCTACACTCACTAACTGTCACATTCTGCTCCATACTATGAGAAACAACAACATGGAACCTACACTGAGTAACTGTCACACTCTCCTCCATACTATGAGAAACGTCAACATGGAACCTACACTCACCAATGGTCACATTCTGCTCCATACTATGAGAAACAACAACATGGAACCTACACTCACCAATGGGCACATTCTGCTCCATACTATGAGATACGTCAACATGGAACCTACACTCACCAATGGTCACATTCTGCTCCATACTATGGGAAACAACAACATGGAACCTACACTGAATAACTGTCACATTCTCCTCCATACTATGAGAAACGTCAACATGGAACCTACACTCACCAATGGTCACATTCTGCTTCATACTATGAGAAACAACAACATGGAACCTACACTCACTAACTGTCACATTCTGCTCCATACTATGAGAAACAACAACATGGAACCTACACTGAATAACTGTCACACTCTCCTCCATACTATGAGAAACAACAACATGGAACCTACACTCACCAATGGGCACATTCTGCTCCATACTATGAGATACGTCAACATGGAACCTACACTCACCAATGGTCACATTCTGCTCCATACTATGAGAAACAACAACATGGAACCTACACTCACCAATGGTCATATTCTCCTCCATACTATGAGAAACAACATGGAACCTACACTCACCAATGGTCACATTCTGCTCCATACTATGAGAAACAACAACATGGAACCTACACTGAATAACTGTCACATTCTGCTCCATACTATGAGAAACGTCAACATGGAACCTACACTCACCAATGGTCACATTCTGCTTCATACTATGAGAAACAACAACATGGAACCTACACTCACTAACTGTCACATTCTGCTCCATACTATGAGAAACAACAACATGGAACCTACACTGAATAACTGTCACACTCTCCTCCATACTATGAGAAACGTCAACATGGAACCTACACTCACTAACTGTCACACTCTGCTCCATACTATGAGAAATAACAACATGGAACCTACACTCACCAATGGGCACATTCTGCTCCATACTATGAGATACGTCAACATGGAACCTACACTCACCAATGGTCACATTCTGCTCCATACTATGAGAAACAACAACATGGAACCTACACTCACCAATGGTCACATTCTGCTCCATACTATGAGATACGTCAACATGGAACCTACACTCACCAATGGTCATATTCTCCTCCATACTATGAGAAACAACATGGAACCTACACTCACCAATGGTCACATTCTGCTCCATACTATGAGAAACGTCAACATGGAACCTACACTGACCAACTGTCACATTCTGCTCCATACTATGAGAAACAACAACATGGAACCTACACTCACCAATGGTCACATTCTGCTCCATACTATGAGAAACGTCAACATGGAACCTACACTCACCAATGGTCACATTCTGCTCCATACTATGAGAAACAACAACATGGAACCTACACTCACCAATGGGCACATTCTGCTCCATACTATGAGATACGTCAACATGGAACCTACACTCACCAATGGTCACATTCTGCTCCATACTATGAGAAACAACAACATGGAACCTACACTCACCAATGGTCATATTCTCCTCCATACTATGAGAAACAACATGGAACCTACACTCACCAATGGTCACATTCTGCTCCATACTATGAGAAACAACAACATGGAACCTACACTGAATAACTGTCACATTCTCCTCCATACTATGAGAAACGTCAACATGGAACCTACACTCACCAATGGTCACATTCTGCTTCATACTATGAGAAACAACAACATGGAACCTACACTCACTAACTGTCACATTCTGCTCCATACTATGAGAAACAACACCATGGAACCTACACTGAATAACTGTCACACTCTCCTCCATACTATGAGAAACGTCAACATGGAACCTACACTCACCAATGGTCACATTCTGCTCCATACTATGAGAAACAACAACATGGAACCTACACTCACCAATGGGTACATTCTGCTCCATACTATGAGATACGTCAACATGGAACCTACACTCACCAATGGTCACATTCTGCTCCATACTATGAGAAACAACAACATGGAACCTACACTCACCAATGGTCATATTCTCCTCCATACTATGAGAAACAACATGGAACCTACACTCACCAATGGTCACATTCTGCTCCATACTATGAGAAACAACAACATGGAACCTACACTGAATAACTGTCACATTCTCCTCCATACTATGAGAAACGTCAACATGGAACCTACACTCACCAATGGTCACATTCTGCTTCATACTATGAGAAACAACAACATGGAACCTACACTCACTAACTGTCACATTCTGCTCCATACTATGAGAAACAACAACATGGAACCTACACTGAATAACTGTCACACTCTCCTCCATACTATGAGAAACGTCAACATGGAACCTACACTCACCAATGGTCACATTGTGCTCCATACTATGAGAAACAACAACATGGAACCTACACTCACCAATGGGCACATTCTGCTCCATACTATGAGATACGTCAACATGGAACCTACACTCACCAATGGTCACATTCTGCTCCATACTATGAGAAACAACAACATGGAACCTACACTCACCAATGGTCACATTCTGCTCCATACTATGAGAAACGTCAACATGGAACCTACACTCACTAACTGTCACACTCTCCTCCATACTATGAGATACGTCAACATGGAACCTACACTCACTAACTGTCACATTCTCCTCCATACTATTAGAAACGTCAACATGGAACCTACACTCACTAATTGTCACACTCTCCTCCATACTATGAGAAACGTCAACATGGAACCTACACTCACTAACTGTCACACTCTCCTCCATACTATGAGAAACGTCAACATGGAACCTACACTCACTGTCACACTCTCCTCCATACTATGAGAAACGTCAACATGGAACCTACACTCACCAACTGTCACACTCTCCTCCATACTATGAGAAACGTCAACATGGAACCTACACTCACCAATGGTCACATTCTGCTCCATACTATGAGAAACAACAACATGGAACCTACACTCACCAATGGTCACATTCTGCTCCATACTATGAGAAACGTCAACATGGAACCTACACTCACCAATGGTCACATTCTGCTCCATACTATGAGAAACGTCAACATAGAACCTACACTCACCAATGGTCACATTCTGCTCCATACTATGAGATACGTCAACATGGAACCTACACTCACCAATGGTCACATTCTGCTCCATACTATGAGATACGTCAACATGGAACCTACACTCACCAATGGTCACATTCTGCTCCATACTATGAGAAACGTCAACATGGAACCTACACTCACTAACTGTCACACTCTCCTCCATACTATGAGAAACGTCAACATGGAACCTACACTCACTAACTGTCACACTCTCCTCCATACTATAAGAAACGTCAACATGGAACCTACACTCACTAACTGTCACACTCTCCTCCATACTATAAGAAACGTCAACATGGAACCTACACTCACTAACTGTCACACTCTCCTCCATACTATGAGATACGTCAACATGGAACCTACACTCACCAATGGTCACATTCTGCTCCATACTATGAGAAACGTCAACATGGAACCTACACTCACTAACTGTCACACTCTCCTCCATACTATGAGAAACGTCAACATGGAACCTACACTCACTAACTGTCACACTCTCCTCCATACTATGAGAAACGTCAACATGGAACCTACACTCACTAACTGTCACATTCTGCTCCATACTATGAGAAACATCATCATGGAACCTACACTCACTAACTGTCACACTCTCCTCCATACTATGAGAAACATCATCGAGGAACCTACACTCACTAACTGTCACACTCTCCTCCATACTATGAGAAACGGCAAACATGGAACCTACACTCACTAACTGTCACACTCTCCTCCATACTATGAGAAACGTCAACATGGAACCTACACTCACTAACTGTCACACTCTCCTCCATACTATGAGATACGTCAACATGGAACCTGCACTCACTAACTGTCACACTCTCCTCCATACTATGAGAAACGTCAACATGGAACCTACACTCACTAACTGTCACACTCTCCTCCATACTATGAGAAACGTCAACATGGAACCTACACTCACTAACTGTCACACTCTCCTCCATACTATGAGATACGTCAACATGGAACCTACACTCACTAACTGTCACACTCTCCTCCATACTATGAGAAACGTCAACATGGAACCTACACTCACTAACTGTCACATTCTGCTCCATACTATGAGAAACATCATCATGGAACCTACACTCACTAACTGTCACACTCTCCTCCATACTATGAGAAACGTCAACATGGAACCTACACTCACTAACTGTCACACTCTCCTCCATACTATGAGAAACGTCAACATGGAACCTACACTCACTAACTGTCACACTCTCCTCCATACTATGAGATACGTCAACATGGAACCTACACTCACTAACTGTCACACTCTCCTCCATACTATGAGAAACGTCAACATGGAACCTACACTCACTAACTGTCACATTCAGCTCCATACTATGAGAAACATCATCATGGAACCTACACTCACTAACTGTCACACTCTCCTCCATACTATGAGAAACGTCAACATGGAACCTACACTCACTAACTGTCACACTCTCCTCCATACTATGAGAAACGTCAACATGGAATCTACACTCACCAATGGTCACATTCTGCTCCATACTATGAGAAACAACAACATGGAACCTACACTCACCAACTGTCACACTCTCCTCCATACTATGAGAAACGTCAACATGGAACCTACACTCACTAACTGTCACACTCTCCTCCATACTATGAGAAACGTCAACATGGAACCTACACTCACCAATGGTCACATTCTGCTCCATACTATGAGAAACGTCAACATGGAACCTACACTCACTAACTGTCACACTCTCCTCCATACTATGAGAAACGTCAACATGGAACCTACACTCACTAACTGTCACATTCTGCTCCATACTATGAGAAACATCATCATGGAACCTACACTCACTAACTGTCACACTCTCCTCCATACTATGAGAAACATCATCATGGAACCTACACTCACTAAATGTCACACTCTCCTCCATACTATGAGAAAAGTCAACATGGAACCTACACTCACCAACTGTCACACACTCCTCCATACTATGAGAAACGTCAACATGGAACCTACACTCACCAACTGTCACACTCTCCTCCATACTATGAGAAACGTCTACATGGAACCTACACTCACCAACTGTCACATTCTCCGCCATACTATGAGAAACGTCAACATGGAACCTACACTCACTAACTGTCACATTCTCCTCCATACTATGAGAAACGTCAACATGGAACCTGCACTCACTAACTGTCACACTCTCCTCCATACTATGAGAAACGTCAACATGGAACCTACACTCACTAACTGTCACACTCTCCTCCATACTATGAGAAACGTCAACATGGAACCTACACTCACTAACTGTCACACTCTTCTCAATACTATGAGAAACGTCAACATGGAACCTACACTCACTAACTGTCACACTCTCCTCCATACTATGAGAAACATCATCATGGAACCTACACTCACTAACTGTCACACTCTCCTCCATACTATGAGAAACATCATCATGGAACCTACACTCACTAACTGTCACATTCTGCTCCATACTATGAGAAACGTCAACATGGAACCTACACTCACTAACTGTCACACTCTCCTCCATACTATGAGAAACATCATCATGGAACCTACACTCACTAACTGTCACACTCTCCTCCATACTATGAGAAACATCATGGAACCTACACTCACTAACTGTCACACTCTCCTCCATACTATGAGAAACATCATCATGGAACCTACAGTCACTAACTGTCACACTCTCCTCCATACTATGAGAAACATCATCATGGAACCTACCTTCACTAACTGTCACACTCTCCTCCATACTATGAGAAACATCATCATGGAACCTACACTCACTAACTGTCACACTCTCCTCCATACTATGAGAAACATCATCATGGAACCTACACTCACTAACTGTCACACTCTCCTCCATACTATGAGATACGTCAACATGGAACCTACACTCACTAACTGTCACATTCTGCTCCATACTATGAGAAACATCATCATGGAACCTACACTCACTAACTGTCACACTCTCCTCCATACTATGAGAAACATCATAATGGAACCTACACTCACTAACTGTCACACTCTCCTCCATACTATGAGAAACGTCAACATGGAAACTACACTCACCAACTGTCACACTCTCCTCCATACTATGAGAAACGTCAACATGGAACCTACACTCACCAACTGTCACACTCTCCTCCATACTATGAGAAACGTCTACATGGAACCTACACTCACCAACTGTCACATTCTCCGCCATACTATGAGAAACGTCAACATGGAACCTACACTCACTGTCACATTCTCCTCCATACTATGAGAAACGTCAACATGGAACCTACACTCACTAACTGTCACACTCTCCTCCATACTATGAGAAACGTCAACATGGAACCTACACTCACTGTCACACTCTCCTCCATACTATGAGAAACGTCAACATGGAACCTACACTCACCAACTGTCACACTCTCCTCCATACTATGAGAAACGTCAACATGGAACCTACACTCACCAATGGTCACATTCTGCTCCATACTATGAGAAACAACAACATGGAACCTACACTCACCAATGGTCACATTCTGCTCCATACTATGAGAAACGTCAACATGGAACCTACACTCACCAATGGTCACATTCTGCTCCATACTATGAGAAACGTCAACATAGAACCTACACTCACCAATGGTCACATTCTGCTCCATACTATGAGATACGTCAACATGGAACCTACACTCACCAATGGTCACATTCTGCTCCATACTATGAGATACGTCAACATGGAACCTACACTCACCAATGGTCACATTCTGCTCCATACTATGAGAAACGTCAACATGGAACCTACACTCACTAACTGTCACACTCTCCTCCATACTATGAGAAACGTCAACATGGAACCTACACTCACTAACTGTCACACTCTCCTCCATACTATAAGAAACGTCAACA
This sequence comes from Deroplatys truncata, assembly GCA_030765065.1. Taxonomy (NCBI): domain Eukaryota; kingdom Metazoa; phylum Arthropoda; class Insecta; order Mantodea; family Mantidae; genus Deroplatys; species Deroplatys truncata. Next base: position 211,874,863 of record CM060980.1, on the reverse strand, counting down.
TGGAACCTACACTCACTAACTGTCACACTCTCCTCCATACTATAAGAAACGTCAACATGGAACCTACACTCACTAACTGTCACACTCTCCTCCATACTATGAGATACGTCAACATGGAACCTACACTCACCAATGGTCACATTCTGCTCCATACTATGAGAAACGTCAACATGGAACCTACACTCACTAACTGTCACACTCTCCTCCATACTATGAGAAACGTCAACATGGAACCTACACTCACTAACTGTCACACTCTCCTCCATACTATGAGAAACGTCAACATGGAACCTACACTCACTAACTGTCACATTCTGCTCCATACTATGAGAAACATCATCATGGAACCTACACTCACTAACTGTCACACTCTCCTCCATACTATGAGAAACATCATCGAGGAACCTACACTCACTAACTGTCACACTCTCCTCCATACTATGAGAAACGGCAAACATGGAACCTACACTCACTAACTGTCACACTCTCCTCCATACTATGAGAAACGTCAACATGGAACCTACACTCACTAACTGTCACACTCTCCTCCATACTATGAGATACGTCAACATGGAACCTGCACTCACTAACTGTCACACTCTCCTCCATACTATGAGAAACGTCAACATGGAACCTACACTCACTAACTGTCACACTCTCCTCCATACTATGAGAAACGTCAACATGGAACCTACACTCACTAACTGTCACACTCTCCTCCATACTATGAGATACGTCAACATGGAACCTACACTCACTAACTGTCACACTCTCCTCCATACTATGAGAAACGTCAACATGGAACCTACACTCACTAACTGTCACATTCTGCTCCATACTATGAGAAACATCATCATGGAACCTACACTCACTAACTGTCACACTCTCCTCCATACTATGAGAAACGTCAACATGGAACCTACACTCACTAACTGTCACACTCTCCTCCATACTATGAGAAACGTCAACATGGAACCTACACTCACTAACTGTCACACTCTCCTCCATACTATGAGATACGTCAACATGGAACCTACACTCACTAACTGTCACACTCTCCTCCATACTATGAGAAACGTCAACATGGAACCTACACTCACTAACTGTCACATTCAGCTCCATACTATGAGAAACATCATCATGGAACCTACACTCACTAACTGTCACACTCTCCTCCATACTATGAGAAACGTCAACATGGAACCTACACTCACTAACTGTCACACTCTCCTCCATACTATGAGAAACGTCAACATGGAATCTACACTCACTAACTGTCAGACTCTCCTCCATACTATGAGATACGTCAACATGGAACCTACACTCACTAACTGTCACACTCTCCTCCATACTATGAGAAACGTCAACATGAAACCTACACTCACTAACTGTCACACTCTCCTCCATACTATGAGAAACGTCAACATGGAACCTACACTCACTAACTGTCACACTCTCCTCCATACTATGAGATACGTCAACATGGAACCTACACTCACTAACTGTCACACTCTCCTCCATACTATGAGAAACGTCAACATGGAACCTACACTCACTAACTGTCACATTCTGCTCATACTATGAGAAACATCATCATGGATCCTACACTCACTAACTGTCACACTCTCCTCCATACTATGAGAAACATCATCATGGAACCTACACTCACTAACTGTCACACTCTCCTCCATACTATGAGAAACGTCAACATGGAACCTACACTCACCAACTGTCACACTCTCCTCCATACTACGAGAAATGTCAACATGGATCCTACACTCACCAACTGTCACATTCTCCGCCATACTATGAGAAACGTCAACATGGAACCTACACTCACTAACTGTCACATTCTCCTCCATACTATGAGAAACGTCAACATGGAACCTACACTCACCAACTGTCACACTCTCCTCCATACTATGAGAAACGTCAACATGGAACCTACACTCACCAACTGTCACACTCTCCTCCATACTATGAGAAACGTCAACATGGAACCTACACTCACCAATGGTCACATTCTGCTCCATACTATGAGAAACAACAACATGGAACCTACACTCACCAACTGTCACACTCTCCTCCATACTATGAGAAACGTCAACATGGAACCTACACTCACTAACTGTCACACTCTCCTCCATACTATGAGAAACGTCAACATGGAACCTACACTCACCAATGGTCACATTCTGCTCCATACTATGAGAAACGTCAACATGGAACCTACACTCACTAACTGTCACACTCTCCTCCATACTATGAGAAACGTCAACATGGAACCTACACTCACTAACTGTCACATTCTGCTCCATACTATGAGAAACATCATCATGGAACCTACACTCACTAACTGTCACACTCTCCTCCATACTATGAGAAACATCATCATGGAACCTACACTCACTAACTGTCACACTCTCCTCCATACTATGAGAAAAGTCAACATGGAACCTACACTCACCAACTGTCACACACTCCTCCATACTATGAGAAACGTCAACATGGAACCTACACTCACCAACTGTCACACTCTCCTCCATACTATGAGAAACGTCTACATGGAACCTACACTCACCAACTGTCACATTCTCCGCCATACTATGAGAAACGTCAACATGGAACCTACACTCACTAACTGTCACATTCTCCTCCATACTATGAGAAACGTCAACATGGAACCTGCACTCACTAACTGTCACACTCTCCTCCATACTATGAGAAACGTCAACATGGAACCTACACTCACTAACTGTCACACTCTCCTCCATACTATGAGAAACGTCAACATGGAACCTACACTCACTAACTGTCACACTCTTCTCAATACTATGAGAAACGTCAACATGGAACCTACACTCACTAACTGTCACACTCTCCTCCATACTATGAGAAACATCATCATGGAACCTACACTCACTAACTGTCACACTCTCCTCCATACTATGAGAAACATCATCATGGAACCTACACTCACTAACTGTCACATTCTGCTCCATACTATGAGAAACGTCAACATGGAACCTACACTCACTAACTGTCACACTCTCCTCCATACTATGAGAAACATCATCATGGAACCTACACTCACTAACTGTCACACTCTCCTCCATACTATGAGAAACATCATGGAACCTACACTCACTAACTGTCACACTCTCCTCCATACTATGAGAAACATCATCATGGAACCTACAGTCACTAACTGTCACACTCTCCTCCATACTATGAGAAACATCATCATGGAACCTACACTCACTAACTGTCACACTCTCCTCCATACTATGAGAAACATCATCATGGAACCTACACTCACTAACTGTCACACTCTCCTCCATACTATGAGAAACATCATCATGGAACCTACACTCACTAACTGTCACACTCTCCTCCATACTATGAGATACGTCAACATGGAACCTACACTCACTAACTGTCACATTCTGCTCCATACTATGAGAAACATCATCATGGAACCTACACTCACTAACTGTCACACTCTCCTCCATACTATGAGAAACATCATAATGTAACCTACACTCACTAACTGTCAAACTCTCCTCCATACTATGAGAAACGTCAACATGGAAACTACACTCACCAACTGTCACACTCTCCTCCATACTATGAGAAACGTCAACATGGAACCTACACTCACCAACTGTCACACTCTCCTCCATACTATGAGAAACGTCTACATGGAACCTACACTCACCAACTGTCACATTCTCCGCCATACTATGAGAAACGTCAACATGGAACCTACACTCACTGTCACATTCTCCTCCATACTATGAGAAACGTCAACATGGAACCTACACTCACTAACTGTCACACTCTCCTCCATACTATGAGAAACGTCAACATGGAACCTACACTCACTAACTGTCACACTCTCCTCCATACTATGAGAAACGTCAACATGGAACCTACACTCACTAACTGTCACACTCTCCTCCATACTATAAGAAACGTCAACATGGAACCTACACTCACTAACTGTCACACTCTCCTCCATACTATGAGATACGTCAACATGGAACCTACACTCACCAATGGTCACATTCTGCTCCATACTATGAGAAACGTCAACATGGAACCTACACTCACTAACTGTCACACTCTCCTCCATACTATGAGAAACGTCAACATGGAACCTACACTCACTAACTGTCACATTCTGCTCCATACTATGAGAAACATCATCATGGAACCTACACTCACTAACTGTCACACTCTCCTCCATACTATGAGAAACATCATCATGGAACCTACACTCACTAACTGTCACACTCTCCTCCATACTATGAGAAACGACAACATGGAACCTACACTCACTAACTGTCACACTCTCCTCCATACTATGAGAAACGTCAACATGGAACCTACACTCACTAGCTGTCACACTCTCCTCCATACTATGAGATACGTCAACATGGAACCTACACTCACTAACTGTCACACTCTCCTCCATACTATGAGAAACGTCAACATGGAACCTACACTCACTAACTGTCACACTCTCCTCCATACTATGAGATACGTCATCATGGAACCTACACTCACTAACTGTCACACTCTCCTCCATACTATGAGAAACGTCAACATGGAACCTACACTCACTAACTGTCACACTCTCCTCCATACTATGAGAAACGTCAACATGGAACCTACACTCACTAGCTGTCACACTCTCCTCCATACTATGAGATACGTCAACATGGAACCTACACTCACTAACTGTCACACTCTCCTCCATACTATGAGAAACGTCAACATGGAACCTACACTCACCAACTGTCACACTCTCCTCCATACTATGAGAAACGTCAACATGGAACCTACACTCACTAACTGTCACATTCTGCTCCATACTATGAGAAACAACAACATGGAACCTACACTCACCAATGGTCACATTCTGCTCCATACTATGAGAAACAACAACATGGAACCTACACTCACCAATGGTCACATTCTGCTCCATACTATGAGAAACAACAACATGGAACCTACACTCACCAATGGTCACATTCTGCTCCATACTATGAGAAACAACAACATGGAACCTACACTCACTAATGGTCACATTCTGCTCCATACTATGAGAAACAACAACATGGAACCTACACTCACCAATGGTCACATTCTGCTCCATACTATGAGAAACAACAACATGGAACCTACACTCAACAATGGTCACATTCTGCTCCATACTATGAGAAACGTCAACATGGAACCTACACTCACTAATGGTCACATTCTGCTCCATACTATGAGAAACAACAACATGGAACCTACACTCACCAATGGTCACATTCTGCTCCATACTATGAGAAACATCAACATGGAACCTACACTCACTAACTGTCACACTCTCCTCCATACTATGAGATACGTCAACATGGAACCTACACTCACCAACTGTCACATTCTGCTCCATACTATGAGAAACGTCAACATGGAACCTACACTCACTAACTGTCACACTCTCCTCCATACTATGAGATACGTCAACATGGAACCTACACTCACCAACTGTCACATTCTGCTCCATACTATGAGAAACGTCAACATGGAACCTACACTCACTAACTGTCACTCTCTCTTCCATACTATGAGAAACGTCAACATGGAACCTACACTCACTAACTGTCACATTCTCCTCCATACTATGAGAAACGTCAACATGGAACCTACACTCACTAACTGTCACACTCTCCTCCATACTATGAGAAACGTCAACATGGAACCTACACTCACCAAAAGTCACATTCTGCTCCATGCTATGAGAAACGTCAACATGGAACCTACACTCACCAATGGTCACATTCTGCTCCATACTATGAGAAACGTCAACATGGAACCTACACTCACCAACTGTCACACTCTCCTCCATACTATGAGAAACGTCAACATGGAACCTACACTCACCAATGGTCACATTCTGCTCCATACTATGAGAAACAACAACATGGAACCTACACTCACCAATGGTCACATTCTGCTCCATACTATGAGAAACGTCAACATGGAACCTACACTCACTAACTGTCACACTCTCCTCCATACTATGAGATACGTCAACATGGAACCTACACTCACCAATGGTCACACTCTCCTCCATGCTATGAGAAACAACAACATGGAACCTACACTCACCAATGGTCACATTCTGCTCCATACTATAAGAAACGTCAACATGGAACCTACACTCACTAACTGTCACACTCTCCTCCATACTATGAGATACGTCAACATGGAACCTACACTCGCCAATGGTCACATTCTGCTCCATACTATGAGAAACGTCAACATGGAACCTACACTCACTAACTGTCACACTCTCCTCCATACTATGAGAAACGTCAACATGGAACCTAACTCACTAACTGTCACATTTTGCTCCATACTATGAGATACGTCAACATGGAACCTACACTCACCAATGGTCACATTCTGCTCCATACTATGAGAAACGTCAACATGGAACCTACACTCACTAACTGTCACATTCTGCTCCATACTATGAGATACGTCAACATGGAACCTACGCTCACCAATGGTCACATTCTGCTCCATACTATGAGAAACGTCAACATGGAACCTACACTCACTAACTGTCACACTCTCCTCCATACTATGAGAAACGTCAACATGGAACCTACACTCACCAACTGTCACATTCTGCTCCATACTATGAGAAACGTCAACATGGAAACTACACTCACTAACTGTCACATTCTGCTCCATACTATGAAAAACGTCAACATGGAACCTACACTCACTAACTGTCACATTCTGCTCCATACTATGAGAAACAACAACATGGAACCTACACTCAATAACTGTCACATTCTCCTCCATACTATGAGAAACGTCAACATGGAACCTACACTCACCAATGGTCACATTCTGCTTCATACTATGAGAAACAACAACATGGAACCTACACTCACTAACTGTCACATTCTGCTCCATACTATGAGAAACATCCTCATGGAACCTACACTCACTAACTGTCACACTCTCCTCCATACTATGAGAAACATCATCATGGAACCTACACTCACTAACTGTCACACTCTCCTCCATACTATGAGAAACGTCAACATGGAACCTACACTCACCAACTGTCACACTCTCCTCCATACTATGAGAAACGTCAACATGGAACCTACACTCACCAACTGTCACACTCTCCTCCATACTATGAGAAACGTCTACATGAAACCTACACTCACCAACTGTCACATTATCTGCCATACTATGAGAAACGTCAACATGGAACCTACACTCACTAACTGTCACATTCTCCTCCATACTATGAGAAACGTCAACATGGAACCTGCACTCACTAACTGTCACACTCTCCTCCATACTATGAGAAACAACAACATGGAACCTACACTGAATAACTGTCACACTCTCCTCCATACTATGAGATACGTCAACATGGAACCTACACTCACTAACTGTCACATTCTCCTCCATACTATGAGAAACAACAACATGGAACCTACACTGAATAACTGTCACACTCTCCTCCATACTATGAGAAACGTCAACATGGAACCTACACTCACCAATGGTCACATTCTGCTCCATACTATGAGAAACAACAACATGGAACCTACACTCACCAATGGTCACATTCTGCTCCATACTATGAGATACGTCAACATGGAACCTACACTCACCAATGGTCATATTCTCCTCCATACTATGAGAAACAACATGGAACCTACACTCACCAATGGTCACATTCTGCTCCATACTATGAGAAACAACAACATGGAACCTACACTGAATAACTGTCACATTCTCCTCCATACTATGAGAAACGTCAACATGGAACCTACACTCACCAATGGTCACATTCTGCTTCATACTATGAGAAACAACAACATGGAACCTACACTCACTAACTGTCACATTCTGCTCCATACTATGAGAAACAACAACATGGAACCTACACTGAATAACTGTCACACTCTCCTCCATACTATGAGAAACGTCAACATGGAACCTACACTCACCAATGGTCACATTCTGCTCCATACTATGAGAAACAACAACATGGAACCTACACTCACCAATGGGCACATTCTGCTCCATACTATGAGATACGTCAACATGGAACCTACACTCACCAATGGTCACATTCTGCTCCATACTATGGGAAACAACAACATGGAACCTACACTGAATAACTGTCACATTCTCCTCCATACTATGAGAAACGTCAACATGGAACCTACACTCACCAATGGTCACATTCTGCTTCATACTATGAGAAACAACAACATGGAACCTACACTCACTAACTGTCACATTCTGCTCCATACTATGAGAAACAACAACATGGAACCTACACTGAATAACTGTCACACTCTCCTCCATACTATGAGAAACAACAACATGGAACCTACACTCACCAATGGGCACATTCTACTCCATACTATGAGATACGTCAACATGGAACCTACACTCACCAATGGTCACATTCTGCTCCATACTATGAGAAACAACAACATGGAACCTACACTCACCAATGGTCATATTCTCCTCCATACTATGAGAAACAACATTGAACCTACACTCACCAATGGTCACATTCTGCTCCATACTATGAGAAACAACAACATGGAAACTACACTGAATAACTGTCACATTCTCCTCCATACTATGAGAAACGTCAACATGGAACCTACACTCACCAATGGTCACATTCTGCTTCATACTATGAGAAACAACAACATGGAACCTACACTCACTAACTGTCACATTCTGCTCCATACTATGAGAAACAACAACATGGAACCTACACTGAATAACTGTCACACTCTCCTCCATACTATGAGAAACGTCAACATGGAACCTACACTCACTAACTGTCACACTCTGCTCCATACTATGAGAAACAACAACATGGAACCTACACTCACCAATGGGCACATTCTGCTCCATACTATGAGATACGTCAACATGGAACCTACACTCACCAATGGTCACATTCTGCTCCATACTATGAGAAACAACAACATGGAACCTACACTCACCAATGGTCACATTCTGCTCCATACTATGAGATACGTCAACATGGAACCTACACTCACCAATGGTCATATTCTCCTCCATACTATGAGAAACAACATGGAACCTACACTCACCAATGGTCACATTCTGCTCCATACTATGAGAAACGTCAACATGGAACCTACACTGACCAACTGTCACATTCTGCTCCATACTATGAGAAACAACAACATGCAACCTACACTCACCAATGGTCACATTCTGCTCCATACTATGAGAAACGTCAACATGGAACCTACACTCACCAATGGTCACATTCTGCTCCATACTATGAGAAACAACAACATGGAACCTACACTCACCAATGGGCACATTCTGCTCCATACTATGAGATACGTCTACATGGAACCTACACTCACCAATGGTCACATTCTGCTCCATACTATGAGAAACAACAACATGGAACCTACACTCACCAATGGTCATATTCTCCTCCATACTATGAGAAACAACATGGAACCTACACTCACCAATGGTCACATTCTGCTCCATACTATGAGAAACAACAACATGGAACCTACACTGAATAACTGTCACATTCTCCTCCATACTATGAGAAACGTCAACATGGAACCTACACTCACCAATGGTCACATTCTGCTTCATACTATGAGAAACAACAACATGGAACCTACACTCACTAACTGTCACATTCTGCTCCATACTATGAGAAACAACAACATGGAACCTACACTGAATAACTGTCACACTCTCCTCCATACTATGAGAAACGTCAACATGGAACCTACACTCACCAATGGTCACATTCTGCTCCATACTATGAGAAACAACAACATGGAACCTACACTCACCAATGGGCACATTCTGCTCCATACTTTGAGATACGTCAACATGGAACCTACACTCACCAATGGTCACATTCTGCTCCATACTATGAGAAACAACAACATGGAACCTACACTCACCAATGGTCATATTCTCCTCCATACTATGAGAAACAACATGGAACCTACACTCACCAATGGTCACATTCTGCTCCATACTATGAGAAACAACAACATGGAACCTACACTGAATAACTGTCACATTCTCCTCCATACTATGAGAAACGTCAACATGGAACCTACACTCACCAATGGTCACATTCTGCTTCATACTATGAGAAACAACAACATGGAACCTACACTCACTAACTGTCACATTCTGCTCCATACTATGAGAAACAACAACATGGAACCTACACTGAATAACTGTCACACTCTCCTCCATACTATGAGAAACGTCAACATGGAACCTACACTCACCAATGGTCACATTGTGCTCCATACTATGAGAAACAACAACATGGAACCTACACTCACCAATGGGCACATTCTGCTCCATACTATGAGATACGTCAACATGGAACCTACACTCACCAATGGTCACATTCTGCTCCATACTATGAGAAACAACAACATGGAACCTACACTCACCAATGGTCACATTCTGCTCCATACTATGAGATACGTCAACATGGAACCTACACTCACCAATGGTCATATTCTCCTCCATACTATGAGAAACAACATGGAACCTACACTCACCAATGGTCACATTCTGCTCCATACTATGAGAAACGTCAACATGGAACCTACACTGACCAACTGTCACATTCTGCTCCATACTATGAGAAACAACAACATGGAACCTACACTCACCAATGGTCACATTCTGCTCCATACTATGAGAAACGTCAACATGGAACCTACACTGACCAACTGTCACATTCTGCTCCATACTATGAGATACGTCAACATGGAACCTACACTCACCAATGGTCACATTCTGCTCCATACTATGAGAAACGTCAACATGGAACCTACACTCACCAATGGTCACATTCTGCTCCATACTATGAGAAACAACAACATGGAAACTACACTCACCAACTGTCACATTCTCCTCCATACTATGAGAAACAACAACATGGAACCTACACTGACCAACTGTCACATTCTGCTCCATACTATGAGAAACAACAACATGGAACCTACACTCACCAATGGTCACACTCTCCTCCATACTATGAGAAACAACAACATGGAACCTACACTCACCAATGGTCACATTCTGCTCCATACTATGAGAAACAACAACATGGAACCTACACTCACCAATGGTCACATTCTGCTCCATACTATGAGAAACAACAACATGGAACCTACACTCACCAATGGTCACATTCTGCTCCATACTATGAGAAACAACAACATGGAACCTACACTCACCAATGGTCACATTCTGCTCCATACAATGAGAAACAACAACATGGAACCTACACTCACCAATGTTCACATTCTGCTCCATACTATGAGAAACAACAACATGGAACCTACACTCACCAATGGTCACACTCTCCTCCATACTATGAGAAACAACAACATGGAACCTACACTCACCAATGGTCACATTCTGCTCCATACTATGAGAAACAACAACATGGAACCTACACTCACCAACTGTCACATTCTGCTCCATACTATGAGAAACATCATCATAGAACCTACTCTCACCAACTGTCACATTCTGCTCCATACTATGACAAACATCATCACAGAACCACTCTCACCAACTGTCACATTCTGCTTCACACTATATGAAACAGCAACATGGAACCTACCTCACCAATGGTCACATTCTGCTCCACACTATGAGAAACATCATCATAGAACCTACTCTCACCAACTGTCACATTCTGCTCCATACTATGACAAACATCATCATAGAACCACTCTCACCAACTGTCACATTCTGCTTCACACTATGAGAAACATCATCATAGAACCACTCTCACCAACTGTCACATTCTGCTTCACACTATATGAAACAACAACATGGAACCTACACTCACCAATGGTCACATTCTGCTCCATACTATGAGAAACAACAACATGGAACCTACACTCACCAACTGTCACATTCTGCTCCATACTATGAGAAACATCATCATAGAACCTACTCTCACCAACTGTCACATTCTGCTCCATACTATGAGAAACATCATTATAGAACCACTCTCACCAACTGTCACATTCTGCTTCACACTATGAGAAACAACAACATAGAACCTACACTCACCAACTGTCACATTCTGCTCCATACTATGAGAAACATCATCATAGAACCTACTCTCACCAACTGTCACATTCTGCTCCATACTATGACAAACATCATCATAGAACCACTCTCACCAACTGTCACATTCTGCTTCACACTATGAGAAACAACAACATGGAACCTACCTCACCAACTGTCACATTCTGCTCCACATTATGAGAAACATCAACATGGAACCTACAGTCACCAACTGTCACATTCTGCTCCACATTATGAGAAACAACAACATGGAACCTACAGTCACCAACTGTCACATTCTGCTTCACACTATGAGAAACAACAACATGGAACCTACCTCACCAACTGTCACATTCTGCTCCACATTATGAGAAACATCAACATGGAACCTACAGTCACCAACTGTCACATTCTGCTTCACACTATGAGAAACAACAACATGGAACCTACCTCACCAACTGTCACATTCTGCTCCACACTATGAGAAACGTCAACATGGAACCTACAGTCACCAACTGTCACATTCTGCTCCACATTATGAGAAACATCAACATGGAACCTACCTCACCAATGGTCACATTCTGCTCCACACTATGAGAAACATCAACATGGAACCTACCTCACCAACTGTCACATTCTGCTCCACACTATGAGAAACATCAACATGGAACCTAGACTCACCAACTGTCACATTCTGCTCCACACTATGAGAAACATCATTATAGAACCTACTCTCACCAACTGTCACATTCTGCTCCATACTATCAGAAACATCAACATGGAACCTAGACTCACCAACTGTCACATTCTGCTCCACACTATGAGAAAGAACAACATAGAACCTACCTCACCAACTGTCACATTCTGCTCCATACTATGAGAAACATCAACATGGAACCTAGACTCACCAACTGTCACATTCTGCTCCACACTATGAGAAACATCATCATAGAACCTACCTCACCAACTGTCACATTCTGCTCCATACTATGAGAAACAACAACATGGAACCTACCTCACCAATGGTCACATTCTGCTCCACACTATGAGAAACAACAACATGGAACCTACCTCACCAATGGTCACATTCTGCTCCACACTATGAGAAACAACAACATGGAACCTAGACTCACCAACTGTCACATTCTGCTCCACACTATGAGAAACAACAACATGGAACCTACCTCACCAATGGTCACATTCTGCTCCATACTATGAGAAACATCAACATGGAACCTAGACTCACCAACTGTCACATTCTGCTCCACACTATGAGAAACAACAACATAGAACCTACACTCACCAACTGTCACATTCTGCTCCATACTATGAGAAACATCAACATGGAACCTAGACTCACCAACTGTCACATTCTGCTCCACACTATGAGAAACATCAACATGGAACCTAGACTCACCAACTGTCACATTCTGCTCCACACTATGAGAAACATCATCATAGAACCTACCTCACCAACTGTCACATTCTGCTCCATACTATGAGAAACAACAACATGGAACCTACCTCACCAATGGTCACATTCTGCTCCACACTATGAGAAACAACAACATGGAACCTACCTCACCAATGGTCACATTCTGCTCCATACTATGAGAAACATCAACATGGAACCTAGACTCACCAACTGTCACATTCTGCTCCACACTATGAGAAACAACAACATAGAACCTACACTCACCAACTGTCACATTCTGCTCCATACTATGAGAAACATCATTATAGAACCTACTCTCACCAGTGGTCACATTCTGCTCCATACTATGAGAAACATCAACATGGAACCTAGACTCACCAACTGTCACATTCTGCTCCACACTATGAGAAACAACAACATAGAACCTACCTCACCAACTGTCACATTCTGCTCCATACTATGAGAAACATCAACATGGAACCTAGACTCACCAACTGTCACATTCTGCTCCACACTATGAGAAACATCATCATAGAACCTACCTCACCAATGGTCACATTCTGCTCCATACTATGAGAAACATCATCATAGAACCACTCTCACCAACTGTCACATTCTGCTTCACACTATGAGAAACATCAACATGGAACCTAGACTCACCAACTGTCACATTCTGCTCCACACTATGAGAAACAACAACATGGAACCTAGACTCACCAACTGTCACATTCTGCTTCACACTATGAGAAACAACAACATGGAACCTAGACTCACCAACTGTCACATTCTGCTTCACACTATGAGAAACATCAACATGGAACCTAGACTCACCAACTGTCACATTCTGCTCCACACTATGAGAAACAACAACATGGAACCTAGACTCACCAACTGTCACATTCTGCTTCACACTATGAGAAACAACAACATGGAACCTAGACTCACCAACTGTCACATTCTGCTTCACACTATGAGAAACATCAACATGGAACCTAGACTCACCAACTGTCACATTCTGCTCCACACTATGAGAAACAACAACATAGAACCTACCTCACCAACTGTCACATTCTGCTCCATACTATGAGAAACAACAACATGGAACCTACCTCACCAATGGTCACATTCTGCTTCACACTATGAGAAACAACAACATGGAACCTACCTCACCAATGGTCACATTCTGCTCCACACTATGAGAAACAACAACATGGAACCTAGACTCACCAACTGTCACATTCTGCTTCACACTATGAGAAACAACAACATGGAACCTACCTCACCAATGGTCACATTCTACTTCACACTATGAGAAACATCAACATGGAACCTAGACTCACCAACTGTCACATTCTGCTTCACACTATGAGAAACAACAACATGGAACCTAGACTCACCAACTGTCACATTCTGCTCCACACTATGAGAAACAACAACATGGAACCTACCTCACCAACTGTCACATTCTGCTTCACACTATGAGAAACAACAACATGGAACCTAGACTCACCAACTGTCACATTCTGCTCCACACTATGAGAAACAACAACATGGAACCTAGACTCACCAACTGTCACATTCTGCTTCACACTATGAGAAACAACAACATGGAACCTAGACTCACCAACTGTCACATTCTGCTTCACACTATGAGAAACAACAACATGGAACCTACCTCACCAATGGTCACATTCTGCTCCACACTATGAGAAACAACAACATGGAACCAAGACTCACCAACTGTCACATTCTGCTCCATACTATGTGAAACAACAACATGGAACCTACCTCACCAATGGTCACATTCTGCTTCACACTATGTGAAACAACAACATGGAACCTAGACTCACCAACTGTCACATTCTGCTTCACACTATGAGAAACAACAACATGGAACCTAGACTCACCAACTGTCACATTCTGCTTCACACTATGAGAAACAACAACATGGAACCTACCTCACCAATGGTCACATTCTGCTTCACACTATGAGAAACAACAACATGGAACCTAGACTCACCAACTGTCACATTCTGCTTCACACTATGAGAAACAACAACATGGAACCTACCTCTCCAACTGTCACATTCTGCTTCACACTATGAGAAACAACAACATGGAACCTAGACTCACCAACTGTCACATTCTGCTTCACACTATGAGAAACAACAACATGGAACCTAGACTCACCAACTGTCACATTCTGCTTCACACTATGAGAAACAACAACATGGAACCTAGACTCACCAACTGTCACATTTTTCTTCACACTATGAGAAACAACAACATGGAACCTACCTCACCAATGGTCACATTCTGCTCCACACTATGAGAAACAACAACATGGAACCTAGACTCACCAACTGTCACATTCTGCTCCACACTATGAGAAACAACAACATGGAACCTAGACTCACCAACTGTCACATTCTGCTTCACACTATGAGAAACAACAACATGGAACCTACCTCACCAATGGTCACATTCTGCTTCACACTATGAGAAACAACAACATGGAACCTACCTCACCAATGGTCACATTCTGCTCCACACTATGAGAAACAACAACATGGAACCTAGACTCACCAATGGTCACATTCTGCTTCACACTATGAGAAACAACAACATGGAACCTAGACTCACCAACTGTCACATTCTGCTTCACACTATGAGAAACAACAACATGGAACCTAGACTCACCAACTGTCACATTCTGCTTCACACTATGAGAAACAACAACATGGAACCTACCTCACCAATGGTCACATTCTGCTCCACACTATGAGAAACAACAACATGGAACCTAGACTCACCAACTGTCACATTCTGCTTCACACTATGAGAAACAACAACATGGAACCTACCTCACCAATGGTCACATTCTGCTCCACACTATGAGAAACAACAACATGGAACCTAGACTCACCAACTGTCACATTCTGCTCCACACTATGAGAAACATCAACATGGAAGCTACACTCACCAATGGTCACATTCTGCTCCACACTATGAGAAACAACAACATGGAACCTAGACTCACCAACTGTCACATTCTGCTTCACACTATGAGAAACAACAACATGGAACCTAGACTCACCAACTGTCACATTCTGCTTCACACTATGAGAAACATCAACATGGAATCTAGACTCACCAACTGTCACATTCTGCTCCACACTATGAGAAACAACAACATAGAACCTACCTCACCAACTGTCACATTCTGCTCCATACTATGTGAAACAACAACATGGAACCTACCTCACCAATGGTCACATTGTGCTCCACACTATGAGAAACAACAACATGGAACCTAGACTCACCAATGGTCACATTCTGCTCCACACTATGAGAAACTACAACATGGAACCTAGACTCACCAACTGTCACATTCTGCTTCACACTATGAGAAACATCAACATGGAACCTAGACTCACCAACTGTCACATTCTGCTTCACACTATGAGAAACAACAACATGGAACCTACCTCACCAATGGTCACATTCTGCTTCACACTATGAGAAACATCAACATGGAACCTAGACTCACCAACTGTCACATTCTGCTTCACTCTATGAGAAACAACAACATGGAACCTAGACTCACCAACTGTCACATTCTGCTCCACACTATGAGAAACAACAACATGGAACCTAGACTCACCAACTGTCACATTCTGCTTCACACTATGAGAAACAACAACATGGAACCTAGACTCACCAACTGTCACATTCTGCTTCACACTATGAGAAACAACAACATGGAACCTACCTCACCAATGGTCACATTCTGCTCACACTATGAGAAACAACAACATGGAACCTAGACTCACCAACTGTCACATTCTGCTCCATACTATGTGAAACAACAACATGGAACCTACCTCACCAATGGTCACATTCTGCTTCACACTATGAGAAACAACAACATGGAACCTAGACTCACCAACTGTCACATTCTGCTTCACACTATGAGAAACAACAACATGGAACCTAGACTCACCAACTGTCACATTCTGCTTCACACTATGAGAAACAACAACATGGAACCTACCTCACCAATGGTCACATTCTGCTTCACACTATGAGAAACAACAACATGGAACCTAGACTCACCAACTGTCACATTCTGCTTCACACTATGAGAAACAACAACATGTAACCTACCTCACCAACTGTCACATTCTGCTTCACACTATGAGAAACAACAACATGGAACCTAGACTCACCAATGGTCACATTCTGCTTCACACTATGAGAAACAACAACATGGAACCTAGACTCACCAACTGTCACATTCTGCTTCACACTATGAGAAACAACAACATGGAACCTAGACTCACCAACTGTCACATTCTGCTTCACACTATGAGAAACAACAACATGGAACCTACCTCACCAATGGTCACATTCTGCTTCACACTATGAGAAACAACAACATGGAACCTACCTCACCAATGGTCACATTCTGCTCCACACTATGAGAAACAACAACATGGAACCTAGACTCACCAATGGTCACATTCTGCTTCACACTATGAGAAACAACAACATGGAACCTAGACTCACCAACTGTCACATTCTGCTTCACACTATGAGAAACAACAACATGGAACCTAGACTCACCAACTGTCACATTCTGCTTCACACTATGAGAAACAACAACATGGAACCTACCTCACCAATGGTCACATTCTGCTCCACACTATGACAAACAACAACATGGAACCTAGACTCACCAACTGTCACATTCTGCTTCACACTATCAGAAACAACAACATGGAACCTACCTCACCAATGGTCACATTCTGCTCCACACTATGAGAAACAACAACATGGAACCTAGACTCACCAACTGTCACATTCTGCTCCACACTATGAGAAACATCAACATGGAAGCTACACTCACCAATGGTCACATTCTGCTCCACACTATGAGAAACAACAACATGGAACCTAGACTCACCAACTGTCACATTCTGCTTCACACTATGAGAAACAACAACATGGAACCTACCTCACCAATGGTCACATTCTGCTCCACACTATGAGAAACAACAACATGGAACCTAGACTCACCAACTGTCACATTCTGCTTCACACTATGAGAAACAACAACATGGAACCTAGACTCACCAACTGTCACATTCTGCTCCACACTATGAGAAACAACAACATGGAACCTACCTCACCAATGGTCACATTCTGCTCCACACTATGAGAAACATCAACATGGAACCTACCTCACCAATGGTCACATTCTGCTTCACACTATGAGAAACAACAACATGGAACCTACCTCACCAATGGTCACATTGTGCTCCACACTATGAGAAACAACAACATGGAACCTACCTCACCAATGGTCACATTCTGCTTCACACTATGAGAAACAACAACATGGAACCTAGACTCACCAACTGTCACATTCTGCTTCACACTATGAGAAACAACAACATGGAACCTACCTCACCAACTGTCACATTCTGCTTCACACTATGAGAAACAACAGCATGGAACCTAGACTCACCAATGGTCACATTCTGCTTCACACTATGAGAAACAACAACATGGAACCTAGACTCACCAACTGTCACATTCTGCTTCACACTATGAGAAACAACAACATGGAACCTAGACTCACCAACTGTCACATTCTGCTTCACACTATGAGAAACAACAACATGGAACCTACCTCACCAATGGTCACATTCTGCTCCACACTATGAGAAACAACAACATGGAACCTAGACTCACCAACTGTCACATTCTGCTCCACACTATGAGAAACAACAACATGGAACCTAGACTCACCAACTGTCACATTCTGCTTCACACTATGAGAAACAACAACATGGAACCTACCTCACCAATGGTCACATTCTGCTTCACACTATGAGAAACAACAACATGGAACCTACCTCACCAATGGTGACATTCTGCTCCACACTATGAGAAACAACAACATGGAACCTAGACTCACCAATGGTCACATTCTGCTTCACACTATGAGAAACAACAACATGGAACCTAGACTCACCAACTGTCACATTCTGCTTCACACTATGAGAAACAACAACATGGAACCTAGACTCACCAACTGTCACATTCTGCTTCACACTATGAGAAACAACAACATGGAACCTACCTCACCAATGGTCACATTCTGCTCCACACTATGAGAAACAACAACATGGAACCTAGACTCACCAACTGTCACATTCTGCTCCACACTATGAGAAACATCAACATGGAAGCTACACTCACCAATGGTCACATTCTGCTCCACACTATGAGAAACATCAACATGGAAGCTACACTCACCAATGGTCACATTCTGCTCCACACTATGAGAAACAACAACATGGAACCTAGACTCACCAACTGTCACATTCTGCTTCACACTATGAGAAACAACAACATGGAACCTAGACTCACCAACTGTCACATTCTGCTTCAGACTATGAGAAACATCAACATGGAACCTAGACTCACCAACTGTCACATTCTGCTCCACACTATGAGAAACAACAACATAGAACCTACCTCACCAACTGTCACATTCTGCTCCATACTATGAGAAACAACAACATGGAACCTACCTCACCAATGGTCACATTCTGCTTCACACTATGAGAAACAACAACATGGAACCTACCTCACCAATGGTCACATTCTGCTCCACACTATGAGAAACAACAACATGGAACCTAGACTCACCAACTGTCACATTCTGCTTCACACTATGAGAAACATCAACATGGAACCTAGACTCACCAACTGTCACATTCTGCTTCACACTATGAGAAACAACAACATGGAACCTACCTCACCAATGGTCACATTCTGCTTCACACTATGAGAAACATCAACATGGAACCTAGACTCACCAACTGTCACATTCTGCTTCACACTATGAGAAACAACAACATGGAACCTAGACTCACCAACTGTCACATTCTGCTCCACACTATGAGAAACATCAACATGGAACCTAGACTCACCAACTGTCACATTCTGCTTCACACTATGAGAAACATACACATGGAACCTAGACTCACCAACTGTCACATTCTGCTCCACACTATGAGAAACAACAACATGGAACCTAGACTCACCAATGGTCACATTCTGCTTCACACTATGAGAAACAACAACATGGAACCTAGACTCACCAACTGTCACATTCTGCTTCACACTATGAGAAACAACAACATGGAACCTACCTCACCAATGGTCACATTCTGCTCCACACTATGAGAAACAACAACATGGAACCTAGACTCACCAACTGTCACATTCTGCTCCATACTATGTGAAACAACAACATGGAACCTACCTCACCAATGGTCACATTCTGCTTCACACTATGAGAAACAACAACATGGAACCTAGACTCACCAACTGTCACATTCTGCTTCACACTATGAGAAACAACAACATGGAACCTAGACTCACCAACTGTCACATTCTGCTTCACACTATGAGAAACAACAACATGGAACCTACCTCACCAATGGTCACATTCTGCTTCACACTATGAGAAACAACAACATGGAACCTAGACTCACCATCTGTCACATTCTGCTTCACACTATGAGAAACAACAACATGTAACCTACCTCACCAACTGTCACATTCTGCTTCACACTATGAGAAACAACAACATGGAACCTAGACTCACCAATGGTCACATTCTGCTTCACACTATGAGAAACAACAACATGGAACCTAGACTCACCAACTGTCACATTCTGCTTCACACTATGAGAAACAACAACATGGAACCTAGACTCACCAACTGTCACATTCTGCTTCACACTATGAGAAACAACAACATGGAACCTACCTCACCAATGGTCACATTCTGCTTCACACTATGAGAAACAACAACATGGAACCTACCTCACCAATGGTCACATTCTGCTCCACACTATGAGAAACAACAACATGGAACCTAGACTCACCAATGGTCACATTCTGCTTCACACTATGAGAAACAACAACATGGAACCTAGACTCACCAACTGTCACATTCTGCTTCACACTATGAGAAACAACAACATGGAACCTAGACTCACCAACTGTCACATTCTGCTTCACACTATGAGAAACAACAACATGGAACCTACCTCACCAATGGTCACATTCTGCTCCACACTATGACAAACAACAACATGGAACCTAGACTCACCAACTGTACATTCTGCTTCACACTATGAGAAACAACAACATGGAACCTACTCTCACCAACTGTCACATTCTGCTCCATACTATCAGAAACATCAACATGGAACCTAGACTCACCAACTGTCACATTCTGCTCCACACTATGAGAAAGAACAACATAGAACCTACCTCACCAACTGTCACATTCTGCTCCATACTATGAGAAACATCAACATGGAACCTAGACTCACCAACTGTCACATTCTGCTCCACACTATGAGAAACATCATCATAGAACCTACCTCACCAATGGTCATATTCTGCTCCATACTATGAGAAACATCAACATGGAACCTAGACTCACCAACTGTCACATTCTGCTCCACACTATGAGAAACAACAACATAGAACCTACACTCACCAACTGTCACATTCTGCTCCATACTATGAGAAACATCATCATAGAACCTACACTCACCAACTGTCACATTCTGCTCCATACTATGAGAAACATCATCATAGAACCACTCTCACCAACTGTCACATTCTGCTTCACACTATGAGAAACAACAACATGGAACCTACCTCACCAACTGTCACATTCTGCTCCACACTATGAGAAACAACAACATGGAACCTACATCACCAATGGTCACATTCTGCTCCACACTATGAGAAACAACAACATGGAACCTAGACTCACCAACTGTCACATTCTGCTCCATACTATAAGAAACATCATCATAGAACCACTCTCACCAACTGTCACATTCTGCTTCACACTATGAGAAACATCAACATGGAACCTAGACTCACCAACTGTCACATTCTGCTCCACACTATGAGAAACAACAACATAGAACCTACACTCACCAACTGTCACATTCTGCTCCATACTATGAGAAACATCATCATAGAACCACTCTCACCAACTGTCACATTCTGCTTCACACTATGAGAAACATCAACATGGAACCTAGACTCACCAACTGTCACATTCTGCTCCACACTATGAGAAACAACAACATAGAACCTACCTCACCAACTGTCACATTCTGCTCCATACTATGAGAAACAACAACATGGAACCTACCTCACCAATGGTCACATTCTGCTCCACACTATGAGAAACAACAACATGGAACCTAGACTCACCAACTGTCACATTCTGCTTCACACTATGAGAAACAACAACATGGAACCTACCTCACCAATGGTCACATTCTGCTTCACACTATGAGAAACATCAACATGGAACCTAGACTCACCAACTGTCACATTCTGCTTCACACTATGAGAAACAACAACATGGAACCTACCTCACCAATGGTCACATTCTGCTCCACACTATGAGAAACAACAACATGGAACCTAGACTCACCAACTGTCACATTCTGCTTCACACTATGAGAAACAACAACATGGAACCTACCTCACCAATGGTCACATTCTGCTTCACACTATGAGAAACATCAACATGGAACCTAGACTCACCAACTGTCACATTCTGCTTCACACTATGAGAAACAACAACATGGAACCTAGACTCACCAACTGTCACATTCTGCTCCACACTATGAGAAACAACAACATGGAACCTACCTCACCAACTGTCACATTCTGCTTCACACTATGAGAAACAACAACATGGAACCTAGACTCACCAACTGTCACATTCTGCTCCACACTATGAGAAACAACAACATGGAACCTAGACTCACCAACTGTCACATTCTGCTTCACACTATGAGAAACAACAACATGGAACCTAGACTCACCAACTGTCACATTCTGCTTCACACTATGAGAAACAACAACATGGAACCTACCTCACCAATGGTCACATTCTGCTCCACACTATGAGAAACAACAACATGGAACCAAGACTCACCAACTGTCACATTCTGCTCCATACTATGTGAAACAACAACATGGAACCTACCTCACCAATGGTCACATTCTGCTTCACACTATGAGAAACAACAACATGGAACCTAGACTCACCAACTGTCACATTCTGCTTCACACTATGAGAAACAACAACATGGAACCTAGACTCACCAACTGTCACATTCTGCTTCACACTATGAGAAACAACAACATGGAACCGACCTCACCAATGGTCACATTCTGCTTCACACTATGAGAAACAACAACATGGAACCTAGACTCACCAACTGTCACATTCTGCTTCACACTATGAGAAACAACAACATGGAACCTACCTCACCAACTGTCACATTCTGCTTCACACTATGAGAAACAACAACATGGAACCTAGACTCACCAATGGTCACATTCTGCTTCACACTATGAGAAACAACAACATGGAACCTAGACTCACCAACTGTCACATTCTGCTTCACACTATGAGAAACAACAACATGGAACCTAGACTCACCAACTGTCACATTTTTCTTCACACTATGAGAAACAACAACATGGAACCTACCTCACCAATGGTCACATTCTGCTCCACACTATGAGAAACAACAACATGGAACCTAGACTCACCAACTGTCACATTCTGCTCCACACTATGAGAAACAACAACATGGAACCTAGACTCACCAACTGTCACATTCTGCTTCACACTATGAGAAACAACAACATGGAACCTACCTCACCAATGGTCACATTCTGCTTCACACTATGAGAAACAACAACATGGAACCTACCTCACCAATGGTCACATTCTGCTCCACACTATGAGAAACAACAACATGGAACCTAGACTCACCAATGGTCACATTCTGCTTCACACTATGAGAAACAACAACATGGAACCTAGACTCACCAACTGTCACATTCTGCTTCACACTATGAGAAACAACAACATGGAACCTAGACTCACCAACTGTCACATTCTGCTTCACACTATGAGAAACAACAACATGGAACCTACCTCACCAATGGTCACATTCTGCTCCACACTATGAGAAACAACAACATGGAACCTAGACTCACCAACTGTCACATTCTGCTTCACACTATGAGAAACAACAACATGGAACCTACCTCACCAATGGTCACATTCTGCTCCACACTATGAGAAACAACAACATGGAACCTAGACTCACCAACTGTCACATTCTGCTCCACACTATGAGAAACATCAACATGGAAGCTACACTCACCAATGGTCACATTCTGCTCCACACTATGAGAAACAACAACATGGAACCTAGACTCACCAACTGTCACATTCTGCTTCACACTATGAGAAACAACAACATGGAACCTAGACTCACCAACTGTCACATTCTGCTTCACACTATGAGAAACATCAACATGGAACCTAGACTCACCAACTGTCACATTCTGCTCCACACTATGAGAAACAACAACATAGAACCTACCTCACCAACTGTCACATTCTGCTCCATACTATGAGAAACAACAACATGGAACCTACCTCACCAATGGTCACATTCTGCTTCACACTATGAGAAACAACAACATGGAACCTACCTCACCAATGGTCACATTCTGCTCCACACTATGAGAAACTACAACATGGAACCTAGACTCACCAACTGTCACATTCTGCTTCACACTATGAGAAACATCAACATGGAACCTAGACTCACCAACTGTCACATTCTGCTTCACACTATGAGAAACAACAACATGGAACCTACCTCACCAATGGTCACATTCTGCTTCACACTATGAGAAACATCAACATGGAACCTAGATTCACCAACTGTCACATTCTGCTTCACACTATGAGAAACAACAACATGGAACCTAGACTCACCAACTGTCACATTCTGCTCCACACTATGAGAAACAACAACATGGAACCTAGACTCACCAACTGTCACATTCTGCTTCACACTATGAGAAACAACAACATGGAACCTAGACTCACCAACTGTCACATTCTGCTTCACACTATGAGAAACAACAACATGGAACCTACCTCACCAATGGTCACATTCTGCTCCACACTATGAGAAACAACAACATGGAACCTAGACTCACCAACTGTCACATTCTCCTCCATACTATGTGAAACAACAACATGGAACCTACCTCACCAATGGTCACATTCTGCTTCACACTATGAGAAACAACAACATGGAACCTAGACTCACCAACTGTCACATTCTGCTTCACACTATGAGAAACAACAACATGGAACCTAGACTCACCAACTGTCACATTCTGCTTCACACTATGAGAAACAACAACATGGAACCTACCTCACCAATGGTCACATTCTGCTTCACACTATGAGAAACAACAACATGGAACCTAGACTCACCAACTGTCACATTCTGCTTCACACTATGAGAAACAACAACATGTAACCTACCTCACCAATGGTCACATTCTGCTCCACACTATGAGAAACAACAACATGGAACCTAGACTCACCAACTGTCACATTCTGCTTCACACTATGAGAAACAACAACATGGAACCTAGACTCACCAACTGTCACATTCTGCTTCAGACTATGAGAAACATCAACATGGAACCTAGACTCACCAACTGTCACATTCTGCTCCACACTATGAGAAACAACAACATAGAACCTACCTCACCAACTGTCACATTCTGCTCCATACTATGAGAAACAACAACATGGAACCTACCTCACCAATGGTCACATTCTGCTTCACACTATGAGAAACAACAACATGGAACCTACCTCACCAATGGTCACATTCTGCTCCACACTATGAGAAACAACAACATGGAACCTAGACTCACCAACTGTCACATTCTGCTTCACACTATGAGAAACATCAACATGGAACCTAGACTCACCAACTGTCACATTCTGCTTCACACTATGAGAAACAACAACATGGAACCTACCTCACCAATGGTCACATTCTGCTTCACACTATGAGAAACATCAACATGGAACCTAGACTCACCAACTGTCACATTCTGCTTCACACTATGAGAAACAACAACATGGAACCTAGACTCACCAACTGTCACATTCTGCTCCACACTATGAGAAACATCAACATGGAACCTAGACTCACCAACTGTCACATTCTGCTTCACACTATGAGAAACATACACATGGAACCTAGACTCACCAACTGTCACATTCTGCTCCACACTATGAGAAACAACAACATGGAACCTAGACTCACCAATGGTCACATTCTGCTTCACACTATGAGAAACAACAACATGGAACCTACCTCACCAATGGTCACATTCTGCTCCACACTATGAGAAACAACAACATGGAACCTAGACTCACCAACTGTCACATTCTGCTCCATACTATGTGAAACAACAACATGGAACCTACCTCACCAATGGTCACATTCTGCTTCACACTATGAGAAACAACAACATGGAACCTAGACTCACCAACTGTCACATTCTGCTTCACACTATGAGAAACAACAACATGGAACCTAGACTCACCAACTGTCACATTCTGCTTCACACTATGAGAAACAACAACATGGAACCTACCTCACCAATGGTCACATTCTGCTTCACACTATGAGAAACAACAACATGGAACCTAGACTCACCATCTGTCACATTCTGCTTCACACTATGAGAAACAACAACATGTAACCTACCTCACCAACTGTCACATTCTGCTTCACACTATGAGAAACAACAACATGGAACCTAGACTCACCAATGGTCACATTCTGCTTCACACTATGAGAAACATCAACATGGAACCTAGACTCACCAACTGTCACATTCTGCTTCACACTATGAGAAACAACAACATGGAACCTAGACTCACCAACTGTCACATTCTGCTCCACACTATGAGAAACATCAACATGGAACCTAGACTCACCAACTGTCACATTCTGCTTCACACTATGAGAAACATACACATGGAACCTAGACTCACCAACTGTCACATTCTGCTCCACACTATGAGAAACAACAACATGGAACCTAGACTCACCAATGGTCACATTCTGCTTCACACTATGAGAAACAACAACATGGAACCTACCTCACCAATGGTCACATTCTGCTCCACACTATGAGAAACAACAACATGGAACCTAGACTCACCAACTGTCACATTCTGCTCCATACTATGTGAAACAACAACATGGAACCTACCTCACCAATGGTCACATTCTGCTTCACACTATGAGAAACAACAACATGGAACCTAGACTCACCAACTGTCACATTCTGCTTCACACTATGAGAAACAACAACATGGAACCTAGACTCACCAACTGTCACATTCTGCTTCACACTATGAGAAACAACAACATGGAACCTACCTCACCAATGGTCACATTCTGCTTCACACTATGAGAAACAACAACATGGAACCTAGACTCACCATCTGTCACATTCTGCTTCACACTATGAGAAACAACAACATGTAACCTACCTCACCAACTGTCACATTCTGCTTCACACTATGAGAAACAACAACATGGAACCTAGACTCACCAATGGTCACATTCTGCTTCACACTATGAGAAACAACAACATGGAACCTAGACTCACCAACTGTCACATTCTGCTTCACACTATGAGAAACAACAACATGGAACCTAGACTCACCAACTGTCACATTCTGCTTCACACTATGAGAAACAACAACATGGAACCTACCTCACCAATGGTCACATTCTGCTTCACACTATGAGAAACAACAACATGGAACCTACCTCACCAATGGTCACATTCTGCTCCACACTATGAGAAACAACAACATGGAACCTAGACTCACCAATGGTCACATTCTGCTTCACACTATGAGAAACAACAACATGGAACCTAGACTCACCAACTGTCACATTCTGCTTCACACTATGAGAAACAACAACATGGAACCTAGACTCACCAACTGTCACATTCTGCTTCACACTATGAGAAACAACAACATGGAACCTACCTCACCAATGGTCACATTCTGCTCCACACTATGACAAACAACAACATGGAACCTAGACTCACCAACTGTACATTCTGCTTCACACTATGAGAAACAACAACATGGAACCTACTCTCACCAACTGTCACATTCTGCTCCATACTATCAGAAACATCAACATGGAACCTAGACTCACCAACTGTCACATTCTGCTTCACACTATGAGAAACAACAACATGGAACCTAGACTCACCAACTGTCACATTCTGCTCCACACTATGAGAAACAACAACATGGAACCTACCTCACCAACTGTCACATTCTGCTTCACACTATGAGAAACAACAACATGGAACCTACCTCACCAATGGTCACATTCTGCTCCACACTATGAGAAACAACAACATGGAACCAAGACTCACCAACTGTCACATTCTGCTCCATACTATGTGAAACAACAACATGGAACCTACCTCACCAATGGTCACATTCTGCTTCACACTATGAGAAACAACAACATGGAACCTAGACTCACCAACTGTCACATTCTGCTTCACACTATGAGAAACAACAACATGGAACCTAGACTCACCAACTGTCACATTCTGCTTCACACTATGAGAAACAACAACATGGAACCGACCTCACCAATGGTCACATTCTGCTTCACACTATGAGAAACAACAACATGGAACCTAGACTCACCAACTGTCACATTCTGCTTCACACTATGAGAAACAACAACATGGAACCTACCTCACCAACTGTCACATTCTGCTTCACACTATGAGAAACAACAACATGGAACCTAGACTCACCAATGGTCACATTCTGCTTCACACTATGAGAAACAACAACATGGAACCTAGACTCACCAACTGTCACATTCTGCTTCACACTATGAGAAACAACAACATGGAACCTAGACTCACCAACTGTCACATTTTTCTTCACACTATGAGAAACAACAACATGGAACCTACCTCACCAATGGTCACATTCTGCTCCACACTATGAGAAACAACAACATGGAACCTAGACTCACCAACTGTCACATTCTGCTCCACACTATGAGAAACAACAACATGGAACCTAGACTCACCAACTGTCACATTCTGCTTCACACTATGAGAAACAACAACATGGAACCTACCTCACCAATGGTCACATTCTGCTTCACACTATGAGAAACAACAACATGGAACCTAGACTCACCAACTGTCACATTCTGCTTCACACTATGAGAAACAACAACATGGAACCTACCTCACCAATGGTCACATTCTGCTCCACACTATGAGAAACAACAACATGGAACCTAGACTCACCAATGGTCACATTCTGCTTCACACTATGAGAAACAACAACATGGAACCTAGACTCACCAACTGTCACATTCTGCTTCACACTATGAGAAACAACAACATGGAACCTACCTCACCAATGGTCACATTCTGCTTCACACTATGAGAAACAACAACATGGAACCTAGACTCACCAACTGTCACATTCTGCTTCACACTATGAGAAACAACAACATGGAACCTACCTCACCAATGGTCACATTCTGCTCCACACTATGAGAAACAACAACATGGAACCTAGACTCACCAACTGTCACATTCTGCTTCACACTATGAGAAAAAACAACATGGAACCTACCTCACCAATGGTCACATTCTGCTCCACACTATGAGAAACAACAACATGGAACCTAGACTCACCAACTGTCACATTCTGCTCCACACTATGAGAAACAACAACATGGAACCTAGACTCACCAACTGTCACATTCTGCTTCACACTATGAGAAACAACAACATGGAACCTAGACTCACCAACTGTCACATTCTGCTTCACACTATGAGAAACATCAACATGGAACCTAGACTCACCAACTGTCACATTCTGCTCCACACTATGAGAAACAACAACATAGAACCTACCTCACCAACTGTCACATTCTGCTCCATACTATG
Organism: Deroplatys truncata; assembly: GCA_030765065.1. Classification (NCBI taxonomy): domain Eukaryota; kingdom Metazoa; phylum Arthropoda; class Insecta; order Mantodea; family Mantidae; genus Deroplatys; species Deroplatys truncata. Next base: position 211,844,250 of record CM060980.1, on the reverse strand, counting down.
AGAAACAACAACATGGAACCTACCTCACCAATGGTCACATTCTGCTTCACACTATGAGAAACAACAACATGGAACCTACCTCACCAATGGTCACATTCTGCTCCACACTATGAGAAACTACAACATGGAACCTAGACTCACCAACTGTCACATTCTGCTTCACACTATGAGAAACATCAACATGGAACCTAGACTCACCAACTGTCACATTCTGCTTCACACTATGAGAAACAACAACATGGAACCTACCTCACCAATGGTCACATTCTGCTTCACACTATGAGAAACATCAACATGGAACCTAGACTCACCAACTGTCACATTCTGCTTCACACTATGAGAAACAACAACATGGAACCTAGACTCACCAACTGTCACATTCTGCTCCACACTATGAGAAACAACAACATGGAACCTAGACTCACCAACTGTCACATTCTGCTTCACACTATGAGAAACAACAACATGGAACCTAGACTCACCAACTGTCACATTCTGCTTCACACTATGAGAAACAACAACATGGAACCTACCTCACCAATGGTCACATTCTGCTCCACACTATGAGAAACAACAACATGGAACCTAGACTCACCAACTGTCACATTCTGCTCCATACTATGTGAAACAACAACATGGAACCTACCTCACCAATGGTCACATTCTGCTTCACACTATGAGAAACAACAACATGGAACCTAGACTCACCAACTGTCACATTCTGCTTCACACTATGAGAAACAACAACATGGAACCTAGACTCACCAACTGTCACATTCTGCTTCACACTATGAGAAACAACAACATGGAACCTACCTCACCAATGGTCACATTCTGCTTCACACTATGAGAAACAACAACATGGAACCTAGACTCACCAACTGTCACATTCTGCTTCACACTATGAGAAACAACAACATGTAACCTACCTCACCAACTGTCACATTCTGCTTCACACTATGAGAAACAACAACATGGAACCTAGACTCACCAATGGTCACATTCTGCTTCACACTATGAGAAACTACAACATGGAACCTAGACTCACCAACTGTCACATTCTGCTTCACACTATGAGAAACAACAACATGGAACCTAGACTCACCAACTGTCACATTCTGCTTCACACTATGAGAAACAACAACATGGAACCTACCTCACCAATGGTCACATTCTGCTTCACACTATGAGAAACAACAACATGGAACCTACCTCACCAATGGTCACATTCTGCTCCACACTATGAGAAACAACAACATGGAACCTAGACTCACCAATGGTCACATTCTGCTTCACACTATGAGAAACAACAACATGGAACCTAGACTCACCAACTGTCACATTCTGCTTCACACTATGAGAAACAACAACATGGAACCTAGACTCACCAACTGTCACATTCTGCTTCACACTATGAGAAACAACAACATGGAACCTACCTCACCAATGGTCACATTCTGCTCCACACTATGACAAACAACAACATGGAACCTAGACTCACCAACTGTCACATTCTGCTTCACACTATCAGAAACAACAAAATGGAACCTACCTCACCAATGGTCACATTCTGCTCCACACTATGAGAAACAACAACATGGAACCTAGACTCACCAACTGTCACATTCTGCTCCACACTATGAGAAACATCAACATGGAAGCTACACTCACCAATGGTCACATTCTGCTCCACACTATGAGAAACAACAACATGGAACCTAGACTCACCAACTGTCACATTCTGCTTCACACTATGAGAAACAACAACATGGAACCTACCTCACCAATGGTCACATTCTGCTCCACACTATGAGAAACAACAACATGGAACCTAGACTCACCAACTGTCACATTCTGCTTCACACTATGAGAAACAACAACATGGAACCTAGACTCACCAACTGTCACATTCTGCTCCACACTATGAGAAACTACAACATGGAACCTACCTCACCAATGGTCACATTCTGCTCCACACTATGAGAAACATCAACATGGAACCTACCTCACCAATGGTCACATTCTGCTTCACACTATGAGAAACAACAACATGGAACCTACCTCACCAATGGTCACATTGTGCTCCACACTATGAGAAACAACAACATGGAACCTACCTCACCAATGGTCACATTCTGCTTCACACTATGAGAAACAACAACATGGAACCTAGACTCACCAACTGTCACATTCTGCTTCACACTATGAGAAACAACAACATGGAACCTACCTCACCAACTGTCACATTCTGCTTCACACTATGAGAAACAACAACATGGAACCTAGACTCACCAATGGTCACATTCTGCTTCACACTATGAGAAACAACAACATGGAACCTAGACTCACCAACTGTCACATTCTGCTTCACACTATGAGAAACAACAACATGGAACCTAGACTCACCAACTGTCACATTCTGCTTCACACTATGAGAAACAACAACATGGAACCTACCTCACCAATGGTCACATTCTGCTCCACACTATGAGAAACAACAACATGGAACCTAGACTCACCAACTGTCACATTCTGCTCCACACTATGAGAAACAACAACATGGAACCTAGACTCACCAACTGTCACATTCTGCTTCACACTATGAGAAACAACAACATGGAACCTACCTCACCAATGGTCACATTCTGCTTCACACTATGAGAAACAACAACATGGAACCTACCTCACCAATGGTGACATTCTGCTCCACACTATGAGAAACAACAACATGGAACCTAGACTCACCAATGGTCACATTCTGCTTCACACTATGAGAAACAACAACATGGAACCTAGACTCACCAACTGTCACATTCTGCTTCACACTATGAGAAACAACAACATGGAACCTAGACTCACCAACTGTCACATTCTGCTTCACACTATGAGAAACAACAACATGGAACCTACCTCACCAATGGTCACATTCTGCTCCACACTATGAGAAACAACAACATGGAACCTAGACTCACCAACTGTCACATTCTGCTTCACAATATGAGAAACAACAACATGGAACCTACCTCACCAATGGTCACATTCTGCTCCACACTATGAGAAACAACAACATGGAACCTAGACTCACCAACTGTCACATTCTGCTCCACACTATGAGAAACATCAACTTGGAAGCTACACTCACCAATGGTCACATTCTGCTCCACACTATGAGAAACAACAACATGGAACCTAGACTCACCAACTGTCACATTCTGCTTCACACTATGAGAAACAACAACATGGAACCTAGACTCACCAACTGTCACATTCTGCTTCAGACTATGAGAAACATCAACATGGAACCTAGACTCACCAACTGTCACATTCTGCTCCACACTATGAGAAACAACAACATAGAACCTACCTCACCAACTGTCACATTCTGCTCCATACTATGAGAAACAACAACATGGAACCTACCTCACCAATGGTCACATTCTGCTTCACACTATGAGAAACAACAACATGGAACCTACCTCACCAATGGTCACATTCTGCTCCACACTATGAGAAACAACAACATGGAACCTAGACTCACCAACTGTCACATTCTGCTTCACACTATGAGAAACATCAACATGGAACCTAGACTCACCAACTGTCACATTCTGCTTCACACTATGAGAAACAACAACATGGAACCTACCTCACCAATGGTCACATTCTGCTTCACACTATGAGAAACATCAACATGGAACCTAGACTCACCAACTGTCACATTCTGCTTCACACTATGAGAAACAACAACATGGAACCTAGACTCACCAACTGTCACATTCTGCTCCACACTATGAGAAACATCAACATGGAACCTAGACTCACCAACTGTCACATTCTGCTTCACACTATGAGAAACATCAACATGGAACCTAGACTCACCAACTGTCACATTCTGCTCCACACTATGAGAAACAACAACATGGAACCTAGACTCACCAACTGTCACATTCTGCTTCACACTATGAGAAACAACAACATGGAACCTAGACTCACCAACTGTCACATTCTGCTTCACACTATGAGAAACAACAACATGGAACCTACCTCACCAATGGTCACATTCTGCTCCACACTATGAGAAACAACAACATGGAACCTAGACTCACCAACTGTCACATTCTGCTCCATACTATGTGAAACAACAACATGGAACCTACCTCACCAATGGTCACATTCTGCTTCACACTATGAGAAACAACAACATGGAACCTAGACTCACCAACTGTCACATTCTGCTTCACACTATGAGAAACAACAACATGGAACCTAGACTCACCAACTGTCACATTCTGCTTCACACTATGAGAAACAACAACATGGAACCTACCTCACCAATGGTCACATTCTGCTTCACACTATGAGAAACAACAACATGGAACCTAGACTCACCAACTGTCACATTCTGCTTCACACTATGAGAAACAACAACATGGAACCTACCTCACCAACTGTCACATTCTGCTTCACACTATGAGAAACAACAACATGGAACCTAGACTCACCAATGGTCACATTCTGCTTCACACTATGAGAAACAACAACATGGAACCTAGACTCACCAACTGTCACATTCTGCTTCACACTATGAGAAACAACAACATGGAACCTAGACTCACCAACTGTCACATTCTGCTTCACACTATGAGAAACAACAACATGGAACCTACCTCACCAATGGTCACATTCTGCTTCACACTATGAGAAACAACAACATGGAACCTACCTCACCAATGGTCACATTCTGCTCCACACTATGAGAAACAACAACATGGAACCTAGACTCGCCAATGGTCACACTCTGCTTCACACTATGAGAAACAACAACATGGAACCTAGACTCACGAACTGTCACATTCTGCTTCACACTATGAGAAACAACAACATGGAACCTAGACTCACCAACTGTCACATTCTGCTTCACACTATGAGAAACAACAACATGGAACCTACCTCACCAATGGTCACATTCTGCTCCACACTATGACAAACAACAACATGGAACCTAGACTCACCAACTGTACATTCTGCTTCACACTATGAGAAACAACAACATGGAACCTACCTCACCAATGGTCACATTCTGCTCCACACTATGAGAAACAACAACATGGAACCTAGACTCACCAACTGTCACATTCTGCTCCACACTATGAGAAACATCAACATGGAAGCTACACTCACCAATGGTCACATTCTGCTCCACACTATGAGAAACAACAACATGGAACCTAGACTCACCAACTGTCACATTCTGCTTCACACTATGAGAAACAACAACATGGAACCTACCTCACCAATGGTCACATTCTGCTCCACACTATGAGAAACAACAACATGGAACCTAGACACACCAACTGTCACATTCTGCTTCACACTATGAGAAACAACAACATGGAACCTAGACTCACCAACTGTCACATTCTGCTCCACACTATGAGAAACAACAACATGGAACCTACCTCACCAATGGTCACATTCTGCTCCACACTATGAGAAACATCAACATGGAACCTACCTCACCAATGGTCACATTCTGCTTCACACTATGAGAAACAACAACATGGAACCTACCTCACCAATGGTCACATTCTGCTCCACACTATGAGAAACAACAACATGGAACCTACCTCACCAATGGTCACATTCTGCTCCACACTATGAGAAACAACAACATGGAACCTACCTCACCAATGGTCACATTCTGCTCCACACTATGAGAAACAACAACATGGAACCTAGACTCACCAACTGTCACATTCTGCTTCACACTATGAGAAACAACAACATGGAACCTAGACTCACCAACTGTCACATTCTGCTCCACACTATGAGAAACAACAACATGGAACCTACCTCACCAATGGTCACATTCTGCTCCACACTATGAGAAACAACAACATGGAACCTAGACTCACCAACTGTCACATTCTGCTCCACACTATGAGAAACAACAACATGGAACCTACCTCACCAATGGTCACATTCTGCTTCACACTATGAGAAACATCAACATGGAACCTACCTCACCAATGGTCACATTCTGCTTCACACTATGAGAAACAACAACATGGAACCTAGACTCACCAATGGTCACATTCTGCTCCACACTATGAGAAACAACAACATGGAACCTACCTCACCAATGGTCACATTCTGCTCCACACTATGAGAAACAACAACATGGAACCTACCTCACCAATGGTCACATTCTGCTACACACTATGAGAAACAACAACATGGAACCTACCTCACCAATGGTCACATTCTGCTCCACACTATGAGAAACAACAACATGGAACCTACCTCACCAATGGTCACATTCTGCTCCACACTATGAGAAACAACAACATGGAACCTAGACTCACCAACTGTCACATTCTGCTTCACACTATGAGAAACAACAACATGGAACCTAGACTCACCAACTGTCATATTCTGCTCCACACTATGAGAAACAACAACATGGAACCTACCTCACCAATGGTCACATTCTGCTCCACACTATGAGAAACAACAACATGGAACCTAGACTCACCAACTGTCACATTCTGCTCCACACTATGAGAAACAACAACATGGAACCTACCTCACCAATGGTCACATTCTGCTTCACACTATGAGAAACATCAACATGGAACCTACCTCACCAATGGTCACATTCTGCTTCACACTATGAGAAACAACAACATGGAACCTACCTCACCAATGGTCACATTCTGCTCCATACCATGAGAAACATCATCATAGAACCTACTCTCACCAACTGTCACATTCTGCTCCACACTATGAGAAACAACAACATGGAACCTAGACTCACCAACTGTCACATTCTGCTCCACACTATGAGAAACAACAACATGGAACCTACCTCACCAATGGTCACATTCTGCTCCACACTATGAGAAACATCATCATAGAACCTACTCTCACCAACTGTCACATTCTGCTCCACACTATGAGAAACAACAACATGGAACCTACCTCACCAACTGTCACATTCTGGTCCATACTATGAGAAACATCAACATGGAACCTAGACTCACCAACTGTCACATTCTGCTCCACACTATGAGAAACATCATTTAAGAACCTACTCTCACCAACTGTCACATTCTGCTCCATACTATCAGAAACATCAACATGGAACCTAGACTCACCAACTGTCACATTCTGCTCCACACTATGAGAAACAACAACATAGAACCTACCTCACCAACTGTCACATTCTGCTCCATACTATGAGAAACATCAACATAGAACCTAGACTCACCAACTGTCACATTCTGCTCCACACTATGAGAAACATCATCATAGAACCTACCTCACCAACTGTCACATTCTGCTCCACACTATGAGAAACAACAACATAGAACCTACCTCACCAACTGTCACATTCTGCTCCATACTATGAGAAACATCAACATGGAACCTAGACTCACCAACTGTCACATTCTGCTCCACACTATGAGAAACAACAACATAGAACCTACACTCACCAACTGTCACATTCTGCTCCATACTATGAGAAACATCATTATAGAACCTACTCTCACCAGTGGTCACATTCTGCTCCATACTATGAGAAACATCAACATGGAACCTAGACTCACCAACTGTCACATTCTGCTCCACACTATGAGAAACAACAACATAGAACCTACCTCACCAACTGTCACATTCTGCTCCATACTATGAGAAACATCAACATGGAACCTAGACTCACCAACTGTCACATTCTGCTCCACATTATGAGAAACATCATCATAGAACCTACCTCACCAATGGTCACATTCTGCTCCATACTATGAGAAACATCAACATGGAACCTAGACTCACCAACTGTCACATTCTGCTCCACACTATGAGAAACAACAACATAGAACCTACACTCACCAACTGTCACATTCTGCTCCATACTATGAGAAACATCATCATAGAACCTACACTCACCAACTGTCACATTCTGCTCCATACTATGAGAAACATCATCATAGAACCACTCTCACCAACTGTCACATTCTGCTTCACACTATGAGAAACAACAACATGGAACCTACCTCACCAACTGTCACATTCTGCTCCACACTATGAGAAACAACAACATGGAACCTACCTCACCAATGGTCACATTCTGCTTCACACTATGAGAAACAACAACATGGAACCTAGACTCACCAACTGTCACATTCTGCTCCATACTATGAGAAACATCATCATAGAACCACTCTCACCAACTGTCACATTCTGCTTCACACTATGAGAAACATCAACATGGAACCTAGACTCACCAACTGTCACATTCTGCTCCACACTATGAGAAACAACAACATAGAACCTACACTCACCAACTGTCACATTCTGCTCCATACTATGAGAAACATCATCATAGAACCACTCTCACCAACTGTCACATTCTGCTTCACACTATGAGAAACATCAACATGGAACCTAGACTCACCAACTGTCACATTCTGCTCCACACTATGAGAAACAACAACATAGAACCTACCTCACCAACTGTCACATTCTGCTCCATACTATGAGAAACAACAACATGGAACCTACCTCACCAATGGTCACATTCTGCTTCACACTATGAGAAACAACAAGATGGAACCTACCTCACCAATGGTCACATTCTGCTCCACACTATGAGAAACAACAACATGGAACCTAGACTCACCAACTGTCACATTCTGCTTCACACTATGAGAAACAACAACATGGAACCTACCTCACCAATGGTCACATTCTGCTTCACACTATGAGAAACATCAACATGGAACCTAGACTCACCAACTGTCACATTCTGCTTCACACTATGAGAAACAACAACATGGAACCTACCTCACCAATGGTCACATTCTGCTTCACACTATGAGAAACATCAACATGGAACCTAGACTCACCAACTGTCACATTCTGCTTCACACTATGAGAAACAACAACATGGAACCTAGACTCACCAACTGTCACATTCTGCTCCACACTATGAGAAACAACAACATGGAACCTACCTCACCAACTGTCACATTCTGCTTCACACTATGAGAAACAACAACATGGAACCTAGACTCACCAACTGTCACATTCTGCTCCACACTATGAGAAACAACAACATGGAACCTAGACTCACCAACTGTCACATTCTGCTTCACACTATGAGAAACAACAACATGGAACCTAGACTCACCAACTGTCACATTCTGCTTCACACTATGAGAAACAACAACATGGAACCTACCTTACCAATGGTCACATTCTGCTCCACACTATGAGAAACAACAACATGGAACCTAGACTCACCAACTGTCACATTCTGCTCCATACTATGTGAAACAACAACATGGAACCTACCTCACCAATGGTCACATTCTGCTTCACACTATGAGAAACAACAACATGGAACCTAGACTCACCAACTGTCACATTCTGCTTCACACTATGAGAAACAACAACATGGAACCTAGACTCACCAACTGTCACATTCTGCTTCACACTATGAGAAACTACAACATGGAACCTACCTCACCAATGGTCACATTCTGCTTCACACTATGAGAAACAACAACATGGAACCTAGACTCACCAACTGTCACATTCTGCTTCACACTATGAGAAACAACAACATGGAACCTACCTCACCAACTGTCACATTCTGCTTCACACTATGAGAAACAACAACATGGAACCTAGACTCACCAATGGTCACATTCTGCTTCACACTATGAGAAACAACAACATGGAACCTAGACTCACCAACTGTCACATTCTGCTTCACACTATGAGAAACAACAACATGGAACCTAGACTCACCAACTGTCACATTCTGCTTCACACTATGAGAAACAACAACATGGAACCTACCTCACCAATGGTCACATTCTGCTCCACACTATGAGAAACAACAACATGGAACCTAGACTCACCAACTGTCACATTCTGCTCCACACTATGAGAAACAACAACATGGAACCTAGACTCACCAACTGTCACATTCTGCTTCACACTATGAGAAACAACAACATGGAACCTACCTCACCAATGGTCACATTCTGCTTCACACTATGAGAAACAACAACATGGAACCTACCTCACCAATGGTCACATTCTGCTCCACACTAGGAGAAACAACAACATGGAACCTAGACTCACCAATGGTCACATTCTGCTTCACACTATGAGAAACAACAACATGGAACCTAGACTCACCAACTGTCACATTCTGCTTCACACTATGAGAAACAACAACATGGAACCTAGACTCACCAACTGTCACATTCTGCTTCACACTATGAGAAACAACAACATGGAACCTACCTCACCAATGGTCACATTCTGCTCCACACTATGAGAAACAACAACATGGAACCTAGACTCACCAACTGTCACATTCTGCTTCACACTATGAGAAACAACAACATGGAACCTACCTCACCAATGGTCACATTCTGCTCCACACTATGAGAAACAACAACATGGAACCTAGACTCACCAACTGTCACATTCTGCTCCACACTATGAGAAACATCAACATGGAAGCTACACTCACCAATGGTCACATTCTGCTCCACACTATGAGAAACAACAACATGGAACCTAGACTCACCAACTGTCACATTCTGCTTCACACTATGAGAAACAACAACATGGAACCTAGACTCACCAACTGTCACATTCTGCTTCACACTATGAGAAACATCAACATGGAACCTAGACTCACCAACTGTCACATTCTGCTCCACACTATGAGAAACAACAACATAGAACCTACCTCACCAACTGTCACATTCTGCTCCATACTATGAGAAACAACAACATGGAACCTACCTCACCAATGGTCACATTCTGCTTCACACTATGAGAAACAACAACATGGAACCTACCTCACCAATGGTCACATTCTGCTCCACACTACGAGAAACTACAACATGGAACCTAGACTCACCAACTGTCACATTCTGCTTCACACTATGAGAAACATCAACATGGAACCTAGACTCACCAACTGTCACATTCGGCTTCACACTATGAGAAACAACAACATGGAACCTACCTCACCAATGGTCACATTCTGCTTCACACTATGAGAAACATCAACATGGAACCTAGACTCACCAACTGTCACATTCTGCTTCACACTATGAGAAACAACAACATGGAACCTAGACTCACCAACTGTCACATTCTGCTCCACACTATGAGAAACAACAACATGGAACCTAGACTCACCAACTGTCACATTCTGCTTCACACTATGAGAAACAACAACATGGAACCTAGACTCACCAACTGTCACATTCTGCTTCACACTATGAGAAACAACAACATGGAACCTACCTCACCAATGGTCACATTCTGCTCCACACTATGAGAAACAACAACATGGAACCTAGACTCACCAACTGTCACATTCTGCTCCATACTATGTGAAACAACAACATGGAACCTACCTCACCAATGGTCACATTCTGCTTCACACTATGAGAAACAACAACATGGAACCTAGACTCACCAACTGTCACATTCTGCTTCACACTATGAGAAACAACAACATGGAACCTAGACTCACCAACTGTCACATTCTGCTTCACACTATGAGAAAAAACAACATGGAACCTACCTCACCAATGGTCACATTCTGCTTCACACTATGAGAAACAACAACATGGAACCTAGACTCACCAACTGTCACATTCTGCTTCACACTATGAGAAACAACAACATGTAACCTACCTCACCAACTGTCACATTCTGCTTCACACTATGAGAAACAACAACATGGAACCTAGACTCACCAATGGTCACATTCTGCTTCACACTATGAGAAACAACAACATGGAACCTAGACTCACCAACTGTCACATTCTGCTTCACACTATGAGAAACAACAACATGGAACCTAGACTCACCAACTGTCACATTCTGCTTCACACTATGAGAAACAACAACATGGAACCTACCTCACCAATGGTCACATTCTGCTTCACACTATGAGAAACAACAACATGGAACCTACCTCACCAATGGTCACATTCTGCTCCACACTATGAGAAACAACAACATGGAACCTAGACTCACCAATGGTCACATTCTGCTTCACACTATGAGAAACAACAACATGGAACCTAGACTCACCAACTGTTACATTCTGCTTCACACTATGAGAAACAACAACATGGAACCTAGACTCACCAACTGTCACATTCTGCTTCACACTATGAGAAACAACAACATGGAACCTAGACTCACCAATGGTCACATTCTGCTCCACACTATGACAAACAACAACACGGAACCTAGACTCACCAACTGTCACATTCTGCTTCACACTATGAGAAACAACAACATGGAACCTACCTCACCAATGGTCACATTCTGCTCCACACTATGAGAAACAACAACATGGAACCTAGACTCACCAACTGTCACATTCTGCTCCACACTATGAGAAACATCAACATGGACGCTACACTCACCAATGGTCACATTCTGCTCCACACTATGAGAAACAACAACATGGAACCTAGACTCACCAACTGTCACATTCTGCTTCACACTATGAGAAACAACAACATGGAACCTACCTCACCAATGGTCACATTCTGCTCCACACTATGAGAAACAACAACATGGAACCTAGACTCACCAACTGTCACATTCTGCTTCACACTATGAGAAACAACAACATGGAACCTAGACTCACCAACTGTCACATTCTGCTCCACACTATGGGAAACAACAACATGGAACCTACCTCACCAATGGTCACATTCTGCTCCACACTATGAGAAACATCAACATGGAACCTACCTCACCAATGGTCACATTCTGCTTCACACTATGAGAAACAACAACATGGAACCTACCTCACCAATGGTCACATTCTGCTTCACACTATGAGAAACAACAACATGGAACCTACCTCACCAATGGTCACATTCTGCTTCACACTATGAGAAACAACAACATGGAACCTAGACTCACCAACTGTCACATTCTGCTTCACACTATGAGAAACAACAACATGGAACCTACCTCACCAACTGTCACATTCTGCTTCACACTATGAGAAACAACAACATGGAACCTAGACTCACCAATGGTCACATTCTGCTTCACACTATGAGAAACAACAACATGGAACCTAGACTCACCAACTGTCACATTCTGCTTCACACTATGAGAAACAACAACATGGAACCTAGACTCACCAACTGTCACATTCTGCTTCACACTATGAGAAACAACAACATGGAACCTACCTCACCAATGGTCACATTCTGCTCCACACTATGAGAAACAACAACATGGAACCTAGACTCACCAACTGTCACATTCTGCTCCACACTATGAGAAACAACAACATGGAACCTAGAGTCACCAACTGTCACATTCTGCTTCACACTATGAGAAACAACAACATGGAACCTACCTCACCAATGGTCACATTCTGCTTCACACTATGAGAAACAACAACATGGAACCTACCTCACCAATGGTCACATTCTGCTCCACACTATGAGAAACAACAACATGGAACCTAGACTCACCAATGGTCACATTCTGCTTCACACTATGAGAAACAACAACATGGAACCTAGACTCACCAACTGTCACATTCTGCTTCACACTATGAGAAACAACAACATGGAACCTAGACTCACCAACTGTCACATTCTGCTTCACACTATGAGAAACAACAACATGGAACCTACCTCACCAATGGTCACATTCTGCTCCACACTATGAGAAACAACAACATGGAACCTAGACTCACCAACTGTCACATTCTGCTTCACACTATGAGAAACAACAACATGGAACCTACCTCACCAATGGTCACATTCTGCTCCACACTATGAGAAACAACAACATGGAACCTAGACTCACCAACTGTCACATTCTGCTCCACACTATGAGAAACATCAACATGGAAGCTACACTCACCAATGGTCACATTCTGCTCCACACTATGAGAAACAACAACATGGAACCTAGACTCACCAACTGTCACATTCTGCTTCACACTATGAGAAACAACAACATGGAACCTAGACTCACCAACTGTCACATTCTGCTTCACACTATGAGAAACATCAACATGGAACCTAGACTCACCAACTGTCACATTCTGCTCCACACTATGAGAAACAACAACATAGAACCTACCTCACCAACTGTCACATTCTGCTCCATACTATGAGAAACAACAACATGGAACCTACCTCACCAATGGTCACATTCTGCTTCACACTATGAGAAACAACAACATGGAACCTACCTCACCAATGGTCACATTCTGCTCCACACTATGAGAAACAACAACATGGAACCTAGACTCACCAACTGTCACATTCTGCTTCACACTATGAGAAACATCAACATGGAACCTAGACTCACCAACTGTCACATTCTGCTTCACACTATGAGAAACAACAACATGGAACCTACCTCACCAATGGTCACATTCTGCTTCACACTATGAGAAACATCAACATGGAACCTAGACTCACCAACTGTCACATTCTGCTTCACACTATGAGAAACAACAACATGGAACCTAGACTCACCAACTGTCACATTCTGCTCCACACTATGAGAAACATCAACATGGAACCTAGACTCACCAACTGTCACATTCTGCTTCACACTATGAGAAACATCAACATGGAAGCTAGACTCACCAACTGTCACATTCTGCTCCACACTATGAGAAACAACAACATGGAACCTAGACTCACCAACTGTCACATTCTGCTTCACACTATGAGAAACAACAACATGGAACCTAGACTCACCAACTGTCACATTCTGCTTCACACTATGAGAAACAACAACATGGAACCTACCTCACCAATGGTCACATTCTGCTCCACACTATGAGAAACAACAACATGGAACCTAGACTCACCAACTGTCACATTCTGCTCCATACTATGTGAAACAACAACATGGAACCTACCTCACCAATGGTCACATTCTGCTTCACACTATGAGAAACAACAACATGGAACCTAGACTCACCAACTGTCACATTCTGCTTCACACTATGAGAAACAACAACATGGAACCTAGACTCACCAACTGTCACATTCTGCTTCACACTATGAGAAACAACAACATGGAACCTACCTCACCAATGGTCACATTCTGCTTCACACTATGAGAAACAACAACATGGAACCTAGACTCACCAACTGTCACATTCTGCTTCACACTATGAGAAACAACAACATGTAACCTACCTCACCAACTGTCACATTCTGCTTCACACTATGAGAAACAACAACATGGAACCTAGACTCACCAATGGTCACATTCTGCTTCACACTATGAGAAACAACAACATGGAACCTAGACTCACCAACTGTCACATTCTGCTTCACACTATGAGAAACAACAACATGGAACCTAGACTCACCAACTGTCACATTCTGCTTCACACTATGAGAAACAACAACATGGAACCTACCTCACCAATGGTCACATTCTGCTTCACACTATGAGAAACAACAACATGGAACCTACCTCACCAATGGTCACATTCTGCTCCACACTATGAGAAACAACAACATGGAACCTAGACTCACCAATGGTCACATTCTGCTTCACACTATGAGAAACAACAACATGGAACCTAGACTCACCAACTGTCACATTCTGCTTCACACTATGAGAAACAACAACATGGAACCTAGACTCACCAACTGTCACATTCTGCTTCACACTATGAGAAACAACAACATGGAACCTACCTCACCAATGGTCACATTCTGCTCCACACTATGACAAACAACAACATGGAACCTAGACTCACCAACTGTACATTCTGCTTCACACTATGAGAAACAACAACATGGAACCTACCTCACCAATGGTCACATTCTGCTCCACACTATGAGAAACAACAACATGGAACCTAGACTCACCAACTGTCACATTCTGCTCCACACTATGAGAAACATCAACATGGAAGCTACACTCACCAATGGTCACATTCTGCTCCACACTATGAGAAACAACAACATGGAACCTAGACTCACCAACTGTCACATTCTGCTTCACACTATGAGAAACAACAACATGGAACCTACCTCACCAATGGTCACATTCTGCTCCACACTATGAGAAACAACAACATGGAACCTAGACTCACCAACTGTCACATTCTGCTTCACACTATGAGAAACAACAACATGGAACCTAGACTCACCAACTGTCACATTCTGCTCCACAGTATGAGAAACAACAACATGGAACCTACCTCACCAATGGTCACATTCTGCTCCACACTATGTGAAACATCAACATGGAACCTACCTCACCAATGGTCACATTCTGCTTCACACTATGAGAAACAACAACATGGAACCTACCTCACCAATGGTCACATTCTGCTCCACACTATGAGAAACAACAACATGGAACCTACCTCACCAATGGTCACATTCTGCTCCACACTATGAGAAACAACAACATGGAACCTACCTCACCAACTGTCACATTCTGCTTCACACTATGAGAAACAACAACATGGAACCTAGACTCACCAACTGTCACATTCTGCTTCACACTATGAGAAACAACAACATGGAACCTAGACTCACCAACTGTCACATTCTGCTTCACACTATGAGAAACAACAACATGGAACCTAGACTCACCAACTGTCACATTCTGCTTCACACTATGAGAAACAACAACATGGAACCTACACTCACCAATGGTCACATTCTGCTTCACACTATGAGAAACAACAACATGGAACCTAGACTCACCAACTGTCACATTCTGCTTCACACTATGAGAAACAACAACATGGAACCTAGACTCACCAACTGTCACATTCTGCTCCACACTATGAGAAACAACAACATGGAACCTACCTCACCAATGGTCACATTCTGCTCCACACTATGAGAAACAACAACATGGAACCTAGACTCACCAACTGTCACATTCTGCTCCACACTATGAGAAACAACAACATGGAACCTACCTCACCAATGGTCACATTCTGCTTCACACTATGAGAAACATCAACATGGAACCTACCTCACCAATGGTCACATTCTGCTTCACACTATGAGAAACAACAACATGGAACCTACCTCACCAATGGTCACATTCTGCTCCACACTATGAGAAACAACAACATGGAACCTACCTCACCAATGGTCACATTCTGCTACACACTATGAGAAACAACAACATGGAACCTACCTCACCAATGGTCACATTCTGCTCCACACTATGAGAAACAACAACATGGAACCTACCTCACCAATGGTCACATTCTGCTCCACACTATGAGAAACAACAACATGGAACCTAGACTCACCAACTGTCACATTCTGCTTCACACTATGAGAAACAACAACATGGAACCTAGACTCACCAACTGTCATATTCTGCTCCACACTATGAGAAACAACAACATGGAACCTACCTCACCAATGGTCACATTCTGCTCCACACTATGAGAAACAACAACATGGAACCTACCTCACCAATGGTCACATTCTGCTTCACACTATGAGAAACATCAACATGGAACCTAGACTCACCAACTGTCACATTCTGCTTCACACTATGAGAAACAACAACATGGAACCTAGACTCACCAACTGTCACATTCTGCTCCACACTATGAGAAACAACAACATGGAACCTAGACTCACCAACTGTCACATTCTGCTTCACACTATGAGAAACAACAACATGGAACCTAGACTCACCAACTGTCACATTCTGCTTCACACTATGAGAAACAACAACATGGAACCTACCTCACCAATGGTCACATTCTGCTCCACACTATGAGAAACAACAACATGGAACCTAGACTCACCAACTGTCACATTCTGCTCCATACTATGTGAAACAACAACATGGAACCTACCTCACCAATGGTCACATTCTGCTTCACACTATGAGAAACAACAACATGGAACCTAGACTCACCAACTGTCACATTCTGCTTCACACTATGAGAAACAACAACATGGAACCTAGACTCACCAACTGTCACATTCTGCTTCACACTATGAGAAAAAACAACATGGAACCTACCTCACCAATGGTCACATTCTGCTTCACACTATGAGAAACAACAACATGGAACCTAGACTCACCAACTGTCACATTCTGCTTCACACTATGAGAAACAACAACATGTAACCTACCTCACCAACTGTCACATTCTGCTTCACACTATGAGAAACAACAACATGGAACCTAGACTCACCAATGGTCACATTCTGCTTCACACTATGAGAAACAACAACATGGAACCTAGACTCACCAACTGTCACATTCTGCTTCACACTATGAGAAACAACAACATGGAACCTAGACTCACCAACTGTCACATTCTGCTTCACACTATGAGAAACAACAACATGGAACCTACCTCACCAATGGTCACATTCTGCTTCACACTATGAGAAACAACAACATGGAACCTACCTCACCAATGGTCACATTCTGCTCCACACTATGAGAAACAACAACATGGAACCTAGACTCACCAATGGTCACATTCTGCTTCACACTATGAGAAACAACAACATGGAACCTAGACTCACCAACTGTCACATTCTGCTTCACACTATGAGAAACAACAACATGGAACCTAGACTCACCAACTGTCACATTCTGCTTCACACTATGAGAAACAACAACATGGAACCTACCTCACCAATGGTCACATTCTGCTCCACACTATGACAAACAACAACACGGAACCTAGACTCACCAACTGTCACATTCTGCTTCACACTATGAGAAACAACAACATGGAACCTACCTCACCAATGGTCACATTCTGCTCCACACTATGAGAAACAACAACATGGAACCTAGACTCACCAACTGTCACATTCTGCTCCACACTATGAGAAACATCAACATGGACGCTACACTCACCAATGGTCACATTCTGCTCCACACTATGAGAAACAACAACATGGAACCTAGACTCACCAACTGTCACATTCTGCTTCACACTATGAGAAACAACAACATGGAACCTACCTCACCAATGGTCACATTCTGCTCCACACTATGAGAAACAACAACATGGAACCTAGACTCACCAACTGTCACATTCTGCTTCACACTATGAGAAACAACAACATGGAACCTAGACTCACCAACTGTCACATTCTGCTCCACACTATGGGAAACAACAACATGGAACCTACCTCACCAATGGTCACATTCTGCTCCACACTATGAGAAACATCAACATGGAACCTACCTCACCAATGGTCACATTCTGCTTCACACTATGAGAAACAACAACATGGAACCTACCTCACCAATGGTCACATTCTGCTTCACACTATGAGAAACAACAACATGGAACCTACCTCACCAATGGTCACATTCTGCTTCACACTATGAGAAACAACAACATGGAACCTAGACTCACCAACTGTCACATTCTGCTTCACACTATGAGAAACAACAACATGGAACCTACCTCACCAACTGTCACATTCTGCTTCACACTATGAGAAACAACAACATGGAACCTAGACTCACCAATGGTCACATTCTGCTTCACACTATGAGAAACAACAACATGGAACCTAGACTCACCAACTGTCACATTCTGCTTCACACTATGAGAAACAACAACATGGAACCTAGACTCACCAACTGTCACATTCTGCTTCACACTATGAGAAACAACAACATGGAACCTACCTCACCAATGGTCACATTCTGCTCCACACTATGAGAAACAACAACATGGAACCTAGACTCACCAACTGTCACATTCTGCTCCACACTATGAGAAACAACAACATGGAACCTAGAGTCACCAACTGTCACATTCTGCTTCACACTATGAGAAACAACAACATGGAACCTACCTCACCAATGGTCACATTCTGCTTCACACTATGAGAAACAACAACATGGAACCTACCTCACCAATGGTCACATTCTGCTCCACACTATGAGAAACAACAACATGGAACCTAGACTCACCAATGGTCACATTCTGCTTCACACTATGAGAAACAACAACATGGAACCTAGACTCACCAACTGTCACATTCTGCTTCACACTATGAGAAACAACAACATGGAACCTAGACTCACCAACTGTCACATTCTGCTTCACACTATGAGAAACAACAACATGGAACCTACCTCACCAATGGTCACATTCTGCTCCACACTATGAGAAACAACAACATGGAACCTAGACTCACCAACTGTCACATTCTGCTTCACACTATGAGAAACAACAACATGGAACCTACCTCACCAATGGTCACATTCTGCTCCACACTATGAGAAACAACAACATGGAACCTAGACTCACCAACTGTCACATTCTGCTCCACACTATGAGAAACATCAACATGGAAGCTACACTCACCAATGGTCACATTCTGCTCCACACTATGAGAAACAACAACATGGAACCTAGACTCACCAACTGTCACATTCTGCTTCACACTATGAGAAACAACAACATGGAACCTAGACTCACCAACTGTCACATTCTGCTTCACACTATGAGAAACATCAACATGGAACCTAGACTCACCAACTGTCACATTCTGCTCCACACTATGAGAAACAACAACATAGAACCTACCTCACCAACTGTCACATTCTGCTCCATACTATGAGAAACAACAACATGGAACCTACCTCACCAATGGTCACATTCTGCTTCACACTATGAGAAACAACAACATGGAACCTACCTCACCAATGGTCACATTCTGCTCCACACTATGAGAAACAACAACATGGAACCTAGACTCACCAACTGTCACATTCTGCTTCACACTATGAGAAACATCAACATGGAACCTAGACTCACCAACTGTCACATTCTGCTTCACACTATGAGAAACAACAACATGGAACCTACCTCACCAATGGTCACATTCTGCTTCACACTATGAGAAACATCAACATGGAACCTAGACTCACCAACTGTCACATTCTGCTTCACACTATGAGAAACAACAACATGGAACCTAGACTCACCAACTGTCACATTCTGCTCCACACTATGAGAAACATCAACATGGAACCTAGACTCACCAACTGTCACATTCTGCTTCACACTATGAGAAACATCAACATGGAAGCTAGACTCACCAACTGTCACATTCTGCTCCACACTATGAGAAACAACAACATGGAACCTAGACTCACCAACTGTCACATTCTGCTTCACACTATGAGAAACAACAACATGGAACCTAGACTCACCAACTGTCACATTCTGCTTCACACTATGAGAAACAACAACATGGAACCTACCTCACCAATGGTCACATTCTGCTCCACACTATGAGAAACAACAACATGGAACCTAGACTCACCAACTGTCACATTCTGCTCCATACTATGTGAAACAACAACATGGAACCTACCTCACCAATGGTCACATTCTGCTTCACACTATGAGAAACAACAACATGGAACCTAGACTCACCAACTGTCACATTCTGCTTCACACTATGAGAAACAACAACATGGAACCTAGACTCACCAACTGTCACATTCTGCTTCACACTATGAGAAACAACAACATGGAACCTACCTCACCAATGGTCACATTCTGCTTCACACTATGAGAAACAACAACATGGAACCTAGACTCACCAACTGTCACATTCTGCTTCACACTATGAGAAACAACAACATGTAACCTACCTCACCAACTGTCACATTCTGCTTCACACTATGAGAAACAACAACATGGAACCTAGACTCACCAATGGTCACATTCTGCTTCACACTATGAGAAACAACAACATGGAACCTAGACTCACCAACTGTCACATTCTGCTTCACACTATGAGAAACAACAACATGGAACCTAGACTCACCAACTGTCACATTCTGCTTCACACTATGAGAAACAACAACATGGAACCTACCTCACCAATGGTCACATTCTGCTTCACACTATGAGAAACAACAACATGGAACCTACCTCACCAATGGTCACATTCTGCTCCACACTATGAGAAACAACAACATGGAACCTAGACTCACCAATGGTCACATTCTGCTTCACACTATGAGAAACAACAACATGGAACCTAGACTCACCAACTGTCACATTCTGCTTCACACTATGAGAAACAACAACATGGAACCTAGACTCACCAACTGTCACATTCTGCTTCACACTATGAGAAACAACAACATGGAACCTACCTCACCAATGGTCACATTCTGCTCCACACTATGACAAACAACAACATGGAACCTAGACTCACCAACTGTACATTCTGCTTCACACTATGAGAAACAACAACATGGAACCTACCTCACCAATGGTCACATTCTGCTCCACACTATGAGAAACAACAACATGGAACCTAGACTCACCAACTGTCACATTCTGCTTCACACTATGAGAAACAACAACATGGAACCTAGACTCACCAATTGTCACATTCTGCTCCACAGTATGAGAAACAACAACATGGAACCTACCTCACCAATGGTCACATTCTGCTCCACACTATGTGAAACATCAACATGGAACCTACCTCACCAATGGTCACATTCTGCTTCACACTATGAGAAACAACAACATGGAACCTACCTCACCAATGGTCACATTCTGCTCCACACTATGAGAAACAACAACATGGAACCTACCTCACCAATGGTCACATTCTGCTCCACACTATGAGAAACAACAACATGGAACCTACCTCACCAACTGTCACATTCTGCTTCACACTATGAGAAACAACAACATGGAACCTAGACTCACCAACTGTCACATTCTGCTTCACACTATGAGAAACAACAACATGGAACCTAGACTCACCAACTGTCACATTCTGCTTCACACTATGAGAAACAACAACATGGAACCTAGACTCACCAACTGTCACATTCTGCTTCACACTATGAGAAACAACAACATGGAACCTACACTCACCAATGGTCACATTCTGCTTCACACTATGAGAAACAACAACATGGAACCTAGACTCACCAACTGTCACATTCTGCTTCACACTATGAGAAACAACAACATGGAACCTAGACTCACCAACTGTCACATTCTGCTTCACACTATGAGAAACAACAACATGGAACCTAGACTCACCAACTGTCACATTCTGCTCCACACTATGAGAAACAACAACATGGAACCTAGACTCACCAACTGTCACATTCTGCTTCACACTATGAGAAACAACAACATGGAACCTAGACTCACCAACTGTCACATTCTGCTCCACACTATGAGAAACAACAACATGGAACCTACCTCACCAATGGTCACATTCTGCTCCACACTATGAGAAACAACAACATGGAACCTAGACTCACCAACTGTCACATTCTGCTCCACACTATGAGAAACAACAACATGGAACCTACCTCACCAATGGTCACATTCTGCTTCACACTATGAGAAACATCAACATGGAACCTACCTCACCAATGGTCACATTCTGCTTCACACTATGAGAAACAACAACATGGAACCTACCTCACCAATGGTCACATTCTGCTCCACACTATGAGAAACAACAACATGGAACCTACCTCACCAATGGTCACATTCTGCTACACACTATGAGAAACAACAACATGGAACCTACCTCACCAATGGTCACATTCTGCTCCACACTATGAGAAACAACAACATGGAACCTACCTCACCAATGGTCACATTCTGCTCCACACTATGAGAAACAACAACATGGAACCTAGACTCACCAACTGTCACATTCTGCTTCACACTATGAGAAACAACAACATGGAACCTAGACTCACCAACTGTCATATTCTGCTCCACACTATGAGAAACAACAACATGGAACCTACCTCACCAATGGTCACATTCTGCTCCACACTATGAGAAACAACAACATGGAACCTAGACTCACCAACTGTCACATTCTGCTCCACACTATGAGAAACAACAACATGGAACCTACCTCACCAATGGTCACATTCTGCTTCACACTATGAGAAACATCAACATGGAACCTACCTCACCAATGGTCACATTCTGCTTCACACTATGAGAAACAACAACATGGAACCTACCTCACCAATGGTCACATTCTGCTCCACACTATGAGAAACAACAACATGGAACCTACCTCACCAATGGTCACATTCTGCTCCACACTATGAGAAACAACAACATGGAACCTACCTCACCAATGGTCACATTCTGCTCCACACTATGAGAAACAACAACATGGAACCTACCTCACCAATGGTCACATTCTGCTCCACACTATGAGAAACAACAACATGGAACCTACCTCACCAATGGTCACATTCTGCTCCACACTATGAGAAACATCAACATGGAACCTAGACTCACCAACTGTCACATTCTGCTTCACACTATGAGAAACATCAACATGGAACCTAGACTCACCAACTGTCACATTCTGCTTCACACTATGAGAAACATCAACATGGTACCTACACTCACCAACTGTCACATTCTGCTTCACACTATGAGAAACAACAACATGGAACCTACACTCACCAACTGTCACATTCTGCTTCACACTATGAGAAACATCAACATGGAACCTACACTCACCAACTGTCACATTCTGCTTCACACTATGAGAAACAACAACATGGAACCTACACTCACCAACTGTCACATTCTGCTTCACACTATGAGAAACATCAACATGGAACCTAGACTCACCAACTGTCACATTCTGCTCCACACTATGAGAAACATCAACATGGTACCTACACTCACCAACTGTCGCATTCTGCTTCACACTATGAGAAACAACAACATGGAACCTACACTCACCAACTGTCACATTCTGCTTCACACTATGAGAAACAACAACATGGAAGCTACACTCACCAACTGTCACATTCTGCTTCACACTATGAGAAACATCAACATGGTACCTACACTCACCAACTGTCACATTCTGCTTCACACTATGAGAAACAACAACATGGAACCTACACTCACCAACTGTCACATTCTGCTCCATACTATGAGAAACATCAACATGGAACCTAGACTCACCAACTGTCACATTCTGCTTCACACTATGAGAAACAACAACATGGAACCTAGACTCACCAATGGTCACATTCTGCTCCATACTATGAGAAACAACAACATGGAACCTAGACTCACCAACTGTCACATTCTGCTTCACACTATGAGAAACAACAACATGGAACCTAGACTCACCAACTGTCACATTTTGCTTCACACTATGAGAAACAACAACATGGAACCTAGACTCACCAACTGTCACATTCTGCTCCACACTATGAGAAACAACAACATGGAACCTAGACTCACCAACTGTCACATTCTGCTCCACACTATGAGAAACAACAACATGGAACCTACCTCACCAATGGTCACATTCTGCTTCACACTATGAGAAACATCAACATGGAACCTACCTCACCAATGGTCACATTCTGCTTCACACTATGAGAAACAACAACATGGAACCTACCTCACCAATGGTCACATTCTGCTCCACACTATGAGAAACAACAACATGGAACCTACCTCACCAATGGTCACATTCTGCTACACACTATGAGAAACAACAACATGGAACCTACCTCACCAATGGTCACATTCTGCTCCACACTATGAGAAACAACAACATGGAACCTACCTCACCAATGGTCACATTCTGCTCCACACTATGAGAAACAACAACATGGAACCTAGACTCACCAACTGTCACATTCTGCTTCACACTATGAGAAACAACAACATGGAACCTAGACTCACCAACTGTCATATTCTGCTCCACACTATGAGAAACAACAACATGGAACCTACCTCACCAATGGTCACATTCTGCTCCACACTATGAGAAACAACAACATGGAACCTAGACTCACCAACTGTCACATTCTGCTCCACACTATGAGAAACAACAACATGGAACCTACCTCACCAATGGTCACATTCTGCTTCACACTATGAGAAACATCAACATGGAACCTACCTCACCAATGGTCACATTCTGCTTCACACTATGAGAAACAACAACATGGAACCTACCTCACCAATGGTCACATTCTGCTCCACACTATGAGAAACAACAACATGGAACCTACCTCACCAATGGTCACATTCTGCTCCACACTATGAGAAACAACAACATGGAACCTACCTCACCAATGGTCACATTCTGCTCCACACTATGAGAAACAACAACATGGAACCTACCTCACCAATGGTCACATTCTGCTCCACACTATGAGAAACAACAACATGGAACCTACCTCACCAATGGTCACATTCTGCTCCACACTATGAGAAACATCAACATGGAACCTAGACTCACCAACTGTCACATTCTGCTTCACACTATGAGAAACATCAACATGGAACCTAGACTCACCAACTGTCACATTCTGCTTCACACTATGAGAAACATCAACATGGTACCTACACTCACCAACTGTCACATTCTGCTTCACACTATGAGAAACAACAACATGGAACCTACACTCACCAACTGTCACATTCTGCTTCACACTATGAGAAACATCAACATGGAACCTACACTCACCAACTGTCACATTCTGCTTCACACTATGAGAAACAACAACATGGAACCTACACTCACCAACTGTCACATTCTGCTTCACACTATGAGAAACATCAACATGGAACCTAGACTCACCAACTGTCACATTCTGCTCCACACTATGAGAAACATCAACATGGTACCTACACTCACCAACTGTCGCATTCTGCTTCACACTATGAGAAACAACAACATGGAACCTACACTCACCAACTGTCACATTCTGCTTCACACTATGAGAAACAACAACATGGAAGCTACACTCACCAACTGTCACATTCTGCTTCACACTATGAGAAACATCAACATGGTACCTACACTCACCAACTGTCACATTCTGCTTCACACTATGAGAAACAACAACATGGAACCTACACTCACCAACTGTCACATTCTGCTCCATACTATGAGAAACATCAACATGGAACCTAGACTCACCAACTGTCACATTCTGCTTCACACTATGAGAAACAACAACATGGAACCTAGACTCACCAATGGTCACATTCTGCTCCATACTATGAGAAACAACAACATGGAACCTAGACTCACCAACTGTCACATTCTGCTTCACACTATGAGAAACAACAACATGGAACCTAGACTCACCAACTGTCACATTTTGCTTCACACTATGAGAAACAACAACATGGAACCTAGACTCACCAACTGTCACATTCTGCTCCACACTATGAGAAACAACAACATGGAACCTAGACTCACCAACTGTCACATTCTGCTCCACACTATGAGAAACATCAACATGGAACCTAGACTCACCAACTGTCACATTCTGTTTCACACTATGAGAAACAACAACATGGAACCTACCTCACCAATGGTCACATTCTGCTTCACACTATGAGAAACAACAACATGGAACCTACCTCACCAACTGTCACATTCTGCTCCATACTATGAGAAACAACAACATGGAACCTACCTCACCAATGGTCACATTCTGCTTCACACTATGAGAAACAACAACATGGAACCTACCTCACCAATGGTCACATTCTGCTTCACACTATGAGAAACAACAACATGGAACCTAGACTCACCAACTGTCACATTCTGCTCCATACTATGAGAAACAACAACATGGAACCTACCTCACCAATGGTCACATTCTGCTTCACACTATGAGAAACAACAACA
This sequence comes from Deroplatys truncata, assembly GCA_030765065.1. NCBI lineage: Eukaryota > Metazoa > Arthropoda > Insecta > Mantodea > Mantidae > Deroplatys > Deroplatys truncata. The sequence goes on along the minus strand of CM060980.1, from coordinate 211,816,507 downwards.
TGGAACCTACCTCACTAATGGTCACATTCTGCTCCACACTATGAGAAACAACAACATGGAACCTACCTCACCAATGGTCACATTCTGCTCCATACTATGAGAAACATCAACATGGAACCTAGACTCACCAACTGTCACATTCTGCTCCATATTATGAGAAACATCAACATGGAACCTAGACTCACCAACTGTCACATTCTGCTCCACATTATGAGAAACATCAACATAGAACCTACCTCACCAACTGTCACATTCTGCTCCACATTATGAGAAACATCAACATGGAACCTACACTCACCAACTGTCACATTCTGCTCCACATTATGAGAAACATCAACATGGAACCTAGACTCACCAACGGTCACATTCTGCTCCACATTATGAGAAACATCAACATAGAACCTACCTCACCAACTGTCACATTCTGCTCCACATTATGAGAAACATCAACATAGAACCTACCTCACCAACTGTCACATTCTGCTCCACATTATGAGAAACATCAACATAGAACCTACCTCACCAACTGTCACATTCTGCTCCACATTATGAGAAACATCAACATGGAACCTAGACTCACCAACTGTCACATTCTGCTCCACATTATGAGAAACATCAACATGGAACCTAGACTCACCAACTGTCACATTCTGCTTCACACTATGAGAAACATCAACATGGAACCTAGACTCACCAACTGTCACATTCTGCTCCATATTATGAGAAACATCAACATGGAACCTAGACTCACCAACTGTCACATTCTGCTTCACACTATGAGAAACATCAACATGGAACCTAGACTCACCAACTGTCACATTCTGCTTCACACTATGAGAAACATCAACATGGAACCTACACTCACCAACTGTCACATTCTGCTCCATACTATGAGAAACAACAACATGGAACCTAGACTCACCAACTGTCACATTCTGCTTCACACTATGAGAAACAACAACATGGAACCTACCTCACCAATGGTCACATTCTGCTCCATACTATGAGAAACAACAACATGGAACCTACCTCACCAATGGTCACATTCTGCTTCACACTATGAGAAACAACAACATGGAACCTACACTCACCAACTGTCACATTCTGCTCCATACTATGAGAAACAACAACATGGAACCTAGACTCACCAACTGTCACATTCTGCTCCATATTATGAGAAACATCAACATGGAACCTACACTCACCAACTGTCACATTCTGCTCCATATTATGAGAAACATCAACATGGAACCTACACTCACCAACTGTCACATTCTGCTCCATACTATGAGAAACATCAACATGGAACCTACACTCACCAACTGTCACATTCTGCTCCATATTATGAGAAACATCAACATGGAACCTAGACTCACCAACTGTCACATTCTGCTTCACACTATGAGAAACATCAACATGGAACCTAGACTCACCAACTGTCACATTCTGCTTCACACTATGAGAAACAACAACATGGAACCTACCTCACCAATGGTCACATTCTGCTCCACATTATGAGAAACATCAACATGGAACCTAGACTCACCAACTGTCACATTCTGCTCCACATTATGAGAAACATCAACATGGAACCTAGACTCACCAACGGTCACATTCTGCTCCACATTATGAGAAACATCAACATAGAACCTACCTCACCAACTGTCACATTCTGCTCCACATTATGAGAAACATCAACATAGAACCTACCTCACCAACTGTCACATTCTGCTCCACATTATGAGAAACATCAACATAGAACCTACCTCACCAACTGTCACATTCTGCTCCACATTATGAGAAACATCAACATGGAACCTAGACTCACCAACTGTCACATTCTGCTCCACATTATGAGAAACATCAACATGGAACCTAGACTCACCAACTGTCACATTCTGCTTCACACTATGAGAAACATCAACATGGAACCTAGACTCACCAACTGTCACATTCTGCTCCATATTATGAGAAACATCAACATGGAACCTAGACTCACCAACTGTCACATTCTGCTTCACACTATGAGAAACATCAACATGGAACCTAGACTCACCAACTGTCACATTCTGCTTCACACTATGAGAAACATCAACATGGAACCTACACTCACCAACTGTCACATTCTGCTCCATACTATGAGAAACAACAACATGGAACCTAGACTCACCAACTGTCACATTCTGCTTCACACTATGAGAAACAACAACATGGAACCTACCTCACCAATGGTCACATTCTGCTCCATACTATGAGAAACAACAACATGGAACCTACCTCACCAATGGTCACATTCTGCTTCACACTATGAGAAACAACAACATGGAACCTACACTCACCAACTGTCACATTCTGCTCCATACTATGAGAAACAACAACATGGAACCTAGACTCACCAACTGTCACATTCTGCTTCACACTATGAGAAACAACAACATGGAACCTAGACTCACCAACTGTCACATTCTGCTCCACACAATCATTATATAGTACTTTTAATATTTCTGATACCTTGCACTGCATTTAGAAAGTTGTTCATCTCTCTCAAGTAAGCAGTCTTGTAGCGAGATGGGAAGGAGTAGTTAATGGGGGTGATTGTCCCACCCTGCAGCCCGATCTGACTCTCAACACCAACCATTGGTCTCTCGTTGGTGCATGTCAACATTCCTCGTGGACCAAACACCTAAAAGCATTAACCAGAATCCTAAAATACATGATGTAGTGCTTAATACAGTAACTTTATATACAATTATAAAACTAGAATCAATGAATGACTCGCAAACAAAATATATATTTTTACAGGATTATGAAATACGGTCTAATATTTCAAGGCAATATTTTTAAAAGTAAGCGACTCTCTATACTGTAAAAGAATCCATTTTGTGTTTTATTGCATCCTGAAAATACACAAGCAGGACAGTGTGAGACCAATTATAACAATGTTGATGCATCAACATACAAAATAGAAATCAACAAGTAAAAGCATTTTAGAATGTTTGAAAGCTGATCATAAACAACTGCACAGGATCAGATAAAAAATCCAACATATTCAGATACCAATAGAAGAAATCCTAGTCTCTGTTGATGGAACATCACTTTCCTAATACCAAAACTGGTGTGGTGAGCAAAACCTCTTCATGTTGAATCACAACTTTCAACAGGAAACCCACTGTTAGCAGACCTAGAGAGTCAAGTAACAAAATATTTCCACAGATGTTTAAAGTGTGGGGATCACATTGAACCAAACAGCTTTGAAGTTATCCTAGAAATAGAAAGAGGCAGATCTCAGAGACACTGTAGGATAAACAGAAAACTCACGCGTGTGCACAACTGAAGAAGTACGATCATAAGTCACACCAACATGCAATATTCCAACTTACCACTGCAACAAAATCAATTGTGACTGTGCAGTTTTTCAAACTGTCAATATTTTGACTTCTTATTTAATTTACTTCACCAATGTCAGTTCACTAAGGTGAACTACTTCAGTTCTCCGTCATTTACTTCATGCCGGAGACTTCACTTCACTCGGGAGTCGAACACAAGTGCTCCACAACCATTGCTCTGCAGTAGCACTCGTTGCATGTCACATGGGAAACTCGTTCGTTCACCGACACAACTCAACTGGCACTCTGTCACACTTGACTCACTTATACAGGCGGTGGAATCTTCAACAACTATGTTGACACACTTTCTGGAGGAAGGGGGGAGATAAAGTTCTAGTTAAGTCCAGTGTTTACGGTGCCAACCTGCACATCACCAGTCTCAACAACAGACTCACTTATACAGGCGGTGGAATCTTCAACAACTATGTTGACACACTTTCTGGAGGAAGGGGGGAGATAAAGTTCTAGTTAAGTCCAGTGTTTACGGTGCCAACCTGCACTCTCAACAACAGACTCACTTATACAGGCGGTGGAATCTTCAACAACTATGTTGACACACTTTCTGGAGGAAGGGGGGAGATAAAGTTCTAGTTAAGTCCAGTGTTTACGGTGCCAACCTGCACTCTCAACAACAGACTCACTTATACAGGCGGTGGAATCTTCAACAACTATGTTGACACACTTTCTGGAGGAAGGGGGGAGATAAAGTTCTAGTTAAGTCCAGTGTTTACGGTGACAACCTGCACTCTCAACAACAGACTCACTTATACAGGCGGTGGAATCTTCAACAACTATGTTGACACACTTTCTGGAGGAAGGGGGGAGACAAAGTTCTAGTTAAGTCCAGTGTTTACGGTGCCAACCTGCACTCTCAACAACAGTCTCACTTATACAGGCGGTGGAATCTTCAACAACTATGTTGACACACTTTCTGGAGGAAGGGGGGAGATAAAGTTCTAGTTAAGTCCAGTGTTTACGGTGCCAACCTGCACATCACCACTCTCAACAACAGTCTCACTTATACAGGCGGTGGAATCTTCAACAACTATGTTGACACACTTTCTGGAGGAAGGGGGGAGATAAAGTTCTAGTTAAGTCCAGTGTTTACGGTGCCAACGTGCACATCACCACTCTCAACAACAGTCTCACTTATACAGGCGGTGGAATCTTCAACAACTATGTTGACACACTTTCTGGAGGAAGGGGGGAGATAAAGTTCTAGTTAAGTCCAGTGTTTACGGTGCCAACCTGCACTCTCAACAACAGTCTCACTTATACAGGCGGTGGAATCTTTAACAACTATGTTGACACACTTTCTGGAGGAAGGGGGGAGATAAAGTTCTAGTTAAGTCCAGTGTTTACGGTGCCAACGTGCACATCACCACTCTCAACAACAGACTCACTTATACAGGCGGTGGAATCTTCAACAACTATGTTGACACACTTTCTGGAGGAAGGGGGGAGATAAAGTTCTAGTTAAGTCCAGTGTTTACGGTGCCAACGTGCACATCACCACTCTCAACAACAGACTCACTTATACAGGCGGTGGAATCTTTAAAAACTATGTTGACACACTTTCTGGAGGAAGGGGGGAGATAAAGTTCTAGTTAAGTCCAGTGTTTACGGTGCCAACGTGCACATCACCACTCTCAACAACAGTCTCACTTATACAGGCGGTGGAATCTTCAACAACTATGTTGACACACTTTCTGGAGGAAGGGGGGAGATAAAGTTCTAGTTAAGTCCAGTGTTTACGGTGCCAACCTGCACTCTCAACAACAGTCTCACTTATACAGGCGATGGAATCTTTAACAACTATGTTGACACACTTTCTGGAGGAAGGGGGGAGATAAAGTTCTAGTTAAGTCCAGTGTTTACGGTGCCAACGTGCACATCACCACTCTCAACAACAGTCTCACTTATACAGGCGGTGGAATCTTCAACAACTATGTTGACACACTTTCTGGAGGAAGGGGGGAGATAAAGTTCTAGTTAAGTCCAGTGTTTACGGTGCCAACGTGCACATCACCACTCTCAACAACAGACTCACTTATACAGGCGGTGGAATCTTCAACAACTATGTTGAACACACTTTCTGGAGGAAGGGGGGAGATAAAGTTCTAGTTAAGTCCAGTGTTTACGGTGCCAACGTGCACATCACCACTCTCAACAACAGACTCACTTATACAGGCGGTGGAATCTTTAACAACTATGTTGACACACTTTCTGGAGGAAGGGGGGAGATAAAGTTCTAGTTAAGTCCAGTGTTTACGGTGCCAACGTGCACATCACTACTCTCAACAACAGACTCACTTATACAGGCGGTGGAATCTTTAACAACTATGTTGACACACTTTCTGGAGGAAGGGGGGAGATAAAGTTCTAGTTAAGTCCAGTGTTTACAGTGCCAACCTGCACTCTCAACAACAGTCTCACTTATACAGGCGGTGGAATCTTCAACAACTATGTTGACACACTTTCTGGAGGAAGGGGGGAGATAAAGTTCTAGTTAAGTCCAGTGTTTACGGTGCCAACCTGCACATCACCACTCTCAACAACAGACACACATTACTCCACCCACCTGGCAGCATGCAGTACACCAAACAGATTGTGAACACTACCATGAAATGTAGATCAGAGAAACCTACTGAAGCAAATGTGCAACATTAAACAGGAAATAGAGCTTTTAAAACACACACAGTATGGAACAAAGCTGGTAGTGAAGTTCTCTTCTAGACAGCTCACAATGAAGGCATGTTCAGAGTGAAACTAGTGTATCAATTATGTTAACAACTTTCACTCTTTATAATAATTTGACTTAATTTGTATACGCTACACACACAACTTTCTCTGTCCTCTATCGTTCATTAGTTGGTATATCAAGTACTCCTACTAAAGTTTATTTTTCAATCTATTTCATTTTAATCGAGATAAACCTTTACAGAAACAGCTACATTACACATTTCGTTATAGAGAACAGCGATAGTCAAATGTTTAACAACTGGACGCTATATGCTGGCCTTAAAATTCCATGACATCGCGAGAAACAACTGAATGTTGACAGGACTTTAAAGAATCACCGAGTATTAAACAATTTGAACTATTAATTATGGATATCTCAGAAATGGCTTATGTTACAAAAAGAGTTATTGGAAATAAATTTATGTTCTAAAGAGATCTACATTTTTTAATACTATGTTTTTATCTATCGCTTAATGTTTACCACTTATACAACATTATAGAAAATTCCTTCTGAATAAAGAGCATTTCATAGGCTATTCCCAGAAAATTCAAGCTATCCATTTTATTTATCATGTAAATATCTTTAATATGTGGTATTTTAATAAAAATTGTTACAGTCACTTTTTAGAAAATAAAAAATTTTGAAAAATGTTCCATGTAAAGAGTAGTTTGGGATGGGCGGATGTTCTTGAAAATGTTTGTGTCACAACTTTAGAAGGTACTCAATGTAAATACCAAGTTTGGTGTTGATCTAATTCTTCATTTTTGAGTTATCTGTTCACAGACATGCACATAGACCTTTTTTGGATTTATGAAACTTGACAACATGTATTTGCAGTGAAATCTTGGCATCAAATTCAACACCTCCTCTATGTGGTAGATATTTCAACTTTGGACTGCTCACATATTATTTACCTCAATTCGCTGGTCATAACCAAATACTGAAGATCGGCTAGTGTCAATGATTCCAAGAGTTCCGCTGGGAAACTGGAACGTAATCACAGTTGTATCAAAGTCACCAATGGCTTCCACTTCTGGGAAATTGGCTGATGCTTGTACAGCGACACGACTTGGGTATTCACCAGCGATCCAACACAACAGATCAATGTCGTGTATCGCACAATCATGGAATACACCACCTAAAACAAAACATTATTATCGTAGGTGATTTCCAAGAAATTCACCACAGGTACAACTATATCAAGAATACAATGCAGTGATTTACTCAAATCATTAAAATACAGTCATAATAGTCATTTATGGCACAAGAGATAAAAATAAAATTATAATCTTGTGTGCTATGCATATTTTATCTGCTACTAAGACGTGAAACAGAGTAAATATTTTAATTAATATATAGATTTATCGTAGCCAGTTGTTGGCACCAATGCTGGTCGCTTGGAGATACAAATAAACTGAAATAGATGGCAGATAGTATAAGCGTAAATTGAAATGTGTATTGTGGTTGGTGCTGGTTATTCAGAGCGTTCTGCTAGTGAGGTTGTGATGAGAGAGATTAGAGAGGTCTTGTATCTGACTCCCCAGCAAGTGATCCATCAGTGAAGTGACAGGGAAAACTGGATGAAGTCACAACATTTATTCCTGAAGACGTAATGGATGCTCAGAGTGCAGTGAATAAAAGGTCCTTTTCTATATCGTTGGCTTACTGTAAAAAGTCTATAGCACCACTTTAACACAAAATTAAGTTATATGTATTTTCTAATTCTCTATTGGACGATCTTTGTCTGCAAAAGTCTTTGAATGTAAATCATTAACCACTATTGAGCTAATTCCCATTTCTGTTTTCGTTAAGTGCAATATGTATACAATGAAACAGGAAGCACTTGGTAAAGGCACTCACAAACTACTTATGCTAAAGATATTCTCTGTTGCTTCTTACATAAGTTTTTTTTGTTAATAAAACTCCAGAAAGCTCTTTGGAGAAAGTAAACAAGTTTCCTGTTGTAGAATCTCACTATTGTTAGAGACAAAGATGCATGATATGCTTGTGCAGTTCAACCAAAATTTAGTGTCTCTCAATTCTTACAGAACAACTGTTTGTAAAATTCTTATTATTTATTATTTCATCCAAAAAAAGATGGTGTGTCTTACATGCACACAACGTTTGAAAGAGCAAAAGGAAATCAGAAAGATAATTTAAAAAATGATAATGAAGCCGATATTAAATGGAAAACTGAGGCTGCTCTATCTAAAATAAAATCTGAAACTGATGATATATTTTTAATGGACATTTTAGATTTGCAAAGTTTGTTACAGGCAACACCCACATTTAATTATTCTAGAAAATTGTGTGTGTGTGTACAATTTTATAATTTATGAGTCAAAAAGGGAGTAAAGTAAGTGGACTTTTTTGTACAGAACAGAACAAAACATTGCTGCACCAGGTATGTTTCTGGTTAAGTACAGCTAAGTGACTCAACACTCTGCACATTCATACGTGAAAGTGGATCTAACACAAAATGCTGCTCTTTATTATGAGGGATTGCTTGACTATTTTCAGAATGGCAACATCAAACAGAAAGAGGAAAACTGTCCGTCTTTACATTGTAAAAGACATTTTACAAGATCATCCAATTATACAAAATATCTTGAATTTTCTGCGAGTAGTGTATGAAGTTCCCTTCATTCGCAAGAAATAAAAACCAAGTTTGGTATTACACAAACCTTTTTAAGTTATTCTGTATATATTATTGTACGCAGAAATATATCATAATGTAATCTGGATAGATGTATAGAGTTTTATACAATATAATATAGCCATCGGTTGTTTTGTGCCAAGCCACAATTACATGTATGCATAACTTGCTTGCCCTGCACTGACCTCAGTATGTTCCACTAGTTACTAGCAGTGAATAAAATTAAATTTAAATTGAGTTTTATTTATGGATGCTCTTTAACTGCTGTGGTCCTTAGCGTCCGATTCTATATTGGGCGTGAAAGACCAGTAATTTTGCTCAGACTTGAGGTTCTTCTACGTGCCATAAATCTATGACATGGGACCACTGGCTTTACTTCCCTTCTGAAGGAAGCCATGCTAAGGTCTTTAATGCCTGAAGAAATTATCACCCTCCACCAGGTTTGAACCCATGACCTCAGGAACTAGAGAATAGCATGATAACCACTACATCATAGAGAACAACAGCAGTGAATGACCCACTTATCGGCTTTCAATTGCTACCTTCTGTTGGTGCTGCAAAGACTAGAGTTTGTTCATTGCGCATCTCAAATATCAAAACATCTGTGTTGTGTATGAATTATTTTGAGCATTCTTATTAGTGTTGCTGTTCTCCTCCAATCATTAGTCCACTGAAATTCAACTTAAAAATTCACACTTGAACAAAGAATTTTTATGTACGAAACATACATAAAATCCGTATCATGTACACAATCTCAACAGACATTTCCTGGTATTACAGATTGATACTGTCAGATATCTGGTTAATAACTCTAGGATAACAGAATTGATAAATGCTAAACCTAAGAAGCAAAACATGTTCTAACACAGGAAAAAATTGACAAAATTCGTGCATTACAACCGTTCATTTGAATGGTTTCCAAAGAAGTTTCTAAGATGTGTTGCACAGCAAGTGGGTGCTTTAAAAACCTCTGTACATAGAGCTGCTAAACTTTTAAAACTGAAACTGTACAGAGTGACTATTGTTCATAAATTACAACCTCCAGGAATGTCTTCACACAGATGAACACAACTTATAACAGAGTCAGTACTCATTATAGTGTATGTTACTATTGTTCATGAATTACAACCTCCAGGAATGTCTTCACACAGATGGACACAACTTATAACAGAGTCAGTACTCATTTAAATGTATGTTACTATTGTTCATGTATCACAACCTCCAGGAATGTCTTCACACAGATGAACACAACTTATAACAGAGTCAGTACTCATTATAGTGTATGTTACTATTGTTCATGAATTACAACCTCCAGGAATGTCTTCACACAAAAGGACACAACTTATAAGAGAGTCAGTACTCATTATAATGTATGTTACTATTGTTCATGTATCACAACCTCCAGGAATGTCTTCACACAGATGAACACAACTTATAACAGAGTCAGTACTCATTATAATGTATGTTACTATTGTTCATGTATCACAACCTCCAGGAATGTCTTCACACAGATGGACACAACTTATAAGAGAGTCAGTACTCATTATAATGTATGTTACTATTGTTCATGTATCACAACCTCCAGGAAAGTCTTCACACAAATGAACACAACTTATAACAGAGTCAGTACTCATTATAATGTATGTTACTATTGTTCATGTATCACAACCTCCAGGAATGTCTTCACACAGATGAACACAACTTATAACAGAGTCAGTACTCATTATAATGTATGTTACTATTGTTCATGCATCACAACCTCCAGGAATGTCTTCACACAGATGGACACAACTTATATCAAAGTCAGTGCTCATTATAATGTATGTTACTATTGTTCATGAATTACAACCTCCAGAAATGTCTTCACACAGATGAACACAACTTATAAGAGAGTCAGTACTCATTATAATGTATGTTACTATTGTTCATGTATCACAACCTCCAGGAATGTCTTCACACAGATGAACACAACTTATAACAGAGTCAGTACTCATTATAATGTATGTTACTATTGTTCATGTATCACAACCTCCAGGAATGTCTTCACACAGATGAACACAACTTATAACAGAGTCAGTACTCATTATAATGTATGTTACTATTGTTCATGCATCACAACCTCCAGGAATGTCTTCACACAGATGAACACAACTTATAACAAAGTCAGTACTCATTATTGTGTATGTTACTATTCTTCATGTATCACAACCTCCAGGAATGTCTTCACACAGATGGACACAACTTATAACAGAGTCAGTACTCATTATAATGTATGTTACTATTCTTCATGTATCACAACCTCCAGGAATGTCTTCACACAGATGAACACAACTTATAACAGAGTCAGTACTCATTATAATGTATGTTACTATTGTTCATGTATCACAACCTCCAGGAATGTCTTCACACAGATGAACACAACTTATAACACAGTCAGTACTCATTATAATGTATGTTACTATTGTTCATGTATCACAACCTCCAGGAATGTCTTCACACTGATGAACACAACTTATAACAGAGTCAGTACTCATTATAATGTATGTTACTATTGTTCATGCATCACAACCTCCAGGAATGTCTTCACACAGATGAACACAACTTATAACAAAGTCAGTACTCATTATTGTGTATGTTACTATTCTTCATGTATCACAACCTCCAGGAATGTCTTCACACAGATGGACACAACTTATAACAGAGTCAGTACTCATTATAATGTATGTTACTATTCTTCATGTATCACAACCTCCAGAAATGTCTTCACACAGATGAACACAACTTATAACAGAGTCAGTACTCATTATAATGTATGTTACTATTGTTCATGTATCACAACCTCCAGGAATGTCTTCACACAGATGAACACAACTTATAACAGAGTCAGTACTCATTATAATGTATGTTACTATTGTTCATGTATCACAACCTCCAGGAATGTCTTCACACTGATGAACACAACTTATAGAAGAGTCAGTACTCATTATAATGTATGTTACTATTCTTCATGTATCACAACCTCCAGGAATGTCTTCACACAGATGAACACAACTTATAACAGAGTCAGTACACATTATAATGTATGTTACTATTCTTCATGTATCACAACCTCCAGGAATGTCTTCACACAGATGAACACAACTTATAACAGAGTCAGTACTCATTATAATGTATGTTACTATTGTTCATGTATCACAACCTCCAGGAAAGTCTTCACACAGATGAACACAACTTATAACAGAGTCAGTACTCATTATAATGTATGTTACTATTGTTGATGAATTACAACCTCCAGGAATGTCTTCACACAGATGAACACAACTTATAACAGAGTCAGTACTCATTATTGTGTATGTTACTATTGTTCATGTATCACAACCTCCAGGAATGTCTTCACACAGATGGACACAACTTATAACAGAGTCAGTACTCATTATAATTTAGTTACTATTGTTGATGAATTACAACCACCAGGAATGTCTTCACACAGATGGACACAACTTATAAGAGAGTCAGTATTCATTATAATGTATGTTACTATTGTTGATGTATCACAACCTCCAGGAATGTCTTCACACAGATGGACACAACTTATAAGAGAGTCAGTACTCATTATAATGTATGTTACTATTGTTCATGTATCACAACCTCCAGGAATGTCTTCACACAGATGAACACAACTTATAACAGAGTCAGTGCTCATTATAATGTATGTTACTATTGTTGATGTATCACAACCTCCAGGAATGTCTTCACACAGATGAACACAACTTATAACAGAGTCAGTACTCATTATAGTGTATGTTACTATTGTTCATGAATTACAACCTCCAGGAATGTCTTCACACAGATGAACACAACTTATAACAGAGTCAGTACTCATTATAATGTATGTTACTATTGTTGATGAATTACAACCTCCAGGAATGTCTTCACACAGATGAACACAACTTATAACAGAGTCAGTACTCATTATAATGTATGTTACTATTGTTGATGAATTACAACCTCCAGGAATGTCTTCACACAGATGAACACAACTTATAACAGAGTCAGTACTCATAGTGTATGTTATATTGTTCATGAATTACAACCTCCAGGAATGTCTTCACACAGATGAACACAACTTATAACAGAGTCAGTACTCATTATAATGTATGTTACTATTGTTGATGAATTACAACCTCCAGGAATGTCTTCACACAGATGGACACAACTTATAACAGAGTCAGTACTCATTATAGTGTATGTTATATTGTTCAAGAATTACAACCTCCAGGAATGTCTTCACACAGATGAACACAACTTATAACAGAGCCAGTACTCATTATAGTGCATGTTACTATTGTTGATGAATTACAACCTCCAGGAATGTCTTCACACAGATGGACACAACTTATAACAGAGTCAGTACGCATTATAGTGCATGTTACTATTGTTCATGAATTACAACCTCCAGGAATGTCTTCACACAGATGGACAGAACTTATAACAAAGTCAGTACTCATTATAATATATGTTACTATTGTTCATGTATCACAACCTCCAGGAATGTCTTCACACAGATGAACACAACTTATAACAGAGTCAGTACTCATAGTGTATGTTACTATTGTTCATGTATCACAACCTCCAGGAATGTTTTCACACAGATGGACACAACTTATAACAAAGTCAGTACTCATTATAATGTATGTTATATTGTTGATGTATCACAACCTCCAGGAATGTCTTCACACAGATGAACACAACTTATAAGAGAGTCAGTACTCATTATAATGTATGTTATATTGTTGATGTATCACAACCTCCAGGAATGTCTTTACACAGATGGACACAACTTATAACAAAGTCAGTACTCATTATAATGTATGTTACTATTGTTCATGAATTACAACCTCCAGGAAAGTCTTTACACAGATGAACACAACTTATAAGAGAGTCAGTACTCATTATAATGTATGTTACTATTGTTCATGTATCACAACCTCCAGGAATGTCTTCACACAGATGAACACAACTTATAAGAGAGTCAGTACTCATTATTGTGTATGTTACTATTGTTCATGAATTACAACTTCCAGGGATGTCTTCACACAGGTGGACACAACTTATAAGAGAGTCAGTTACTCATTATAATGTATGTTACTATTGTTCATGTATCACAACCTCCAGGGATGTCTTCACACAGATGAACACAACTTATAAGAGAGTCAGTACTCATTATAATGTATGTTACTATTGTTGATGAATTACAACCTCCAGGAAAGTCTTTACACAGATGAACACAACTTATAAGAGAGGCAGTACTCATTATAATGTCTGTTACTATTGTTCATGTATCACAACCTCCAGGAATGTCGTCACACAGATGAACACAACTTATAAGAGAGTCAGTACTCATTATAATGTATGTTACTATTGTTCATGAATTACAACCTCCAGGAAAGTCTTTACACAGATGAACACAACTTATAAGAGAGTCAGTATTCATTATAATGTATGTTACTATTGTTGATGTATCACAACCTCCAGGAATGTCTTCACACAGATGGACACAACTTATAAGAGAGTCAGTACTCATTATAATGTATGTTACTATTGTTCATGTATCACAACCTCCAGGAATGTCTTCACACAGATGAACACAACTTATAACAGAGTCAGTGCTCATTATAATGTAATTACTATTGTTGATGTATCACAACCTCCAGGAATGTCTTCACACAGATGAACACAACTTATAACAGAGTCAGTACTCATTATAGTGTATGTTACTATTGTTCATGAATTACAACCTCCAGGAATGTCTTCACACAGATGAACACAAATTATAACAGAGTCAGTACTCATTATAATGTATGTTACTATTGTTGATGAATTACAACCTCCAGGAATGTCTTCACACAGATGAACACAACTTATAACAGAGTCAGTACTCATTATAATGTATGTTACTATTGTTGATGAATTACAACCTCCAGGAATGTCTTCACACAGATGAACACAACTTATAACAGAGTCAGTACTCATAGTGTATGTTATATTGTTCATGAATTACAACCTCCAGGAATGTCTTCACACAGATGAACACAACTTATAACAGAGTCAGTACTCATTATAATGTATGTTACTATTGTTCATGTATCACAACCTCCAGGAATGTCTTCACACAGATGAACACAACTTATAACAGAGTCAGTACTCATTATAATGTATGTTACTATTGTTGATGAATTACAACCTCCAGGAATGTCTTCACACAGATGAACACAACTTATAAGAGAGTCCGTACTCATGATTGTGCATGTTACTATTGTTCATGAATTACAACCTCCAGGAATGTCTTCACACAGATGGACACAACTTATAACAGAGTCAGTACTCATTATAATGTATGTTACTATTGTTCATGAATTACAACCTCCAGGAATGTCTTCCACAGATGGACACAACTTATAACAGAGTCAGTACTCATTATAATGTATGTTACTATTGTTCATGTATCACAACCTCCAGGAATGTCTTCACACAGATGGACAGAACTTATAACAAAGTCAGTACTCATTATAATGTATGTTACTATTGTTCATGTATCACAACCTCCAGGAATGTCTTCACACAAATGAACACAACTTATAACAGAGTCAGTACTCATAGTGTGTTACTATTGTTCATGTATTACAACCTCCAGGAATGTCTTCACACAGATGGACACAACTTATAACAAAGTCAGTACTCATTATAATGTATGTTACTATTGTTCATGAATTACAACCTCCAGGAATGTCTTCACACAGATGGACACAACTTATAACCGAGTCAGTACTCATTATAATGTATGTTACTATTGTTCATGAATTACAACCTCCAGGAATGTCTTCACACACATGGACACAACTTATAAGAGAGTCAGTACTCATTATAATGTATGTTACTGTTGTTCATGAATTACAACCTCCAGGAATGTCTTCACACAGATGGACACAACTTATAACAAAGTCAGTACTCATTATAATGTATGTTACTATTGTTCATGAATTACAACCTCCAGGAATGTCTTCACACAGATGGACACAACTTATAACAGAGTCAGTACTCATTATAATGTATGTTACTATTGTTCATGAATTACAACCTCCAGGAATGTCTTCACACAGATGGACACAACTTATAACAAAGTCAGTACTCATTATAATGTATGTTACAATTGTTCATGTATCACAACCTCCAGGAATGTCTTCACACAGATGGCCACAACTTATAACAAAGTCAGTACTCATTATAAAGTATGTTACTATTGTTCATGAGTTACAACCACCAGGAATGTCTTCACACAGATGGACACAACTTATAAGACAGTCAGTACTCATTATAATGAATGTAACTATTGTTCATGTATTACAACCTCCAGGAATGTCTTCACACAGGTGGACACAACCTATAAGAGAGTCAGTACTCATTATAATGTATGTTACTATTGTTCATGTATTACAACCTCCAGGAATGTCTTCACACAGGTGGACACAACTTATAACAGAGTCAGTACTCATTATTGTGTATGTTACTATTGTTCATGAATCACAACCTCCAGGAATGTCTTCACACAGGTGGACACAACTTATAAGAGAGTCAGTACTCATTATTGTGCATGTTACTATTGTTCATGAATTACAACCTCCAGGAATGTCTTCACACAGATGAACACAACTTATAAGAGAGTCAGTACTCATTATAATGTATGTTACTATTGTTCATGTATTACAACCACCAGGAATGTCTTCACACAGATGGACACAACTTATAAAAGAGTCAGTACTCATTATAATGTATGTGACTATTGTTCATGTATTACAACCTCCAGGAATGTCTTCACACAGATGGACACAACTTATAACAAAGTCAGTACTCATTATAATGTATGTTACAATTGTTCATGTATCACAACCTCCAGGAATGTCTTCACACAGATGAACACAACTTATATAAGAGAGTCAGTACTCATTATTGTGTATGTTACTATTGTTCATGAATTAAAACCACCAGGAATGACTTCACACAGATGAACACAACTTATAACAAAGTCAGTACTCATTATTGTGTATGTTACTATTGTTCATGTATCACAACCTCCAGCAATGTCTTCACACAGATGAACACAACTTATAACAGAGTCAGTACTCATAGTGTATGTTACTATTGTTCATGAATTACAACCTCCAGGAATGTCTTCACACAGATGGACACAACTTATAACAGAGTCAGTACTCATTATAGTGTATGTTATATTGTTCATGAATTACAACCTCCAGGAATGTCTTCACACAGATGAACACAACTTATAACAGAGTCAGTACTCATTATAGTGCATGTTACTATTGTTGATGAATTACAACCTCCAGGAATGTCTTCACACAGATGGACACAACTTATAACAGAGTCAGTACTCATTATAGTGCATGTTACTATTGTTCATGAATTACAACCTCCAGGAATGTCTTCACACAGATGGACAGAACTTATAACAAAGTCAGTACTCATTATAATATATGTTACTATTGTTCATGTATCACAACCTCCAGGAATGTCTTCACACAGATGAACACAACTTATAACAGAGTCAGTACTCATAGTGTATGTTACTATTGTTCATGTATCACAACCTCCAGGAATGTCTTCACACAGATGGACACAACTTATAACAAAGTCAGTACTCATTATAATGTATGTTATATTGTTGATGTATCACAACCTCCAGGAATGTCTTCACACAGATGAACACAACTTATAAGAGAGTCAGTACTCATTATAATGTATGTTATATTGTTGATGTATCACAACCTCCAGGAATGTCTTTACACAGATGGACACAACTTATAACAAAGTCAGTACTCATTATAATGTATGTTACTATTGTTCATGAATTACAACCTCCAGGAAAGTCTTTACACAGATGAACACAACTTATAAGAGAGTCAGTACTCATTATAATGTATGTTACTATTGTTCATGTATCACAACCTCCAGGAATGTCTTTACACAGATGAACACAACTTATAAGAGAGTCAGTACTCATTATTGTGTATGTTACTATTGTTCATGAATTACAACTTCCAGGAATGTCTTCACACAGGTGGACACAACTTATAAGAGAGTCAGTTACTCATTATAATGTATGTTACTATTGTTCATGTATCACAACCTCCAGGGATGTCTTCACACAGATGGACACAACTTATAACAGAGTCAGTACTCATTATAATGTATGTTACTATTGTTGATGAATTACAACCTCCAGGAAAGTCTTTACACAGATGAACACAACTTATAAGAGAGGCAGTACTCATTATAATGTCTGTTACTATTGTTCATGTATCACAACATCCAGGAATGTCTTCACACAGATGAACACAACTTATAAGAGAGTCAGTACTCATTATAATGTATGTTACTATTGTTCATGAATTACAACCTCCAGGAAAGTCTTTACACAGATGAACACAACTTATAAGAGAGTCAGTACTCATTATAATGTATGTTACTATTGTTGATGTATCACAACCTCAAGGAATGTCTTCACACAGATGGACACAACTTATAAGAGAGTCAGTACTCATTATAATGTATGTTACTATTGTTCATGTATCACAACCTCCAGGAATGTCTTCACACAGATGAACACAACTTATAACAGAGTCAGTACTCATTATAATGAATGTTACTATTGTTGATGTATCACAACCTCCAGGAATGTCTTCACACAGATGAACACAACTTATAACAGAGTCAGTACTCATTATAGTGTATGTTACTATTGTTCATGAATTACAACCTCCAGGAATGTCTTCACACAGATGAACACAACTTATAACAGAGTCAGTACTCATTATAATGTATGTTACTATTGTTGATGAATTACAACCTCCAGGAATGTCTTCACACAGATGAACACAACTTATAACAGAGTCAGTACTCATTATAATGTATGTTACTATTGTTGATGAATTACAACCTCCAGGAATGTCTTCACACAGATGAACACAACTTATAACAGAGTCAGTACTCATAGTGTATGTTATATTGTTCATGAATTACAACCTCCAGGAATGTCTTCACACAGATGAACACAACTTATAACAGAGTCAGTACTCATTATAATGTCTGTTACTATTGTTCATGTATCACAACCTCCAGGAATGTCTTCACACAGGTGGACACAACTTATAACAGAGTCAGTACTCATTATAATGTATGTTACTATTGTTGATGAATTACAACCTCCAGGAATGTCTTCACACAGATGAACACAACTTATAACAGAGTCAGTACTCATAGTGTATGTTACTATTGTTCATGAATTACAACCTCCAGGAATGTCTTCACACAGATGGACACAACTTATAACAGAGTCAGTACTCATTATAATGTATGTTACTATTGTTCATGAATTACAACCTCCAGGAATGTCTTCACACAGATGGACACAACTTATAACAGAGTCAGTACTCATTATAATGTATGTTACTATTGTTCATGTATCACAACGTCCAGGAATGTCTTCACACAGATGGACAGAACTTATAACAAAGTCAGTACTCATTATAATAAATGTTACTATTGTTCATGTATCACAACCTCCAGGAATGTCTTTACACAAATGAACACAACTTATAACAGAGTCAGTACTCATAGTGTGTTACTATTGTTCATGTATTACAACCTCCAGGAATGTCTTCACACAGATGGACACAACTTATAACAAAGTCAGTACTCATTATAATGTATGTTACTATTGTTCATGAATTACAACCTCCAGGAATGTCTTCACACAGATGGACACAACTTATAACCGAGTCAGTACTCATTATAATGTATGTTACTATTGTTCATGAATTACAACCTCCAGGAATGTCTTCACACAGATGGACACAACTTATAACAGAGTCAGTACTCATTTTAATGTATGTTACTATTGTTCATGAATTACAACCACCAGGAATGTCTTCACACAGGTAGACACAACTTATAAGAGAGTCAGTACTCATTATTGTGTATGTTACTATTGTTCATGTATTACAACCACCAGGAATGTCTTCACACAGATGGACACAACTTATAAGAGAGTCAGTACTCATTATAATGAATGTGACTATTGTTCATGTATTACAACCTCCAGGAATGTCTTCACACAGGTGGACACAACCTATAAGAGAGTCAGTACTCATTATAATGTATGTTACTATTGTTCATGTATTACAACCTCCAGCATTGTCTTCACACAGGTGGACACAACTTATAACAGAGTCAGTACTCATTATTGTGTATGTTACTATTGTTCATGAATCACAACCTCCAGGAATGTCTTCACACAGGTGGACACAACTTATAAGAGAGTCAGTTCTCATTATTGTGCATGTTACTATTGTTCATGAATTACAACCTCCAGGAATGTCTTCACATAGATGAACACAACTTATAAGAGAACCAGTACTTATTATAATGTATGTTACTATTGTTCATGTATTACAACCACCAGGAATGTCTTCACACAGATGGACACAACTTATAAAAGAGTCAGTACTCATTATAATGTATGTGACTATTGTTCATGTATTACAACCTCCAGGAATGTCTTCACACAGATGGACACAACTTATAACAAAGTCAGTACTCATTATAATGTATGTTACAATTGTTCATGTATCACAACCTCCAGGAATGTCTTCACACAGATGAACACAACTTATAAGAGAATTCAGTACTCATTATTGTGTATGTTACTATTGTTCATGAATTACAACCACCAGGAATGTCGTCACACAGATGAACACAACTTATAACAAAGTCAGTACTCATTATTGTGTATGTTACTATTGTTCATGTATCACAACCTCCAGGAATGTCTTCAAACAGATGAACACAACTTATAAGTGAGTCAGTACTCATTATAGTGTATGTTACTATTGTTCATGAATTACACCCTTCAGGGATGTCTTCACACATATGGACACAACTTATAACAAAGTCAGTACTCATTATTGTGTATGTTACTATTGTTCATGAATTACAACCTCCAGGAATGTCTTCACACAGATGAACACAACTTATAACAGAGTCAGTACTCATTATAGTGTATGTTACTATTGTTCATGAATTACAACCTCCAGGAATGTCTTCACACAGATGGACACAACTTATAAGAGAGTCAGTACTCATTATAATGTATGTTACTATTGTTCATGAATTACAACCACCAGGAATGTCTTCACACAGGTGGACACAACTTATAACAGAGTCAGTACTCATTATAATGTATGTTACTATTGTTCATGAATTACAACCTCCAGGAATGTCTTCACACAGGTGGACACAACTTATAACAGAGTCAGTACTCATTATAATGTATGTGACTATTGTTCATGAATTACAACCTCCAGGAATGTCTTCACACAGATGGACACAACGTATAACAGAGTCAGTACTCATTATAATGTATGTGACTATTGTTCATGAATTACAACCTCCAGGAATGTCTTCACACAGATCGACACAAGTTATAACAAAGTCAGTACTCATTATAATGTATGTTACTGTTGTTCATGAATTACAACCTCCAGGAATGTCTTCACACAAATGAACACAA
The DNA here is from genome assembly GCA_030765065.1 of Deroplatys truncata. Lineage (NCBI taxonomy): Eukaryota > Metazoa > Arthropoda > Insecta > Mantodea > Mantidae > Deroplatys > Deroplatys truncata. The sequence continues at coordinate 211,795,079 of CM060980.1, read as the reverse complement.
CTTATAACAGAGTCAGTACTCATTATAATGTATGTTACTATTGTTCATGAATTACAACCTCCAGGAATGTCTTCACACAGATGGACACAACTTATAACAAAGTCAGTACTCATTATAATGTATGTTACTATTGTTCATGAATTACAACCTCCAGGGATGTCTTCACACAGATGGACACAACTTATAAGAGAGTCAGTACTCATTATAGTGTATGTTACTATTGCTCATGAATTACAACCTCCAGGGATGTCTTCACACAGATGGACACAACTTATAAGAGAGTCAGTACTCATTATAATGTATGTTACTATTGTTCATGAATTACAACCTCCAGGGATGTCTTCACATAGATGGACACAACTTATAAGAGAGTCAGTACTCATTATAATGTATGTTACTATTGTTCATGAATTACAACCTCCAGGGATGTCTTCACACAGGTGTACACAACTTATAACAAAGTCAGTACTCATTATAATGTATGTTACAATTGTTCATGTATCACAACCTCCAAGAATGTCTTCACACAGATGAACACAACTTATAAGAGAGTCAGTACTCATTATAGTGTATGTTACTATTGTTCATGAATTACACCCTCCAGGGATGTCTTCACACAGATGGACACAACTTATAACAAAGTCAGTACTCATTATAATGTATGTTACAATTGTTCATGTATCACAACCTCCAGGAATGTCTTCACACAGATGGCCACAACTTATAACAAAGTCAGTACTCATTATATAGTATGTTACTATTGTTCATGAATTGCAACCACCAGGAATGTCTTCACACAGATGGACACAACTTATAACAGATTCAGTACTCATTATAATGTATGTTACTATTGCTCATGAATTACAACCACCAGGAATGTCTTCACACAGGTGGACACAACTTATAAGAGAGTCAGTACTCATTATTGTGTATGTTACTATTGTTCATGTATTACAACCACCAGGAATGTCTTCACACAGATGGACACAACTTATAAGAGAGTCAGTACTCATTATAATGAATGTGACTATTGTTCATGTATTACAACCTCCAGGAATGTCTTCACACAGGTGGACACAGCCTATAAGAGAGTCAGTACTCATTATAATGTATGTTACTATTGTTCATGTATTACAACCTCCAGGAATGTCCTCACACAGGTGGACACAACTTATAACAGAGTCAGTACTCATTATTGTGTATGTTACTATTGTTCATGAATCACAACCTCCAGGAATGTCTTCACACAGGTGGACACAACTTATAAGAGAGTCAGTTCTCATTATTGTGCATGTTACTATTGTTCATGAATTACAACCTCCAGGAATGTCTTCACACAGATGAACACAACTTATAAGAGAGTCAGTTCTCATTATTGTGCATGTTACTATTGTTCATGAATAACAACCTCCAGGAATGTCTTCACACAGATGAACACAACTTATAAGAGAGTCAGTTCTCATTATTGTGCATGTTACTATTGTTCATGAATTACAACCTCCAGGAATGTCTTCACACAAGTGGACACAACTTATAAGAGAGTCAGTACTCATTATTGTGTATGTTACTATTGTTCATGAATCACAACCTCCAGGAATGTCTTCACACAGGTGGACACAACTTATAAGAGAGTCAGTTCTCATTATTGTGCATGTTACTATTGTTCATGAATTACAACCTCCAGGAATGTCTTCACACAGATGAACACAACTTATAAGAGAGTCAGTACTTATTATAATGTATGTTACTATTGTTCATGTATTACAACCACCAGGAATGTCTTCACACAGATGGACACAACTTATAAAAGAGTCAGTACTCATTATAATGTATGTGACTATTGTTCATGTATTACAACCTCCAGGAATGTCTTCACACAGATGGACACAACTTATAACAAAGTCAGTACTCATTATAATGTATGTTACAATTGTTCATGTATCACAACCTCCAGGAATGTCTTCACACAGATGAACACCACTTATAAGAGAGTCAGTACTCATTATTGTGTATGTTACTATTGTTCATGAATTACAACCACCAGGAATGTCGTCACACAGATGAACACAACTTATAACAAAGTCAGTACTCATTATTGTGTATGTTACTATTGTTCATGTATCACAACCTCCAGGAATGTCTTCACACAGATGAACACAACTTATAAGTGAGTCAGTACTCATTATAGTGTATGTTACTATTGTTCATGAATTACACCCTCCAGGGATGTCTTCACACAGATGGACACAACTTATAACAAAGTCAGTACTCATTATTGTGTATGTTACTATTGTTCATGAATTACAACCTCCAGGAATGTCTTCACACAGATGAACACAACTTATAACAGAGTCAGTACTCATTATAGTGTATGTTACTATTGTTCATGAATTACAACCTCCAGGAATGTCTTCACACAGATGAACACAACTTATAACAGAGTCAGTACTCATTATAATGTATGTTACTATTGTTGATGAATTACAACCTCCAGGAATGTCATCACACAGATGAACACAACTTATAACAGAGTCAGTACTCATAGTGTATGTTATATTGTTCATGAATTACAACCTCCAGGAATGTCTTCACACAGATGAACACAACTTATAACAGAGTCAGTACTCATTATAATGTCTGTTACTATTGTTCATGTATCACAACCTCCAGGAATGTCTTCACACAGGTGGACACAACTTATAACAGAGTCAGTACTCATTATAATGTATGTTACTATTGTTGATGAATTACAACCTCCAGGAATGTCTTCACACAGATGAACACAACTTATAACAGAGTCAGTACTCATAGTGTATGTTACTATTGTTCATGAATTACAACCTCCAGGAATGTCTTCACACAGATGGACACAACTTATAACAGAGTCAGTACTCATTATAATGTATGTTACTATTGTTCATGAATTACAACCTCCAGGAATGTCTTCACACAGATGGACACAACTTATAACAGAGTCAGTACTCATTATAATGTATGTTACTATTGTTCATGTATCTCAACGTCCAGGAATGTCTTCACACAGATGGACAGAACTTATAACAAAGTCAGTACTCATTATAATAAATGTTACTATTGTTCATGTATCACAACCTCCAGGAATGTCTTCACACAAATGAACACAACTTATAACAGAGTCAGTACTCATAGTGTGTTACTATTGTTCATGTATTACAACCTCCAGGAATGTCTTCACACAGATGGACACAACTTATAACAAAGTCAGTACTCATTATAATGTATGTTACTATTGTTCATGAATTACAACCTCCAGGAATGTCTTCACACAGATGGACACAACTTATAACCGAGTCAGTACTCATTATAATGTATGTTACTATTGTTCATGAATTACAACCTCCAGGAATGTCTTCACACAGATGGACACAACTTATAACAGAGTCAGTACTCATTATAATGTATGTTACTATTGTTCATGAATTACAACCTCCAGGAATGTCTTCACACAGATGGACACAACTTATAACAAAGTCAGTACTCATTATAATGTATGTTACAATTGTTCATGTATCACAACCTCCAGGAATGTCTTCACACAGATGGCCACAATTTATAACAAAGTCAGTACTCATTATAAAGTATGTTACTATTGTTCATGAATTACAACCACCAGGAATGTCTTCACACAGATGCACACAACTTATAACAGAGTCACTACTCATTATAATGTATGTTACTATTGTTCATGAATTACAACCACCAGGAATGTCTTCACACAGGTAGACACAACTTATAAGAGAGTCAGTACTCATTATTGTGTATGTTACTATTGTTCATGTATTACAACCACCAGGAATGTCTTCACACAGATGGACACAACTTATAAGAGAGTCAGTACTCATTATAATGAATGTGACTATTGTTCATGTATTACAACCTCCAGGAATGTCTTCACACAGGTGGACACAACCTATAAGAGAGTCAGTACTCATTATAATGTATGTTACTATTGTTCATGTATTACAACCTCCAGCATTGTCTTCACACAGGTGGACACAACTTATAACAGAGTCAGTACTCATTATTGTGTATGTTACTATTGTTCATGAATCACAACCTCCAGGAATGTCTTCACACAGGTGGACACAACTTATAAGAGAGTCAGTTCTCATTATTGTGCATGTTACTATTGTTCATGAATTACAACCTCCAGGAATGTCTTCACATAGATGAACACAACTTATAAGAGAGTCAGTACTTATTATAATGTATGTTACTATTGTTCATGTATTACAACCACCAGGAATGTCTTCACACAGATGGACACAACTTATAAAAGAGTCAGTACTCATTATAATGTATGTGACTATTGTTCATGTATTACAACCTCCAGGAATGTCTTCACACAGATGGACACAACTTATAACAAAGTCAGTACTCATTATAATGTATGTTACAATTGTTCATGTATCACAACCTCCAGGAATGTCTTCACACAGATGAACACAACTTATAAGAGAATTCAGTACTCATTATTGTGTATGTTACTATTGTTCATGAATTACAACCACCAGGAATGTCGTCACACAGATGAACACAACTTATAACAAAGTCAGTACTCATTATTGTGTATGTTACTATTGTTCATGTATCACAACCTCCAGGAATGTCTTCAAACAGATGAACACAACTTATAAGTGAGTCAGTACTCATTATAGTGTATGTTACTATTGTTCATGAATTACACCCTTCAGGGATGTCTTCACACATATGGACACAACTTATAACAAAGTCAGTACTCATTATTGTGTATGTTACTATTGTTCATGAATTACAACCTCCAGGAATGTCTTCACACAGATGGACACAACTTATAAGAGAGTCAGTACTCATTATAATGTATGTTACTATTGTTCATGAATTACAACCACCAGGAATGTCTTCACACAGGTGGACACAACTTATAACAGAGTCAGTACTCATTATAATGTATGTTACTATTGTTCATGAATTACAACCTCCAGGAATGTCTTCACACAGGTGGACACAACTTATAACAGAGTCAGTACTCATTATAATGTATGTGACTATTGTTCATGAATTACAACCTCCAGGAATGTCTTCACACAGATGGACACAACGTATAACAGAGTCAGTACTCATTATAATGTATGTGACTATTGTTCATGAATTACAACCTCCAGGAATGTCTTCACACAGATCGACACAAGTTATAACAAAGTCAGTACTCATTATAATGTATGTTACTGTTGTTCATGAATTACAACCTCCAGGAATGTCTTCACACAAATGAACACAACTTATAACAGAGTCAGTACTCATTATAATGTATGTTACTATTGTTCATGAATTACAACCTCCAGGAATGTCTTCACACAGATGGACACAACTTATAACAAAGTCAGTACTCATTATAATGTATGTTACTATTGTTCATGAATTACAACCTCCAGGGATGTCTTCACACAGATGGACACAACTTATAAGAGAGTCAGTACTCATTATAGTGTATGTTACTATTGCTCATGAATTACAACCTCCAGGGATGTCTTCACACAGATGGACACAACTTATAAGAGAGTCAGTACTCATTATAATGTATGTTACTATTGTTCATGAATTACAACCTCCAGGGATGTCTTCACATAGATGGACACAACTTATAAGAGAGTCAGTACTCATTATAATGTATGTTACTATTGTTCATGAATTACAACCTCCAGGGATGTCTTCACACAGGTGTACACAACTTATAACAAAGTCAGTACTCATTATAATGTATGTTACAATTGTTCATGTATCACAACCTCCAAGAATGTCTTCACACAGATGAACACAACTTATAAGAGAGTCAGTACTCATTATAGTGTATGTTACTATTGTTCATGAATTACACCCTCCAGGGATGTCTTCACACAGATGGACACAACTTATAACAAAGTCAGTACTCATTATAATGTATGTTACAATTGTTCATGTATCACAACCTCCAGGAATGTCTTCACACAGATGGCCACAACTTATAACAAAGTCAGTACTCATTATATAGTATGTTACTATTGTTCATGAATTGCAACCACCAGGAATGTCTTCACACAGATGGACACAACTTATAACAGATTCAGTACTCATTATAATGTATGTTACTATTGTTCATGAATTACAACCACCAGGAATGTCTTCACACAGGTGGACACAACTTATAAGAGAGTCAGTACTCATTATTGTGTATGTTACTATTGTTCATGTATTACAACCACCAGGAATGTCTTCACACAGATGGACACAACTTATAAGAGAGTCAGTACTCATTATAATGAATGTGACTATTGTTCATGTATTACAAACTCCAGGAATGTCTTCACACAGGTGGACACAGCCTATAAGAGAGTCAGTACTCATTATAATGTATGTTACTATTGTTCATGTATTACAACCTCCAGGAATGTCTTCACACAGGTGGACACAACTTATAACAGAGTCAGTACTCATTATTGTGTATGTTACTATTGTTCATGAATCACAACCTCCAGGAATGTCTTCACACAGGTGGACACAACTTATAAGAGAGTCAGTTCTCATTATTGTGCATGTTACTATTGTTCATGAATTACAACCTCCAGGAATGTCTTCACACAGATGAACACAACTTATAAGAGAGTCAGTTCTCATTATTGTGCATGTTACTATTGTTCATGAATAACAACCTCCAGGAATGTCTTCACACAGATGAACACAACTTATAAGAGAGTCAGTTCTCATTATTGTGCATGTTACTATTGTTCATGAATTACAACCTCCAGGAATGTCTTTACACAAGTGGACACAACTTATAAGAGAGTCAGTACTCATTATTGTGTATGTTACTATTGTTCATGAATCACAACCTCCAGGAATGTCTTCACACAGGTGGACACAACTTATAAGAGAGTCAGTTCTCATTATTGTGCATGTTACTATTGTTCATGAATTACAACCTCCAGGAATGTCTTCACACAGATGAACACAACTTATAAGAGAGTCAGTACTTATTATAATGTATGTTACTATTGTTCATGTATTACAACCACCAGGAATGTCTTCACACAGATGGACACAACTTATAAAAGAGTCAGTACTCATTATAATGTATGTGACTATTGTTCATGTATTACAACCTCCAGGAATGTCTTCACACAGATGGACACAACTTATAACAAAGTCAGTACTCATTATAATGTATGTTACAATTGTTCATGTATCACAACCTCCAGGAATGTCTTCACACAGATGAACACCACTTATAAGTGAGTCAGTACTCATTATAGTGTATGTTACTATTGTTCATGAATAACACCCTCCAGGGATGTCTTCACACAGATGGACACAACTTATAACAAAGTCAGTACTCATTATTGTGTATGTTACTATTGTTCATGAATTACAACCTCCAGGAATGTCTTCACACAGATGAACACAACTTATAACAGAGTCAGTACTCATTATAGTGTATGTTACTATTGTTAATGAATTACAACCTCCAGGAATGTCTTCACACAGATGAACACAACTTATAACAGAGTCAGTACTCATTATAATGTATGTTACTATTGTTGATGAATTACAACCTCCAGGAATGTCTTCACACAGATGAACACAACTTATAACAGAGTCAGTACTCATAGTGTATGTTATATTGTTCATGAATTACAACCTCCAGGAATGTCTTCACACAGATGAACACAACTTATAACAGAGTCAGTACTCATTATAATGTCTGTTACTATTGTTCATGTATCACAACCTCCAGGAATGTCTTCACACAGGTGGACACAACTTATAACAGAGTCAGTACTCATTATAATGTATGTTACTATTGTTGATGAATTACAACCTCCAGGAATGTCTTCACACAGATGAACACAACTTATAACAGAGTCAGTACTCATAGTGTATGTTACTATTGTTCATGAATTACAACCTCCAGGAATGTCTTCACACAGATGGACACAACTTATAACAGAGTCAGTACTCATTATAATGTATGTTACTATTGTTCATGAATTACAACCTCCAGGAATGTCTTCACACAGATGGACACAACTTATAACAGAGTCAGTACTCATTATAATGTATGTTACTATTGTTCATGTATCTCAACGTCCAGGAATGTCTTCACACAGATGGACAGAACTTATAACAAAGTCAGTACTCATTATAATAAATGTTACTATTGTTCATGTATCACAACCTCCAGGAATGTCTTCACACAAATGAACACAACTTATAACAGAGTCAGTACTCATAGTGTGTTACTATTGTTCATGTATTACAACCTCCAGGAATGTCTTCACACAGATGGACACAACTTATAACAAAGTCAGTACTCATTATAATGTATGTTACTATTGTTCATGAATTACAACCTCCAGGAATGTCTTCACACAGATGGACACAACTTATAACCGAGTCAGTACTCATTATAATGTATGTTACTATTGTTCATGAATTACAACCTCCAGGAATGTCTTCACACAGATGGACACAACTTATAACAGAGTCAGTACTCATTATAATGTATGTTACTATTGTTCATGAATTACAACCTCCAGGAATGTCTTCACACAGATGGACACAACTTATAACAAAGTCAGTACTCATTATAATGTATGTTACAATTGTTCATGTATCACAACCTCCAGGAATGTCTTCACACAGATGGCCACAACTTATAACAAAGTCAGTACTCATTATAAAGTATGTTACTATTGTTCATGAATTACAACCACCAGGAATGTCTTCACACAGATGCACACAACTTATAACAGAGTCACTACTCATTATAATGTATGTTACTATTGTTCATGAATTACAACCACCAGGAATGTCTTCACACAGGTAGACACAACTTATAAGAGAGTCAGTACTCATTATTGTGTATGTTACTATTGTTCATGTATTACAACCACCAGGAATGTCTTCACACAGATGGACACAACTTATAAGAGAGTCAGTACTCATTATAATGAATGTGACTATTGTTCATGTATTACAACCTCCAGGAATGTCTTCACACAGGTGGACACAACCTATAAGAGAGTCAGTACTCATTATAATGTATGTTACTATTGTTCATGTATTACAACCTCCAGCATTGTCTTCACACAGGTGGACACAACTTATAACAGAGTCAGTACTCATTATTGTGTATGTTACTATTGTTCATGAATCACAACCTCCAGGAATGTCTTCACACAGGTGGACACAACTTATAAGAGAGTCAGTTCTCATTATTGTGCATGTTACTATTGTTCATAAATTACAACCTCCAGGAATGTCTTCACATAGATGAACACAACTTATAAGAGAGTCAGTACTTATTATAATGTATGTTACTATTGTTCATGTATTACAACCACCAGGAATGTCTTCACACAGATGGACACAACTTATAAAAGAGTCAGTACTCATTATAATGTATGTGACTATTGTTCATGTATTACAACCTCCAGGAATGTCTTCACACAGATGGACACAACTTATAACAAAGTCAGTACTCATTATAATGTATGTTACAATTGTTCATGTATCACAACCTCCAGGAATGTCTTCACACAGATGAACACAACTTATAAGAGAATTCAGTACTCATTATTGTGTATGTTACTATTGTTCATGAATTACAACCACCAGGAATGTCGTCACACAGATGAACACAACTTATAACAAAGTCAGTACTCATTATTGTGTATGTTACTATTGTTCATGTATCACAACCTCCAGGAATGTCTTCAAACAGATGAACACAACTTATAAGTGAGTCAGTACTCATTATAGTGTATGTTACTATTGTTCATGAATTACACCCTTCAGGGATGTCTTCACACATATGGACACAACTTATAACAAAGTCAGTACTCATTATTGTGTATGTTACTATTGTTCATGAATTACAACCTCCAGGAATGTCTTCACACAGATGAACACAACTTATAACAGAGTCAGTACTCATTATAGTGTATGTTACTATTGTTCATGAATTACAACCTCCAGGAATGTCTTCACACAGATGGACACAACTTATAAGAGAGTCAGTACTCATTATAATGTATGTTACTATTGTTCATGAATTACAACCACCAGGAATGTCTTCACACAGGTGGACACAACTTATAACAGAGTCAGTACTCATTATAATGTATGTTACTATTGTTCATGAATTACAACCTCCAGGAATGTCTTCACACAGGTGGACACAACTTATAACAGAGTCAGTACTCATTATAATGTATGTGACTATTGTTCATGAATTACAACCTCCAGGAATGTCTTCACACAGATGGACACAACGTATAACAGAGTCAGTACTCATTATAATGTATGTGACTATTGTTCATGAATTACAACCTCCAGGAATGTCTTCACACAGATCGACACAAGTTATAACAAAGTCAGTACTCATTATAATGTATGTTACTGTTGTTCATGAATTACAACCTCCAGGAATGTCTTCACACAAATGAACACAACTTATAACAGAGTCAGTACTCATTATAATGTATGTTACTATTGTTCATGAATTACAACCTCCAGGAATGTCTTCACACAGATGGACACAACTTATAACAAAGTCAGTACTCATTATAATGTATGTCACTATTGTTCATGAATTACAACCTCCAGGGATGTCTTCACACAGATGGACACAACTTATAAGAGAGTCAGTACTCATTATAGTGTATGTTACTATTGCTCATGAATTACAACCTCCAGGGATGTCTTCACACAGATGGACACAACTTATAAGAGAGTCAGTACTCATTATAATGTATGTTACTATTGTTCATGAATTACAACCTCCAGGGATGTCTTCACATAGATGGACACAACTTATAAGAGAGTCAGTACTCATTATAATGTATGTTACTATTGTTCATGAATTACAACCTCCAGGGATGTCTTCACACAGGTGTACACAACTTATAACAAAGTCAGTACTCATTATAATGTATGTTACAATTGTTCATGTATCACAACCTCCAAGAATGTCTTCACACAGATGAACACAACTTATAAGAGAGTCAGTACTCATTATAGTGTATGTTACTATTGTTCATGAATTACACCCTCCAGGGATGTCTTCACACAGATGGACACAACTTATAACAAAGTCAGTACTCATTATAATGTATGTTACAATTGTTCATGTATCACAACCTCCAGGAATGTCTTCACACAGATGGCCACAACTTATAACAAAGTCAGTACTCATTATATAGTATGTTACTATTGTTCATGAATTGCAACCACCAGGAATGTCTTCACACAGATGGACACAACTTATAACAGATTCAGTACTCATTATAATGTATGTTACTATTGTTCATGAATTACAACCACCAGGAATGTCTTCACACAGGTGGACACAACTTATAAGAGAGTCAGTACTCATTATTGTGTATGTTACTATTGTTCATGTATTACAACCACCAGGAATGTCTTCACACAGATGGACACAACTTATAAGAGAGTCAGTACTCATTATAATGAATGTGACTATTGTTCATGTATTACAACCTCCAGGAATGTCTTCACACAGGTGGACACAGCCTATAAGAGAGTCAGTACTCATTATAATGTATGTTACTATTGTTCATGTATTACAACCTCCAGGAATGTCTTCACACAGGTGGACACAACTTATAACAGAGTCAGTACTCATTATTGTGTATGTTACTATTGTTCATGAATCACAACCTCCAGGAATGTCTTCACACAGGTGGACACAACTTATAAGAGAGTCAGTTCTCATTATTGTGCATGTTACTATTGTTCATGAATTACAACCTCCAGGAATGTCTTCACACAGATGAACACAACTTATAAGAGAGTCAGTTCTCATTATTGTGCATGTTACTATTGTTCATGAATAACAACCTCCAGGAATGTCTTCACACAGATGAACACAACTTATAAGAGAGTCAGTTCTCATTATTGTGCATGTTACTATTGTTCATGAATTACAACCTCCAGGAATGTCTTCACACAAGTGGACACAACTTATAAGAGAGTCAGTACTCATTATTGTGTATGTTACTATTGTTCATGAATCACAACCTCCAGGAATGTCTTCACACAGGTGGACACAACTTATAAGAGAGTCAGTTCTCATTATTGTGCATGTTACTATTGTTCATGAATTACAACCTCCAGGAATGTCTTCACACAGATGAACACAACTTATAAGAGAGTCAGTACTTATTATAATGTATGTTACTATTGTTCATGTATTACAACCACCAGGAATGTCTTCACACAGATGGACACAACTTATAAAAGAGTCAGTACTCATTATAATGTATGTGACTATTGTTCATGTATTACAACCTCCAGGAATGTCTTCACACAGATGGACACAACTTATAACAAAGTCAGTACTCCTTATAATGTATGTTACAATTGTTCATGTATCACAACCTCCAGGAATGTCTTCACACAGATGAACACCACTTATAAGAGTGTCAGTACTCATTATTGTGTATGTTACTATTGTTCATGAATTACAACCACCAGGAATGTCGTCACACAGATGAACACAACTTATAACAAAGTCAGTACTCATTATTGTGTATGTTACTATTGTTCATGTATCACAACCTCCAGGAATGTCTTCACACAGATGAACACAACTTATAAGTGAGTCAGTACTCATTATAGTGTATGTTACTATTGTTCATGAATTACACCCTCCAGGGATGTCTTCACACAGATGGACACAACTTATAACAAAGTCAGTACTCATTATTGTGTATGTTACTATTGTTCATGAATTACAACCTCCAGGAATGTCTTCACACAGATGAACACAACTTATAACAGAGTCAGTACTCATTATAGTGTATGTTACTATTGTTCATGAATTACAACCTCCAGGAATGTCTTCACACAGATGAACACAACTTATAACAGAGTCAGTACTCATTATAATGTATGTTACTATTGTTGATGAATTACAACCTCCAGGAATGTCTTCACACAGATGAACACAACTTATAACAGAGTCAGTACTCATAGTGTATGTTATATTGTTCATGAATTACAACCTCCAGGAATGTCTTCACACAGATGAACACAACTTATAACAGAGTCAGTACTCATTATAATGTCTGTTACTATTGTTCATGTATCACAACCTCCAGGAATGTCTTCACACAGGTGGACACAACTTATAACAGAGTCAGTACTCATTATAATGTATGTTACTATTGTTGATGAATTACAACCTCCAGGAATGTCTTCACACAGATGAACACAGCTTATAACAGAGTCAGTACTCATAGTGTATGTTACTATTGTTCATGAATTACAACCTCCAGGAATGTCTTCACACAGATGGACACAACTTATAACAGAGTCAGTACTCATTATAATGTATGTTACTATTGTTCATGAATTACAACCTCCAGGAATGTCTTCACACAGATGGACACAACTTATAACAGAGTCAGTACTCATTATAATGTATGTTACTATTGTTCATGTATCTCAACGTCCAGGAATGTCTTCACACAGATGGACAGAACTTATAACAAAGTCAGTACTCATTATAATAAATGTTACTATTGTTCATGTATCACAACCTCCAGGAATGTCTTCACACAGATGAACACAACTTATAACAGAGTCAGTACTCATAGTGTGTTACTATTGTTCATGTATTACAACCTCCAGGAATGTCTTCACACAGATGGACACAACTTATAACAAAGTCAGTACTCATTATAATGTATGTTACTATTGTTCATGAATTACAACCTCCAGGAATGTCTTCACACAGATGGACACAACATATAACCGAGTCAGTACTCATTATAATGTATGTTACTATTGTTCATGAATTACAACCTCCAGGAATGTCTTCACACAGATGGACACAACTTATAACAGAGTCAGTACTCATTATAATGTATGTTACTATTGTTCATGAATTACAACCTCCAGGAATGTCTTCACACAGATGGACACAACTTATAACAAAGTCAGTACTCATTATAATGTATGTTACAATTGTTCATGTATCACAACCTCCAGGAATGTCTTCACACAGATGGCCACAACTTATAACAAAGTCAGTACTCATTATAAAGTATGTTACTATTGTTCATGAATTACAACCACCAGGAATGTCTTCACACAGATGCACACAACTTATAACAGAGTCACTACTCATTATAATGTATGTTACTATTGTTCATGAATTACAACCACCAGGAATGTCTTCACACAGGTAGACACAACTTATAAGAGAGTCAGTACTCATTATTGTGTATGTTACTATTGTTCATGTATTACAACCACCAGGAATGTCTTCACACAGATGGACACAACTTATAAGAGAGTCAGTACTCATTATAATGAATGTGACTATTGTTCATGTATTACAACCTCCAGGAATGTCTTCACACAGGTGGACACAACCTATAAGAGAGTCAGTACTCATTATAATGTATGTTACTATTGTTCATGTATTACAACCTCCAGGAATGTCTTCACACAGGTGGACACAACTTATAACAGAGTCAGTACTCATTATTGTGTATGTTACTATTGTTCATGAATCACAACCTCCAGGAATGTCTTCACACAGGTGGACACAACTTATAAGAGAGTCAGTTCTCATTATTGTGCATGTTACTATTGTTCATGAATTACAACCTCCAGGAATGTCTTCACATAGATGAACACAACTTATAAGAGAGTCAGTACTTATTATAATGTATGTTACTATTGTTCATGTATTACAACCACCAGGAATGTCTTCACACAGATGGACACAACTTATAAAAGAGTCAGTACTCATTATAATGTATGTGACTATTGTTCATGTATTACAACCTCCAGGAATGTCTTCACACAGATGGACACAACTTATAACAAAGTCAGTACTCATTATAATGTATGTTACAATTGTTCATGTATCACAACCTCCAGGAATGTCTTCACACAGATGAACACAACTTATAAGAGAATTCAGTACTCATTATTGTGTATGTTACTATTGTTCATGAATTACAACCACCAGGAATGTCGTCACACAGATGAACACAACTTATAACAAAGTCAGTACTCATTATTGTGTATGTTACTATTGTTCATGTATCACAACCTCCAGGAATGTCTTCAAACAGATGAACACAACTTATAAGTGAGTCAGTACTCATTATAGTGTATGTTACTATTGTTCATGAATTACACCCTTCAGGGATGTCTTCACACAGATGGACACAACTTATAACAAAGTCAGTACTCATTATTGTGTATGTTACTATTGTTCATGAATTACAACCTCCAGGAATGTCTTCACACAGATGAACACAACTTATAACAGAGTCAGTACTCATTATAGTGTATGTTACTATTGTTCATGAATTACAACCTCCAGGAATGTCTTCACACAGATGGACACAACTTATAAGAGAGTCAGTACTCATTATAATGTATGTTACTATTGTTCATGAATTACAACCACCAGGAATGTCTTCACACAGGTGGACACAACTTATAACAGAGTCAGTACTCATTATAATGTATGTTACTATTGTTCATGAATTACAACCTCCAGGAATGTCTTCACACAGGTGGACACAACTTATAACAGAGTCAGTACTCATTATAATGTATGTGACTATTGTTCATGAATTACAACCTCCAGGAATGTCTTTACACAGATGGACACAACGTATAACAGAGTCAGTACTCATTATAATGTATGTGACTATTGTTCATGAATTACAACCTCCAGGAATGTCTTCACACAGATCGACACAAGTTATAACAAAGTCAGTACTCATTATAATGTATGTTACTGTTGTTCATGAATTACAACCTCCAGGAATGTCTTCACACAAATGAACACAACTTATAACAGAGTCAGTACTCATTATAATGTATGTTACTATTGTTCATGAATTACAACCTCCAGGAATGTCTTCACACAGATGGACACAACTTATAACAAAGTCAGTACTCATTATAATGTATGTTACTATTGTTCATGAATTACAACCTCCAGGGATGTCTTCACACAGATGGACACAACTTATAAGAGAGTCAGTACTCATTATAGTGTATGTTACTATTGTTCATGAATTACAACCTCCAGGGATGTCTTCACACAGATGGACACAACTTATAAGAGAGTCAGTACTCATTATAATGTATGTTACTATTGTTCATGAATTACAACCTCCAGGGATGTCTTCACATAGATGGACACAACTTATAAGAGAGTCAGTACTCATTATAATGTATGTTACTATTGTTCATGAATTACAACCTCCAGGGATGTCTTCACACAGGTGTACACAACTTATAACAAAGTCAGTACTCATTATAATGTATGTTACAATTGTTCATGTATCACAACCTCCAAGAATGTCTTCACACAGATGAACACAACTTATAAGAGAGTCAGTACTCATTATAGTGTATGTTACTATTGTTCATGAATTACACCCTCCAGGGATGTCTTCACACAGATGGACACAACTTATAACAAAGTCAGTACTCATTATAATGTATGTTACAATTGTTCATGTATCACAACCTCCAGGAATGTCTTCACACAGATGGCCACAACTTATAACAAAGTCAGTACTCGTTATATAGTATGTTACTATTGTTCATGAATTGCAACCACCAGGAATGTCTTCACACAGATGGACACAACTTATAACAGATTCAGTACTCATTATAATGTATGTTACTATTGTTCATGAATTACAACCACCAGGAATGTCTTCACACAGGTGGACACAACTTATAAGAGAGTCAGTACTCATTATTGTGTATGTTACTATTGTTCATGTATTACAACCACCAGGAATGTCTTCACACAGATGGACACAACTTATAAGAGAGTCAGTACTCATTATAATGAATGTGACTATTGTTCATGTATTACAACCTCCAGGAATGTCTTCACACAGGTGGACACAGCCTATAAGAGAGTCAGTACTCATTATAATGTATGT
This sequence comes from Deroplatys truncata, assembly GCA_030765065.1. Classification (NCBI taxonomy): domain Eukaryota; kingdom Metazoa; phylum Arthropoda; class Insecta; order Mantodea; family Mantidae; genus Deroplatys; species Deroplatys truncata. The sequence goes on along the minus strand of CM060980.1, from coordinate 211,778,067 downwards.
TACTATTGTTCATGTATTACAACCTCCAGGAATGTCTTCACACAGGTGGACACAACTTATAACAGAGTCAGTACTCATTATTGTTATGTTACTATTGTTCATGAATCACAACCTCCAGGAATGTCTTCACACAGGTGGACACAACTTATAAGAGAGTCAGTTCTCATTATTGTGCATGTTACTATTGTTCATGAATTACAACCTCCAGGAATGTCTTCACACAGATGAACACAACTTATAAGAGAGTCAGTTCTCATTATTGTGCATGTTACTATTGTTCATGAATAACAACCTCCAGGAATGTCTTCACACAGATGAACACAACTTATAAGAGAGTCAGTTCTCATTATTGTGCATGTTACTATTGTTCATGAATTACAACCTCCAGGAATGTCTTCACACAAGTGGACACAACTTATAAGAGAGTCAGTACTCATTATTGTGTATGTTACTATTGTTCATGAATCACAACCTCCAGGAATGTCTTCACACAGGTGGACACAACTTATAAGAGAGTCAGTTCTCATTATTGTGCATGTTACTATTGTTCATGAATTACAACCTCCAGGAATGTCTTCACACAGATGAACACAACTTATAAGAGAGTCAGTACTTATTATAATGTATGTTACTATTGTTCATGTATTACAACCACCAGGAATGTCTTCACACAGATGGACACAACTTATAAAAGAGTCAGTACTCATTATAATGTATGTGACTATTGTTCATGTATTACAACCTCCAGGAATGTCTTCACACAGATGGACACAACTTATAACAAAGTCAGTACTCATTATAATGTATGTTACAATTGTTCATGTATCACAACCTCCAGGAATGTCTTCACACAGATGAACACCACTTATAAGAGAGTCAGTACTCATTATTGTGTATGTTACTATTGTTCATGAATTACAACCACCAGGAATGTCGTCACACAGATGAACACAACTTATAACAAAGTCAGTACTCATTATTGTGTATGTTACTATTGTTCATGTATCACAACCTCCAGGAATGTCTTCACACAGATGAACACAACTTATAAGTGAGTCAGTACTCATTATAGTGTATGTTACTATTGTTCATGAATTACACCCTCCAGGGATGTCTTCACACAGATGGACACAACTTATAACAAAGTCAGTACTCATTATTGTGTATGTTACTATTGTTCATGAATTACAACCTCCAGGAATGTCTTCACACAGATGAACACAACTTATAACAGAGTCAGTACTCATTATAGTGTATGTTACTATTGTTCATGAATTACAACCTCCAGGAATGTCTTCACACAGATGGACACAACTTATAAGAGAGTCAGTACTCATTATAATGAATGTTACTATTGTTCATGAATTACAACCACCAGGAATGTCTTCACACAGGTGGACACAACTTATAACAGAGTCAGTACTCATTATAATGTATGTTACTATTGTTCATGAATTACAACCTCCAGGAATGTCTTCACACAGGTGGACACAACTTATAACAGAGTCAGTACTCATTATAATGTATGTGACTATTGTTCATGAATTACAACCTCCAGGAATGTCTTCACACAGATGGACACAACTTATAACAGAGTCAGTACTCATTATAATGTATGTGACTATTGTTCATGAATTACAACCTCCAGGAATGTCTTCACACAGATCGACACAAGTTATAACAAAGTCAGTACTCATTATAATGTATGTTACTATTGTTCATGAATTACAACCTCCAGGAATGTCTTCACACAAATGAACACAACTTATAACAGAGTCAGTACTCATTATAATGTATGTTACTATTGTTCATGAATTACAACCTCCAGGAATGTCATCACACAGATGGACACAACTTATAACAAAGTCAGTACTCATTATAATGTATGTTACTATTGTTCATGAATTACAACCTCCAGGGATGTCTTCACACAGATGGACACAACTTATAAGAGAGTCAGTACTCATTATAGTGTATGTTACTATTGTTCATGAATTACAACCTCCAGGGATGTCTTCACACAGATGGACACAACTTATAACAAAGTCAGTACTCATTATAATGTATGTTACTATTGTTCCTGAATTACAACCTCCAGGGATGTCTTCACATAGATGGACACAACTTATAAGAGAGTCAGTACTCATTATAATGTATGTGACTATTGTTCATGAATTACAACCTCCAGGAATGTCTTCACACAGATCGACACAAGTTATAACAAAGTCAGTACTCATTATAATGTATGTTACTATTGTTCATGAATTACAACCTCCAGGAATGTCTTCACACAAATGAACACAACTTATAACAGAGTCAGTACTCATTATAATGTATGTTACTATTGTTCATGAATTACACCCTCCAGGAATGTCTTCACACAGATGAACACAACTTATAACAAAGTCAGTACTCATTATAGCGTATGTTACTATTGTTCATGAATTACAACCAGCAGGAATGTCTTCACACAGATGGACACAACTTATAACAAAGTCAGTACTCTTTATAATTTAGTTACTATTGTTCATGTATTACAACCACCAGGAATGTCTTCACACAGATGAACACAACTTATAACAAAGTCAGTACTCATTATAATGTATGTTACTATTGTTCATGAATTACACCCTCCAGGAATGTCTACACACAGATGGACACAACTTATAACAAAGTCAGTACTCATTATAGTGTAAGTTACTATTGTACATGAATTACACCCTCCAGGAATGTCTTCACACAGATGGACACAACTTATAACAAAGTCAGTACTCATTATAATGTAAGTTACTATTGTTCATGTATTACAACCACCAGGAATGTCTTCACACAGATGGACACAACTAATAACAAAGTCAATACTCATTATAGTGTATGTTATTATTGTTCATGAATTACAACCTCCAGCAATGTCTTCACACAGATGAACACAACTTATAAGAGAGTCAGTACTCACTATAATGTATGTTAATATTGTTCATGAATTACAACCTTCAGGAATGTCTTCACACAGATCAACACAACTTATAACACAGTCAGTACTCATTATAATGTATGTTACTATTGTTCATGAATTACAACCTTCAGGAATGTCTTCACACAGATGGACACAACTTATAACAGAGTCAGTACTCATTATAATGTATGTTACTATTGTTCATGAATTACAACATCCAGGAATGTCTTCACACAGATGGACACAACTTATAACAGAGTCAGTACTCATTATAATGTATGTTACTATTGTTCATGAATTACAACCTTCAGGAATGTCTTCACACTGATGGACACAACTTATAACAGAGTCAGTACTCATTATAATGTATGTTACTATTGTTCATGAATTACAACCTCCAGGAATGTCTTCACACAGATGGACACAACTTATAACAGAGTCAGTACTCATTATTGTGCATGTTACTATTTATCATGAATTACAACCTCCAGGAATGTCTTCACACAGATGAACACAACTTATAAGAGAGTCAGTACTCATGATTGTGCATGTTACTATTGTTCATGAATTACAACCTCCAGGAATGTCTTCACACAGATGGACACAACTTATAAGAGAGTCAGTACTCATTATAGTGTATGTTACTATTGTTCATGAATTACAACCTCCAGGAATGTCTTCACACAGATGGACACAACTTATAACAGAGTCAGTACTCATTATAATGTATGTGACTATTGTTCATGAATTACAACCTCCAGGAATGTCTTCACACAGATGGACACAAGTTATAACAAAGTCAGTACTCATTATAATGTATGTTACTATTGTTCATGAATTACAACCTCCAGGAATGTCTTCACACAGGTGGACACAACTTATAACAAAGTCAGTACTCATTATAATGTATGTTACTATTGTTCATGAATTACAACCTCCAGGAATGTCTTCACACAGGTGGACACAACTTATAACAAAGTCAGTACTCATTATAATGTATGTTGCTATTGTTCATGAATTACAACCCCCAGGAATGTCTTCATACAGATGGATACAACTTATAACAAAGTCAGTACTCATTATAGTGTATGTTACTATTGTTCATGAATTACAACCTCCAGGAATGTCTTCACACAGATGGACACAACTTATAACAAAGTCAGTACTCATTATAGTGTATGTTACTATTGTTCATGAATTACAACCAGCAGGAATGTCTTCACACAGATGGACACAACTTATAACAAAGTCAGTACTCATTATAATGTATGTTACTATTGTTCATGAATTACACCCTCCAGGAATGTCTTCACACAGATGGACACAGCTTATAAGAGAGTCAGTACTCATTATAATGTATGTTACTATTGTTCATTTATTACAACCACCAGGAATGTCTTCACACAGATGGACACAACTTATAACAAAGTCAGTAGTCATTATAATGTATGTTACCATTGTTCATGAATTACACCCTCCAGGAATGTCTTCACACAGATGGACACAACTTATAACAAAGTCAGTACTCATTATAATGTATGTTACTATTGTTCATGTATTACAACCACCAGGAATGTCTTCACACAGATGGACACAACTTATAACAAAGTCAGTACTCATTATAGTGTATGTTACTATTGTTCATGAATTACAACCTCCAGGAATGTCTTCACACAGATGAACACAACTTATAAGAGAGTCAGTACTCACTATAATGTATGTTACTATTGTTCATGAATTACAACCTTCAGGAATGTCTTCACACAGATCAACACAACTTATAACACAGTCAGTACTCATTATAATGTATGTTACTATTGTTCATGAATTACAACCTTCAGGAATGTCTTCACACAGATGGACACAACTTATAAGAGAGTCAGTACTCATTATAGTGTATGTTACTATTGTTCATGAATTACAACCTCCAGGAATGTCTTCACACAGATGAACACAACTTATAACAGAGTCAGTACTCATTATAATGTATATTACTATTGTTCATGAATTACAACCTCCAGGAATGTCTTCACACAGGTGGACACAACTTATAACAAAGTCAGTACTCATTATAATTAAGTTACTATTGTTCATGTATTACAACCACCAGGAATGTCTTCACACAGATGAACACAACTTATAACAAAGTCAGTACTCATTATAATGTATGTTACAATTGTTCACAAATTACACCCTCCAGGAATGTGTTCACACAGGTGGACACAACTTATAAGAGAGTCAGTACTCATTATTGTATATGTTACTATTGTTCATGAATTACACCCTCCAGGAATGTCTTCACACAGATGAACACAACTTATAACAAAGTCAGTACTCATTATAGTGTATGTTACTATTGTTCATGTATTACAACCTCCAGGAAAGTCTTCACACAGGTGGACACAACTTATAAGAGAGTCAGTCCTCATTATAATGTATGTGACTATTGTTCATGTATTACAACCTCCAGGAATGTCTTCACACAGGTGGACACAACTTATAACAGAGTCAGTACTCATTATTGTGTATGTTACTATTGTTCATGTATTACAACCTCCAGGAATGTCATCACACAGATGGACACAACTTATAAGAGAGTCAGTACTCATTATTGTGTATGTTACTATTGTTCATGAATTACAACCTCCAGGAATGTCTTCACACAGATGAACACAACTTATAAGAGAGTCAGTTCTCATTATTGTGCATGTTACTATTGTTCATGAATTACAACCTCCAGGAATGTCTTCACACAAGTGGACACAACTTATAAGAGAGTCAGTACTCATTATTGTGTATGTTACTATTGTTCATGAATCACAACCTCCAGGAATGTCTTCACACAGGTGGACACAGCTTATAAGAGAGTCAGTTCTCATTATTGTGCATGTTACTATTGTTCATGAATTACAACCTCCAGGAATGTCTTCACACAGATGAACACAACTTATAAGAGAGTCAGTACTTATTATAATGTATGTTACTATTGTTCATGTATTACAACCACCAGGAATGTCTTCACACAGATGGACACAACTTATAAAAGAGTCAGTACTCATTATAATGTATGTGACTATTGTTCATGTATTACAACCTCCAGGAATGTCTTCACACAGATGGACACAACTTATAACAAAGTCAGTACTCATTATAATGTATGTTACAATTGTTCATGTATCACAACCTCCAGGAATGTCTTCACACAGATGAACACCACTTATAAGAGAGTCAGTACTCATTATTGTGTATGTTACTATTGTTCATGAATTACAACCACCAAGAATGTCGTCACACAGATGAACACAACTTATAACAAAGTCAGTACTCATTATTGTGTATGTTACTATTGTTCATGTATCACAACCTCCAGGAATGTCTTCACACAGATGAACACAACTTAGAAGTGAGTCAGTACTCATTATAGTGTATGTTACTATTGTTCATGAATTACACCCTCCAGGGATGTCTTCACACAGATGGACACAACTTATAACAAAGTCAGTACTCATTATTGTGTATGTTACTATTGTTCATGAATTACAACCTCCAGGAATGTCTTCACACAGATGAACACAACTTATAACAGAGTCAGTACTCATTATAGTGTATGTTACTATTGTTCATGAATTACAACCTCCAGGAATGTCTTCACACAGATGGACACAACTTATAAGAGAGTCAGTACTCATTATAATGAATGTTACTATTGTTCATGAATTACAACCACCAGGAATGTCTTCACACAGGTGGACACAACTTATAACAGAGTCAGTACTCATTATAATGTATGTTACTATTCTTCATGAATTACAACCTCCAGGAATGTCTTCACACAGGTGGACACAACTTATAACAGAGTCAGTACTCATTATAATGTATGTGACTATTGTTCATGAATTACAACCTCCAGGAATGTCTTCACACAGATGGACACATCTTATAACAGAGTCAGTACTCATTATAATGTATGTGACTATTGTTCATGAATTACAACCTCCAGGAATGTCTTCACACAGATCGACACAAGTTATAACAAAGTCAGTACTCATTATAATGTATGTTACTATTGTTCATGAATTACAACCTCCAGGAATGTCTTCACACAAATGAACACAACTTATAACAGAGTCAGTACTCATTATAATGTATGTTACTATTGTTCATGAATTACAACCTCCAGGAATGTCTTCACACAGATGGACACAACTTATAACAAAGTCAGTACTCATTATAATGTATGTTACTATTGTTCATGAATTACAACCTCCAGGGATGTCTTCACACAGATGGACACAACTTATAAGAGAGTCAGTACTCATTATAGTGTATGTTACTATTGTTCATGAATTACAACCTCCAGGGATGTCTTCACACAGATGGACACAACTTATAAGAGAGTCAGTACTCATTATAATGTATGTTACTATTGTTCCTGAATTACAACCTCCAGGGATGTCTTCACATAGATGGACACAACTTATAAGAGAGTCAGTACTCATTATAATGTATGTTACTATTGTTCATGAATTACAACCTCCAGGGATGTCTTCACACAGGTGGACACAACTTATAACAAAGTCAGTACTCATTATAATGTATGTTACTATTGTTCATGAATTACAACCTCCAGGAATGTCTTCACACAGATGGACACAACTTATAAGAGAGTCAGTACTCATTATTGTATATGTTACTATTGTTCATGAATTACACCCTCCAGGAATGACTTCACACAGATGAACACAACTTATAACAAAGTCAGTACTCATTATAGTGTATGTTACTATTGTTCATGAATTACAACCAGCAGGAATGTCTTCACACAGATGGACACAACTTATAACAGAGTCAAAACTCATTATAATGTATGTTACTATTGTTCATGAATTACAACCACCAGGAATGTCTTCACACAGGTGGACACAACTTATAAGAGAGTCAGTACTCATTATTGTGTATGTTACTATTGTTCATGAATTACACCCTCCAGGAATGTCTACACACAGATGGACACAACTTATAAGAGAGTCAGTTCTCATTATTGTGCATGTTACTATTGTTCATGAATTACAACCACCAGGAATGTCTTCACACAAGTGGACACAACTTATAAGAGAGTCAGTACTCATTATAGTGTATGTTACTATTGTTCATGAATCACAACCTCCAGGGATGTCTTCACACAGATGGACACAACTTATAAGAGAGTCAGTACTCATTATAATGAATGTGACTATTGTTCATGTATTACAACCTCCAGGAATGTCTTCACACAGGTGGACACAGCCTATAAGAGAGTCAGTACTCATTATAATGTATGTTACTATTGTTCATGTATTACAACCTCCAGGAATGTCTTCACACAGGTGGACACAACTTATAACAGAGTCAGTACTCATTATTGTGTATGTTACTATTGTTCATGAATCACAACCTCCAGGAATGTCTTCACACAGGTGGACACAACTTATAAGAGAGTCAGTTCTCATTATTGTGCATGTTACTATTGTTCATGTATTAGAACCTCCAGGAATGTCTTCACACAGGTGGACACAACTTATAACAGAGTCAGTACTCATTATTGTGTATGTTACTATTGTTCATGAATCACAACCTCCAGGAATGTCTTCACACAGGTGGACACAACTTATAAGAGAGTCAGTTCTCATTATTGTGCATGTTACTATTGTTCATGAATTACAACCTCCAGGAATGTCTTCACACAGATGAACACAACTTATAAGAGAGTCAGTTCTCATTATTGTGCATGTTACTATTGTTCATGAATAACAACCTCCAGGAATGTCTTCACACAGATGAACACAACTTATAAGAGAGTCAGTTCTCATTATTGTGCATGTTACTATTGTTCATGAATTACAACCACCAGGAATGTCTTCACACAAGTGGACACAACTTATAAGAGAGTCAGTACTCATTATTGTGTATGTTACTATTGTTCATGAATCACAACCTCCAGGAATGTCTTCACACAGGTGGACACAACTTATAAGAGAGTCAGTTCTCATTATTGTGCATGTTACTATTGTTCATGAATTACAACCTCCAGGAATGTCTTCACACAGATGAACACAACTTATAAGAGAGTCAGTACTTATTATAATGTATGTTACTATTGTTCATGTATTACAACCACCAGGAATGTCTTCACACAGATGGACACAACTTATAAAAGAGTCAGTACTCATTATAATGTATGTGACTATTGTTCATGTATTACAACCTCCAGGAATGTCTTCACACAGATGGACACAACTTATAACAAAGTCAGTACTCATTATAATGTATGTTACAATTGTTCATGTATCACAACCTCCAGGAATGTCTTCACACAGATGAACACCACTTATAAGAGAGTCAGTACTCATTATTGTGTATGTTACTATTGTTCATGAATTACAACCACCAGGAATGTCGTCACACAGATGAACACAACTTATAACAAAGTCAGTACTTATTATTGTGTATGTTACTATTGTTCATGTATCACAACCTCCAGGAATGTCTTCAAACAGATGAACACAACTTATAAGTGAGTCAGTACTCATTATAGTGTATGTTACTATTGTTCATGAATTACACCCTCCAGGGATGTCTTCACACAGATGGACACAACTTATAACAAAGTCAGTACTCATTATTGTGTATGTTACTATTGTTCATGAATTACAACCTCCAGGAATGTCTTCACACAGATGAACACAACTTATAACAGAGTCAGTACTCATTATAGTGTATGTTACTATTGTTCATGAATTACAACCTCCAGGAATGTCTTCACACAGATGGACACAACTTATAAGAGAGTCAGTACTCATTATAATGAATGTTACTATTGTTCATGAATTACAACCACCAGGAATGTCTTCACACAGGTGGACACAACTTATAACAGAGTCAGTACTCATTATAATGTATGTGACTATTGTTCATGAATTACAACCTCCAGGAATGTCTTCACACAGATCGACACAAGTTATAACAAAGTCAGTACTCATTATAATGTATGTTACTATTGTTCATGAATTACAACCTCCAGGAATGTCTTCACACAAATGAACACAACTTATAACAGAGTCAGTACTCATTACAATGTATGTTACTATTGTTCATGAATTACAACCTCCAGGAATGTCTTCACACAGATGGACACAACTTATAACAAAGTCAGTACTCATTATAATGTATGTTACTATTGTTCATGAATTACAACCTCCAGGGATGTCTTCACACAGATGGACACAACTTATAAGAGAGTCAGTACTCATTATAGTGTATGTTACTATTGTTCATGAATTACAACCTCCAGGGATGTCTTCACACAGATGGACACAACTTATAAGAGAGTCAGTACTCATTATAATGTATGTTACTATTGTTCCTGAATTACAACCTCCAGGGATGTCTTCACATAGATGGACACAACGTATAAGAGAGTCAGTACTCATTATAATGTATGTTACTATTGTTCATGAATTACAACCTCCAGGGATGTCTTCACACAGGTGGACACAACTTATAACAAAGTCAGTACTCATTATAATGTATGTTACTATTGTTCATGAATTACAACCTCCAGGAATGTCTTCACACAGATGGACACAACTTATAAGAGAGTCAGTACTCATTATTGTATATGTTACTATTGTTCATGAATTACACCCTCCAGGAATGTCTTCACACAGATGAACACAACTTATAACAAAGTCAGTACTCATTATAGTGTATGTTACTATTGTTCATGAATTACAACCAGCAGGAATGTCTTCACACAGATGGACACAACTTATAACAAAGTCAGTACTCATTATAATTTAGTTACTATTGTTCATGTATTACAACCACCAGGAATGTCTTCACACAGATGAACACAACTTATAACAAAGTCAGTACTCATTATAATGTATGTTACTATTGTTCATGAATTACACCCTCCAGGAATGTCTACACACAGATGGACACAACTTATAACAAAGTCAGTACTCATTATAGTGTAAGTTACTATTGTACATGAATTACACCCTCCAGGAATGTCTTCACACAGATGGACACAACTTATAACAAAGTCAGTACTCATTATAATGTAAGTTACTATTGTTCATGTATTACAACCACCAGGAATGTCTTCACACAGATGGACACAACTAATAACAAAGTCAGTACTCATTATAGTGTATGTTATTATTGTTCATGAATTACAACCTCCAGCAATGTCTTCACACAGATGAACACAACTTATAAGAGAGTCAGTACTCACTATAATGTATGTTAATATTGTTCATGAATTACAACCTTCAGGAATGTCTTCACACAGATCAACACAACTTATAACACAGTCAGTACTCATTATAATGTATGTTACTATTGTTCATGAATTACAACCTTCAGGAATGTCTTCACACAGATGGACACAACTTATAACAGAGTCAGTACTCATTATAATGTATGTTACTATTGTTCATGAATTACAACCTTCAGGAATGTCTTCACACAGATGGACACAACTTATAACAGAGTCAGTACTCATTATAATGTATGTTACTATTGTTCATGAATTACAACCTCCAGGAATGTCTTCACACAGATGGACACAACTTATAACAGAGTCAGTACTCATTATTGTGCATGTTACTATTTATCATGAATTACAACCTCCAGGAATGTCTTCACACAGATGAACACAACTTATAAGAGAGTCAGTACTCATGATTGTGCATGTTACTATTGTTCATGAATTACAACCTCCAGGAATGTCTTCACACAGATGGACACAACTTAAAAGAGAGTCAGTACTCATTATAGTGTATGTTACTATTGTTCATGAATTACAACCTCCAGGAATGTCTTCACACAGATGGACACAACTTATAACAGAGTCAGTACTCATTATAATGTATGTGACTATTGTTCATGAATTACAACCTCCAGGAATGTCTTCACACAGATGGACACAAGTTATAACAAAGTCAGTACTCATTATAATGTATGTTACTATTGTTCATGAATTACAACCTCCAGGAATGTCTTCACACAGGTGGACACAACTTATAACAAAGTCAGTACTCATTATAATGTATGTTACTATTGTTCATGAATTACAACCTCCAGGAATGTCTTCACACAGGTGGACACAACTTATAACAAAGTCAGTACTCATTATAATGTATGTTGCTATTGTTCATGAATTACAACCCCCAGGAATGTCTTCATACAGATGGATACAACTTATAACAAAGTCAGTACTCATTATAGTGTATGTTACTATTGTTCATGAATTACAACCTCCAGGAATGTCTTCACACAGATGGACACAACTTATAACAGAGTCAGTACTCATTATAATGTATGTGACTATTGTTCATGAATTACAACCTCCAGGAATGTCTTCACACAGATGGACACAAGTTATAACAAAGTCAGTACTCATTATAATGTATGTTACTATTGTTCATGAATTACAACCTCCAGGAATGTCTTCACACAGGTGGACACAACTTATAACAAAGTCAGTACTCATTATAATGTATGTTACTATTGTTCATGAATTACAACCTCCAGGAATGTCTTCACACAGGTGGACACAGCTTATAAGAGAGTCAGTACTCATTATAATGTATGTTACTATTGTTCATTTATTACAACCACCAGGAATGTCTTCACACAGATGGACACAACTTATAACAAAGTCAGTAGTCATTATAATGTATGTTACTATTGTTCATGAATTACACCCTCCAGGAATGTCTTCACACAGATGGACACAACTTATAACAAAGTCAGTACTCATTATAATGTATGTTACTATTGTTCATGTATTACAACCACCAGGAATGTCTTCACACAGATGGACACAACTTATAACAAAGTCAGTACTCATTATAGTGTATGTTACTATTGTTCATGAATTACAACCTCCAGGAATGTCTTCACACAGATGAACACAACTTATAAGAGAGTCAGTACTCACTATAATGTATGTTACTATTGTTCATGAATTACAACCTTCAGGAATGTCTTCACACAGATCAACACAACTTATAACACAGTCAGTACTCATTATAATGTATGTTACTATTGTTCATGAATTACAACCTCCAGGAATGTCTTCACACAGATGAACACAACTTATAACAGAGTCAGTACTCATTATAATGTATATTACTATTGTTCATGAATTACAACCTCCAGGAATGTCTTCACACAGGTGGACACAACTTATAACAAAGTCAGTACTCATTATAATTTAGTTACTATTGTTCATGTATTACAACCACCAGGAATGTCTTCACACAGATGAACACAACTTATAACAAAGTCAGTACTCATTATAATGTATGTTACAATTGTTCACGAATTACACCCTCCAGGAATGTGTTCACACAGGTGGACACAACTTATAAGAGAGTCAGTACTCATTATTGTATATGTTACTATTGTTCATGAATTACACCCTCCAGGAATGTCTTCACACAGATGAACACAACTTATAACAAAGTCAGTTCTCATTATAGTGTATGTTACTATTGTTCATGTATTACAACCTCCAGGAAAGTCTTCACACAGGTGGACACAACTTATAAGAGAGTCAGTCCTCATTATAATGTATGTGACTATTGTTCATGTATTACAACCTCCAGGAATGTCTTCACACAGGTGGACACAACTTATAACAGAGTCAGTACTCATTATTGTGTATGTTACTATTGTTCATGTATTACAACCTCCAGGAATGTCTTCACACAGATGGACACAACTTATAAGAGAGTCAGTACTCATTATTGTGTATGTTACTATTGTTCATGAATTACAACCTCCAGGAATGTCTTCACACAGATGAACACAACTTATAAGAGAGTCAGTTCTCATTATTGTGCATGTTACTATTGTTCATGAATTACAACCTCCAGGAATGTCTTCACACAAGTGGACACAACTTATAAGAGAGTCAGTACTCATTATTGTGTATGTTACTATTGTTCATGAATCACAACCTCCAGGAATGTCTTCACACAGGTGGACACAACTTATAAGAGAGTCAGTTCTCATTATTGTGCATGTTACTATTGTTCATGAATTACAACCTCCAGGAATGTCTTCACACAGATGAACACAACTTATAAGAGAGTCAGTACTTATTATAATGTATGTTACTATTGTTCATGTATTACAACCACCAGGAATGTCTTCACACAGATGGACACAACTTATAAAAGAGTCAGTACTCATTATAATGTATGTGACTATTGTTCATGTATTACAACCTCCAGGAATGTCTTCACACAGATGGACACAACTTATAACAAAGTCAGTACTCATTATAATGTATGTTACAATTGTTCATGTATCACAACCTCCAGGAATGTCTTCACACAGATGAACACCACTTATAAGAGAGTCAGTACTCATTATTGTGTATGTTACTATTGTTCATGAATTACAACCACCAGGAATGTCGTCACACAGATGAACACAACTTATAACAAAGTCAGTACTCATTATTGTGTATGTTACTATTGTTCATGTATCACAACCTCCAGGAATGTCTTCACACAGATGAACACAACTTATAAGTGAGTCAGTACTCATTATAGTGTATGTTACTATTGTTCATGAATTACACCCTCCAGGGATGTCTTCACACAGATGGACACAACTTATAACAAAGTCAGTACTCATTATTGTGTATGTTACTATTGTTCATGAATTACAACCTCCAGGAATGTCTTCACACAGATGAACACAACTTATAACAGAGTCAGTACTCATTATAGTGTATGTTACTATTGTTCATGAATTACAACCTCCAGGAATGTCTTCACACAGATGGACACAACTTATAAGAGAGTCAGTACTCATTATAATGAATGTTACTATTGTTCATGAATTACAACCACCAGGAATGTCTTCACACAGGTGGACACAACTTATAACAGAGTCAGTACTCATTATAATGTATGTTACTATTGTTCATGAATTACAACCTCCAGGAATGTCTTCACACAGGTGGACACAACTTATAACAGAGTCAGTACTCATTATAATGTATGTGACTATTGTTCATGAATTACAACCTCCAGGAATGTCTTCACACAGATGGACACAACTTATAACAGAGTCAGTACTCATTATAATGTATGTGACTATTGTTCATGAATTACAACCTCCAGGAATGTCTTCACACAGATCGACACAAGTTATAACAAAGTCAGTACTCATTATAATGTATGTTACTATTGTTCATGAATTACAACCTCCAGGAATGTCTTCACACAAATGAACACAACTTATAAGAGAGTCAGTACTCATTATAATGTATGTTACTATTGTTCATGAATTACAACCTCCAGGGATGTCTTCACACAGGTGGACACAACTTATAACAAAGTCAGTACTCATTATAATGTATGTTACTATTGTTCATGAATTACAACCTCCAGGAATGTCTTCACACAGATGGACACAACTTATAAGAGAGTCAGTACTCATTATAATGAATGTTACTATTGTTCATGAATTACACCCTCCAGGAATGTCTTCACACAGATGAACACAACTTATAACAAAGTCAGTACTCATTATAATTTAGTTACTATTGTTCATGTATTACAACCACCAGGAATGTCTTCACACAGATGAACACAACTTATAACAAAGTCAGTACTCATTATAATGTATGTTACTATTGTTCATGAATTATACCCTCCAGGAATGTCTACACACAGATGGACACAACTTATAACAAAGTCAGTACTCATTATAGTGTAAGTTACTATTGTAAATGAATTACACCCTCCAGGAATGTCTTCACACAGATGGACACAACTTATAAGAGAGTCAAAACTCATTATAATGTATGTTACTATTGTTCATGAATTACACCCTCCAGGAATGTCTTCACACAGATGACAACAACTTATAACAAAGTCAGTACTCATTATAATTTAGTTACTATTGTTCATGTATTACAACCACCAGGAATGTCTTCACACAGATGAACACAACTTATAACAAAGTCAGTACTCATTATAATGTATGTTACTATTGTTCATGAATTACACCCTCCAGGAATGTCTACACACAGATGGACACAACTTATAACAAAGTCAGTACTCATTATAGTGTAAGTTACTATTGCAAATGAATTACACCCTCCAGGAATGTCTTCACACAGATGGACACAACTTATAACAAAGTCAGTACTCATTATAATGTAAGTTACTATTGTTCATGTATTACAACCACCAGGAATGTCTTCACACAGATGGACACAACTAATAACAAAGTCAGTACTCATTATAGTGTATGTTATTATTGTTCATGAATTACACCCTCCAGCAATGTCTTCACACAGATGAACACAACTTATAAGAGAGTCAGTACTCACTATAATGTATGTTAATATTGTTCATGAATTACAACCTTCAGGAATGTCTTCACACAGATCAACACAACTTATAACACAGTCAGTACTCATTATAAGGTATGTTACTATTGTTCATGAATTACAACCTTCAGGAATGTCTTCACACAGATGGACACAACTTATAACAGAGTCAGTACTCATTATAATGTATGTTACTATTGTTCATGAATTACAACATCCAGGAATGTCTTCACACAGATGGACACAACTTATAACAGAGTCAGTACTCATTATAATGTATGTTACTATTGTTCATGAATTACAACCTTCAGGAATGTCTTCACACAGATGGACACAACTTATAACAGAGTCAGTACTCATTATAATGTATGTTACTATTGTTCATGAATTACAACCTCCAGGAATGTCTTCACACAGATGGACACAACTTATAACAGAGTCAGTACTCATTATTGTGCATGTTACTATTTTTCATGAATTACAACCTCCAGGAATGTCTTCACACAGATGAACACAACTTATAAGAGAGTCAGTACTCATGATTGTGCATGTTACTATTGTTCATGAATTACAACCTCCAGGAATGTCTTCACACAGATGGACACAACTTATAAGAGAGTCAGTACTCATTATAGTGTATGTTACTATTGTTCATGAATTACAACCTCCAGGAATGTCTTCACACAGATGGACACAACTTATAACAGAGTCAGTACTCATTATAATGTATGTGACTATTGTTCATGAATTACAACCTCCAGGAATGTCTTCACACAGATGGACACAAGTTATAACAAAGTCAGTACTCATTATAATGTATGTTACTATTGTTCATGAATTACAACCTCCAGGAATGTCTTCACACAGGTGGACACAACTTATAACAAAGTCAGTACTCATTATAATGTATGTTACTATTGTTCATGAATTACAACCTCCAGGAATGTCTTCACACAGGTGGACACAAGTTATAACAAAGTCAGTACTCATTATAATGTATGTTACTATTGTTCATGAATTACAACCCCCAGGAATGTCTTCATACAGATGGATACAACTTATAACAAAGTCAGTACTCATTATAGTGTATGTTACTATTGTTCATGAATTACAACCTCCAGGAATGTCTTCACACAGATGGACACAACTTATAACAAAGTCAGTACTCATTATAGTGTATGTTACTATTGTTCATGAATTACAACCAGCAGGAATGTCTTCACACAGATGGACACAACTTATAACAAAGTCAGTACTCATTATAATGTATGTTACTATTGTTCATGAATTACACCCTCCAGGAATGTCTTCACACAGATGGACACAACTTATAACAAAGTCAGTACTCATTATAATGTATGTTACTATTGTTCATGTATTACAACCACCAGGAATGTCTTCACACAGATGGACACAACTTATAACAAAGTCAGTACTCATTATAGTGTATGTTACTATTGTTCATGAATTACAACCTCCAGGAATGTCTTCACACAGATGAACACAACTTATAAGAGAGTCAGTACTCACTATAATGTATGTTACTATTGTTCATGAATTACAACCTTCAGGAATGTCTTCACACAGATCAACACAACTTATAACACAGTCAGTACTCATTATAATGTATGTTACTATTGTTCATGAATTACAACCTCCAGGAATGTCTTCACACAGATGAACACAACTTATAAGAGAGTCAGTACTCACTATAATGTATGTTACTATTGTTCATGAATTACAACCTTCAGGAATGTCTTCACACAGATCAACACAACTTATAACACAGTCAGTACTCATTATAATGTATGTTACTATTGTTCATGAATTACAACCTTCAGGAATGTCTTCACACAGATGGACTCAACTTATAAGAGAGTCAGTACTCATTATAGTGTATGTTACTATTGTTCATGAATTACAACCTCCAGGAATGTCTTCACACAGATGAACACAACTTATAACAGAGTCAGTACTCATTATAATGTATATTACTATTGTTCATGAATTACAACCTCCAGGAATGTCTTCACACAGGTGGACACAACTTATAACAAAGTCAGTACTCATTATAATTTAGTTACTATTGTTCATGTATTACAACCACCAGGAATGTCTTCACACAGATGAACACAACTTATAACAAAGTCAGTACTCATTATAATGTATGTTACAATTGTTCACGAATTACACCCTCCAGGAATGTCTTCACACAGATGAACACAACTTATAACAAAGTCAGTACTCATTATAGTGTATGTTACTATTGTTCATGTATTACAACCTCCAGGAAAGTCTTCACACAGGTGGACACAACTTATAAGAGAGTCAGTCCTCATTATAATGTATGTGACTATTGTTCATGTATTACAACCTCCAGGAATGTCTTCACACAGGTGGACACAACTTATAACAGAGTCAGTACTCATTATTGTGTATGTTACTATTGTTCATGTATTACAACCTCCAGGAATGTCTTCACACAGATGGACACAACTTATAAGAGAGTCAGTACTCATTATTGTGTATGTTACTATTGTTCATGAATTACAACCTCCAGGAATGTCTTCACACAGATGAACACAACTTATAAGAGAGTCAGTTATCATTATTGTGCATGTTACTATTGTTCATGAATTACAACCTCCAGGAATGTCTTCACACAAGTGGACACAACGTATAAGAGAGTCAGTACTCATTATTGTGTATGTTACTATTGTTCATGAATCACAACCTCCAGGAATGTCTTCACACAGGTGGACACAACTTATAAGAGAGTCAGTTCTCATTATTGTGCATGTTACTATTGTTCATGAATTACAACCTCCAGGAATGTCTTCACACAGATGAACACAACTTATAAGAGAGTCAGTACTTATTATAATGTATGTTACTATTGTTCATGTATTACAACCACCAGGAATGTCTTCACACAGATGGACACAACTTATAAAAGAGTCAGTACTCATTATAATGTATGTGACTATTGTTCATGTATTACAACCTCCAGGAATGTCTTCACACAGATGGACACAACTTATAACAAAGTCAGTACTCATTATAATGTATGTTACAATTGTTCATGTATCACAACCTCCAGGAATGTCTTCACACAGATGAACACCACTTATAAGAGAGTCAGTACTCATTATTGTGTATGTTACTATTGTTCATGAATTACAACCACCAGGAATGTCGTCACACAGATGAACACAACTTATAACAAAGTCAGTACTCATTATTGTGTATGTTACTATTGTTCATGTATCACAACCTCCAGGAATGTCTTCACACAGATGAACACAACTTATAAGTGAGTCAGTACTCATTATAGTGTATGTTACTATTGTTCATGAATTACACCCTCCAGGGATGTCTTCACACAGATGGACACAACTTATAACAAAGTCAGTACTCATTATTGTGTATGTTACTATTGTTCATGAATTACAACCTCCAGGAATGTCTTCACACAGATGAACACAACTTATAACAGAGTCAGTACTCATTATAGTGTATGTTACTATTGTTCATGAATTACAACCTCCAGGAATGTCTTCACACAGATGGACACAACTTATAAGAGAGTCAGTACTCATTATAATGAATGTTACTATTGTTCATGAATTACAACCACCAGGAATGTCTTCACACAGGTGGACACAACTTATAACAGAGTCAGTACTCATTATAATGTATGTTACTATTGTTCATGAATTACAACCTCCAGGAATGTCTTCACACAGGTGGACACAACTTATAACAGAGTCAGTACTCATTATAATGTATGTGACTATTGTTCATGAATTACAACCTCCAGGAATGTCTTCACACAGATGGACACAACTTATAACAGAGTCAGTACTCATTATAATGTATGTGACTATTGTTCATGAATTACAACCTCCAGGAATGTCTTCACACAGATCGACACAAGTTATAACAAAGTCAGTACTCATTATAATGTATGTTACTATTGTTCATGAATTACAACCTCCAGGAATGTCTTCACACAAATGAACACAACTTATAACAGAGTCAGTACTCATTATAATGTATGTTACTATTGTTCATGAATTACAACCTCCAGGGATGTCTTCACACAGATGGACACAACTTATAACAAAGTCAGTACTCATTATAGTGTATGTTACTATTGTTCATGAATTACAACCTCCAGGGATGTCTTCACACAGATGGACACAACTTATAAGAGAGTCAGTACTCATTATAATGTATGTTACTATTGTTCCTGAATTACAACCTCCAGGGATGTCTTCACATAGATGGACACAACTTATAAGAGAGTCAGTACTCATTATAATGTATGTTACTATTGTTCATGAATTACAACCTCCAGGGATGTCTTCACACAGGTGGACACAACTTATAACAAAGTCAGTACTCATTATAATGTATGTTACTATTGTTCATGAATTACAACCTCCAGGAATGTCTTCACACAGATGGACACAACTTATAAGAGAGTCAGTACTCATTATTGTATATGTTACTATTGTTCATGAATTACACCCTCCAGGAATGTCTTCACACAGATGAACACAACTTATAACAAAGTCAGTACTCATTATAGTGTATGTTACTATTGTTCATGAATTACAACCAGCAGGAATGTCTTCACACAGATGGACACAACTTATAACAGAGTCAGTACTCATTATAATGTATGTTACTATTGTTCATGAATTACACCCTCCAGGAATGTCTTCACACAGATGAACACAACTTATAACAAAGTCAGTACTCATTATAATTTAGTTACTATTGTTCATGTATTACAACCACCAGGAATGTCTTCACACAGATGAACACAACTTATAACAAAGTCAGTACTCCTTATAATGTATGTTACTATTGTTCATGAATTACACCCTCCAGGAATGTCTACACACAGATGGACACAACTTATAACAAAGTCAGTACTCATTATAGTGTAAGTTACTATTGTACATGAATTACACCCTCCAGGAATGTCTTCACACAGATGGACACAACTTATAACAAAGTCAGTACTCATTATAATGTAAGTTACTATTGTTCATGTATTACAACCACCAGGAATGTCTTCACACAGATGGACACAACTAATAACAAAGTCAGTACTCATTATAGTGTATGTTATTATTGTTCATGAATTACAACCTCCAGCAATGTCTTCACACAGATGAACACAACTTATAAGAGAGTCAGTACTCACTATAATGTATGATAATATTGTTCATGAATTACAACCTTCAGGAATTGTCTTCACACAGATCAACACAACTTATAACACAGTCAGTACTCATTATAATGTATGTTACTATTGTTCATGAATTACAACCTTCAGGAATGTCTTCACACAGATGGACACAACTTATAACAGAGTCAGTACTCATTATAATGTATGTTACTATTGTTCATGAATTACAACATCCAGGAATGTCTTCACACAGATGGACACAACTTATAACAGAGTCAGTACTCATTATAATGTATGTTACTATTGTTCATGAATTACAACCTTCAGGAATGTCTTCACACAGATGGACACAACTTATAACAGAGTCAGTACTCATTATAATGTATGTTACTATTGTTCATGAATTACAACCTCCAGGAATGTCTTCACACAGATGGACACAACTTATAACAGAGTCAGTACTCATTATTGTGCATGTTACTATTTTTCATGAATTACAACCTCCAGGAATGTCTTCACACAGATGAACAAAACTTATAAGAGAGTCAGTACTCATGATTGTGCATGTTACTATTGTTCATGAATTACAACCTCCAGGAATGTCTTCACACAGATGGACACAACTTATAAGAGAGTCAGTACTCATTATAGTGGATGTTACTATTGTTCATGAATTACAACCTCCAGGAATGTCTTCACACAGATGGACACAACTTATAACAGAGTCAGTACTCATTATAATGTATGTGACTATTGTTCATGAATTACAACCTCCAGGAATGTCTTCACACAGATGGACACAAGTTATAACAAAGTCAGTACTCATTATAATGTATGTTACTATTGTTCATGAATTACAACCTCCAGGAATGTCTTCACACAGGTGGACACAACTTATAACAAAGTCAGTACTCATTATAATGTATGTTACTATTGTTCATGAATTACAACCTCCAGGAATGTCTTCACACAGGTGGACACAACTTATAACAAAGTCAGTACTCATTATAATGTATGTTACTATTGTTCATGAATTACAACCCCCAGGAATGTCTTCATACAGATGGATACAACTTATAACAAAGTCAGTACTCATTTAGTGTATGTTACTATTGTTCATGAATTACAACCTCCAGGAATGTCTTCACACAGATGGACACAACTTATAACAAAGTCAGTACTCATTATAGTGTATGTTACTATTGTTCATGAATTACAACCAGCAGGAATGTCTTCACACAGATGGACACAACTTATAACAAAGTCAGTACTCATTATAATGTATGTTACTATTGTTCATGAATTACAACCTTCAGGAATGTCTTCACACAGATGGACACAACTTATAAGAGAGTCAGTACTCATTATAGTGTATGTTACTATTGTTCATGAATTACAACCTCCAGGAATGTCTTCACACAGATGAACACAACTTATAACAGAGTCAGTACTCATTATAATGTATATTACTATTGTTCATGAATTACAACCTCCAGGAATGTCTTCACACAGGTGGACACAACTTATAACAAAGTCAGTACTCATTATAATTTAGTTACTATTGTTCATGTATTACAACCACCAGGAATGTCTTCACACAGATGAACACAACTTATAACAAATCAGTACTCATTATAATGTATGTTACAATTGTTCACGAATTACACCCTCCAGGAATGTGTTCACACAGGTGGACACAACTTATAAGAGAGTCAGTACTCATTATTGTATATGTTACTATTGTTCATGAATTACACCCTCCAGGAATGTCTTCACACAGATGAACACAACTTATAACAAAGTCAGTACTCATTATAGTGTATGTTACTATTGTTCATGTATTACAGCCTCCAGGAAAGTCTTCACACAGGTGGACACAACTTATAAGAGAGTCAGTCCTCATTATAATGTATGTGACTATTGTTCATGTATTACAACCTCCAGGAATGTCTTCACACAGGTGGACACAACTTATAACAGAGTCAGTACTCATTATTGTGTATGTTACTATTGTTCATGTATTAAAACCTCCAGGAATGTCTTTACACAGATGGACACAACTTATAAGAGAGTCAGTACTCATTATTGTGTATGTTACTATTGTTCATGAATTACAACCTCCAGGAATGTCTTCACACAGATGCACACAACTTATAAGAGAGTCAGTACTCATTATAATGTATGTTACCATTGTTCATGAATTACAACCACCAGGAATGTCTTCACACAGGTGGACACAACTTATAACAGAGTCAGTACTCATTATAATGTATGTTACTATTGTTCATGAATTACAACCTCCAGGAATGTCTTCACACAGGTGGACACAACTTATAACAGAGTCAGTACTCATTATAATGTATGTGACTATTGTTCATGAATTACAACCTCCAGGAATGTCTTCACACAGATGGACACAACTTATTACAGAGTCAGTACTCATTATAATGTATGTGACTATTGTTCATGAATTACAACCTCCAGGAATGTCTTCACACAGATCGACACAAGTTATAACAAAGTCAGTACTCATTATAATGTATGTTACTATTGTTCATGAATTACAACCTCCAGGAATGTCTTCACACAAATGAACACAACTTATAACAGAGTCAGTACTCATTATAATGTATGTTACTATTGTTCATGAATTACAACCTCCAGGAATGTCTTCACACAGATGGACACAACTTATAACAAAGTCAGTACTCATTATAATGTATGTTACTATTGTTCATGAATTACAACCTCCAGGGATGTCTTCATACAGATGGACACAACTTATAAGAGAGTCAGTACTCATTATAGTGTATGTTACTATTGTTCATGAATTACAACCTCCAGGGATGTCTTCACACAGATGGACACAACTTATAAGAGAGTCAGTACTCATTATAGTGTATGTTACTATTGTTCATGAATTACAACCTCCAGGGATGTCTTCACACAGATGGACACAACTTATAAGAGAGTCAGTACTCATTATAATGTATGTTACTATTGTTCATGAATTACAACCTCCAGGGATGTCTTCACACAGGTGGACACAACTTATAACAAAGTCAGTACTCATTATAATGTATGTTACTATTGTTCATGAATTACAACCTCCAGGAATGTCTTCACACAGATGGACACAACTTATAAGAGAGTCAGTACTCATTATTGTATATGTTACTATTGTTCATGAATTACACCCTCCAGGAATGTCTTCACACAGATGAACACAACTTATAACAAAGTCAGTACTCATTATAGTGTATGTTACTATTGTTCATGAATTACAACCAGCAGGAATGTCTTCACACAGATGGACACAACTTATAACAGAGTCAGTACTCATTATAATGTATGTTACTATTGTTCATGAATTACACCCTCCAGGAATGTCTTCACACAGATGAACACAACTTATAACAAAGTCAGTACTCATTATAATTTAGTTACTATTGTTCATGTATTACAACCACCAGGAATGTCTTCACACAGATGAACACAACTTATAACAAAGTCAGTACTCATTATAATGTATGTTACAATTGTTCATGAATTACACCCTCCAGGAATGTCTTCACACAGATGGACACAACTTATAACAAAGTCAGTACTCATTATAGTGTAAGTTACTATTGTTCATGAATTACACCCTCCAGGAATGTCTTCACACAGATGGACACAACTTATAACAAAGTCAGTACTCATTATAATGTAAGTTACTATTGTTCATGTATTACAACCACCAGGAATGTCTTCACACAGATGGACACAACTAATAACAAAGTCAGTACTCATTATAGTGTATGTTACTATTGTTCATGAATTACAACCTCCAGCAATGTCTTCACACAGATGAACACAACTTATAAGAGAGTCAGTACTCACTATAATGTATGTTACTATTGTTCATGAATTACAACCTTCAGGAATGTCTTCACACAGATCAACACAACTTATAACACAGTCAGTACTCATTATAATGTATGTTACTATTGTTCATGAATTACAACCTTCAGGAATGTCTTCACACAGATGGACACAACTTATAACAGAGTCAGTACTCATTATAATGTATGTTACTATTGTTCATGAATAACAACCTCCAGGAATGTCTTCACACAGATGGACACAACTTATAACAGAGTCAGTACTCATTATAATGTATGTTACTATTGTTCATGAATTACAACCTTCAGGAATGTCTTCACACAGATGGACACAACTTATAACAGAGTCAGTACTCATTATAATGTATGTTACTATTGTTCATGAATTACAACCTCCAGGAATGTCTTCACACAGATGGACACAACTTATAACAGAGTCAGTACTCATTATTGTGCATGTTACTATTTTTCATGAATTACAACCTCCAGGAATGTCTTCACACAGATGAACACAACTTATAAGAGAGTCAGTACTCATGATTGTGCATGTTACTATTGTTCATGAATTACAACCTCCAGGAATGTCTTCACACAGATGGACACAACTTATAAGAGAGTCAGTACTCATTATAGTGTATGTTACTATTGTTCATGAATTACAACCTCCAGGAATGTCTTCACACAGATGGACACAACTTATAACAGAGTCAGTACTCATTATAATGTATGTGACTATTGTTCATGAATTACAACCTCCAGGAATGTCTTCACACAGATGGACACAAGTTATAACAAAGTCAGTACTCATTATAATGTATGTTACTATTGTTCATGAATTACAACCTCCAGGAATGTCTTCACACAGGTGGACACAACTTATAACAAAGTCAGTACTCATTATAATGTATGTTACTATTGTTCATGAATTACAACCTCCAGGAATGTCTTCACACAGGTGGACACAACTTATAACAAAGTCAGTACTCATTATAATGTATGTTACTATTGTTCATGAATTACATCCCCCAGGAATGTCTTCATACAGATGGATACAACTTATAACAAAGTCAGTACTCATTTAGTGTATGTTACTATTGTTCATGAATTACAACCTCCAGGAATGTCTTCACACAGATGGACACAACTTATAACAAAGTCAGTACTCATTATAGTGTATGTTACTATTGTTCATGAATTACAACCAGCAGGAATGTCTTCACACAGATGGACACAACTTATAACAAAGTCAGTACTCATTATAATGTATGTTACTATTGTCCATGAATTACAACCTTCAGGAATGTCTTCACACAGATGGACACAACTTATAAGAGAGTCAGTACTCATTATAGTGTATGTTACTATTGTTCATGAATTACAACCTCCAGGAATGTCTTCACACAGATGAACACAACTTATAACAGAGTCAGTACTCATTATAATGTATATTACTATTGTTCATGAATTACAACCTCCAGGAATGTCTTCACACAGGTGGACACAACTTATAACAAAGTCAGTACTCATTATAATTTAGTTACTATTGTTCATGTATTACAACCACCAGGAATGTCTTCACACAGATGAACACAACTTATAACAAATCAGTACTCATTATAATGTATGTTACAATTGTTCACGAATTACACCCTCCAGGAATGTGTTCACACAGGTGGACACAACTTATAAGAGAGTCAGTACTCATTATTGTATATGTTACTATTGTTCATGAATTACACCCTCCAGGAATGTCTTCACACAGATGAACACAACTTATAACAAAGTCAGTACTCATTATAGTGTATGTTACTATTGTTCATGTATTACAACCTCCAGGAAAGTCTTCACACAGGTGGACACAACTTATAAAAGAGTCAGTCCTCATTATAATGTATGTGACTATTGTTCATGTATTACAACCTCCAGGAATGTCTTCACACAGGTGGACACAACTTATAACAGAGTCAGTACTCATTATTGTGTATGTTACTATTGTTCATGTATTACAACCTCCAGGAATGTCTTTACACAGATGGACACAACTTATAAGAGAGTCTGTACTCATTATTGTGTATGTTACTATTGTTCATGAATTACAACCTCCAGGAATGTCTTCACACAGATGGACACAACTTATAAGAGAGTCAGTACTCATTATAATGTATGTTACCATTGTTCATGAATTACAACCACCAGGAATGTCTTCACACAGGTGGACACAACTTATAACAGAGTCAGTACTCATTATAATGTATGTTACTATTGTTCATGAATTACAACCTCCAGGAATGTCTTCACACAGGTGGACACAACTTATAACAGAGTCAGTACTCATTATAATGTATGTGACTATTGTTCATGAATTACAACCTCCAGGAATGTCTTCACACAGATGGACACAACTTATTACAGAGTCAGTACTCATTATAATGTATGTGACTATTGTTCATGAATTACAACCTCCAGGAATGTCTTCACACAGATCGACACAAGTTATAACAAAGTCAGTACTCATTATAATGTATGTTACTATTGTTCATGAATTACAACCTCCAGGAATGTCTTCACACAAATGAACACAACTTATAACAGAGTCAGTACTCATTATAATGTATGTTACTATTGTTCATGAATTACAACCTCCAGGAATGTCTTCAAACAGATGGACACAACTTATAACAAAGTCAGTACTCATTATAATGTATGTTACTATTGTTCATGAATTACAACCTCCAGGGATGTCTTCATACAGATGGACACAACTTATAAGAGAGTCAGTACTCATTATAGTGTATGTTACTATTGTTCATGAATTACAACCTCCAGGGATGTCTTCACACAGATGGACACAACTTATAAGAGAGCCAGTACTCATTATAGTGTATGTTACTATTGTTCATGAATTACAACCTCCAGGGATGTCTTCACACAGATGGACACAACTTATAAGAGAGTCAGTACTCATTATAATGTATGTTACTATTGTTCATGAATTACAACCTCCAGGGATGTCTTCACACAGGTGGACACAACTTATAACAAAGTCAGTACTCATTATAATGTATGTTACTATTGTTCATGAATTACAACCTCCAGGAATGTCTTCACACAGATGGACACAACTTATAAGAGAGTCAGTACTCATTATTGTATATGTTACTATTGTTCATGAATTACACCCTCCAGGAATGTCTTCACACAGATGAACACAACTTATAACAAAGTCAGTACTCATTATAGTGTATGTTACTATTGTTCATGAATTACAACCAGCAGGAATGTCTTCACACAGATGGACACAACTTATAACAGAGTCAGTACTCATTATAATGTATGTTACTATTGTTCATGAATTACACCCTCCAGGAATGTCTTCACACAGATGAACACAACTTATAACAAAGTCAGTACTCATTATAATTTAGTTACTATTGTTCATGTATTACAACCACCAGGAATGTCTTCACACAGATGAACACAACTTATAACAAAGTCAGTACTCATTATAATGTATGTTACAATTGTTCATGAATTACACCCTCCAGGAATGTCTTCACACAGATGGACACAACTTATAACAAAGTCAGTACTCATTATAGTGTAAGTTACTATTGTTCATGAATTACACCCTCCAGGAATGTCTTCACACAGATGGACACAACTTATAACAAAGTCAGTACTCATTATAATGTAAGTTACTATTGTTCATGTATTACAACCACCAGGAATGTCTTCACACAGATGGACACAACTAATAACAAAGTCAGTACTCATTATTGTGTATGTTACTATTGTTCATGAATTACAACCTCCAGCAATGTCTTCACACAGATGAACACAACTTATAAGAGAGTCAGTACTCACTATAATGTATGTTACTATTGTTCATGAATTACAACCTTCAGGAATGTCTTCACACAGATCAACACAACTTATAACACAGTCAGTACTCATTATAATGTATGTTACTATTGTTCATGAATTACAACCTTCAGGAATGTCTTCACACAGATGGACACAACTTATAACAGAGTCAGTACTCATTATAATGTATGTTACTATTGTTCATGAATAACAACCTCCAGGAATGTCTTCACACAGATGGACACAACTTATAACAGAGTCAGTACTCATTATAATGTATGTTACTATTGTTCATGAATTACAACCTTCAGGAATGTCTTCACACAGATGGACACAACTTATAACAGAGTCAGTACTCATTATAATGTATGTTACTATTGTTCATGAATTACAACCTCCAGGAATGTCTTCACACAGATGGACACAACTTATAACAGAGTCAGTACTCATTATTGTGCATGTTACTATTGTTCATGAATTACAACCTCCAGGAATGTCTTCACACAGGTGGACACAACTTATAACAAAGTCAGTACTCATTATAATTTAGTTACTATTGTTCATGTATTACAACCACCAGGAATGTCTTCACACAGATGAACACAACTTATAACAAATCAGTACTCATTATAATGTATGTTACAATTGTTCACGAATTACACCCTCCAGGAATGTGTTCACACAGGTGGACACAACTTATAAGAGAGTCAGTACTCATTATTGTATATGTTACTATTGTTCATGAATTACACCCTCCAGGAATGTCTTCACACAGATGAACACAACTTATAACAAAGTCAGTACTCATTATAGTGTATGTTACTATTGTTCATGTATTACAACCTCCAGGAAAGTCTTCACACAGGTGGACACAACTTATAAAAGAGTCAGTCCTCATTATAATGTATGTGACTATTGTTCATGTATTACAACCTCCAGGAATGTCTTCACACAGGTGGACACAACTTATAACAGAGTCAGTACTCATTATTGTGTATGTTACTATTGTTCATGTATTACAACCTCCAGGAATGTCTTTACACAGATGGACACAACTTATAAGAGAGTCTGTACTCATTATTGTGTATGTTACCATTGTTCATGAATTACAACCTCCAGGAATGTCTTCACACAGATGGACACAACTTATAAGAGAGTCAGTACTCATTATAATGTATGTTACCATTGTTCATGAATTACAACCACCAGGAATGTCTTCACACAGGTGGACACAACTTATAACAGAGTCAGTACTCATTATAATGTATGTTACTATTGTTCATGAATTACAACCTCCAGGAATGTCTTCACACAGGTGGACACAACTTATAACAGAGTCAGTACTCATTATAATGTATGTGACTATTGTTCATGAATTACAACCTCCAGGAATGTCTTCACACAGATGGACACAACTTATTACAGAGTCAGTACTCATTATAATGTATGTGACTATTGTTCATGAATTACAACCTCCAGGAATGTCTTCACACAGATCGACACAAGTTATAACAAAGTCAGTACTCATTATAATGTATGTTACTATTGTTCATGAATTACAACCTCCAGGAATGTCTTCACACAAATGAACACAACTTATAACAGAGTCAGTACTCATTATAATGTATGTTACTATTGTTCATGAATTACAACCTCCAGGAATGTCTTCAAACAGATGGACACAACTTATAACAAAGTCAGTACTCATTATAATGTATGTTACTATTGTTCATGAATTACAACCTCCAGGGATGTCTTCATACAGATGGACACAACTTATAAGAGAGTCAGTACTCATTATAGTGTATGTTACTATTGTTCATGAATTACAACCTCCAGGGATGTCTTCACACAGATGGACACAACTTATAAGAGAGCCAGTACTCATTATAGTGTATGTTACTATTGTTCATGAATTACAACCTCCAGGGATGTCTTCACACAGATGGACACAACTTATAAGAGAGTCAGTACTCATTATAATGTATGTTACTATTGTTCATGAATTACAACCTCCAGGGATGTCTTCACACAGGTGGACACAACTTATAACAAAGTCAGTACTCATTATAATGTATGTTACTATTGTTCATGAATTACAACCTCCAGGAATGTCTTCACACAGATGGACACAACTTATAAGAGAGTCAGTACTCATTATTGTATATGTTACTATTGTTCATGAATTACACCCTCCAGGAATGTCTTCACACAGATGAACACAACTTATAACAAAGTCAGTACTCATTATAGTGTATGTTACTATTGTTCATGAATTACAACCAGCAGGAATGTCTTCACACAGATGGACACAACTTATAACAGAGTCAGTACTCATTATAATGTATGTTACTATTGTTCATGAATTACACCCTCCAGGAATGTCTTCACACAGATGAACACAACTTATAACAAAGTCAGTACTCATTATAATTTAGTTACTATTGTTCATGTATTACAACCACCAGGAATGTCTTCACACAGATGAACACAACTTATAACAAAGTCAGTACTCATTATAATGTATGTTACAATTGTTCATGAATTACACCCTCCAGGAATGTCTTCACACAGATGGACACAACTTATAACAAAGTCAGTACTCATTATAGTGTAAGTTACTATTGTTCATGAATTACACCCTCCAGGAATGTCTTCACACAGATGGACACAACTTATAACAAAGTCAGTACTCATTATAATGTAAGTTACTATTGTTCATGTATTACAACCACCAGGAATGTCTTCACACAGATGGACACAACTAATAACAAAGTCAGTACTCATTATTGTGTATGTTACTATTGTTCATGAATTACAACCTCCAGCAATGTCTTCACACAGATGAACACAACTTATAAGAGAGTCAGTACTCACTATAATGTATGTTACTATTGTTCATGAATTACAACCTTCAGGAATGTCTTCACACAGATCAACACAACTTATAACACAGTCAGTACTCATTATAATGTATGTTACTATTGTTCATGAATTACAACCTTCAGGAATGTCTTCACACAGATGGACACAACTTATAACAGAGTCAGTACTCATTATAATGTATGTTACTATTGTTCATGAATAACAACCTCCAGGAATGTCTTCACACAGATGGACACAACTTATAACAGAGTCAGTACTCATTATAATGTATGTTACTATTGTTCATGAATTACAACCTTCAGGAATGTCTTCACACAGATGGACACAACTTATAACAGAGTCAGTACTCATTATAATGTATGTTACTATTGTTCATGAATTACAACCTCCAGGAATGTCTTCACACAGATGGACACAACTTATAACAGAGTCAGTACTCATTATTGTGCATGTTACTATTGTTCATGAATTACAACCTCCAGGAATGTCTTCACACAGATGAACACAACTTATAAGAGAGTCCGTACTCATGATTGTGCATGTTACTATTGTTCATGAATTACAACCTCCAGGAATGTCTTCACACAGATGGACACAACTTATAAGAGAGTCAGTACTCATTATAGTGTATGTTACTATTGTTCATGAATTAAAACCTCCAGGAATGTCTTCACACAGATGGACACAACTTATAACAGAGTCAGTACTCATTATTGTGTATGTTACTATTGTTCATGTATTACAACCTCCAGGAATGTCTTCACACAGATGGACACAACTTATAACAAAGTCAGTACTCATTATTGTGCATGTTACTATTGTTCATGAATTACAACCACCAGGAATGTCTTCACACAGATGAACACAACTTATAACAAAGTCAGTACTCATTATTGTGCATGTTACTATTGTTCATGAATTACAACCTCCAGGAATGTCTTCACACAGATGAACACAACTTATAAGAGAGTCAGTACTCATTATTGTGCATGTTACTATTGATCATGAATTACAACTTCCAGGAATGTCTTCACACAGATGAGCACAACTTATAAGAGAGTCAGTACTCATTATTGTGTATGTTACTATTGTTCATGAATTACAACCACCAGGAATGACTTCACACAGATGAACACAACTTATAAGAGAGTCAGTACTCATTATAGTGTATGTTACTATTGTTCATGAATTACAACCACCAGGAATGACTTCACACAGATGAACACAACTTATAAGAGAGTCAGTACTCATTATTGTGCATGTTACTATTGTTCATGAATTACACCCTCCAGGAATGTCTTCACACAGATGGACACAACTTATAAGAGAGTCAGTACTCATTATAATGTATGTTACTATTGTTCATTTATTACAACCATCAGGAATGTCTTCACACAGATGGACACAACTTATAACAAAGTCAGTACTCATTATAATGTATGTTACTATTGTTCATGAATTACACCCTCCAGGAATGTCTTCACACAGATGGACACAACTTATAACAAAGTCAGTACTCATTATAATGTATGTTACTATTGTTCATGTATTACAACCACCAGGAATGTCTTCACACAGATGGACACAACTTATAACAAAGTCAGTACTCATTATAGTGTATGTTACTATTGTTCATGAATTACAACCTCCAGGAATGTCTTCACACAGATGAACACAACTTATAAGAGAGTCAGTACTCACTATAATGTATGTTACTATTGTTCATGAATTACAACCTTCAGGAATGTCTTCACACAGATCAACACAACTTATAACACAGTCAGTACTCATTATAATGTATGTTACTATTGTTCATGAATTACAACCTTCAGGAATGTCTTCACACAGATGGACACAACTTATAAGAGAGTCAGTACTCATTATAGTGTATGTTACTATTGTTCATGAATTACAACCTCCAGGAATGTCTTCACACAGATGAACACAACTTATAACAGAGTCAGTACACATTATAATGTATGTTACTATTGTTCATGAATTACAACCTCCAGGAATGACTTCACACAGATGGACACAACTTATAACAGAGTCAGTACTCATTATAGTGTATGTTACTATTGTTCATGTATTACAACCTCCAGGAATGTCTTCACACAGGTGGACACAACTTATAAGAGAGTCAGTACTCATTATAATGTATGTGACTATTGTTCATGTATTACAACCTCCAGGAATGTCTTCACACAGGTGGACACAACTTATAACAGAGTCAGTACTCATTATTGTGTATGTTACTATTGTTCATGTATTACAACCTCCAGGAATGTCTTCACACAGATGGACACAACTTATAACAAAGTCAGTACTCATTATTGTGCATGTTACTATTGTTCATGAATTACAACCACTAGGAATGTCTTCACACAGATGAACACAACTTATAACAAAGTCAGTACTCATTATTGTGCATGTTACTATTGTTCATGAATTACAACCTCCAGGAATGTCTTCACACAGATGAACACAACTTATAAGAGAGTCAGTACTCATTATTGTGCATGTTACTATTGATCATGAATTACAACTTCCAGGAATGTCTTCACACAGATGAGCACAACTTATAAGAGAGTCAGTACTCATTATTGTGTATGTTACTATTGTTCATGAATTACAACCACCAGGAATGACTTCACACAGATGAACACAACTTATAAGAGAGTCAGTACTCATTATAGTGTATGTTACTATTGTTCATGAATTACAACCACCAGGAATGACTTCACACAGATGAACACAACTTATAAGAGAGTCAGTACTCATTATTGTGCATGTTACTATTGTTCATGAATTACAACCTCCAGGAATGTCTTCACACAG
This sequence comes from Deroplatys truncata, assembly GCA_030765065.1. Lineage (NCBI taxonomy): Eukaryota > Metazoa > Arthropoda > Insecta > Mantodea > Mantidae > Deroplatys > Deroplatys truncata. Next base: position 211,743,031 of record CM060980.1, on the reverse strand, counting down.
ATGGACACAACTTATAACAAAGTCAGTACTCATTATAGTGTATGTTACTATTGTTCATGAATTACAACCTCCAGGAATGTCTTCACACAGATGAACACAACTTATAAGAGAGTCAGTACTCATTATTATGTATGTTACTATTGTTCATGAATTACAAACTCCAGGAATGTCTTCACACAGATGAACACAACTTATAACAGAGTCAGTACTCATTATTGTGTATGTTACTATTGTTCATGAATTACAACCACCAGGAATGTCTTCACACAGATGGACACAACTTATAACAGAGTCAGTACTCAATATTGTGCATGTTACTATTGTTCATGAATTACAACCTTCAGGGATGTCTTCACACAGATGGACACAACTTATAACAAAGTCAGTACTCATTATTGTGCATGTTACTATTGTTCATGAATTACAACCTCCAGGAATGTCTTCACACAGATGGACACAACTTATAACAGAGTCAGTACTCATTATAATGTATGTTACTATTGTTCATGAATTACAACCTCCAGGAATGTCTTCACACAGATGAACACAACTTATAAGACAGTCAGTACTCATTATTGTGCATGTTACTATTGTTCATGAATTACACCCTCCAGGAATGTCTTCACACAGATGAACACAACTTATAAGAGAGTCAGTACTCATTATAATGTATGTTACTATTGTTCATGTATTACAACCTCCAGAAATGTCTTCACACAGATGGACACAACTTATAACAAAGTCAGTACTCATTATTGTGCATGTTACTATTGTTCATGAATTACAACCACCAGGAATGTCTTCACACAGATGAACACAACTTATAACAAAGTCAGTACTCATTATTGTGCATGTTACTATTGTTCATGAATTACAACCTCCAGGAATGTCTTCACACAGATGAACACAACTTATAAGAGAGTCAGTACTCATTATTGTGCATGTTACTATTGTTCATGAATTACAACTTCCAGGAATGTCTTCACACAGATGAGCACAACTTATAAGAGAGTCAGTACTCATTATTGTGTATGTTACTATTGTTCATGTATTACAACCTCCAGGAATGTCTTCACACAGATGAACACAACTTATAAGAGAGTCAGTACTCATTATAATGTATGTTACTATTGTTCATGTATTACAACCTCCAGGAATGTCTTCACACAGATGGACACAACTTATAACAAAGTCAGTACTCATTATAGTGTATGTTACTATTGTTCATGTATTACAACCTCCAGGAATGTCTTCACACAGATGAACACAACTTATAAGAGAGTCAGTACTCATTATAATGTATGTTACTATTGTTCATTTATTACAACCACCAGGAATGTCTTCACACAGATGGACACAACTTATAAGAGAGTCAGTACTCATTATAATGTATGTTACTATTGTTCATGTATTACAACCTCCAGGAATGTCTTCACACAGATGGACACAACTTATAAGAGAGTCAGTACTCATTATAATGTATGTTACTATTGTTCATGAATTACAACCTCCAGCAATGTCTTCACACAGATGGACACAACTTATAAGAGAGTCAGTACACATTATTGTGTATGTTACTATTGTTCATGAATTACAACCTCCAGGAATGTCTTCACACAGATGAACACAACTTATAAGAGAGTCAGTACTCATTATTGTGTATGTTACTATTGTTCATGAATTATAACCACCAGGAATGTCTTCACACAGATGAACACAACTTATAAGAGAGTCAGTACTCATTACAGTGTATGTTACTATTGTTCATGAATTACAACCTCCAGGAGTGTCTTCACACAGATGGACACAACTTATAAGAGAGTCAGTACTCATTATAGTGTATGTTACTATTGTTCATGAATTACAACCACCAGGAAAGTCTTCACACAGATGAACACAACTTATAAGAGAGTCAGTACTCATTATAGTGTATGTTACTATTGTTCATGAATTACAACCTCCAGGAATGTCTTCACACAGATGGACACAACTTATAACAGAGTCAGTACTCATTATAGTGTATGTTACTATTGTTCATGAATTACAACCTCCAGGGATGTCTTCACACAGATGGACACAACTTATAACAAAGTCAGTACTCATTATAATGTATGTTACTATTTTTCATGAATTACAACCTCCAGGAATGTCTTCACACAGATGGACACAACTTATAAGAGAGTCAGTACTCATTATAATGTATGTTGCTATTGTTGATGAATTACAACCTCCAGGAATGTCTTCACACAGATGGACACAACTTATAACAGAGTCAGTACTCATTATAATGTATGTTACTATTGTTCATGAATTACAACCTCCAGGAATGTCTTCACACAGATGGACACAACTTATAACAAAGTCAGTACTCATTATAATGTATGTTACTATTGTTCATGTATTACAACCTCCAGGAATGTCTTCACACAAATGGACACAACTTATAACAAAGTCAGTACCCATTATAGTGCATGTTACTATTGTTCATGAATTACAACCTCCAGGAATGTCTTCACATAGATGGACACAACTTATAACAAAGTCAGTACTCATTATAATGTATGTTACTATTGTTCATGTATTACAACCACCAGGAATGTCTTCACACAGATGAACACAACTTATAGCAAAGTCAGTACTCATTATAATGTATGTTACTATTGTTCATGTATCACAACCTCCAGGAATGTCTTCACACAAATGGACACAACTTATAACAAAGTCAGTACTCATTATAATGTATGTTACTATTGTTCATGAATTACATCCTCCAGGAATGTCTTCACACACATGGACACAACTTATAACAAAGTCAGTACTCATTATAATGTATGTTACTATTGTTCATGTATTACAACCTCCAGGAATGTCTTCACACAGATGGACACAACTTATAACAAAGTCAGTACTCATTATAATGTATGTTACTATTGTTCATGTATTACAACCACCAGGAATGTCTTCACACAGATGAACACAACTTATAACAAAGTCAGTACTCATTATAATGTATGTTACTATTGTACATGAATTACAACCTCCAGCAATGTCTTCACACAAATGGACACAACTTATAACAAAGTCAGTACCCATTATAGTGCATGTTACTATTGTTCATGAATTACAACCTCCAGGAATGTCTTCACACAGATGGACACAACTTATAACAAAGTCAGTACTCATTATAATGTATGTTACTATTGTTCATGTATTACAACCACCAGGAATGTCTTCACACAGATGGACACAACTTATAACAAAGTCAGTACTCATTATAATGTATGTTACTATTGTTCATGTATCACAACCTCCAGGAATGTCTTCACACAGATGGACACAACTTATAACATAGTCAGTGCTCATTATTGTGCATGTTACTATTGTTCATGTATTACAACCACCAGGAATGTCTTCACACAGATGGACACAACTTATAACAAAGTCAGTACTCATTATAATGTATGTTACTATTGTTCATGAATTACAACCACCAGGAATGTCTTCACACAGATGGACACAACTTATAACATAGTCAGTACTCATTATAGTGCATGTTACTATTGTTCATGAATTACAACCTCCAGGAATGTCTTCACACAGATGGACACAACTTATAACATAGTCAGTGCTCATTATTGTGCATGTTACTACTACTCACTGATAAGTATGCGACACGGAATTTATAGAATGGAAAACATCCTGGTGTTGTAAAGGGTGCACAGAGCATACATAAATGTAATCTGGGTCTGGCCATAGAAGACTGCTCTATGTTAATTTATCATTGCTAGAGAAAGTCATGTGAAGCAATGGCTACAGTTTATTTTTGGATCCAGTGCACTTCAAAATACATACTTCCTGTGAAATGTTTGGGTGAAATGTAATACAGTATGTCATAGAGATAGTAAACCTACAATAGAAACTGCAGACTTACTTGATGTTCGCAGATAATCAACACTTGGCAACTGAGCATCGCGGCTTGTTGATTTAATAACATGAATGTGCCCAACTTCACCTGCTCGAACTCTCGCTTTGATATGTTCAAATGAAGGATCAAATCTCCTGAAAATGCAACATGCAACTGCAATCAGAAAATGGAAACATCTCAAATTAAAACTTCAATGCCATGACCGGGATTTGATCCTTATCCACCGGAGTTGCCATCACTTATTTGATTCCGATGAGTTGTAAAGCAAGGCTACAATCAGTTTCCATCTATAGCACATACACAGTGTCAATACGAGGGTTGTTTGTAAAGTTCTCGTCCTGAGGAAGAAAACACAAGATTTATAATCCAATCTTTCAGTTCTCTACACTTGCATCACTGATACTCTTTACACAAAACAAGTGCTCTTACAGTTTAATGTCTACATATCTCTGTCCAGCAAACAATTCCTTCACATTTGCATACTTGCCAACTTCCTGAAACTGAAACCCATAAAATGTTCCCTAATCAAGCAAACTATAATAGTTTTGTGATGACATGAAATTTAGAATGTGTAAAATGTTGAGTGCAGTAAATGTAAAAAAATTCCATGTAAAATAAATGGGAATACTTGAACTCAGCACTGCTTCTTGCTGGTACCACAATAAACACTACTTCCTAGGCTATACACAGATTTCTAGTCCATGTTTAAGCTTTATTACAGCAACTATAAACAAAAACAGTAAACTTACATCCCACAGTTATACAATGTGAATAACATATACAGTTTACGTGAGAGATTGAATTTACCGTTCATTCTGTTCCATTACTGAATGTTTGCACCTCGGTTACTAGAGCTCAATAGTGGTACATGTCATGCATTTTGTTGTAGCCCAGTGAAGAAGGACCATGATTGTGATAAGGGCAGACACACAGATAAGCTCTGGTCTATCATAGCACTCTATACCATTTACTAGAGGTCACTAGTGGTGCTATACATTTTGTTGTAGCCCAGTTAAGCGGGACATGATCATGATGAAGGACAGACACACAGATAAGCTCTGTTCTATCATAGCACTGTATACCATTTACTAGAGGTCACTAGTGGTGCTATACATGTTGTTGTAGCCCAGTGAAGAGGGACCATGATTGTGATGAAGGATAGACACACAGATAAGCTCTGGTCTATCATAACACTGTATACCATTTACTAGAGGTCACTAGTGGTGCTATACATGTTGTTGTAGCCCAGTGAAGAGGGACCATGATTGTGATGAAGGATAGACACATAGATAAGCTCTGGTCTATCATAGCACTCTATACCATTTACTAGAGGTCACTAGTGGTGCTATACATTTTGTTGTAGCCCAGTTAAGAGGGACATGATCATGATGAAGGACAGACACACAGATAAGCTCTGGTCTATCATAGCACTCTATACCATTTACTAGAGGTCACTAGTGGTGCTATGCATTTTGTTGTAGCCCAGTTAAGAGGGACATGATCATGATGAAGGACAGACACACAGATAAGCTCTGTTCTATCATAGCACTGTATACCATTTACTAGAGGTCACTAGTGGTGCTATACATTTTGTTACAGCCCAGTGAAGGGGGACCATGATCATGATGAAGGATAGACACACAGATAAGCTCTGGTCTATCATAACACTGTATACCATTTACTAGAGGACACTAGTGGTGCTATACATTTTCTTACAGCCCAGTGGAGAGGGACCATGATCATGATGAAGGATAAACACACAGATAAGCTCTAGTCTATCATAGCACTGTATACCATTTACTAGAGGACACTAGTGGTGCTATACATTTTGTTACAGTCCAGTGGAGAGGGACCAGGGTCATGATGAAGGACAGACACACAGATAAGCTCTGGTCTATCATAACACTGTATACCATTTACTAGAGGTCACTAGTGGTGCTATACATTTTGTTGTAGCCCAGTTAAGAGGGACATAATCATGATGAAGGATAGACACACAGATAAGCTCTGGTCTATCATAGCACTGTATACCATTTACTAGAGGTCACTAGTGGTGCTATACATTTTGTTGTAGCCCAGTTAAGAGGGGCATGATCATGATGAAGGATAGACACACAGATAAGCTCTGGTCTATCATAGCACTGTATACCATTTACTAGAGGACACTAGTGGTGCTATACAGTTTGTTACAGCCCAGTTAAGAGGGACCATGATCATGATGAAGGATAGACACACAGATAAGCTCTGGTCTATCATAGCACTCTATACCATTTACTAGAGGTCACTAGTGGTGCTATACATTTTGTTACAACCCAGTGGAGAGGGACCAGGATCATGATGAAGGATAGACACACAGATAAGCTCTGGTCTATCATAGCACTCTATACCATTTACTAGAGGTCACTAGTGGTGCTATACATTTTGTTACAGTCCAGTGGAGAGGGACCATGATCATAATGAAGGACAGACACACAGATAAGCTCTGGTCTATCATAGCACTCTATACCATTTACTAGAGGTCACTAGTGGTGCTATACAGTTTGTTGTAGCCCAGTTAAGAGGGACATGATCATGATGAAGGACAGACACACAGATAAGCTCTGGTCTATCATAACACTGTATACCATTTACTAGAGGTCACTAGTGGTGCTATACAGTTTGTTGTAGCCCAGTTAAGAGGGACATGATCATGATGAAGGGCAGACACACAGATAAGCTCTGGTCTATCATAGCACTCTATACCATTTACTAGAGGTCACTAGTGGTGCTATACATTTTGTTGTAGCCCAGTTAAGCGGGACATGATCATGATGAAGGACAGACACACAGATAAGCTCTGTTCTATCATAGCACTGTATACCATTTACTAGAGGTCACTAGTGGTGCTATACATGTTGTTGTAGCCCAGTGAAGAGGGACCATGATTGTGATGAAGGATAGACACACAGATAAGCTCTGGTCTATCATAACACTGTATACCATTTACTAGAGGTCACTAGTGGTGCTATACATGTTGTTGTAGCCCAGTGAAGAGGGACCATGATTGTGATGAAGGATAGACACATAGATAAGCTCTGGTCTATCATAGCACAGTATACCATTTACTAGAGGTCACTAGTGGTGCTATACATTTTGTTACAGCCCAGTTAAGAGGGACATGATCATGATGAAGGATAGACACACAGATAAGCTCTGGTCTATCATAGCACTGTATACCATTTACTAGAGGTCACTAGTGGTGCTATACATTTTGTTACAGCCCAGTTAAGAGGGACATGATCATGATGAAGGACAGACACACAGATAAGCTCTGTTCTATCATAGCACTGTATACCATTTACTAGAGGTCACTAGTGGTGCTATACATGTTGTTGTAGCCCAGTGAAGAGGGACCATGATTGTGATGAAGGATAGACACACAGATAAGCTCTGGTCTATCATAACACTGTATACCATTTACTAGAGGTCACTAGTGGTGCTATACATGTTGTTGTAGCCCAGTGAAGAGGGACCATGATTGTGATGAAGGATAGACACATAGATAAGCTCTGGTCTATCATAGCACAGTATACCATTTACTAGAGGTCACTAGTGGTGCTATACATTTTGTTACAGCCCAGTTAAGAGGGACATGATCATGATGAAGGACAGACACACAGATAAGCTCTGGTCTATCATAGCACTGTATATCATTCAGTGTGTAATCCTAAGCTACAATGTAATCGAACAGAATTTGATGCTTTGTCACATGTGTGTGAAAATCTGTAACGCTTTCAATCTGCCCAGAAAGTCATAAAAAGGCCCCCACTCCCATACATTTTATAGGCAAACCATAAAATTTGTCAAGTATGCATTTGGGAAGAGGAAAGCCTTGCAGAGAGCCAGATTTGGTGAATGTGGTGCACGTGGCAGCAGTTCAAGTCATGCAACTTTGCGAACGCAGTTGAAGAAGTGTGTGTTATTTAGTGGAAAAGAACTTTCTTCTCTAAGAATCCTTAAAGTGCTCCAGCAAAGTTACGTAATACTTTCCATTTTGCTCTACCAACCTCACACATCCTGTTGAAGAATTCTCTGTGCACTTGTAACCATTGTTGGGAGTGCTGTTTCTTCTTTGGTGAATCTATGTTTTGTCAACAGTGTTGTTGCATCTGGACATGTCCAAGGTCGGCTCTGAGATGTTGATCTGCAAGTTTTCTCATGTTCAAGATGAGATCTTGGCTTTGTGGATGAGGTTTCCCAATCAGTAAATCCATGTCCTGGATGTTTGCTCCCTATGTTTATATTCCATTTCTTCACTGTACAAGAATTTCCAAAGAGGAATCTAACTAATTTTTTATTTCGGTTACCATTTAATTATTATACAACATTAAATTTTATCCATTTTTGAAGATGGCTCAACTTAAATTGCGGAATATGAATTTACATTAAGGACCCACACTGCTCCACTTACCAAATTACTGGCAGGACATGTTTCAACGATGGAGGTCCTATTGTCCCCATTCTTGGCAGCTGGTTGACTAATTGGTGATTCCCCAATTCTCTTCCTCTTGTTCCTGGGAATGTGTAGCATCATCTAGTGGAGGTTGGTGAATTCAGGAATTAAATTATTACTTGCTAGAATTTCATGCTTGAAACTTGTGATAAGCTCCCATCACTTCTATCCCATAAGCTCGGTTATACGGGATTATGTGCTGATTTTAGCAGTTGACTTTTTGACCTATATTATGATTCTCTTCCCAGAACTGATATGGCTGATTTATCTGTTTGGTTTAGTTGTTTCCAAAGAGTTGTTTTAGTCTATCGCTTGTGTTTCTCTTGGTTTTCTGATGTATGTTTTGTTGTGTATTTCATATATACCTGGTTTCTTTTCTGATGGGATTCTGTCTATGCGTTCTGATTTCAGTATGTTTTTTAATTTGTATATATTTTGTGGTGCTAGTAATATGCTGAACTCTTTGAAAATTTGTGAAATATCCATGAGTGGTATGTAATTTCTTATGTTTAAGTTTATCCTTATTGGAGATGAATGTAGTTATTTGTTTGAGCTTTTTCTGCTTCTTCAAGTTTTTAATTTTCTTCTCAACTAGTTCAATTTTTAACTCATTACTTCAGCAGTGTTTAATATTGTGATGCAAGAAACCTAAATTGAGTTTTATTTATGGACACTCTTTAACTGCTGTGGCCCTTAGCATCCCATTCTATATTGGGTGTGAAAGACCGATAATTTTGCTCAGAGGCCTCTTTATCAGGCTTGAGGTTCTTTTACATGCCGTAAATATATGAGATGGGACCACCGGCTTTACTTCCCTTCTCAAGGAAGTCATGCTAAGAATTTTTATGCAAAAAAAAAAAAAAAAATCCATCACCCTCTGCCGGATTTGAACCCACGACCTCAGGAACTAGAGTCTAGCATGCTAACCACTATACCACAGAAGATGATAGTATTGTGATGCAGCAAAGTTCTATTAATAAATAACCAGAATCTTGTAGAAGTTTCTTTCCCCCTCCTCCAGAACATGTGTCCAGATAGTTCTAGATGTTGTGTGGAAGATTCCATTGGCTATGTAAGTAGGCATTCTTGTGAGTGAGCAGGTGTTTCTAGTGCGATAGGGGGTGCCTTTCCCAAGAGAGATTGTGTTCGGCTCCACTGTGACAGTTGAAAAACTGGATGTGTCATCTCTCTCTGTTTACCAAGTCAGACTGCTTCTTCTGTAAACTCCAGCCTCTATTCCTGATGAGTTTTAGATTTCAATTTGAAGGCTGGTTCCTTAACATCGCAGCAAACACATCTCTATGAGATAACGTGGCTCATGTAGGTACAGGAACCCATGGCTAGGTTTAATAATAACTCAGTGAGGTGCACTCAAAGATACGATGTAGTCTGTGGGCTGGCATGTTATGCTGCTGCAAGCACCATCTCTGTGTCACATTGACAACTTTCCCTCATATGTATATTCTTCAGGAAGAATATCAAAACAGAACACAGACACACAATGGTCTTAAAAAAAGGAACTGACAAGAAAGCAAAGACATCTGAGACACAGAAATCAGCAAACTAAAGATGCCACATCTCATCATTGGGAACACGCACAGTTTCAAAAAAGCTTGAAGCAATTCAAGATAACATGAGCACCTCAAAGCTGATTCAAGCTATAACACCTAATTAAAGCAGACTAAATACAAGGAAGGACCATACACAGCAACCAATGTGTTAAACTCAGTGTTAAGTTAACATCCTCATGCGCTTGTGTTGAGGAATTTAACACATGTTAGAAGTCAAAAATGGCTGCCACAAGCCAAGTTGTTGATGCTAGTTTTTTAAATGGTATTCCTAACCAAAGAAGAGCCATGCTTCATAATAAATTTGAAACCTAGAAATGGAGGAAAGTGACCTACAAAGTGCAGTTAGAATACTTTCTCCCATATTTAGGGTTGGCATATTTCCTGGACTGCCTGCAATTTTATGGTAAATGAAAACGTCTAGGTCAAAAAGACAAAAGTCCACAATTTTTACTATATTTGAACTCAACTTCAACAAATTTAATGTTTTTTTTGGGGGGGAGGCCAAAGATGATAGTTTTGAGAATTTGTCGTCACATAGGAAATGGGTTGCCTTCATTGACAATTACTAAACACTGTGGGATATTATTTCTCCATTGCTGGTCATAACACCAATGACTTCTTCTCTCTTGGACAGAAGAAAGGGAAAAGTTAACACAACATGAGTGAGTTTCATAAACAAGTTCCTTTCTTCTGTTGTCAGAAGTGCGACTGGTATAAAAAAACTTGATGATACGTGCTCACTGAAGGTAAAGTAGAATAATTCCAAAACTCTGCATTAATTAAATGCACATTTCTCCTGCATTATGCTGTCTTATTGCTAAAAATTTCATTTCAAAACAAACGGTAAGAAATGTCCTGGTTTGGACTATCAGATTATGACAACCCTACCTATGTTACAAGTTCTTGAGATTTTATCTCACTGGTATTTTTCATTTAGCTGTATATATGGTAATGTTGGCACTTCCAAAGCTACCATTTGCAGGTTATCCAGGACGTTTGCAAAGCAATTGCTTCAAGAAGCAAACAGGATTTTTGTTGGTGTCTGGTTGACCTTAATCAGGGATGACACGTTTTTGCCCACTTTGGTTTCAATTTCCTTGCACGTGGCATTTTTGGTGCTGAGTTTTGCATTAACGTAAAGTTACTGCACCTGGGAGAAACACGTGCATTGTAATTATATTGCTTGCAGATTTTCTCCCAGGCTGCATCCTTCAAATCTGTCAGCAGTTTACGCCTGATAACTCCTCAACAAAACATTTATTAGTTGCACTGCATCTTCACATGGCAATTGTCTGTGAATGTAACTAGTTGTGTGCTGCAAGCATCTTCAGAAGCAGTCAGCTCCTTCTTGAAAGCTGTCGTTTGCAACAACTCGCTTTGATGAAACACAAGAGCTTTAACATAATGTTAGCAAACAAGATGTTAGAGTATTTTTAACATCAGTTGGTGAAACCGGCTCTAAATGTTACATTTCGGGTGTATTCAGAATGATTTCTGTCTTGGTTCTGGTACACATCTCAGGAAACAATCCTAAAAATGACATATTTTTAGCAGATTCACTGTATAAATTACTCTACAATCATTAGAATTTGTTAACAATTACTTGTTCTCATAATACCAATTGTTTACATACATGATGAGCACGGTTCTACTGCTACACCAAACAGTAATGGAGAACTCACCTGGTATGTCATGTGTTGGTATATTTGTTATTCACTCATGGTAATGTAATTATCATGTTTCTTTATTTCTTAATAATTATATATTATTTAGAGAATTGGAGTCGGAGTTGAAACACATATAATCAGCACATTATAAGTGATGGACCGTGTCACAGCTACGTGTGTGACAGCCAATCACTGTTGATACCACCCAACACCCCTTCATACCCTCCAGTTGACGGATTTATTTAACTGCTGGCACTGTATGTTTTGGTCTCGTGAACCATGGAAGGAATATATGCACATACAAAAAAGTAGACATCTTGACAATAATATATAATAAACAGTTCTCAGGTGTTATTAGAAATAATGGTAATAATAACAATAAAGTGAAATATGCACAACTGTGCAAAGATTAAACAAATGTTTAGTTTTCAGCACTGAGTTCTGTCACTGATTTTGAACACTTGTTAGTGAATGGTATTTGTTGCACTTAACTTCAGAGAGTTCACAAATATGTTTATCTGTTACTACATGAAAATTAAATTATTATGGAGTGCATTTTATGTACAATTCATTATGGTGTTTCTTATGCATTGTTTTGATTCTGTTATCAGAAATGCTTCTCACAAAATGCTATTTCACCTCGCAAAGTTCATGAAGCCAGTGCACAAGAATAGAACTTAGTTTTGTTTTATGTTTTTTTTTTTTTTTTAACTTGAGTTGCTTTTCCTTGGATGCCAACAAACTCAAACTTTGACGTTGTCGAGCTGTTCAGTCCTAGTTGCAACATATCAAATAAAAACTACTGAAATTTAATACTCATTTACCTCTTCCTTGCTAATTTTACTCATCCATTTTGCTCTTAGTCTGCCCAAAAAGTTCCCTACTTCTATTACATTTTTCCTAGATTTTATATTTACTAACTTTTTAGCTTGAATTTCTATTGCTAAATTTAACCATTCTCTCTTCTCTGTCGTCTTTCTAAGCAACTTTGTTTCTTCACACTCTAAAACTATATGCCACTCTTTCAATTACCGGTGGCATAGTGGGCATTTCTCCAAATCAATCTCTTTTCTCAAACTTTTCAAATTCACCACCCCTGTCCTAGCCCATGCTCTTGCTGTTTTATCACATATATCCCCGCTCCATACTACTTTCATTTCTCTGTATAATCTCAGTGAGCTCTTAAAAGTAAAACTCGCTAATAAATCTTGTTTTTCCATATCCTCTATTCTTGTCCTAGTTTCATTCCAGAAACCTATTTGTAGTAATTCTTTAGCTCCCCAAAACCTATCTTCATCAAGGTTTCCTAGCCAAGACTCTTTATGATTAAGTCTTTCCTGCAGCACTATCAAACGTTGATGTAAAATCGAAATTTGTAATTCTAATCCAACATTTTAGCACTCTTTCCACAATGTTTCCTTTAATTCCCATTCTCCCTAAATGTATTGTTAGTACTTTGAGTGGAATATAAACACAGACTGAGAGTGTGTTCACTGCGCTGCTACTTCTATTGTAACAGTAGCAATTAATATGGCTTGTCATAATAGCATTAGTAGTTTCATAAACATTAACAATTTATTTGGTCAATAATGAATCAACTGATAGCATTGTCAGGTAACATTTGGCCCTCCCATCACTTCATTCACACCAAGTGGTAACAAGGTTTTCAGAAGGAAATCGTGATTACCATCAGTAGTGCTTAAGCTTCAGGACAAGTAACAACATTAGAATATTCCACATTACTCAATATTGTACATAAATGTCATCTTAAGCAATTACAGTCTGTTTGTTAAATCAGCTTCACTTAAACAATATTGTAATTGCGCATGCTAAGTTACCTATGGTGCATGTGCTTCACAGCCAGTCCCCCTACAGAATAATATGTGCAACTACCTGTTTGTTTCGACCTGTTCTCATAGGTTCCTGTTCTAGAAAGCTGTGTTTTGTATACAGGGCTGCTCTGCCAGGACAGGCAGTTGTGATTCAAGTGTAACGCTTGTTCTGTGCTGAGTCTTTTGCTGTAACTGGTGTTCTCATTTGTTACATTATTAATTAATTAGTTTAAAAACTCAATTACATGTTTATAACAATTTTTTGCTCGTAAACCAATTAAAATTAACAAAATAACTCTAAAATTTCTTTTTTGTTTGCTACCAAGCTCAAATTAAAAATCTGGCAGTGATATGATACACCATATCATAGTCTACCATATCAAAAAGTGATGAATTATGAACAAAAAAACGTTCATATCTTAACAAAGGTTTGTTAGCATTTTGTGAGCCCTGTACATATGTTTTATATTCCCAGTATATATCAAAGAAAACTGTGCATTTTCCCAGACCAACTTACCGCTGGAAAGCACAGAAGAGCAGTCTACCGGCCTCCTTGGCTCGCTGATAACACCTCTCTGCAGCGTCTATACTCTGCGCTACTGGTTTCTCACAGAATACGTCCTTCCCATGTAACAGAGCTTGGGTAACAATAGTCTCGTGGGTGTCTGTTGGTGTGGCCACGATAACGGCTTTCACCCTGAACAAAAACACTTCTGAATATTACCATTTGTCACCTGGTATTGTACTCCACTCTATACTCACATTTCACCACAAACACAGGCCGCCTGAATCCAAAAACAAAAGCACTTTTACAAAAAAGCCTGACATTCATATAACATTCTCTACCCTCTATCATCTATTGCTGAATATATAAATCATTCTTATGGAATTTATTTTCCTATCTACATCAGTTTAATCGAGATAAACAGCTATATTACACATTTCGTTATAGATACAAAGAGAACAGCGATAGTCAAATGTTTAACAACTGGACGCTATATGCTGGCCTTCCATACTGTTTCCATGACGTCGCGAGAAACAACTGGAAATCGACAGAACTTGAAGAGAATGACTTAAGTATTGAGCAATTCAAACCATTAGTAACAGATGTCTCACAAACGGTTTATACCACAAGAAAAAGTTATTTGAAATAAATTCTGTATTTTAAAGATATCTACACATGTTATATAGTATGTTTTCGTCTATCGCTTAACCTTTACCAATTATACATTCCTTCCAAGTGAAGAGGGCTTCACCAATTATTCCCAGAAAATTGAAGGTATACATTCTATTTCTCATGGAAATACCTTTAATATGTGGTATTTTAATCAAAAATATTAGAGCCAGTTTTTAGAAAATAAAAAAATTTTGAAAAATGTTCCATGTAAAGGGCAGTTTAGGGTGGGGGGGAATTTTCTTTATAAAGTCTTTGTGTTCCATCTTTGAAAGGTGCTGAACTAAAATACCAAGTTTGTTTATCCAAATTGTCATTTTTGAGTTATGATGTTCTTATAACATAAACAGACAGCCACACATAGATCTTTTCCTAAAAATGCTTTTTTTGGGTTCAGGAAAAGTTAAATTGAGTTTTTATTTATGGACACTCTTTAATTGTGATAGTTCTTAGCATCCCATTCTATATTGGAGGTGAAAGACCAGATATTTTGCTCAGAGGCCCCTTTATCAGGCTTGAGGTTCTTTTACATTTATTGATTACTTAACCATCACACATTCACTATAGTTTTCCTTTCAAGGTAAGATACGTTACCTCTTACTTTTCTCTTTCCACTGTCCAAAGCCATTTATTTTTTACTTTACACAAAAACTGTCCAATGCTTCTAGCGTCCTTATATATCATTTCGGTCATAAGTGTATTTCTATCCCCCTTCAACCACTTGTTATTAAAAAATTCTCTTCTCCAATTTTCTGTTCCTTGGCACTTAAATACTATGTGTTCAATGTCTTCATTACCACCACATATCGGACATTGATTCTGAGGAATACCCTGTCTTAACCCTCTTAGCCTCCATGCTCCGGTTCTTACCCATGCAATAGATTCTCTCTCTTCTTTATTTACTATGTCTATATATTTTTCCCTACCCCATGTATTTTTCATTGGCCTATAACAAACTAATGAGCTCTTTTCGGCAATCTCACTGAACATATGCTGTAAATGTATGACACAGGACCACCAGCTCTATTTCCCTTCCAAAGGAAGCCATGCTAAGTATTTTTATGCCCCAAAACATCTATCGCCCTCCGCCAGGTTTGAACTTGCGACCCCAGGAATTTTTCGGGTTCACGGTGCCTCAGAATATTTCTGGGGAAATCTCGACATTGGATTTTTGGGTGGAATACAATACTTCCCCTAATTACTATATGTAGCAGAGAAAGTAAAAAATGTAGAAGTCTTTAAAACATACAATTGTTTATTTCAAGTAAATTTTTTGTGGCATCAGCCATTTCCAAAATATACCTTATTATTGGTTTGAATTTGTGTCATTTTTAAAGTACTGTTGCTAGGCAATTATTTCTCATGGAATTTCAGCCAGCATACAACATATTAGTCACACAATTTGGTTTTCTGTATCACTCTTGTTCCTAAATGAAACTATTTCTGCAAATGTTTGTCTCAAATAGCAGCATGAAGTATGTAGAAAAATAAGCTTTCATAAAAACAGTAGCGGTAGAGAAAGTCATGTGAATGTTAACACATTAGATCTTTTTAATATGTTAATACTAGTTGGTCTTTTCAAACCTGTATTTTTTATAAAGTGATCCAGAAGATTTTTATGCCTTTATCTCTTATAACTAATTTCATAAGTCTTGTGATATTTCCAATAGCAGTCAAAAAGTCACATAATTCATGGGAATGCGTGCTCTTTAACTGTTATGTTTTTAGTGTCCCATTCTATATGGGACGTGAAACACTGGAAATTTTGATCAGAGGCCTCTTTATGAGACTTGAGGTTGTTCTACGTGCAGCAAAACTACAACATGGAACCACCAGCTTTACTTCCCTTCTGAACGAAGCCATGCTAATGACTTTCACGCCCCAACAAAATGCATCGCCCTCCACTGGGTTTCAACCTACAACCTCGGAAACTAGAGGCTAGCATGGTACCTCTACACCACAGAGGACATCTGGGAATACATGTGAAATATGATCCGATGTTGCATAACCTCCTCCTAACAGTCTTCCATGTTATATACTCTGTCAGTTAAACAATTATCAGAATGGTCTAGTAATTTCTAGAAGATGAAATTTTAAACTTTTGTATCTTCTCTTTAATCCCGTAGTTATTTAATAACATAAAGACTACACAGGAGCATCAACATACAACGTGAAGCTGGTGAATATGAAGATTCCCAGTCACCAAGTTAAACATTTGTATCTTCTCTTTGGTCCCGTAATTATTTAATAACATAAACACTACACAGAAACATCAACATACAACGTGATGCTGGTGAATATGAAGATTCCCAGTCACCAAGTTAAACATTTGTATCTTCTCTTTGGTCCCGTAGTTATTTAATAACATAAAGACTACACAGGAGCATCAACATACAACGTGAAGCTGGTGAATATGAAGATTCCCAGTCACCAAGTTAAACATTTGTATCTTCTCTTTGGTCCCATAGTTATTTAATAACATAAAGACTACACAGGAGCATCAACATACAACATGAAGCTGGTGAATATGAAGATTCCCAGTCACCAAGTTAAACATTTGTATCTTCTCTTTGGTTCCGTAGTTATTTAATAACATAAAGACTACACAGGAGCATCAACATACAACATGAAGCTGGTGAATATGAAGATTCCCAGTCACCAAGTTAAACATTTGTATCTTCTCTTTGGTCCCATAGTTATTTAATAACATAAAGACTACACAGGAGCATATACATACAACGTGAAGCTGGTGAATATGAAGATTCCCAGTCACCAAGTTAAACATTTGTATCTTCTCTTTGGTCCCGTAGTTATTTAATAACATAAAGACTACACAGGAGCATCAACATACAACGTGAAGCTGGTGAATATGAAGATTCCCAGTCACCAAGTTAAACATTTGTATCTTCTCTTTGGTCCCATAGTTATTTAATAACATAAAGACTACACAGGAGCATCAACATACAACATGAAGCTGGTGAATATGAAGATTCCCAGTCACCAAGTTAAACATTTGTATCTTCTCTTTGGTTCCGTAGTTATTTAATAACATAAAGACTACACAGGAGCATCAACATACAACATGAAGCTGGTGAATATGAAGATTCCCAGTCACCAAGTTAAACATTTGTATCTTCTCTTTGGTCCCATAGTTATTTAATAACATAAAGACTACACAGGAGCATATACATACAACGTGAAGCTGGTGAATATGAAGATTCCCAGTCACCAAGTTAAACATTTGTATCTTCTCTTTGGTCCCGTAGTTATTTAATAACATAAAGACTACAAGAAGCATATACATACAACGTGAAGCTGGTGAATATGAAGATTCCCAGTCACCAAGTTAAACATTTGTATCTTCTCTTTGGTCCCATAGTTATTTAATAACATAAAGACTACACAGGAGCATCAACATACAACATGAAGCTGGTTAATATGAAGATTCACAGTCACCAAGTTAAACATTTGTATCTTCTCTTTGGTTCCGTAGTTATTTAATAACATAAAGACTACACAGGAGCATCAACATACAACATGAAGCTGGTGAATATGAAGATTCCCAGTCACCAAGTTAAACATTTGTATCTTCTCTTTGGTTCCGTAGTTATTTAATAACATAAAGACTACACAGAAACATCAACATACAACGTGAAGCTGGTGAATATGAAGATTCCCAGTCACCAAGTTAAACATTTGTATCTTCTCTTTGGTTCCGTAGTTATTTAATAACATAAAGACTACACAGGAGCATCAACATACAACATGAAGCTGGTGAATATGAAGATTCCCAGTCACCAAGTTAAACATTTGTATCTTCTCTTTGGTCCCATAGTTATTTAATAACATAAAGACTACACAGGAGCATATACATACAACGTGAAGCTGGTGAATATGAAGATTCCCAGTCACCAAGTTAAACATTTGTATCTTCTCTTTGGTCCCGTAGTTATTTAATAACATAAAGACTACACAGGAGCATCAACATACAACGTGAAGCTGGTGAATATGAAGATTCCCAGTCACCAAGTTAAACATTTGTATCTTCTCTTTGGTCCCATAGTTATTTAATAACATAAAGACTACACAGGAGCATCAACATACAACATGAAGCTGGTGAATATGAAGATTCCCAGTCACCAAGTTAAACATTTGTATCTTCTCTTTGGTTCCGTAGTTATTTAATAACATAAAGACTACACAGGAGCATCAACATACAACATGAAGCTGGTGAATATGAAGATTCCCAGTCACCAAGTTAAACATTTGTATCTTCTCTTTGGTCCCATAGTTATTTAATAACATAAAGACTACACAGGAGCATATACATACAACGTGAAGCTGGTGAATATGAAGATTCCCAGTCACCAAGTTAAACATTTGTATCTTCTCTTTGGTCCCGTAGTTATTTAATAACATAAAGACTACAAGAAGCATATACATACAACGTGAAGCTGGTGAATATGAAGATTCCCAGTCACCAAGTTAAACATTTGTATCTTCTCTTTGGTCCCATAGTTATTTAATAACATAAAGACTACACAGGAGCATCAACATACAACATGAAGCTGGTTAATATGAAGATTCACAGTCACCAAGTTAAACATTTGTATCTTCTCTTTGGTTCCGTAGTTATTTAATAACATAAAGACTACACAGGAGCATCAACATACAACATGAAGCTGGTGAATATGAAGATTCCCAGTCACCAAGTTAAACATTTGTATCTTCTCTTTGGTTCCGTAGTTATTTAATAACATAAAGACTACACAGAAACATCAACATACAACGTGAAGCTGGTGAATATGAAGATTCCCAGTCACCAAGTTAAACATTTGTATCTTCTCTTTGGTCCCGTAGTTATTTAATAACATAAAGACTACACAGAAACATCAACATACAACGTGAAGCTGGTGAATATGAAGATTCCCAGTCACCAAGTTAAACATTTGTATCTTCTCTTTGGTCCCATAGTTATTCAATAACATAAAGACTACACAGAAACATCAACATACAACGTGAAGCTGGTGAATATGAAGATTCCCAGTCACCAAGTTAAACATTTGTATCTTCTCTTTGGTCCCGTAGTTATTTAATAACATAAAGACTACACAGAAACATCAACATACAACGTGAAGCTGGTGAATATGAAGATTCCCAGTCACCAAGTTAAACATTTCTATCTTCTCTTTGGTCCCGTAGTTATTTAATAACATAAAGACTACACAGAAACATCAACATACAACGTGAAGCTGGTGAATATGAAGATTCCCAGTCACCAAGTTAAACATTTGTATCTTCTCTTTGGTCCCATAGTTATTTAATAACATAAAGACTACACAGGAGCATCAACATACAACGTGAAGCTGGTGAATATGAAGATTCCCAGTCACCAAGTTAAACATTTGTATCTTCTCTTTGGTCCCGTAGTTATTTAATAACATAAAGACTACACAGAAACATCAACATACAACGTGAAGCTGGTGAATATGAAGATTCCCAGTCACCAACTTAAACATTTGTATCTTCTCTTTGGACCCATAGTTATTTAATAACATAAAGACTACACAGGAGCATCAACATACAACGTGAAGCTGGTGAATATGAAGATTCCCAGTCACCAAGTTAAACGTTTGTATCTTCTCTTTGGTCCCGTAGTTATTTAATAACATAAAGACTACACAGAAACATCAACATACAACGTGAAGCTGGTGAATATGAAGATTCTGTCACCAAGTTAAACATTTGTATCTTCTCTTTGGTCATGTAGTTATTCAATAACATAAAGACTACACAGAAACATCAACATACAACCTGAAGCTGGTGAATATGAAGATTCCCACTCACCAAGTTAAACATTTGTATCTTCTCTTTGGTCATGCAGTTATTGAATAACATAAAGACTACACAGAAACATCAACATAGAACCTGAAGCTGGTGAATATGAAGATTCCCAGTCACCAAGTTAAACATTTGTATCTTCTCTTTGGTCCCGTAGTTATTTAATAACATAAAGACTACACAGAAACATCAACATACAACGTGAAGCTGGTGAATATGAAGATTCCCAGGCACCAAGTTAAACATTTGTATCTTCTCTTTGGTCCCGTAGTTATTTAATAACATAATGACTACACAGAAACATCAACATACAACGTGAAGCTGGTGAATATGAAGATTCTCAGTCATCAAGTTAAACATTTGTATCTTCTCTTTGGTCCCGTAGTTATTTAATAACATAAACACTACACAGAAACATCAACATACAACGTGAAGCTGGTGAATATGAAGGTTCCCAGTCACCAAGTTAAACATTTGTATCTTCTCTTTGGTCCCATAGTTATTTAATAACATAAACACTACACAGAAACATCAACATACAACGTGAAGCTGGTGAATATGAAGATTCCCAGTCACCAAGTTAAACATTTGTACCTTCTCTTTGGTCCCGTAGTTATTTAATAACATAAAGACTACACAGGAGCATCAACATACAACTTGAAGCTGGTAAATATGAAGATTCCCAGTCACCAAGTTAAACATTTGTAACTTCTCTTTGGTCCCATGGCTATTTAATAACATAAAGACTACACAGGAGCATCAACATACAACGTGAAGCTGGTGAATATGAAGATTTCCAGTCACCAAGTTAAACATTTGTACGTTCTCTTTGGTCCCGTACTTATTTAATAACATAAAGACTACACAGGAGCATCAACATACAACATGAAGCTGGTGAATATGAAGATTCCCAGTCACCAAGTTAAACATTTGTACCTTCTCTTTGGTCCCGTAGTTATTTAATAACATAAAGACTACACAGGAGCATCATCATACAATGTGAAGCTGGTGAATATGAAGATTCCCAGTCACCAGGTTAAACATTTGTACCTTCTCTTTGGTCCCATAGTTTTTTTTAATAACATAAAGACTACACAGAAGCATCAACATACAATGTGAAGCTGGTGAATATGAAGATTCCCAGTCACCAAGTTAAACATTTGTACCTCCTCTTTGGTCCTGTAGTTATTTAATAACAAAGACTACACAGAAACATCAGTATACAGCGTGAAGCTGATGAATATGAAGATTCCCAGTCACCAAGTTAAACATTTGTATCTTCTCTTTGTTCCTGTAGTTATTCAATAACATAAAGACTACACAAAAACATCAGTATACAACGTGAAGCTGGTGAATATGAAGATTCTCAGTCACCAAGTTAAACATTTGTATCTTCTCTTTGTTCCTGTAGTTATTCAATAACATAAAGACTACACAGAAACATCAGTATACAACGTGAAGCTGATGAATATGAAGATTCCCAGTCACCAAATTAAACATTTGTATCTTCTCTTTGTTCCTGTAGTTATTCAATAACATAAAGACTACACAGAAACATCAGTATACAACGTGAAGCTGGTGAATATGAAGATTCACAGTCACCAAGTTAAACATTTGTATCTTCTCTTTGTTCCTGTAGTTATTCAATAACATAAAGACTACACAGGAGCATCAACATACAACGTGAAGCTGGTGAATATGAAGATTCCCAGTCACCAAGTTAAACATTTGTACCTTCTCTTTGGTCCCGTAGTTATTTAATACCATAAAGACTACACAGAAGCATCAACATACAATGTGAAGCTGGTGAATATGAAGATTTGCAGTCACCAAGTTAAACATTTGTACCTTCTCTTTGGTCCCGTAGTTATTTAATAACATAAAGACTACACAGAAGCATCAACATACTATGTGAAGCTGGTGAATATGAAGATTCCCAGTCACCAAGTTAAACATCTGTACCTTCTCTTTGGTCCTGTAGTTCCTTAATAACATAAAGACTACACAGAAGCATCAACATACAATGTAAAGCTGGTGAATATGAAGATTCCCAGTCACCAAGTTAAACATTTGTACCTTCTCTTTGGTCCCGTACTTATTTAATAACATAAAGACTACACAGAAGCATCAACATACAACCTGAAGCTGGTGAATATGAAGATTCCCAGTCACCAAGTTAAACATTTGTATCTTCTCTTTGGTCCCGTAGTTATTTAATAACATAAACACTACACAGAAACATCAACAAACAACGTGAAGCTGGTGAATATAAAGATTCCCAGTCACCAAGTTAAACATTTGTATCTTCTCTTGGTCCCATAGTTATTTAATAACATAAAGACTACACAGAAACATCAATATACAACGTGAAACTGATGAATATGAAGATTCCCAGTCACCAAGTTAAACATTTGTATCTTCTCTTTGTTCCTGTAGTTATTCAATAACATAAAGACTACACAGGAGCATCAACATACAGCGTGAAGCTGGTGAATATGAAGATTCCCAGTCACCAAGTTAAACATTTGTACCTTCTCTTTGGTCCCATAGTTATTTAATAACATAAAGACTACAGAGAAACATCAACATACAATGTGAAGCTGGTGAATATGAAGATTCCCAGTCACCAAGTTAAACATTTGTACCTTCTCTTTGGTCCCGTAGTTATTTAATAACATAAAGACTACACAGAAACATCAACATGCAACGTGAAGCTGGTGAATATGAAGATTCCCAGTCACCAAGTTAAACATTTGTATCTTCTCTTTGTTCCTGTAGTTCTTTAATAACATAAAGACTACACAGGAGCATCAACATACAACGTGAAGCTGGTGAATATGAAGATTCCCAGTCACCAAGTTAAACATTTGTACCTTCTCTTTGGTCCCGTAGTTATTTAATAACATAAAGACTACACAGAAGCATCAACATACAACGTGAAGCTGGTGAATATGAAGATTCCCAGTCACCAAGTTAAACATTTGTATCTTCTCTTTGGTCCCGTAGTTATTTAATAACATAAAGACTACACAGAAACATCAACAAACAACGTGAAGCTGGTGAATATAAAGATTCCCAGTCACCAAGTTAAACATTTGTATCTTCTCTTGGTCCCGTAGTTATTTAATAACATAAAGACTACACAGAAACATCAATATACAACGTGAAGCTGATGAATATGAAGATTCCCAGTCACCAAGTTAAACATTTGTATCTTCTCTTTGTTCCTGTAGTTATTCA
This sequence comes from Deroplatys truncata, assembly GCA_030765065.1. Lineage (NCBI taxonomy): Eukaryota > Metazoa > Arthropoda > Insecta > Mantodea > Mantidae > Deroplatys > Deroplatys truncata. Next base: position 211,719,289 of record CM060980.1, on the reverse strand, counting down.
ATAACATAAAGACTACACAGGAGCATCAACATACAGCGTGAAGCTGGTGAATATGAGGATTCTCAGTCCCCAAGTTAAACATTTGTGTCTTCTCTTTGTTCCTGTAGTTATTCAATAACATAAAGACTACACAGGAGCATCAACATACAACGTGAAGCTGGTGAATATGAAGATTCCCAGTCACCAAGTTAAACATTTGTACCTTCTCTTTGGTCCCATAGTTATTTAATAACATAAAGACTACACAGAAACATCAACATACAACGTGAAGCTGGTGAATATGAAGCTTCTGTCACCAAGTTAAACATTTGTATCTTCTCTTTGGTCCCATAGTTATTTAATAACATAAAGACTACACAGAAACATCAACATACAACATGAAGCTGGTGAATATGAAGCTTCTGTCACCAAGTTAAACATTTGTATCTTCTCTTTGGTCCCATAGTTATTTAATAACATAAAGACTACACAGAAACATCAACATACAACGTGAAGCTGGTGAATATGAAGCTTCTGTCACCAAGTTAAACATTTGTACCTTCTCTTTGGTCCCATAGTTATTTAATAACATAAAGACTACACAGAAACATCAACATACAACGTGAAGCTGGTGAATATGAAGCTTCTGTCACCAAGTTAAACATTTGTATCTTCTCTTTGGTCCCATAGTTATTTAATAACATAAAGACTACACAGAAACATCAACATACAACGTGAAGCTGGTGAATATGAAGATTCCCAGTCACCAAGTTAAACATTTGTATCTTCTCTTTGGTCATGCAGTTATTGAATAACATAAAGACTACACAGAAACATCAACATACAACCTGAAGCTGGTGAATATGAAGATTCCCAGTCACCAAGTTAAACATTTGTATCTTCTCTTTGGTCCCGTAGTTATTTAATAACATAAAGACTACACAGAAACATCAACATACAATGTGAAGCTGGTGAATATGAAGATTCCCAGGCACCAAGTTAAACATTTGTATCTTCTCTTTGGTCCCGTAGTTATTTAATAACATAATGACTACACAGAAACATCAACATACAACATGAAGCTGGTGAATATGAAGATTCTCAGTCACCAAGTTAAACATTTGTACCTTCTCTTTGGTCCCGTAGTTATTTAATAACATAAAGACTACACAGAAACATCAATATACAACGTGATGCTGATGAATATGAAGATTCCCAGTCACCAAGTTAAACATTTGTATCTTCTCTTTGGTCCCGTAGTTATTTAATAACATAAACACTACACAGAAACATCAACGTACAACGTGAAGCTGGTGAATATGAAGATTCCCAGTCACCAAGTTAAACATTTGTATCTTCTCTTTGGTCCCATAGTTATTTAATAACATAAACACTACACAGAAACATCAACATACAATGTGAAGCTGGTGAATATGAAGATTCCCAGTCACCAAGTTAAACATTTGTACCTTCTCTTTGGTCCCGTAGTTATTTAATAACATAAAGACTACACAGGAGCATCAACATACAACGTGAAGCTGGTAAATATGAAGATTCCCAGTCACCAAGTTAAACATTTGTAACTTCTCTTTGGTCCCATAGTTATTTAATAACATAAAGACTACACAGGAGCATCAACATACAACGTGAAGCTGGTGAATATGAAGATTCCCAGTCACCAAGTTAAACATTTGTACCTTCTCTTTGGTCCCGTACTTATTTAATAACATAAAGACTACACAGGAGCATCAACATACAACATGAAGCTGGTGAATATGAAGATTCCCAGTCACCAAGTTAAACATTTGTAGGTACCTTCTCTTTGGTCCCGTAGTTGTTTAATAACATAAAGACTACACAGAAACATCAGTATACAACATGAAGCTGGTGAATATGAAGATTCCCAGTCACCAAGTTAAACATTTGTATAATCTCTTTGTTCCCGTAGTTCTTTAATAACATAAAGACTACACAGAAACATCAGTATACAACATGAAGCTGGTGAATATGAAGATTCCCAGTCACCAAGTTAAACATTTGTATCTTCTCTTTGGTCCCGTAGTTATTTAATAGCATAAAGACTACACAGAAACATCAACATACAACGTGAAGCTGGTGAGTATGAAGATTCCCAGTCACCAAGTTAAACATTTGTATCTTCTCTTTGTTCCCGTAGTTCTTTAATAACATAAAGACTACACAGAAACATCAGTATACAACATGAAGCTGGTGAATATGAAGATTCCCAGTCACCAAGTTAAACATTTGTATCTTCTCTTTGGTCCCGTAGTTATTTAATAGCATAAAGACTACACAGAAACATCAGTATACAACATGAACTGGTGAATATGGAGATTCCCAGTCACCAAGTTAAACATTTGTATCTTCTCTTTGTTCCCGTAGTTATTTAATAACATAAAGACTACACAGAAACATCAGTATATAACATGAAGCTGGTGAATATGAAGATTGCCAGTCACCAAGTTAAACATTTGTATAATCTCTTTGGTCCCGTAGTTGTTTAGTAACATAAAGACTACACAGAAACATCAGTATACAACATGAAGCTGGTGAATATGAAGATTCCCAGTCACCAAGTTAAACATTTGTATCTTCTCTTTGGTCCCGTAGTTGTTTAATAATATAAAGACTACACAGAAACATCAGTATACAACATGAAGCTGGTGAATATGAAGATTCCCAGTTAAACATTTTGGAAATGTAACGTTCAGAAAAATAATCTTCTCACTTGTTAATTATAAATATCGGTGGAGTAATTTTTGATGGGCACAATTGCCTCTCTTTATATAATGATTTATCATATGCTGGTAATGAACAACAAAACTTGATTGCACAAGACTTATTAAAAGGTTTTGTATCACATACATATTGTACCAACTTTCCTCTGTTTTCTCGTAACCAGATCAAATGTCTGCAGCATTTGCTTATGCTGTGAGCAACAGCAACTATTATCCACTCAACAGAAGGCAAAGTATGTTCTTTTATAATTATTCTAACATGCTTGCATTCTAATACTCAGCCTGTGTCTGGAAGATCAGGGCTTTACAATGGTGATGAAAGAATATGTTGCTTCCGAGATTAGCCTATACTATACATAGATAACTGACCTGGGGTCTTGAAATGCTTTGTCCGAATCCTTGGACGAAAGGAAGTCTGTGTTGTCGAGTTTCCAGTAGCGTTTGATGTCCCCCCATTTACTTTGAACATCGTCGACAATGTACAGGATCTGCACACAGGGGTTGACCGCAAGTCCACTCAGATGAATGGTGCCTACACAACAAGCAGACTTAGCTGGTGTCAAAGATCACAGGAGTGTGACAGGAATCATCATTTTTACTGCAGTCCACCCAAAACATCTATACCAAAATTTCACCAGAAATACATTTTTTGAGACCCCCTGAATAAAAACAAATCATTTTTAGAAAACATCTGTGTGTCTGTCTGTCTTTCTGTGAACAGCATAATTAACAAATGAAAAGTGAGTTAAATACCAAACTTGATATATAAGTTCAGTATATTCTGACACAAAGATTCTCAAAAAAATCCTCCCACCCCAAACTATTCTTTACATGGAAAAATTGTTGTTAATTTTTGTTTTCTAAAAAATGGCTAAAATGATTCTGATTAAACTTCATATGTTTAAGATGACAAATAAAACGTAGATCTTGCAACAGCCTGTGAAGTCCTCTTTATTCAGAAGAACTTTTATATAATTGGTAAACCGTAAAACATACGCAGAATATGTAGATCTCATTGAAAAACACAGTTTATATCAAATAAAACTTTCTGAGATATATTTTGTTATTGTTTATAATTTTCAAACAATTATACTTCTTTCAAGTGGCTTTTAAAACATCTCACTATCATTTCACCTACTGTATTGTACAACAAAATTTGTAAATGTGAAGAAGATGAACTGGGACAGGGAGAAACATGTGATAAGAGCACTGTTGAGAGGAGGTAATGGGGAAGGTTGGTTGAAGAGATGGAGGGAGAGTATATGAGAAAACTAAGGAAGATTACAGCGAGAGAATTGATAAATAGCCCCATGGTGGGCTTCATTTTACAGGTAAAGAGGCCTCTCATAGATGATGTTAGATTATAAATTTAGGTCTAGCAGTTTATTTGTAGCTATAACAAATATTTCTGTTGTTTTGCTGTACACAATAAAATTACAGTATAACAACAAGAAGTAGATAGAAAAGTAAGCTTATGTAAGAGAGAGAGAGAGAGAGAGAGTAGAGAAAGCCATGTGAATAGAATGCTTAACATTTTAACTTTTCCATCTACTTTGTGCTAATCCAGAAAAATGCTTACAGAAATAGTTTCATTGTACATTTTATTGAAGTGAGTTGCATGACATCGTGGGAAACAACAGAATGGTGACACAGTACTTGGTAAAGCATTTCAACGAATACAGTTAAAAATAGTTATTTTAGCACAACTTGTGTGTTCTGAAAGTAATGGAGACTGTTAACAGGGGGGACTATAGTCCCTCCCAACCCTTACTTATAGAAAGAAACATAAGAATGGGTAAAGTGAAAATGAACACCTTTACTCCTGCTTTATTTACTTAATCAGAGTTCATTTGAGCAGTGGATCTAACAGACACTACACTTCCTAGTAAATAACCCACTGAGTGCGGGTATAGGACCAGCATCGTGAGCCCGGCAGAGATCCTGGCCTCATAAGTCAACTTTCCGGCTAGGGGATGTGTGATGCTGACCACGTCACCCCTGTATCGTTTGGGTGATCGCCCATCTCTGGCGTATGTAAGCGAGCGTGAGCCCGGCAGAGATCCTGGCCTCATAAGTCAACTTTCCGGCTAGGGGATGTGTGATGCTGACCACGGCACCCCTGTATCGTTTGGGTGATCGCCCATCTCTGGCGTATGTAAGCGAGCGTGAGCCCGGCAGAGATCCTGGCCTCATAAGTCAACTTTCGACCAGGGGATGTGTGATGCTGACCACGTCACCTCCCCGTATCAGTTAGATGATCGTCCATCTCTGGTGTGTGAGGCCGGCAGTCGGGTTGGTAGGGCCAGGCTCTTCGCTGGCTACAGCCACAGGATTTATTCTATACATACCTTGCTGTGTATAGTGTTCGCATTCTTGTGCATAGGCTTTTTAGTATTTTAGTAATTTATAAATTGAAATTCAGAAGTGTTTAATAGCCCATGTACATAGAATAAATAGGGTTTTGCAATGGTGAAAGAATTAGCAAAATCGAAAGGGTGGTTTTGAGATCACCACACTTGTATACTATAAATTTTCCCCCTTTATAATGTATAAAGAATTATTAAAATCACACTTTACAAAATCTGATGTGTTACACTCACATGACTTTCCCTACTCTTGTACAAACTATTTTTACAAACGCTTATTCTCCATCTACTTCATGTTAATGGAGATAAACATTTGCAGACTCTATCTTATTGCTAATTTTCTTGTAGATGTAAGGGGAATATATATTTACAAGGGCAATATAGAAATACAGTAGCCTTTAAGCATATACATATCTCTTAATAGCTGGTTGCTAGGTGCAGCACCATTCCCTTTGCCACAGATTAATACCCTTTGCATATCAAAGACAAAAAATCTGATGTGTTACACTCACATGACTTTCTCTACTCTTGTACAAACTATTTTTACAAACGCTTATTCTCCATATGCTTCATGTTAATGGAGATATCGAGATGTCAATCTTATTGATAATTTTCTTGTAGATGCAAGGGGAATATGGTAGGTTTTAAGCGATAGTCAAATATTTTAACGCTGGTTGCTATGTGGCGCATTCCATTCTCTTTGCATGTCCAGGACATAAAAAAAATTAATAACGAATTTGAGAAAAAGTATAAGTATTGGAAAATTTAAGGGAATAACAAACAATATCTCGCAAACGGTTCACTCAACAAAAGAAATGTATATGACATAAGTTGTGTATTTTAACGCGATCTACATTTTTCATGTAGTACAATTTTGTCTATCTCTTATGGTTTACCAGTTATGAAAAAGTCGTTCATAATGAAGAATACTTTTGGAGACATTCCCAGAAAATTCGACATATACATTTTATTTGTCATGACAATATCTTAAACATATGATATTTTAATCAAAATCGTTAGAGCCGTTTTTGAGAAAATTAAAATTTTCGAAAAATGTTCCATGTAAAGGGTAGTCTGGGGTGGGGGGATTTTCTTGAAAACCTTCGTGTCGCATCTCTGAAAGATACTGAACCTAAATTCCAAGTTTGGTGTTTATCCGACTCTTCGTTTTTGAGTTATGCTGTTCACAGACACACAGACACACAGACAGACACACACACGGACATGTTTCCAAAAATGCTTTTTTTGGATTCAGTGAGTCTCAAAACATGTATTTCCGGTGAAATCTCGGTATCGAAATTTTGGGTGGAATACAATACTTCCCCTACTTACTATACGTAGTAGAGAAAGTAAAAAATGAATAACGAATTCAGAAAACAAGTATTGAAAAATTTAAGAAAATAACAAGCAATATCTCGAAAATGGTTCACTCAACAAAAAAATGCATATGACATAAATTGTGTATTTTAACGCGATGTACATTTTTTGTGCAGTAAAATTTTCTCTATCTCTTATGGTTTACCGGTTATGCAAAAGTCGTTCACAACGAAGAACACTTTTGGAGACATTCCCAGAAAATTCAAGATATACGTTTTATTTGTCATAAAAATATCTTAAACATATGATATTTTAGTCAAAATCGTTAGAGTCGTTTTTGAGAAAATTAAAATTTCCGAAAAATCTTCCATGTAAAGGGTATCCTGGGGTGGGGGGATTTTCTTGAAAACCTTCGTGTCGCATCCCTGGAAGATACTGAACCTAAATACCAAGTTTGGTGTTTATCTGACTGTTCGTTTCTGAGTTATGCTGTTCCACAGACACACACACAGACACACACACGGACATGTTTACAAAAAATGTTTTTTTTTGGATTCAGGGGATCTCAAAACATGCATTTCCGGTGAAATCTCGGTATCGAATTTTTGGGTGGAATACAATACTTCCCCTACTTACTATACGTAGTAGAGAAAGTAAAAATGAATAACGAATTCCCATTTTAGAAAATAAGTATTGAAAAATTTAAGGGAATAACAAGCAATATCTCGAAAATGGTTCACTCAAAAAAAAATGTATATGACATAAATTGTGTATTTTAACGCGATCTACATTTTTTTGTGGAGTAAAATTTTGTCTATCTCTTATGGTTTACCAGTTATGCAAAAGTCGTTCACAATGGAGAATACTTTTGGAGACATTCCCAGAAAATTCAAGATATACATTTTATTTGTCATGAAAATATCTTAAACATATGATATTTTAATCAAAATCGTTAGAGCCATTTTTGAGAAAATTAAACTTTTCGAAAAATCTTCCATGTAAAGGGTAATCTGGGGTGGGGGGATTTTCTTGAAAACCTTCGTGTCGCATCTCTGGAAGATACTGAACCTAAATACCAAGTTTGGTGTTTAACCGACTGTTCGTTTCTGAGTTATGCTGCTCACAGACAGACACAGACAGACACATACACGGACATGTTTCCAAAAATGCTTTTTTTGGATTCAGGGGGTCTCAAAACATGTATTTCCGGTGATATCTCGGTATCGAATTTTTGGGTGGAATACAATACTTCCCCTACTTAACTGTACGTAGTAGAGAAAGTAACAATGAAAGGTCTTACACTCTGTCTTAAGCACTTTTGCGAAGTAGTATAGTTAATGAGACCAGATTATACACCACCACCCCTGGAGAAAAGGTTCTATCTACACCATTGGGCGTATGTTTCAAAATGTGTTAGCAACTCCCAAAAGCAATCCTCTGTCCGAGATGAGTCTCGTGATAGGCGAGATTTGAACACAGAGGATGTGTGCAAAAACTTCGACTTTGCGACAAAGCGAGGAAAATGCTACCGGAAGGATATGGATAAGAATTAACTAATGAAGCTGTTTTGGCCTGACTGATCGAAAGAAGTACACTGAAATTGTGATTACCTGCTCGTCCAACTCCAAACAGGGCAATTTGGACTGTCTCACCATCATCCTTCAGCGCCAGAGCGAAGTGCTTGATGAAGCTGAAAGGCGAACAATACACTTGTGAAGTAACAGACCGTATACGTACAGTGGTCAGCTCCATTTATTTCACTACGTTACCTGGCGTAGTCGAGGTCTGTTGCGGGAGGTTCCAGCTGTGGCCTGGTGAATGGCGACGGGTCCTTGAACTTAAGGGTTGCCATGTTCAAGTGAGGAAGGTCTGACACCAACTGAGAACTTCGAGACCAAACTGTTAGACCTTAATCTGTGCTCGCGACTGTCTGTCTCCTCTCAGTCATAAATACTTGAACAGAGTTCTGGCATCTAGCATACGCTTAAGCAGAATTTCTGAAAATGGGCTACGATGAAGTAATATTTGCATTCGGTATTTTTAAACAAAGGGGATGGAAGAAGTTTTAAATAAACGCAAAGTTTCCGAATACATGAATTAAATGAAATGTTCCGTTTACTCTTTGGGTTAATACAAACTGTATTAGAAAATTTAAACGTCCGATGTGTTTACATTCACTTGACGTTCTCTACCCTCTATTGCTTATTAGTCGGTACACAAATTATTGTTAACGAAAGTTTGTTTTCCTATGTAGTTCATTTTAATTGAGATAAACCTTTCCGGAAATAGCTATATTACACATTTCGTTATATTTGCAAAAGGAATAGCGATAGTCAAATGTTTTAGAACTGAACACTATATGCTGGCCTTTAAATTCCACAGCTTCCATGATATCGGGAGGAACAACTGAAAATCGACACGACATTAAAACAATGGCTAATATTGAGTAATTCGAACCATTAATAGTGGATATCTCGGAAATGGGCTTAAGTCACAAAAAACGTTATTTGAAATAAGAGATGTACATGTTTTGTTTTGTGCATTGTCGTCTATCGCTTAACGTTTACCAGTTATGCAAGATTATATAAAATTCCTTCTGAATGAAGAGGACTTGATAGACTATTCCCAGAAAATTCAACATATATTTTATTTGTCATGTAAATATCTTTAATATATAGTATTTGAATCAAAATGGTTAGAGCCATTTTTTACAAAATAAAAACTTTCGAAAAAAGTTTTCCACATAAAGGGTAGTCTGGGTGGGGGATTTTCTTGAAAATCTTCGTGTCGCATCTTTGTAAGTTATACCAAGTTTGGTATTTTGACTTTTGTCTTCACAGACGTACGCCCTGACACACACGGACCTTTTTCTAAAAATGCTATTTTTGGGTTCAGGCATGCATTTCCGGTGAAATCTGTGTATCGAATCTTTGGGTGGAGTACAATGTCTTCTCTGACTACGAAATGCGTAGTAGGGAAAATAAAAACTAACTGGCACACTTGTATTTTTGTAAAGATGTCATGATAACTGACGATGCATTATGAAATATGAGCAGATAATATGGCCAGACAATCACTTCGCCTTGTCACGTTGTTATCAATTAGGTTACAACCTTTCACACAATACAGAAACCGGTATAAAATTAAAATGGATAACTTGCTATAAATGTACTTTTTAGAATTCTCATCCATTCCGTAACAAAACGAACGTTCCTATGCGATGTTATTCTTATTGTGGGAAGAAATGCACTGTGCTGCAGCAAGCCTGGTAGGACAACACCACACAAACACAAAAGTGCTTGTTTGCTCAGTAAATACTTTCAAGGTCCTGTGCGTGGTTTTAGTCACAGTTTACCGACCATCGTTAATCAAAGCACGCACATTAAATAATTTTCAGTTATGAGAACTCAAACGTCAACTCTTCATATCTTATAAACGTGTTATATACATAACCTGCAGGGAAAGAATGTTTTCGTTTGCCAGTAACTCGCGCTCCACAGTTAGGGGACGAAGGCAAGACCTTTAAATCAAATCATTTTCATTTTAAGGGGCAATGATGTTTTAAAATAAAATATTTAAGGTGAAATTGACGCTTATAAACTGGTAAATATATAAGTAACTTAAAGTAATTCTTTAAAATACAAACGTTTGGTTGAAATCTGGCAAATTAATGAAAATTATGATTTCCTACATGTACCTCAAGGGTATAATAAACAACGAACATTTGTAATCTGTATTGTGTAGTCACATTTTAATGAGGCCCCTAGATACGAAAATTATTCAACTATTTTGTTTTGCTTCGTTATGTACTAATTATTTAGGAATACTACTTCTTTCTACAGGGAGAGCCAAAAAACTGCGAACCGGCTGGGCGGTGTTTTTCCTGTCGGCGTCCTCGGCGCTCGCTGCCGTCTGCCGCTGTCATAGAAAGCCACGGATGAAACCATACAACATTTTTAAAACTACTTTTAAAGGCTTTACTTACCAACTTTACGAAAGGAAATGCTGAAACTGGCCACCGTCGTTGTCGATACATTTTTGCACCTCTAGGAAACTATCCATCACTCGCCGTAGTTCACATTGAGATATGCTGGCAATTTCCTGGCGGATATTTTGTTTTAATTCTTCCAGGGTGTGTGGGTTTGTCTTGTACACTTTGTTTTAAGTTACCCCAGAGACTATATCGAGAAAAGGTCAGTTTATCTTCGTTATTATGGATTAGAGTGAAAATGTATGCTTGAAATAACGATTTGTGTGAGAATGTGACAGGTATACTTCCAATTTGGTTTAGTCAAAATACCATTTGCAAGCAATTATTTTAAAATTCCGACGAAAACTGCGGGGTTTTCAAATTGTTTGCGGAAATAGCTGAGGAGTTCTTTCTAACCAATGACTCTGTTTTCAAAGTTGGTACATTTTGATGGTCGCATGCATGTCATTGTCTTGATGGCGTTTGATTAGTTGAGCAATAAAACACAAATCACCTACCTCATCAAAGTAGCACGGAAGCATTGCCTTGAGTGTGTGCAACATTTCTATCGTGTTTTGTTGACTATCACTGGGAAGCGCAACTAAAATTATAAAGTAAAGAACTCCTTTTGGTGCTACAGAGCTGTAAAACAATGCGCAACATATACCAACAATGGGAAAACCGAAATGCAAAGAGCTTCAACTTCCGGATCTGCGAGATATTTTACTTCTATGTTATTACAAGAAATATCACAGAAAGATCAGTAAAGATTGCAAATATAAACACAAGGGAGGACATTTTTATGAAGCTTCGTGGACAATCGGTTGTACTTATTCCTTTTATACAGTGAGTTAAACAACTCTTGACTGCGATAGGTTTATATTCCTCTACTGTTGCAGTCTCCGCGGGAATGAGACAGTGTTGCTATTAGAAACCCATCTCCCACGGGCAACTCCAATAATTGGGAAGGGTCTTCGAGTCAGGAACTCTTAGGTACTCCTGTGATTCGTACATGGGATATATCTATGTGGTCGGAGTGGAACATGTTGAGGCAGTATTTTATATCACAACACTGTGAATGCAAGAGTGATTGTAGTGTAAATTAACATTATTGTATGACAATGATTTTAAATGTTTGTTAGCTATAAGCATTGTTAGGAAATAAGTTACATGGCCTCACTGAAACTGACAATAGGAGTGGGTAACAATGAAGCGATGGGGTGAGTTGTTTATCAATTAGATGAGACAAACAAATGACGTCAGGGTAGCGCGCTTTTCTTTAGAAATGGAGGGAATATTTTCCCTAGAGCATACGTTTTAGTAATTATGATTGGCTTATAAAACAGACGCTAATGTTGGCGCGATTTATTAACCAATAGCAGCTCTATTATAATTTTTAGGCATATCGGGGTGAGGGAGTATAAATTGTTGAGCCAGAGGCAAGTATCGCGCAGTTCTACAGAATCATTCACAAGGTAAACGTTACGCAGTTCTAAGAAATCTCTCTCGCGAGTTACACGTCAGGCAGTTCTAAGGAAGCATTCGTGAGGTACACGTTACGCAATTCTACAGAATCTCTCGCGTCGTAATGTTAGTTACAAAATGTGAAATACGCGAATTAATAGTGCGCGGCAAATAAGTGATTGAGTTACATTCGAAAATATAACAGTTTCAGTCAGGCGTGTATCAAGATTAAATATGAGAAATTAATTAAGTGTGACGGCAATAAAAGTGTAAAAACAAATTCTTTTATCAGTGTTATCTTTTAGTAACAACTCCTTTCCGTTTACACACTCTGCTAAGAGATATTTGCTCGACTAAGTAATAATAGCTAGCCGGAGGACAAAGAACCCAAAATTCATAATAGTAAAACAATAACAGGCGCTCAGCAAAAAAAAGATAACACGACAGAATACTGCGACAATGTACATTAAAGAGCGAGTATTGATGATTTTGCAGCAAGAAGGTGCGAAGCCTGTCAGGGAGCTATGACGTCACAGGTTGGAACAGAGGAAACAAAGGACCGTGTTCTGAGAAGTACACCTTTATTTATTGTACATGTAATTAGAGAGCATAAAATGTTATCAGCAAGTGGAAAATAAGCGCTCTAGTTGGGAGGCAGATCCTGTGGGTCCCACGTTAAGGTGATCACCTTGCCAGTACGGGCAGATTCCTCACAAGCCGAGGCTATCTTGCTGACGGCCAGCGTTTCGTGTCCCAGTACACTCATCTTGGTCTTGCCTGCAACAGAAACAAAGGCCACGCCACACGACCTTGAACGTTCCTATAGCCTACTTTCACTTTGTTTATTAACACATTTCCTTCTACGTGTCATTACAGTAGTCACATTGTATGTGGTGGGTATGAAACTCCATGCCCTTTGCATGACCACGAGGAAAGATGAACAGTGAGTTATCACTCGATAAAAATATAAGTGCCTACCAATATCTCGAAATTGGTTAACGCCAGGAACACATAAATTGTGTTTAAAGAGATCTACATTTTTGTGCAGTAAGAGTTTGTGTATCACTTACGGTTTACCAATTATAATAAAGTCATTCAGAATGAAGAGGGCTTCACAGACTATTCACAAACATATGGTATTTTATTATTGCAAACATGAGTGCAACTTTTGAGAAAATAAAAAATAACCAAATGTATCCATGGTAAGTTCGGGGTGGGAGATTTTATTCGTTTCGTGTCCTTGTAAGATGCTCAACTTAAATACCAGGTTTGGCATTTATCCGCTGTTCATAAAAACAGACCCGCAGACCTTTATTCCGGGGACCTCAAAATATGCATTTCCGGTGAAATCTTGATATTCGATTTTTCCGAGTAATGTGTAACTTCGTACTCTATTTAATGGTAGAGAAATAAAAACATCTAGCAGCCACATTAACGGAGACAAAATTTTCATTTTTAAAATGCAGAAAGAACAAGCGATTTTACAGTTTATGTGTTCTGGCGTTTTCTAATTTTATAATTTTTTAAAAATTGTAAGTGTTTTTTTAACCTTTACATGTGTGATGTTTATAAAAGTATTTTACTTGTATTTATCAGGACAATTATATAATACGTGAGAATGTTAACAGTGACAAGCGGTCAGCTCCTGAACTACTGCGCTCATTGATATCTCATTTCACTTCCTTTCTCGCGATAACTAATCAGTTGCGACTTTACCATTCTTGTGTCACATGCCTTGTAATTATTATTATTCATTGTGTATTTTTCGTTACTAGTTTTACTTAAATAGAATTAGCTTTAATAGTCGTAAAAATATAAAATTCAAACTCTCGTTGCCGGTGTGCTAATTTATGCTATTTTCTAAACAATACTAAAGATGGCACTGGTCGAACGTTTGAGTTACAACCACCGCCTTCTATTGCTTAAGTAAATGTATCTATTGTTGAGATTTTCGTACGTAAGAATGCGGAACGGTCAGTAACATTGTTACAGTAACAATGGAGTGCTTGAATATTATTAGCAATTGTATATGTTTAGTATTTAATGATTATTTAAGGAAACATTGAACTTATAAACGAGTTTTTAATGTGTCGTAAAAGGAGATATCTGACTAGTGTTTTATGTGGCTTTCAAACGTGCAGAGTTTTACGCTTTTGAAGAATAAATAAGACAGCATTAAAATGTGAAAATGATGTGATTTCAAAATGACATGACACAGTGTAGTCCACGCATGGATATAGGACAGTGCGTTTCAGCCGCAACTCCAAAAGTAAATTCTGACCATAGCGCAATTGAACGATTGTTAAGACAGCCATTTAGTAACTTTCCTACACAAAAAGAATGAAGTTATTAGTGATGGGCGTGATTATATAAAATACACTTTTATTTATTGGCATAAGAAGTGTTAATGATGGCCTTAGCAACAAGCCACATGGCATACCCGTCAGCACATCCAGGAAGTGGTTCATCTCCTGTACGTAGGCCAGGTGGTACCTTGACGGGAACGAGAAGTATATCGGCTCGCTGACACATCCTCCTTGTCCGAGGTGGGCCTTCATGCCACACATGGGTCGCTCGTTGGAGCAGTTCAGCATCCCCTTGGGCCCAAACACCTGCAAAAAGTCGAGTTGGTGCTAGCCATTCTGCCACCACATGCAATCCTCACGCACTGTGTCCTACCTCGAGTCGCTGATCGTAGCCGTACACGGCGTTCCTAGAGAGATCGATCATGCCAACTGTACCCGATGGGAACCCCAGAACGATACCCACGGTATCGTGGTCGTCCATGGCGGCGATCTCAGGAATGTGGGCGTGAGCAACGCTGGATACACTGTTGGGGTACTCGCCGAGCACCCAACACATGATGTCGATGTCGTGCACGGCACAGTCATGGAAAATACCTCCTGCGGAAAAAGATGGAGTAATTTGCTCATTGTTCATGGGGTCGCCCAGGATAGGTGACAATGTGGCACTCACCAGAGGTTTTGAGGTACTCGGTGCTCGGGAGAGGGGAGTCCCTGCTGCACACCTTGATGGTGTGAACTTGTCCCACAACGCCGTCCCTTACCCGGCGTTTCAGCAAGGCGTAGGCTGGGTCAAAACGTCTGCAAGAGAATATCAAGATCAACACTGGACATGAGAGTGAAGAGGAACTGGAAGAGAACAGACACCCACCTGTTGAAGAGCACTCGTCCTGCCCCTTTAACTTGTTTGTAACACCTCTCAAAACTCTCTCTGCCCATGGCACCTGGTTTCTTACAGAATACATCCTGTCACTGGACAGAGAGATACACCCACCTGTTGAAGAGCACTCGTCCTGCCCCTTTAGCTTGTGTGCAACAACTCTCAGAACTCTCTCTGCCCATGGCACCTGGTTTCTTACAGAATACATCCTGTCACTGGACAGAGAGATACACCCACCTGTTGAATAGAACTCGTCTTGCCCCTTTAGCTTGTTTGTAACAACTCTCAGAACTCTCTCTGCCCATGACACCTGGTTTCTTACAGAATACATCCTGTCACTGGACAGACAGACAGACACACCCACCTGTTGAAGAGCACTCGTCCTGCCCCTTTAGCTTGTGTGCAACAACTCTCAGAACCCTCTCTCTCCATGGCAACTTGTTTCTTACAGAATACATCCTGTCACTGGACAGAGAGATACACCCACCTGTTGAAGAGCACTCGTCCTGCCCCTTTAGCTTGTGTGCAACAACTCTCAGAACTCTCTCTGTCCATGGCAACTTGTTTCTTACAGAATACATCCTGTCACTGGACAGAGAGATACACCCACCTGTTGAATAGAACTCGTCTTGCCCCTTTAGCTTGTTTGTAACACCTCTCAGAACTCTCTCTGTCCATGGCAACTTGTTTCTTATAGAATACATCCTGTCACTGGACAGAGAGACACACCCACCTGTTGAAGGGCACTTGTCCTGCTTCTTGCTTGTAACATCTCTCAGAACTCTCTCTGCCCATGGCAACTTGATTCTTATAGAATACATCCTGTCACTGGACAGAGAGACACACCCACCTGTTGAAGGGCACTCGTCCTGCCCCTTTAGCTTGTGTGCAACAACTCTCAGAACTCTCTCTGTCCATGGCAACTTGTTTCTTATAGAATACATCCTGTCACTGGACAGAGAGACACACCCACCTGTTGAATAGAACTCGTCTTGCCCCTTTAGCTTGTTTGTAACACCTCTCAGAACTCTCTCTGCCCATGGCACCTGGTTTCTTACAGAATACATCCTGTCACTGGACAGAGAGACACACCCACCTGTTGAAGGGCACTTGTCCTGCTTCTTGCTTGCTTGTAACATCTCTCAGAACTCTCTCTGTCCATGGCAACTTGTTTCTTATAGAATACATCCTGTTAGTGGACAGACAGACACAACCACCTGTTGAAGGTACAGAAGAGGACTCGTCCATCCTCTTTAACTTCCTTGTAAGAACCCTCAGAACTTCCTCTGTTATGATAATTGATTTCTCAAGGAGCACATCCTGTCACTGGTCAGACAGACTGACAGACAGACACACACAACCACCTGTTGAAAGTACAGAAGAGGACTCGTCCAGCTTCTTTAGCTTCCTTGTGGGATCCCTCAAACATCTCTCTCTCTCTCTGTCCGTGGGGATTGGCTTCTCGCAGAACACATCCATGACACTGGACAGACAGACAGACAGTCACACCCACCTGTTGAAGAGCACTCTTCCTGTCTCTTTAACTTGCTTTTAATATGTCTCAGAACTGTCTCTGTCCATGACAACAGATTTCTCAAAGAACATATTCTGCCGTTGGACAAACAGAGAGACAGACACACCCACCTATTGAAGGCACAGAAGAGGACCCGTCCAGCCTCCTTAGCTTGCTTGTAACATCTCTCAGAACTCTCTCTATCCATGGCGATTGGTTTCTCGCAGAACACATCCTTACCACTGGAAAGGGCGCCCCGAACGATGCTCTCGTGGGACTGTGTTGGAGAGGCGACGACGACGGCTCGTACCCTGCAATCCTCACACATTAGACCACTCTGTCCTCGAGAACAAGTACTAGAGCTAGACCCCAAGATGATAGAACAAATACCTGGGATCTTTGAACACTTTCTGGGAGTCCTTGGAATGTATGAACTCGGTGTCCTCCATGTTCCAGTATTTCTTGATATCTTTCCACTTCTGCTGCATGTCCTCCACGACGTAGAGGATCTTGACCCTTGGGTTGACCACCAAGTTGTTGAGATGGATCGACCCTAACAAACAAGCAACCAATCAGGTGACATGAAACAGCGTGCCACACCATCCTTATGTTTCTGATGCTGAGTTCGTCACTTTTAGCATCATTCCTCTCTTTCTGTCTGTACGCATGAAAGTACTCGTGAACTACGCCACATGTTGCGTATAAGGGGTCATTTACAATGAAACTTAGAATAACCATAGAAGCTTGTTTCATTTTAATTACCTTGACATAAACTTCATTATAGAAGTTTGCAACTGCAAACCTTCATGTTTGTGTGTGTGTCAAAGATAAGAAACTAACTAATCAGGGAGCGATTCTCATACATTTCCATCATCATGCGCTGATCTGTGCAAGATCACGGACCAGGAATCACTGAGATATCGGAGCAAAACAAATTGTTATGGTGAGTTTAACGTCTTTTATCCGCTTAGCTATTTCTTGTTCATTTTGGTATACGTTGAGGCAATAATATTCCCCCGAAAAGAAATAGCAATAATAATAATAATAATAATAATAATAATAAGAAGAAGAAGAAGAAGAACAAGAAGAAGAAGGGGGACAAAAATATATCGACAGAGATTAAGAAAACGAACTAAAGGTAATAAGCAAGAAAATTTAATTAAAAATAAAAATGAATAAAAGTAAAATGTATGAAATGAGACAGTATTTTTAACACTTAAATAATTTCAGTCTAATTATATATGTAAATTCAATAACAGCCCGCCTTAAAGCAATATGTGTATGTAACAATATATAAAAAGTGCACATTACAGTCATTGTAAATGTTTATATTGTGGCATGTGCACAGATAATAGGATACACGACTCTCTGGGCACCGAGATCCAAGACGGCAGTTTGTCTGTGAGTAGGGGTAAGTCAGGGGGAACTAAGTGTTAGGGAGGGGATAGCGTCAGTGACGCTTGTGTGTTAGCGTTGGTTTGGGAGTCAGTCAGCAAGCCCCGAATAGGCAAGACGTAGAACTGCTTTCTTCGTGCTCCGGCACGATGGCCTCGTCAACAGACAATGGGAAAAGAATGTAAGTAATGTAATTAGTCTTTATCTCATTAAACCTTTAGCCATCTACTCTTGGAAGGTTTCATTTATGGTAGTATAGTGTCCTTCCTCTCCCGTAAGCCAGGTAGTGTTTTGGAATAATGAGTATTTTCGTATTTAATTTAGCTGCGTTCCCCCGTCGTAGCCTCGCCCTGTGAAGTTCTTGTTTAATTTTCCCGTACCTCTTGCAAGCGAGTGTTCTACCCTTCTGTTTCTGTGAAGTATTTAAAGAGAGGCTACGGCAGTTGGTGGAGGGCCAGGCAGAGTTTGGTTTTTTTGTGAGATTTTTAAGTGCAAAATTTTTTTCCCCTCTGAAATGTAACGGTTTGTGGTCCTGCACGTGGTCGCTAAAAAAATCTAAATTTGTTTCTGGCTTAAGGGTAAGGATTTTGATGGTGTAATTTGTGATTTCCATTTTCTAAATTTTCTTGCTTTAATTTCTGAAAGTCTCGTTTCTAAATTTTAATTTTGAGTTCATTTTTGCATTTTTCCATTGTCTGTCGGCGTGACGCTAAAACTCCTGACTCCATTTTCCTCTTATTTTGGCTTCATTTCTATTAAATTATATTGCTGTGCTAAGCGGTTCGTGCTGGTTATTTTGAAATATATTTTTGTGAAAGGTGAGTTGTGAAACGAGTGAGATATTTGCAACTTTGAAAATGTGCTCGTCACGTGTTGGCCATCTAGGTGAAAATATTGTTTTCTGTGCTTATTAGCAGTGGTTCTGGAAACTTATAACTTTATATTCCAGTGATTGTGATTTCTAGCTGTTTACTATACTTTTGTGGGACATTTTTCGTGTAACTTTTATGTACGCACGTGTGTTATGTAATTCCCGCGTGGTCATGCATTTCAGCACTAATTCTAGCTTGTGAAACCAGTCTTCATCAGCACGTGTTTTGGCGCGTTTATTTGCGTGTGTATACCAGGTCAGCTACATCTGTTTAAAAAGAAAAAAAGAAAAAAGAGCATGAATTTTTTTGTGCTACGTACAAATTGCAAGTCTGTATTCTGCTCCTTTTGAGATGTCAGCGGTGGTCACAGTAGGTGTGACGTGGTTTTTTTAACTTCCAGTTCGAGGTTTCTCACTGAAGACATCATTTTGTTTTTTCTTCCATGTGTTCATTCTGTTTAAAAATCTTGGTATTGTGTCCAAGTGGTTTGCGTATCATGCTTGTGTAAACCGTATGTTGGTATAATTTTCTGATATTTCGCCGTGGGCGCTTAATTGTAATACTTCTGGTACTGTTTTATTTGGCTATGTTCTGATCTTGCTACTTACATTCATGTGATGCTATAAGTGTTTAGTTTGGTGTAATCTGTATCGCTTTGCATACTGTTTATTTACTGGTTGTGCTATCTTTTGCGCTGCAATCATGCCTAAGCGACGTATTACGCAGAAATCTGATATGGCAATTGCTCCAGTTAGCGAGCATAGTGAAGTGGAATCTAGGTCCAGTATTAGTACGCCTGTTGTTCAGTTATTATCAGTGATGCCTAACCCGCCCGTGTCGCGGCGAGTACAATGTAGTCGGCTGTGTGTCGCCCGGTCATTGACCCCTCTCACGTTGAGAATTCCAGCAAGTTGTCGGCGTATGAGTTACTTCAGAATTTTGAAATGTTCACTACTACTGCTAATGGCTGCTCTGAGGAAATGATAATGATGATAATTTTGCTTCACCGTTGCCAAGTTTGGTTTATTTAATTACGCAATGCATATTTTAGGGGAAAATATTTCACAATTACTCATGTAAGTAAAAGTTTCAGGAGCTACTACCAACCTTGCCAGTATCTTCACCTAATTAGGTTTGATGTGCCTTTAATATGGACCAGTACGATGTGGATGTTGATGAACCAGGTGTACGTGTGTTACCAGATTTTGGAAAACTGCACTGGAATTTTTTTTGGTAAAAAGAGTAAAAAGAAAAAATATAACCTGTAAGTATGTAAACATTGTGAGTGCTAAAGTTTGGACGAATGAAACAGTTTTACAACTCACACAGGTATGCTAAATTTTTATTGTTTCACTGACTGATGCTTAATTAAGCTTTGCTTTTCAGGAATAATATGTGCTATGAATGTCTCTGCTAAATTAAAAGTGTATTATTATTTTGGGTGTAACTTAAATTTTAAATTATGTTTTGGGAACTGCAAATCACAGAACACCAAAGTATAAGAAGTACTACCCTAGTGTTAAATTGGTGGAAACACGAAGGCCCTCGCAGCGTGAGTAGTGATCGGGGATGGAACCAAACTATGAAAAATCGCGCTCTCGGAATAGTGACGTCACTGCTAGCTACTGCAGCCGTAATTTTCATACTGCCTAGCTGTCAAGTCTCAGCTGATCGTATGTTCTAATACCGCATTGCTACTGATGACGGCCAAAGTTAATCACGTGAGCTTCGGTAGTTACGATTGCATCCATTCAAATTATTTGTAATGCATTTTATTAAAGCTCACGTAAAAATATTTTTGTCATCTGTAGCAATACAGTATTAGAACATAAAATCAGCTGAATACCTGACGGCTAGGCTAGTATGAAAAACACTGCAGTTTATTTTGTATAATTTATTTTTATTTAAATTTTCCAATAGTCTGCACATAAAATATACTTATATATAGCATTAATGCGCTCTGTAGTGGTTGCAGGTTCAAGTAACTATTTTTGTTGATAACAATGAATGTTTCTATGCCATAATACATGAATTCAACAATTATATTACTAATTCTCAGACTAAATAAGTGTAAGCGGCTTGCAATGATGATGTGCATGGTAGTAAAATGCTTTGTACTGCAATGAACTGTTTCAAAGTTTTGCGTGAACTTGCAACCAACTGTAGGATGTGGCTTTTGATAGGATATTGGAAGAACAATACTGTTTTAACAGTTACTTAATTTTATTGTTCTCTTGGAAAAGCACAACATAAATCATATTTATGTGAATAACATGAGTAAGATATTTCCATTTATGACAAAGAAGGTTTAGCATATTATTATCTACGATATTACAATGTAGCTATTGTTTAAGATTTTCAAGTGATGTAAATAACAATTTCCATTGATTACAGGAAAATTTTAGCATAACATTATGTATGGTATTACACTGTAGTTTTTGCTCAAGAATTTCAAGCGATGAAATTAACAATTTTAATTTATTACAAGAAAACTTTAGCATAACATTATGTATGGTATTACACTGTAGCTTTAGCTCAAGAATTTCAAGCGATGAAATTAACAATTTTAATTTATTACAAGAAAACTTTAGCATAACATTATGTATGGTATTACACTGTAGCTTATGCTCAAGAATTTCAAGCGATGAAATTAACAATTTTAATTTATTACAAGAAAACTTTGGCATAAGATTATGTATGGTATTACACTGTAGCTTTTGCTCAAGAATTTCAAGCGATGAAATTAACAATTTTAATTTATTACAAGCAAACTACAATATTACACTAGCTGTTGTTCAAGAATTTCAAGTGATGTAAATAACATGAATAACACATTTCCATTCATTACAAAGAAACTTATGCATAAAGCACCATAGGTATTGCTCATTTAAACTCGTAAGCATAAATGAGGTTAGTTCGTCCATGGAAATATACCTGCAAGTAGCGGAACATTTTGGCTGTGATGTCCAACTTTCAATTATGAAGTGCAAACAAGAAAATTAATCGTATATTCCACTGTCTGGATGACTCACAATATCTGAAAAGTAAATCAGACAATATAAAATTCAGCAACACTAAGAAGCTCTGAAAAACTTAACCTTTCATCCAGCACTGTAATGCTGGAAACTTAATAACTTGCTCAAACTTAATAACATACCTTCACATTCTGTCACCATTCGGGACTCGAACCACAGCACTGGATGGGAATGTAAATCGTAGGCGTATCCCCTCTGTCTGGACGGCTCAATGTATCTGAAAATTAATTTTATATAAAAATGTGTAACACACAATAAACTAGCAAAGTTTTCTACCTCATTCTACGAATATCACTGAAATTAATAGAAAAAACCAATATTACAACAAATATACATTCAATCAGAAATACCGTAAATGTATGATTACCGTCTCTGCTTTGTTCCTGTTGAAAAAACTTCGGACGAAAACTTCCAGAATAAAATTCCAAGATGGTCCCTTTTTTCTTTACCTACACCAAAGCCTACTCTGGTGTTCTGTGCCTGCCATTCAGTTTGTTACGAACTTCGAAACTTGAAACAGCCAATCAGAAAATTCGCCTTTCCCGCAAAAGTACAACTAGTGACACACCGTGTTCATGTGGGGAGTTAGTGCCCTTGGTTTCCACTTCTCCAATACAAGTTTCACCCCTATGCTGCAAATCATTTGTTTTGTTGTTGTGTTATGCTGCAGGAATGTGTTTCATGTGTACTATGTGCTTAATTGAGCTTTCATTTTCAGGAATGTTATGTGACAGTATTGTTTTGAGTAATGATGTGATGTTGTTTTGTTGCATTCGATTTGATTTGATATGATTTGATATGATTTTGGGTTTCATAATGATGCTGTGATCTTTATTTGCAGAAAATTGTTGCATGAATAGTGTGTGTATGTATGTGTGTATTTGAGGTTATGTGATATATGTGATATTTGCCTCGGTGGGAGTGCCAAAGTGTAACCCCGATGGCGTAGTGGGAGGTTATGTGAGAAATATGAGTTGATGTTTGCCTCGGTGGATGTGCGTAAGAGTAACCCCGACGGTGCTAATGTGAGAGATGAGATGAGAAGAGATGAGGTGATGTCAGCTTCGGTGGAAGTGCCAAAGAGTAACCCCGACAGTTGTTGTATGAATGTGTTGATTTTTCAGGAGGGCTACATGTACCTGGAAAGTTGATGTGATGTGATGATTTTAGAGATTTTGCTTATTGGTGTTGCTGTAACGTGCCCAGTATAGCGTGTGTGATGTATTCACACGAGAGATTAAATGGATGGAAGTGAATGTAATGAGAATAATTTTTTTTTCTGTTTATGCAACAAGTTTATTACCATCTTAGATAGCAAATTTTGATTCGTAGGATGTGGATGCAACAGTATAATGTCATGTTATTTGTGTCATTTCTGAAATGTTAATGTGCTTTCTTGAAGGTTATGCCTATGTTAGATGTTTTGAATTTGCAGCATGGTAAATGAGACACGTCAGTGAAGATGTTTTGTTTTTGAAGAGAAAATTGAAAGTTGAGATAAAGATGATAATGGCTGAAGTAATGATGCTGATTGAAATACTGATGGTTATGATTGAATTGATGATAATAATGAGATGAGGAAGATAGTAATGTGGAGGAGAAACTGTATTAGTGACAGAGTATGACAATAGTAGTTGAAAGCATGTCACGTGGTGTAGTTTGGAGATGTATTGTGGATTTATTTTGTAGTTTGTAGTAATGCATACAGTAGTTTTCAGTAGCTAGCTAAGTGAGTGTTGTGTGTAATTTGGGCCATGGTCAGTGTGAATGAGTTCATTTCATTATCATGTGTGACTGTCTTGTAAGTGCACTTATTTTCTTTTGTTAGTGATACCAGCTGGTCATTAAGATTTAATATTGGGATCCCAAATAAGAATATGTTTTTCTGCCATGTTATTGTATGAAAAAGTCACTGTTCTTGATATAATGTTAATGTATTCTGAGTCTGTTTTAATGTTTTATTTGGATTCTGAAGCACTGTGAGTTAAATTTTGGATGGCAACTCTCTATAAAATTTAGTTCTTATGCCAATTTGTACTTATTTTTTTCTCTTTCTTTGCCCTATGTCAAAAGAATTTTAGTGCAAACCTTTCAAATATCTGATTGTAAATCACATACCGTTCTTTTTATGTGTGATTGCTTGTTGGAGCACCCTTTTTATTGTTTGGTGGTTTTGTTGTAGTATTTTGCTGTGGCGGAGCTCGAGAGAATATGGGAGCATCCCACGTGGCACACCAGTAGTTCCAGAAACACCACAGGGAAGCTGTCGGGCAGCCACTACACTGCCGTGGCATAAGGAGCCACTATTTTGGGGGGGGCAGTCCAAGCCAGCGACTGCCCACCCCGTTGTCATCGCCAGAGACCTGCAGTAATAACAATTCTACAGTCAAGGCAAGTCGTCGTTGTGGGCACATTATAAACTCACCCACAAACAGTTTCAACGGACCATCAAGAGCAGTTGCAGTGTAGTGTGCGTGTGAACAGAGGCAGCGTGGTGTGTGTGCGTGTGCGGGGTGCTCAAGCATAAGTGCAGTAACAATATACGATAGCACTCAAGATTCTCGAGCCAGCCATCTAAAAACAAAACAAAACAAAAAAAAAGCAACATTGTCGTCGCCTGGGTGCATCACACATATTTTTGTTCCTTCTTATGTCATTTTTGTTATTTTAATGTCTCTTATTCTGTTTGTTTGCCTTGTGTCGACGAGGGCGTCGATCTCGGTGGCCAGGGGGAGATGTGGCATGTGCACAGATAATAGGATACACGACTCTCTGGGCACCGAGATCCGAGACGGCAGTTTGTCTGTGAGTAGGGGTAAGTCAGGGGGAACTAAATGTTAGGGAGGGGATAGCGTCATTGACGCTTGTGTGTTAGCGTTGGTTTGGGAGTCAGTAAGCAAGCCCCGAATAGGCAAGACGTAGAACTGCTTTCTTCGTGCTCCGGCACGATGGCCTCGTCAACAGACAGTGGGAAAAGAATGTAAGTAATGTAATTAGTCTTTATCTCATTAAACCTTTAGCCATCTACTCTTGGAAGGTTTCATTTATGGTAGTATAGTGTCCTTCCTCTCCCGTAAGCCAGGAGTGTTTTGGAATAATGGGTATTTTCGTATTTAATTTAGCTGCGTTCCCCCGTCGTAGCCTCGCCCTGTGAAGTTCTTGTTTAATTTGCCCGTACCTCTTGCAAGCGAGTGTTCTACCCTTCTGTTTCTGTGAAGTATTTAAAGAGAGGCTACGACAATATTATTGTATACATGTGTAATAATGTTATGTGAATGTATTACGTAATTTAATAATGTAGGAGCTGTGAGAATAATAGGTTAAAAGTTGCTAACAATGAGGTAATCTTGAGGCAATAATGAGTAAGAAAGTGTAATAATGCTACTAGTCATTCTTGGAGCAACAATAATGTAATTTTTGTGACAGTTTATAAAATAGCCAATCAACAACCAGAAAAAGCTTTAGTTAAGTGAAGGTATTCTATTGGACTGAATTGGCCAATCAGAAACTGAAATATAGCAAAATTTACAAATTTAGAGTTTGGTTGCCTGCAGACAGTGTTTCTCTCCGGACGCGAGGTACGTCCTCGAGAAATTTAATACGTATTTAGTGTAAGACAAAAATAGTTTATGTGTTAAAAAGTGCAAGTAATTAATAAAAGAATCTCACAGGTCTCGCTATATCAGTGAAGTGTCATTTAAATCGTGTCAAGCATTAATAAAAGGAGTGATGTAAAATTATAATCTGTGTAAGCCTACATTCTTCAGTCGCACCACAACCCTGCAAAGAGAAACATGTCTCTAACAATAATACTGACGCAGCCGAGGCAAACATAAATATATAATATTTAAAGAAACAGTCAAAATTACAAAGTTAATATTTTTAAACATTTGAGGCAAAGGCCACCGGAAAGTACATTTGGGGCGAGGGCTACCGGAAACCGGGTACTATACGTATGGTTGCAACGAATTTCAAGTTCAGCTCCCCAACATAAGAACTACAATACAATCTACTTCAAATACCATGTGTTTCTTACGGGACAGATGCGAGCTGAAAGTTAGTAATGTTTCACGAGCAACCAGGAGGGAGGTCATTAGAAAGCACTTAGGCTCTTTAGAATTCGTGAAGGCAGGAAAAAAACCCGCTGGTAGGTGTACAATAGATGGGAAACTCCAGAAGCAGTCATTCGCACAGAAAAATAAATAAGGTGATAATGTCAGACGCGGAAAAGACGAACTTTCTAATTCTTGTGAACCAATGAAAACGGAGAAAAATTTATAAAAATAACCAATAAGATATGAAAGTCACATGCCTAGACGAAAATAGAAAAGGGGAGTAGGCCAGAAGATTATCTAGGACGGGAGAGGGGTATCACATGACTACTTCGTGTCAGCGGAGGCTGTGTCACTCATGCGCGCAGAAATGGGTATTAAATAATTTATTGGAATATAAGGGAGAATAGGAAAGCGGAAATATGGTAGTTTAGATTGAAAATTGTAGCCGGGGTCGCTAAGGCAAACCTTGTGTAACGGGGTATTCAGGAAGGAATTGTATTAGTGTGAATTATGAAAAAAAGGGGCCAGTGAAGAAGAAATTTCATGTTATTCATCTGCTATCCACACTTCCCGAGAAGAGTCTCATCCGTACATTCCCACTACAAGGCAGATAACGCATTAGCTGAGCTGCACAACAAGTGATCAACATCTGACTGAAAAAGCTTTTGGTGGGTCAATATCAAGTTTAAAGGTACTTTGTATGCTTAGCCATTCAGGTCTTGTTATTTTTGTTACATTCACATTACTTTCAGTATTCATTCTTCCACAAACAATTTTTACAAAAGCTATTCTTCTTTCCGCATGCAAACAAAATGTTAGAATCAGTTTTGCAAAATAAAAGATTACGAAAACGTTTCATCTTTGAGGTGGAGGAGTTTCTGCCTTCTTTCTTCAATCTTCGGAAAGTGCTTAAATACCAAGTATGGTACTTGAGGGACATTTCGTTTTTGAGTTATGTTGTTCACACACACACACACACATGGACCGTTTTCCAAAAGGTTTTTTTAAATTCAGAGGACCTCAAAACGTGTATTTCTAGTGAAATGCCTATATGAAACCTTTAGCGTGGAGAATACATTGCTTTTATTCTACTAGAAACACTAATACATACACATGAGTACAAGGGCACAAGCGATAGTCAAAACGTGGCATTTAAAATTCATACTCTTCGCATGACGTCATGAGAAACAAAATAATCGTAAAGTATTGGAAAATACAAACCAATAACAACGAATGTCTCGGAAATGGTTACTGGTAAAACAAATTTATCGATATACGATGTGTGTTTTAACGAGAAGTTTCTGTGTATGTTAAGGATATGGTGTTTCTCTCCAGATGCAGAAAATAAGAATAACACACTTTGTTCGTGTCGTGTTGAAGTTAACGCGCGCGCACACCTTTTTCCCAAACATTAATTTTTGGATTACTGCCGGACCTCAAAAAGCATGGTTCCGATCTCCAGTTCTTGACTGCAACATAAGTACTGTATGCTAAAGGTAGACAAACTCACATTAACAAACTTTTTGATCCAATACCGACACAGAAGCGCCTCTTAAAATTATAACATCGTGCAACGAAAAGAAACATTTTGATTTTGGTGATTCACGAATCATTGGTGTGCTTTGACAAATAATTCTTGTTTCGATGAATTTTATTAACAGACTATTTCGGCAGAAAGAGAAGTGCAATAGATTTAGAATCTGTAATCAGCAAGTATTGTGGGCAATAGACATAGGCGGACGCAGAAAGGGACTCAGAGGGATTACACTCCAGCGCCCCCCATTAATTGTAGAACAACGTGACAACTGTTGTATTTAAAGTTGTGGTGGGCATTGCTTTACGTTAGTAAAGTCAAAACCAACACTTTCATTTCTATGCTATTTCCTTGAACCTGTGCCGGTGCGTGAGTTTATCCTAGCAGTGCACAGGACCTGAACAAATGTTCCACTGCGTCGAGAACACAAACAAACAAATAACCTGCACGTTTAAATGAACGAGCAGCAACGGGGCGTGGACACCTCGACCCAACTAGATCTGTGTAGTTACCACTCCCAGGAGGAACAGGTGAGGTGAAGTAACAGCAGACTATAGGTATGACTATGACCAGGGACGGGGGACACCTCGACCCAACTAGATCTGTGTAGTTACCACTGCATGGAGGAACGGGTGAGGTGAAGCAACAGCAGGCTATAGGTATGACTATGACCAGGGACGGGGGACACCTCGACCCAACTAGATCTGTGTAGTTACCACTGCATGGAGGAACGGGTGAGGTGAAGTAACAGCAGGCTATAGGTATGACTATGACCAGGGACAAGGGACACCTCGCCCCTAGATCTGTGTAGTTACCACTCCCAGGAGGAACGGGTGAGGTGAAGTAACAGCAGGCTATAGGTATGACTATGAACAGGGACAAGGGACAACTCGCCCCTAGATCTGTGTAGTTACCACTCCCAGGAGGAACGGGTGAGGTGAAGTAACAGCAGGCTATAGGTATGACTATGAACAGGGACAAGGGACACCTCGCCCCTAGATCTGTGTAGTTACCACTCCCAGGAGGAACGGGTGAGGTGAAGTAACAGCAGGCTATAGGTACGACTATGACCAGGGACAAGGGACACCTCGCCCCTAGATCTGTGTAGTTACCACTCCCAGGAGGAACGGGTGAGGTGAAGTAACAGCAGGCTATATGTATGACTATGACCAGCGACAAGGGACACCTCGCCCCTAGATCTGTGTAGTTACCACTGCATGGAGGAACGGGTGAGGTGAAGTAACAACAGACTATAAGTATGACTATGACCATGGACAAGGGACACCTCGCCCCTAGATCTGTGTAGTTACCACTGCATGGAGGAACGGGTGAGGTGAAGTAACAAAAGGTTATAGGTATGACTATGACCATGGACAAGGGACACCTCGCCCCTAGATCTGTGTAGTTACCACTGCATGGAGGAACGTGTGAGGTGAAGTAACAGCAGGTTATAGGTATGACTATGACCATGGACAAGGGGCACCTCGCCCCTAGATCTGTGTAGTTACCACTGCATGGAGGAAAGGGTGAGGTGAAGTAACAGCAGGTTATAGGTATGCCTATGACCATGGACAAGGGACACCTCGCGCCTAGATCTGTGTAGTTACCACTGCATGGAGGAACGGGTGAGGTGAAGTAACAACAGACTATAGGTATGACTATGACCAGGGACAAGGGACACCTCGCCCCTAGATCTGTGTAGTTACCACTGCATGGAGGAACGGGTGAAGTTAAGTAACAGCATGCTATAGGTATGACTATGACCAGAGACAAGGGACACCTGCCCCCTAGATCTGTGCACTAACCACTCCATGGAGGAACGGGTGAGGAGAAGTAACAGCAGGCTATAGGTATGACTATGACCAGGGACAAGGGACACCTCGCCCCTAGATCTGTGCACTAACCACTCCCAGGAGGAACCGGTGAGGTGAAGTAACAGCAGGCTATAGGTATGACTATGACCAGGGACAAGGGACACCTCGCTCCTAGATCTGTGTAGTTACCACTGCATGGAGGAACGGGTGAGGTGAAGTAACAGCATGCTATAGGTATGACTATGACCAGGGACAAGGGACACCTCGCCCCTAGATCTGTGTAGTTACCACTGCATGGAGGAACGGGTGAGGTGATGTAACAGCATGCTATAGGTATGACTATGACCAGGGACAAGGGACACCTCGCCCCTAGATCTGTGTAGTTACCACTACATGGAGGAACGGGTGAAGTGAAGTAACAGCAGGTTATAGGTATGACTATGACCAGGAACAAGGGACACCTCGCCCCTAGATCTGTGTAGTTACCATTGCATGGAGGAAAGGGTGAGGTGAAGTAACAGCAGGTTATAGGTATGACTATGACCAGGGACAAGGGACACCTCGCTCCTAGATCTGTGTAGTTACCACTGCATGGAGGAACGGGTGAGGTGAAGTAACAGCAGGAGACTATAGGTATGACTATGACCAGGGACAAGGGACACTTCGACCCAACTAGATCTCTGTACTTGCCACTCCCAGGAGGAACGGGTGAAGTTAAGTAACAGCATGCTATAGGTATGACTATGACCAGGGACAAGGGACACCTCGCCCCTAGATCTGTGTAGTTACCACTGCATGGAGGAAAGGGTGAGGTGAAGTAACAGCAGGTTATAGGTATGACTATGACCAGGGACAAGGGACACCTCGCTCCTAGATCTGTGTAGTTACCACTGCATGTAGGAACGGGTGAGGTGAAGTAACAGCAGGAGGCTATAGGTATGACTATGACCAGGGACAAGGGACACTTCGACCCAACTAGATCTCTGCACTTGCCACTCCCAGGAGGAACGGGTGAAGTTAAGTAACAGCATGCTATAGGTATGACTATGACCAGGGACAAGGGACACTTGGACCCAACTAGATCTCTGTACTTGCCACTCCCAGGAGGAACGGGTGAAGTTAAGTAACAGCATGCTATAGATATGGCTATGACCAGGGACAAGGGACACCTCGCTCCTAGATCTGTGTAGTTACCACTACATCGAGGAACGGGTGAGGTGAAGTAACAGCAGGTTATAGGTATGACTATGACCAGGGACAAGGGACACCTCGCCCCTAGATCTGTGTAGTTACCACTGCATTGAGGAACGGGTGAAGTGAAGTAACAGCATGCTATAGGTATGACTATGACCAGGGACAAGGGAGACCTCGCTCCTAGATCTCTGTAGTTACCACTGCATGGAGGAAAGGGTGAGGTGAAGTAACAGCAGGCTATAGGTATGACTATGACCAGGGACAAGGGACATCTCGCCCCTAGATCTGTGCACTAACCACTCCCAGGAGGAACGGGTGAGGTGAAGTAACAGCAGGCTATAGGTATGACTATGACCAGGGACAAGGGACACCTCATCCCTAGATCTGTGTAGTTACCACTCCTAGGAGGAACGGGTGAGGTGAAGTAACAGCACGCTATAGGTATGACTATGACCAGGGACAAGGGACACCTCGCCCTTAGATCTGTGTAGTTACCACTCCCAGGAGGAACGGGTGAGGTGAAGCAACAGCAGAATATAGGTATGACTATGACCAGGGACAAGGGACACCTCGCCCCAAGATCTGTGTACTTGCCACTACCAGGAGGAACGGGTGAGGTGAAGTAACAGCAGGGGACTATAGGTATGACTATGACCAGGGACGGGGGGCACCTCAACCCAACTAGATCTGTGTACTTCCCACTCCCAGGAGGAACGGGTGAAGTGAAGTAACAGCATGCTATAGGTATGACCATGACCAGGGACAAGGGACACCTCGCCCCAACTAGACCTGTGTAGTTACCACTGCATGGAGGAACTGGTGAAGTGAAGTAACAGCATGCTATAGGTATGACTATGACCAGGGACAAGGAACACCTCGCCCCTAGATCTGTGCACTAACCACTCCCAGCAGGAACGGGTGCGGTGAAGTAACAGCAGGCTATAGGTATGACTATGACCAGGGACAAGGGACACCTCGCCCCTAGATCTGTGTAGTTACCACTCCCAGGAGGAACAGGTGTGGTGAAGTAACAGCAGGCTATAGGTATGACTATGACCAGGGACAAGGGACACCTCGCCCCTAGATCTGTGCAATAACCACTCCCAGGAGGAACGGGTGAGGTGAGGTAACAGCAGGCTATAGGTATGACTATTACCAGGGACAAGGGACACCTCATCCCTAGATCTGTGTAGTTACCACTCCCAGGAGGAACGGGTGAGCTGAAGTACGCTATAGGTATGACTATGACCAGGGACAAGGGACACCTCGCCCCTAGATCTGTGTAGTTACCACTCCCAGGAGGAACGGGTGAGGTGAAGCAACAGCAGGCTATAGGTATGACTATGACCAGGGACAAGGGACACCTCGCCCCTAGATCTGTGTAGTTACCACTGCATGGAGGAACGGGTGAGGTGAAGTAACAGCAGACTATAGTTATGTCTATGACCAGGGACAAGGGACACCTCGCCCCTAGATCTGTATAGTTACCACTGCATGGAGGAACGGGTGAGGTGAAGTAACAGCAGGCTATAGGTATGACTATGACCAGCGACAAGGGACTCCTCGCCCCAACTAGATCTGTGTAGTTACCACTGCATGGAGGAACGGGTGAGGTGAAGTAACAGCATGCTATAGGTATGACTATGACCAGGGACAAGGGACACCTCGCCCCTAGATCTGTGTAGTTACCACTGCATGGAGGAACGGGTGAGGTGATGTAACAGCATGCTATAGGTATGACTATGACCAGGGACAAGGGACACCACGCCCCTAGATCTGTGTAGTTACCACTACATGGAGGAACGGGTGAAGTGAAGTAACAGCAGGTTATAGGTATGACTATGACCAGGAACAAGGGACACCTCGCCCCTAGATCTGTGTAGTTACCATTGCATGGAGGAAAGGGTGAGGTGAAGTAACAGCAGGTTATAGGTATGACTATGACCAGGGACAAGGGACACCTCGCTCCTAGATCTGTGTAGTTACCACTGCATGGAGGAACGGGTGAGGTGAAGTAACAGCAGGAGACTATAGGTATGACTATGACCAGGGACAAGGGACACTTCGACCCAACTAGATCTCTGTACTTGCCACTCCCAGGAGGAACGGGTGAAGTTAAGTAACAGCATGCTATAGGTATGACTATGACCAGGGACAAGGGACACCTCGCCCCTAGATCTGTGTAGTTACCACTGCATGGAGGAAAGGGTGAGGTGAAGTAACAGCAGGTTATAGGTATGACTATGACCAGGGACAAGGGACACCTCGCTCCTAGATCTGTGTAGTTACCACTGCATGTAGGAACGGGTGAGGTGAAGTAACAGCAGGAGGCTATAGGTATGACTATGACCAGGGACAAGGGACACTTCGACCCAACTAGATCTCTGCACTTGCCACTCCCAGGAGGAACGGGTGAAGTTAAGTAACAGCATGCTATAGGTATGACTATGACCAGGGACAAGGGACACTTGGACCCAACTAGATCTCTGTACTTGCCACTCCCAGGAGGAACGGGTGAAGTTAAGTAACAGCATGCTATAGATATGGCTATGACCAGGGACAAGGGACACCTCGCTCCTAGATCTGTGTAGTTACCACTACATCGAGGAACGGGTGAGGTGAAGTAACAGCAGGTTATAGGTTTGACTATGACCAGGGACAAGGGACACCTCGACCCTAGATCTGTGTAGTTACCACTGCATTGAGGAACGGGTGAAGTGAAGTAACAGCATGCTATAGGTATGACTATGACCAGGGACAAGGGAGACCTCGCTCCTAGATCTCTGTAGTTACCACTGCATGGAGGAAAGGGTGAGGTGAAGTAACAGCAGGCTATAGGTATGACTATGACCAGGGACAAGGGACATCTCGCCCCTAGATCTGTGCACTAACCACTCCCAGGAGGAACGGGTGAGGTGAAGTAACAGCAGGCTATAGGTATGACTATGAACAGGGACAAGGAACCCCTCGCCCCTAGATCTGTGTAGTTACCACTCCCAGGAGGAACGGGTGAGGTGAAGTAACAGCAGGCTATAGGTACGACTATGACCAGGGACAAGGGACACCTCGCCCCTAGATCTGTGTAGTTACCACTCCCAGGAGGAACGGGTGAGGTGAAGTAACAGCAGGCTATATGTATGACTATGACCAGGGACAAGGGACACCTCGCCCCTAGATCTGTGTAGTTACCACTGCATGGAGGAACGGGTGAGGTGAAGTAACAACAGACTATAGGTATGACTATGACCATGGACAAGGGACACCTCGCACCTAGATCTGTGTAGTTACCACTGCATGGAGGAACGGGTGAGGTGAAGTAACAAAAGGTTATAGGTATGACTATGACCATGGACAAGGGACACCTCGCCCCTAGATCTGTGTAGTTACCACTGCATGGAGGAACGTGTGAGGTGAAGTAACAGCAGGTTATAGGAATGACTATGACCATGGACAAGGGATACCTCGCCCCTAGATCTGTGTAGTTACCACTGCATGGAGGAAAGGGTGAGGTGAAGTAACAGCAGGTTATAGGTATGCCTATGACCATGGACAAGGGACACCTCGCCCCTAGATCTGTGTAGTTACCACTGCATGGAGGAACGGGTGAGGTGAAGTAACAACAGACTATAGGTATGACTATGACCAGGGACAAGGGACACCTCGCCCCTAGATCTGTGTAGTTACCACTGCATGGAGGAACGGGTGAAGTTAAGTAACAGCATGCTATAGGTATGACTATGACCAGAGACAAGGGACACCTGCCCCCTAGATCTGTGCACTAACCACTCCCAGGAGGAACTGGTGAGGTGAAGTAACAGCAGGCTATAGGTATGACTATGACCAGGGACAAGGGACACCTCGCCCCTAGATCTGTGCACTAACCACTCCCAGGAGGAACCGGTGAGGTGAAGTAACAGCAGGCTATAGGTATGACTATGACCAGGGACAAGGGACACCTCGCTCCTAGATCTGTGTAGTTACCACTGCATGGAGGAACGGGTGAGGTGAAGTAACAGCATGCTATAGGTATGACTATGACCAGGGACAAGGGACACCTCGCCCCTAGATCTGTGTAGTTACCACTGCATGGAGGAACGGGTGAGGTGATGTAACAGCATGCTATAGGTATGACTATGACCAGGGACAAGGGACACCTCGCCCCAAATCTGTGTAGTTACCACTACATGGAGGAACGGGTGAAGTGAAGTAACAGCAGGTTATAGGTATGACTATGACCAGGAACAAGGGACACCTCGCCCCTAGATCTGTGTAGTTACCATTGCATGGAGGAAAGGGTGAGGTGAAGTAACAGCAGGTTATAGGTATGACTATGACCAGGGACGAGGGACACCTCGCTCCTAGATCTGTGTAGTTACCACTGCATGGAGGAACGGGTGAGGTGAAGTAACAGCAGGAGACTATAGGTATGACTATGACCAGGGACAAGGGACACTTCGACCCAACTAGATCTCTGTACTTGCCACTCCCAGGAGGAACGGGTGAAGTTAAGTAACAGCATGCTATAGGTATGACTATGACCAGGGACAAGGGACACTTCGCCCCTAGATCTGTGTAGTTACCACTGCATGGAGGAAAGGGTGAGGTGAAGTAACAGCAGGTTATAGGTATGACTATGACCAGGGACAAGGGACACCTCGCTCCTAGATCTGTGTAGTTACCACTGCATGTAGGAACGGGTGAGGTGAAGTAACAGCAGGAGGCTATAGGTATGACTATGACCAGGGACAAGGGACACTTCGACCCAACTAGATCTCTGCACTTGCCACTCCCAGGACGAACGGGTGAAGTTAAGTAACAGCATGCTATAGGTATGACTATGACCAGGGACAAGGGACACTTCGACCCAACTAGATCTCTGTACTTGCCACTCCCAGGAGGAACGGGTGAAGTTAAGTAACAGCATGCTATAGATATGGCTATGACCAGGGACAAGGGACACCTCGCTCCTAGATCTGTGTAGTTACCACTACATGGAGGAACGGGTGAGGTGAAGTAACAGCAGGTTATAGGTATGACTATGACCAGGGACAAGGGACACCTCGCCCCTAGATCTGTGTAGTTACCACTGCATTGAGGAACGGGTGAAGTGAAGTAACAGCATGCTATAGGTATGACTATGACCAGGGACAAGGGAGACCTCGCTCCTAGATCTCTGTGGTTACCACTGCATGGAGGAAAGGGTGAGGTGAAGTAACAGCAGGCTATAGGTATGACTATGACCAGGGACAAGGGACATCTCGCCCCTAGATCTGTGCACTAACCACTCCCAGGAGAAACGGGTGAGGTGAGGTAACAGCAGGCTATAGGTATGACTATGACCAGGGACAAGGGACACCTCATCCCTAGATCTGTGTAGTTACCACTCCTAGGAGGAACGGGTGAGGTGAAGTAACAGCACGCTATAGGTATGACTATGACCAGGGACAAGGGACACCTCGCCCTTAGATCTGTGTAGTTACCACCCCCAGGAGGAACGGGTGAGGTGAAGCAACAGCAGAATATAGGTATGACTATGACCAGGGACAAGGGACACCTCGCCCCAAGATCTGTGTACTTGCCACTACCAGGAGGAACGGGTGAGGTGAAGTAACAGCAGGGGACTATAGGTATGACTATGACCAGGGACGGGGGGCACCTCGACCCAACTAGATCTGTGTACTTCCCACTCCCAGGAGGAACGGGTGAAGTGAAGTAACAGCATGCTATAGGTATGACCATGACCAGGGACAAGGGACACCTCGCCCCAACTAGATCTGTGTAGTTACCACTGCATGGAGGAACTGGTGAAGTGAAGTAACAGCATGCTATAGGTATGACTATGACCAGGGACAAGGAACACCTCGCCCCTAGATCTGTGCACTAACCACTCCCAGCAGGAACGGGTGCGGTGAAGTAACAGCAGGCTATAGGTATGACTATGACCAGGGACAAGGGACACCTCGCCCCTAGATCTGTGTAGTTACCACTCCCAGGAGGAACAGGTGTGGTGAAGTAACAGCAGGCTATAGGTATGACTATGACCAGGGACAAGGGACACCTCGCCCCTAGATCTGTGCAATAACCACTCCCAGGAGGAACGGGTGAGGTGAGGTAACAGCAGGCTATAGGTATGGCTATTACCAGGGACAAGGGACACCTCATCCCTAGATCTGTGTAGTTACCACTCCCAGGAGGAACGGGTGAGCTGAAGTACGCTATAGGTATGACTATGACCAGGGACAAGGGACACCTCGCCCCTAGATCTGTGTAGTTACCACTCCCAGGAGGAACGGGTGAGGTGAAGCAACAGCAGGCTATAGGTATGACTATGACCAGGGACAAGGGACACCTCGCCCCTAGATCTGTGTAGTTACCACTGCATGGAGGAACGGGTGAGGTGAAGTAACAGCAGACTATAGTTATGTCTATGACCAGGGACAAGGGACACCTCGCCCCTAGATCTGTATAGTTACCACTGCATGGAGGAACGGGTGAGGTGAAGTAACAGCAGGCTATAGGTATGACTATGACCAGCGACAAGGGACTCCTCGCCCCAACTAGATCTGTGTAGTTACCACTGCATGGAGGAACGGGTGAGGTGAAGTAACAGCAGGTTATAGATATGACTATGAACAGGGACAAGGGACACCTCGCCCCTAGATCTGTGTAGTTACCACTCCCAGGAGGAACGGGTGAGGTGAAGCAACAGCAGGCTATAGGTATGACTATGACCAGGGACAAGGGACACCCCGCCCCTAGATCTGTGTAGTTACCACTGCATGGAGGAAACGGTGAGGTGAAGTAACAGCAGGTTATAGGTATGACTACGAACAGGGACAAGGGACACCTCGCCCCTAGATCTGTGTAGTTACCACTCCCAGGAGGAACGGGTGAGGTGAAGCAACAGCAGGTTATAGGTATGACTATGACCAGGGACAAGGGATACCTCGCCCCTAGATCTGTGTAGTTACCACTGCATGGAGGAAAGGGTGAGGTGAAGTAACAGCAGGTTATAGGTATGACTATGACCAGGGACAACGGACAACTCGCTCCTAGATCTGTGTAGTTACCACTGCATGGAGGAACGGGTGAGGTGAAGTAACAGCAGGCTATAGGTATGACTATGACCAGGGACAAGGGACACCTCGCTCCTAGATCTGTGTAGTTACCACTGCATGGAGGAACGGGTGAGGTGAAGTAACAGCAGACTATAGGTATGACTATGAACAGGGACAAGGGACACTTCGACCCAACTAGATCTGTGTACTTGCAATTCCCAGGAGGAACAGGTGAAGTTAAGTAACAGCATGCTATAGGTATGACTATGACCAGGGACAAGTGACACCTCGCTCCTAGATCTGTGTAGTTACCACTACATGGAGGAACGGGTGAGGTGAAGTAACAGCAGGTTATAGGTATGACTATGACCAGGGACAAGGGACACCTCGCCCCTAGATCTGTGTAGTTACCACTGCATGAAGGAACGGGTGAAGTGAAGTAACAGCATGCTATAGGTATGACTATGACCAGGGACAAGGGACACCTCGCTCCTAGATCTGTGTAGTTACCACTGCATGGAAGAACGGGTGAGGTGAAGTAAGAGCAGACTATAGGTATGACTATGACCAGGGACAAGGGACACCTCGCCCCTAGATCTGTGTAATTGCCACTCCCAGGAGGAACGGGTGAGGTGAAGTAACAGCAGGAGACTATAGGTATGACTATGACCAGGGACGGGGGACACCTCGACCCAACTAGATCTGTGTACTTCCCACTCCCAGGAGGAACAGGTGAGGTGAAGTAACAGCAGGGGACTATAGGTATGACTATGACCAGGGACGGGGGGCACCTCGACCCAACTAGATCTGTGTAC
Source organism: Deroplatys truncata (assembly GCA_030765065.1). Lineage (NCBI taxonomy): Eukaryota > Metazoa > Arthropoda > Insecta > Mantodea > Mantidae > Deroplatys > Deroplatys truncata. The sequence continues at coordinate 211,680,966 of CM060980.1, read as the reverse complement.
TTGCCACTACCAGGAGGAACGGGTGAGGTGAAGTAACAGCAGGAGACTATAGGTATAACTATGACCAGGGACGGGGGGCACCTCTACCCAACTAGATCTGTGTACTTGCCACTCCCAGGAGGAACCGGTGAGGTGAAGTAACAGCATGCTATAGGTATGACCATGACCTGGGACAAGGGACACCTCGCCCCAACTAGATCTGTGTAATTACCACTGCATGGAGGAACCGGTGAGGTGAAGTAACAGCAGGCTATAGGTATGACTATGACCAGGGACAAGGAAAACCTCGCCCCTAGATCTGTGCACTAACCACTCCCAGCAGGAACGGGTGCTGTGAAGTAACAGCAGGTTATAGGTATGACTATGACCAGGGACAAGGAACACCTCGCCCCTAGATCTGTGCACTAACCACTCCCAGGAGGAACGGGTGAGGTGAAGTAACAGCAGGTTATAGGTATGACTATGACCAGGGACAAGGAACACCTCGCCCCTAGATCTGTGCACTAACCACTCCCAGGAGGAACGGGTGCGGTGAAGTAACAGCAGGCTATAGGTATGACTATGACCAGGGACAAGGGACATCTCGCCCCTAGATCTGTGCACTAACCACTCCCATGAGGAACGGGTGAGGCGAGGTAACAGCAGGCTATAGGTATGACTATGACCAGGGACAAGGGACAACTCATCCCTAGATCTGTGTAGTTACCACTTTCAGGAGGAACGGGTGAGGTGAAGTAACAGCAGGCTATAGGTATGACTATGACCAGGGACAAGGGACACCTCGCCCCTAGATCTGTGTAGTTACCACTCCCAGGAGGAACGGGTGAGGTGAAGCAACAGCAGGCTATAGGTATATCTATGACCAGGGACAAGGGACACCTCGCCCCTAGATCTGTGTAGTTACCACTGCATGGAGGAACGGGTGAGGTGAAGTAACAGCAGACTATAGGTATGACTATGACCAGGGACAAGGGACACCTCGCCCCTAGATCTGTAGAGGTACCTCTGCATGGACGAACGGGTGAGGTGAAGTAACAGCAGGCTATAGTTATGACTATGACCAGGGACAAGGGACACCTCGCCCCTAGATCTGTGCACTAACCACTCCCAGGAGAAACGGGTGAGGTGAAGTAACAGCAGGCTATAGTTATGACTATGACCAGGGACAAGGGACACCTCGCCCCTAGATCTGTGCACTAACCACTCCCAGGAGGAACGGGTGAGGTGAAGTAACAGCAGGCTATAGGTATGACTATGATCAGGGACAAGGGACACCTCGACCCAACTAGATCTGTGTAGTTACCACTGCATGGAGGAACGGGTGAGGGGAAGTAACAGCAGGCTATAGGTATGACTATGACCAGGGACAAGGGACACCTCGCCCCTAGATCTGTGTAGTTACCACTGCACAGAGGAACGGATGAGGTGAAGTAACAGCAGGCTATACGTATGACTATGACCAGGGACAAGGGACACCTGGCCCCTAGATCTGTGTAGTTACCACTGCATGGAGGAACGGGTGAAGTGAAGTAACAGCATGCTATAGGTATGACTATGACCAGGGACAAGGGACACCTCGCCCATAGATCTGTGTAGTTACCACTGCATGGAGGAAAGGGTGAGGTGAAGTAACAGCAGGCTATAGGTATGACTATGACCAGGGACAAGGGACACCTCGCCCCTAGATCTGTGTAGTTACCACTCCCAGGAGGAACGGGTGAGGTGAAGTAACAGCAGGCTATAGGTATGACTATGACCAGGGACAAGGGACACCTCGCCCCTAGATCTGTGCACTAACCACTCCCAGGAGGAACGGGTGAGGTGAAGTAACAGCAGGCTATAGATATGACTATGACCAGGGACAAGGGACACCTCGCCCCTAGATCTGTGTAGTTACCACTGCACGGAGGAACGGATGAGGTGAACTAACAGCAGGCTATAGGTATGACTATGACCAGGGACAAGGGACACCTCGCCCCAACTAGATCTGTGTAGTTACCACTGCATGGAGGAACGGGTGAGGTGAAGTAACAGCATGCTATAGGTATGACTATGACCAGGGACAAGGGACACCTCGCCCCTAGATCTGTGCACTAACCACTCCCAGGAGGAATGGGTGAGGTGAAGTAACAGCATGCTATAGGTATTACTATGACCAGGGACAAGGGACACCTCGCCCCTAGATCTGTGTAGTTACCACTGCATGGAGGAAAGAGTGAGGTGAAGTAACAGCAGGTTATAGGTATGACTATGACCAGGGACAAGGGACACCTCGACCCAACTAGATCTGTGTAGTTACCACACCCAGGAGGAACAGGTGAGGTGAAGTAACAGCATGCTATAGGTATTACTATGACCTGGGACAAGGGACACCTCGCCCCTAGATCTGTGTAGTTACCACTGCATGGAGGAAAGGGTGAGGTGAAGTAACAGTAGGTTATAGGTATGACTATGACCAGGGACAAGGGACACCTCGCTCCTAGATCTGTGTAGTTACCACTGCATGGAGGAACGGGTGAGGTGAAGTAACAGCAGACTATAGGTATGACTATGACCAGGGACGGGGGACACCTCGACCCAACTAGATCTGTGCACTAACCACTCCCAGGAGGAACCGGTGAGGTGAAGTAACAGCATGCTATAGGTATTTCTATGACCTGGGACAAGGGACACCTCCCTCCTAGATCAGTGTAGTTACCACTGCATGGAGGAACGGGTGAGGTGAAGTAACAGCAGGAGACTATAGGTATGACTATGACCAGGGACAAGGGACACTTGGACCCAACTAGATCTCTGTACTTGCCACTCCTAGGAGGAACGGGTGAAGTTAAGTAAGAGCATGCTATAGGTATGACTATGACCAGGCACAAGGGACACCTCGCTCCTAGATCTGTGTAGTTACCACTGCATGGAGGAACGGGTAGGGTGAAGTAACAGCAGGTTATAGGTATGACTATGACCAGGGACAAGGGACACCTGGCCCCTAGATCTGTGTAGTTACCACTGCATGGAGGAACGGGTGAAGTGAAGTAACAGCATGCTATAGGTATGACTATGACCAGGGACAAGGGACACCTCGCCAATAGATCTGTGTAGTTACCACTCCCAGGAGGAACGGGTGAGGTGAAGTAACAGCAGGCTATAGGTATGACTATGACCAGGGACAAGGGACACCTCGCCCCTAGATCTGTGCACTAACCACTCCCAGGAGGAACGGGTGAGGTGAAGTAACAGCAGGCTATAGGTATGACTATGACCAGGGACAAGGGACACCTCGCCCCTAGATCTGTGTAGTTACCACTGCACAGAGGAACGGATGAGGTGAAGTAACAGCAGGCTATAGGTATGACTATGACCAGGGACAAGGGACACCTCGCCCCAACTAGATCTGTGTAGTTACCACTGCATGGAGGAACGGGTGAGGTGAAGTAACAGCATGCTATAGGTATGACTATGACCAGGGACAAGGGACACCTCGCCCCTAGATCTGTGTAGTTACCACTCCCAGGAGGAACGGGTGAGGTGAAGCAACAGCAGGCTATAGGTATGACTATGACCAGGGACAAGGGACACCCCGCCCCTAGATCTGTGTAGTTACCACTGCATGGAGGAAAGGGTGAGGTGAAGTAACAGCAGGTTATAGGTATGACTATGAACAGGGACAAGGGACACCTCGCCCCTAGATCTGTGTAGTTACCACTCCCAGGAGGAACGGGTGAGGTGAAGCAACAGCAGGTTATAGGTATGACTATGACCAGGGACAAGGGATACCTCGCCCCTAGATCTGTGTAGTTACCACTGCATGGAGGAAAGGGTGAGGTGAAGTAACAGCAGGTTATAGGTATGACTATGACCAGGGACAACGGACAACTCGCTCCTAGATCTGTGTAGTTACCACTGCATGGAGGAACGGGTGAGGTGAAGTAACAGCAGGCTATAGGTATGACTATGACCAGGGACAAGGGACACCTCGCTCCTAGATCTGTGTAGTTACCACTGCATGGAGGAACGGGTGAGGTGAAGTAACAGCAGACTATAGGTATGACTATGAACAGGGACAAGGGACACTTCGACCCAACTAGATCTGTGTACTTGCAATTCCCAGGAGGAACAGGTGAAGTTAAGTAACAGCATGCTATAGGTATGACTATGACCAGGGACAAGTGACACCTCGCTCCTAGATCTGTGTAGTTACCACTACATGGAGGAACGGGTGAGGTGAAGTAACATTAGGTTATAGGTATGACTATGACTAGGGACAAGGGACACCTCGCCCCTAGATCTGTGTAGTTACCACTGCATGAAGGAACGGGTGAAGTGAAGTAACAGCATGCTATAGGTATGACTATGACCAGGGACAAGGGACACCTCGCTCCTAGATCTGTGTAGTTACCACTGCATGGAGGAACGGGTGAGGTGAAGTAAGAGCAGACTATAGGTATGACTATGACCAGGGACAAGGGTCACCTCGCCCCTAGATCTGTGTACTTGCCACTCCCAGGAGGAACGGGTGAGGTGAAGTAACAGCAGGAGACTATAGGTATGACTATGACCAGGGACGGGGGACACCTCGACCCAACTAGATCTGTGTACTTCCCACTCCCAGGAGGAACAGGTGAGGTGAAGTAACAGCAGGGGACTATAGGTATGACTATGACCAGGGACGGGGGGCACCTCGACCCAACTAGATCTGTGTACTTGCCACTACCAGGAGGAACGGGTGAGGTGAAGTAACAGCAGGAGACTATAGGTATAACTATGACCAGGGACGGGGGGCACCTCTACCCAACTAGATCTGTGTACTTGCCACTCCCAGGAGGAACGGGTGAGGTGAAGTAACAGCATGCTATAGGTATGACCATGACCTGGGACAAGGGACACCTCGCCCCAACTAGATCTGTGTAATTACCACTGCATGGAGGAACCGGTGAGGTGAAGTAACAGCAGGCTATAGGTATGACTATGACCAGGGACAAGGGACATCTCGCCCCTAGATCTGTGTAGTTACCACTGCATGGAGGAACGGGTGAAGTGAAGTAACAGCAGGCTATAGGTATGACTATGACCAGGGACAAGGAAAACCTCGCCCCTAGATCTGTGCACTAACCACTCCCAGCAGGAACGGGTGCTGTGAAGTAACAGCAGGTTATAGGTATGACTATGACCAGGGACAAGGAACACCTCGCCCCTAGATCTGTGCACTAACCACTCCCAGGAGGAACGGGTGAGGTGAAGTAACAGCAGGTTATAGGTATGACTATGACCAGGGACAAGGAACACCTCGCCCCTAGATCTGTGCACTAACCACTCCCAGGAGGAACGGGTGCGGTGAAGTAACAGCAGGCTATAGGTATGACTATGACCAGGGACAAGGGACACCTCGCCCCTAGATCTGTGTAGTTACCACTCCCAGGAGGAACGGGTGAGGTGAAGCAACAGCAGGCTATAGGTATATCTATGACCAGGGACAAGGGACACCTCGCCCCTAGATCTGTGTAGTTACCACTGCATGGAGGAACGGGTGAGGTGAAGTAACAGCAGACTATAGGTATGACTATGACCAGGGACAAGGGACACCTCGCCCCTAGATCTGTAGAGGTACCTCTGCATGGACGAACGGTTGAGGTGAAGTAACAGCAGGCTATAGTTATGACTATGACCAGGGACAAGGGACACCTCGCCCCTAGATCTGTGCACTAACCACTCCCAGGAGGAACGGGTGAGGTGAAGTAACAGCAGGCTATAGTTATGACTATGACCAGGGACAAGGGACACCTCGCCCCTAGATCTGTGCACTAACCACTCCCAGGAGGAACGGGTGAGGTGAAGTAACAGCAGGCTATAGGTATGACTATGATCAGGGACAAGGGACACCTCGACCCAACTAGATCTGTGTAGTTACCACTGCATGGAGGAACGGGTGAGGTGAAGTAACAGCAGGCTATAGGTATGACTATGACCAGGGACAAGGGACACCTCGCCCCTAGATCTGTGTAGTTACCACTGCACAGAGGAACGGATGAGGTGAAGTAACAGCAGGCTATAGGTATGACTATGACCAGGGACAAGGGACACCTGGCCCCTAGATCTGTGTAGTTACCACTGCATGGAGGAACGGGTGAAGTGAAGTAACAGCATGCTATAGGTATGACTATGACCAGGGACAAGGGACACCTCGCCCATAGATCTGTGTAGTTACCACTGCATGGAGGAAAGGGTGAGGTGAAGTAACAGCAGGCTATAGGTATGACTATGACCAGGGACAAGGGACACCTCGCCCCTAGATCTGTGTAGTTACCACTCCCAGGAGGAACGGGTGAGGTGAAGTAACAGCAGGCTATAGGTATGACTATGACCAGGGACAAGGGACACCTCGCCCCTAGATCTGTGCACTAACCACTCCCAGGAGGAACGGGTGAGGTGAAGTAACAGCAGGCTATAGATATGACTATGACCAGGGACAAGCGACACCTCGCCCCTAGATCTGTGCACTAACCACTCCCAGGAGGAATGGGTGAGGTGAAGTAACAGCATGCTATAGGTATTACTATGACCAGGGACAAGGGACACCTCGCCCCTAGATCTGTGTAGTTACCACTGCATGGAGGAAAGAGTGAGGTGAAGTAACAGCAGGTTATAGGTATGACTATGACCAGGGACAAGGGACACCTCGACCCAACTAGATCTGTGTAGTTACCACACCCAGGAGGAACAGGTGAGGTGAAGTAACAGCATGCTATAGGTATTACTATGACCTGGGACAAGGGACACCTCGCCCCTAGATCTGTGTAGTTACCACTGCATGGAGGAAAGGGTGAGGTGAAGTAACAGTAGGTTATAGGTATGACTATGACCAGGGACAAGGGACACCTCGCTCCTAGATCTGTGTAGTTACCACTGCATGGAGGAACGGGTGAGGTGAAGTAACAGCAGACTATAGGTATGACTATGACCAGGGACGGGGGACACCTCGACCCAACTAGATCTGTGCACTAACCACTCCCAGGAGGAACCGGTGAGGTGAAGTAACAGCATGCTATAGGTATTTCTATGACCTGGGACAAGGGACACCTCCCTCCTAGATCAGTGTAGTTACCACTGCATGGAGGAACGGGTGAGGTGAAGTAACAGCAGGAGACTATAGGTATGACTATGACCAGGGACAAGGGACACTTGGACCCAACTAGATCTCTGTACTTGCCACTCCTAGGAGGAACGGGTGAAGTTAAGTAAGAGCATGCTATAGGTATGACTATGACCAGGCACAAGGGACACCTCGCTCCTAGATCTGTGTAGTTACCACTGCATGGAGGAACGGGTAGGGTGAAGTAACAGCAGGTTATAGGTATGACTATGACCAGGGACAAGGGACACCTGGCCCCTAGATCTGTGTAGTTACCACTGCATGGAGGAACGGGTGAAGTGAAGTAACAGCATGCTATAGGTATGACTATGACCAGGGACAAGGGACACCTCGCCCATAGATCTGTGTAGTTACCACTCCCAGGAGGAACGGGTGAGGTGAAGTAACAGCAGGCTATAGGTATGACTATGACCAGGGACAAGGGACACCTCGCCAATAGATCTGTGTAGTTACCACTCCCAGGAGGAACGGGTGAGGTGAAGTAACAGCATGCTATAGGTATGACTATGACCAGGGACAAGGGACACCTCGCCAATAGATCTGTGTAGTTACCACTCCCAGGAGGAACGGGTGAGGTGAAGTAACAGCAGGCTATAGGTATGACTATGACCAGGGACAAGGGACACCTCGCCCCTAGATCTGTGCACTAACCACTCCCAGGAGGAACGGGTGAGGTGAAGTAACAGCAGGCTATAGGTATGACTATGACCAGGGACAAGGGACACCTCGCCCCTAGATCTGTGTAGTTACCACTGCACAGAGGAACGGATGAGGTGAAGTAACAGCAGGCTATAGGTATGACTATGACCAGGGACAAGGGACACCTCGCCCCAACTAGATCTGTGTAGTTACCACTGCATGGAGGAACGGGTGAGGTGAAGTAACAGCATGCTATAGGTATGACTATGACCAGGGACAAGGGACACCTCGCCCCTAGATCTGTGTAGTTACCACTCCCAGGAGGAACGGGTGAGGTGAAGCAACAGCAGGCTATAGGTATGACTATGACCAGGGACAAGGGACACCCCGCCCCTAGATCTGTGTAGTTACCACTGCATGGAGGAAAGGGTGAGGTGAAGTAACAGCAGGTTATAGGTATGACTATGAACAGGGACAAGGGACACCTCGCCCCTAGATCTGTGTAGTTACCACTCCCAGGAGGAACGGGTGAGGTGAAGCAACAGCAGGTTATAGGTATGACTATGACCAGGGACAAGGGATACCTCGCCCCTAGATCTGTGTAGTTACCACTGCATGGAGGAAAGGGTGAGGTGAAGTAACAGCAGGTTATAGGTATGACTATGACCAGGGACAACGGACAACTCGCTCCTAGATCTGTGTAGTTACCACTGCATGGAGGAACGGGTGAGGTGAAGTAACAGCAGGCTATAGGTATGACTATGACCAGGGACAAGGGACACCTCGCTCCTAGATCTGTGTAGTTACCACTGCATGGAGGAACGGGTGAGGTGAAGTAACAGCAGACTATAGGTATGACTATGAACAGGGACAAGGGACACTTCGACCCAACTAGATCTGTGTACTTGCAATTCCCAGGAGGAACAGGTGAAGTTAAGTAACAGCATGCTATAGGTATGACTATGACCAGGGACAAGTGACACCTCGCTCCTAGATCTGTGTAGTTACCACTACATGGAGGAACGGGTGAGGTGAAGTAACATTAGGTTATAGGTATGACTATGACTAGGGACAAGGGACACCTCGCCCCTAGATCTGTGTAGTTACCACTGCATGAAGGAACGGGTGAAGTGAAGTAACAGCATGCTATAGGTATGACTATGACCAGGGACAAGGGACACCTCGCTCCTAGATCTGTGTAGTTACCACTGCATGGAGGAACGGGTGAGGTGAAGTAAGAGCAGACTATAGGTATGACTATGACCAGGGACAAGGGTCACCTCGCCCCTAGATCTGTGTACTTGCCACTCCCAGGAGGAACGGGTGAGGTGAAGTAACAGCAGGAGACTATAGGTATGACTATGACCAGGGACGGGGGACACCTCGACCCAACTAGATCTGTGTACTTCCCACTCCCAGGAGGAACAGGTGAGGTGAAGTAACAGCAGGGGACTATAGGTATGACTATGACCAGGGACGGGGGGCACCTCGACCCAACTAGATCTGTGTACTTGCCACTACCAGGAGGAACGGGTGAGGTGAAGTAACAGCAGGAGACTATAGGTATAACTATGACCAGGGACGGGGGGCACCTCTACCCAACTAGATCTGTGTACTTGCCACTCCCAGGAGGAACGGGTGAGGTGAAGTAACAGCATGCTATAGGTATGACCATGACCTGGGACAAGGGACACCTCGCCCCAACTAGATCTGTGTAATTACCACTGCATGGAGGAACCGGTGAGGTGAAGTAACAGCAGGCTATAGGTATGACTATGACCAGGGACAAGGGACATCTCGCCCCTAGATCTGTGTAGTTACCACTGCATGGAGGAACGGGTGAAGTGAAGTAACAGCAGGCTATAGGTATGACTATGACCAGGGACAAGGAAAACCTCGCCCCTAGATCTGTGCACTAACCACTCCCAGCAGGAACGGGTGCTGTGAAGTAACAGCAGGTTATAGGTATGACTATGACCAGGGACAAGGAACACCTCGCCCCTAGATCTGTGCACTAACCACTCCCAGGAGGAACGGGTGAGGTGAAGTAACAGCAGGTTATAGGTATGACTATGACCAGGGACAAGGAACACCTCGCCCCTAGATCTGTGCACTAACCACTCCCAGGAGGAACGGGTGCGGTGAAGTAACAGCAGGCTATAGGTATGACTATGACCAGGGACAAGGGACACCTCGCCCCTAGATCTGTGTAGTTACCACTCCCAGGAGGAACGGGTGAGGTGAAGCAACAGCAGGCTATAGGTATATCTATGACCAGGGACAAGGGACACCTCGCCCCTAGATCTGTGTAGTTACCACTGCATGGAGGAACGGGTGAGGTGAAGTAACAGCAGACTATAGGTATGACTATGACCAGGGACAAGGGACACCTCGCCCCTAGATCTGTAGAGGTACCTCTGCATGGACGAACGGTTGAGGTGAAGTAACAGCAGGCTATAGTTATGACTATGACCAGGGACAAGGGACACCTCGCCCCTAGATCTGTGCACTAACCACTCCCAGGAGGAACGGGTGAGGTGAAGTAACAGCAGGCTATAGTTATGACTATGACCAGGGACAAGGGACACCTCGCCCCTAGATCTGTGCACTAACCACTCCCAGGAGGAACGGGTGAGGTGAAGTAACAGCAGGCTATAGGTATGACTATGATCAGGGACAAGGGACACCTCGACCCAACTAGATCTGTGTAGTTACCACTGCATGGAGGAACGGGTGAGGTGAAGTAACAGCAGGCTATAGGTATGACTATGACCAGGGACAAGGGACACCTCGCCCCTAGATCTGTGTAGTTACCACTGCACAGAGGAACGGATGAGGTGAAGTAACAGCAGGCTATAGGTATGACTATGACCAGGGACAAGGGACACCTGGCCCCTAGATCTGTGTAGTTACCACTGCATGGAGGAACGGGTGAAGTGAAGTAACAGCATGCTATAGGTATGACTATGACCAGGGACAAGGGACACCTCGCCCATAGATCTGTGTAGTTACCACTGCATGGAGGAAAGGGTGAGGTGAAGTAACAGCAGGCTATAGGTATGACTATGACCAGGGACAAGGGACACCTCGCCCCTAGATCTGTGTAGTTACCACTCCCAGGAGGAACGGGTGAGGTGAAGTAACAGCAGGCTATAGGTATGACTATGACCAGGGACAAGGGACACCTCGCCCCTAGATCTGTGCACTAACCACTCCCAGGAGGAACGGGTGAGGTGAAGTAACAGCAGGCTATAGATATGACTATGACCAGGGACAAGCGACACCTCGCCCCTAGATCTGTGTAGTTACCACTGCACGGAGGAACGGATGAGGTGAAGTAACAGCAGGCTATAGGTATGACTATGACCAGGGACAAGGGACACCTCGCCCCAACTAGATCTGTGTAGTTACCACTGCATGGAGGAACGGGTGAGGTGAAGTAACAGCATGCTATAGGTATGACTATGACCAGGGACAAGGGACACCTCGCCCCTAGATCTGTGCACTAACCACTCCCAGGAGGAATGGGTGAGGTGAAGTAACAGCATGCTATAGGTATTACTATGACCAGGGACAAGGGACACCTCGCCCCTAGATCTGTGTAGTTACCACTGCATGGAGGAAAGAGTGAGGTGAAGTAACAGCAGGTTATAGGTATGACTATGACCAGGGACAAGGGACACCTCGACCCAACTAGATCTGTGTAGTTACCACACCCAGGAGGAACAGGTGAGGTGAAGTAACAGCATGCTATAGGTATTACTATGACCTGGGACAAGGGACACCTCGCCCCTAGATCTGTGTAGTTACCACTGCATGGAGGAAAGGGTGAGGTGAAGTAACAGTAGGTTATAGGTATGACTATGACCAGGGACAAGGGACACCTCGCTCCTAGATCTGTGTAGTTACCACTGCATGGAGGAACGGGTGAGGTGAAGTAACAGCAGACTATAGGTATGACTATGACCAGGGACGGGGGACACCTCGACCCAACTAGATCTGTGCACTAACCACTCCCAGGAGGAACGGGTGAGGTGAAGTAACAGCATGCTATAGGTATTTCTATGACCTGGGACAAGGGACACCTCCCTCCTAGATCTGTGTAGTTACCACTGCATGGAGGAACGGGTGAGGTGAAGTAACAGCAGACTATAGGTATGACTATGACCTGGGACAAGGGACACCTCCCTCCTAGATCTGTGTAGTTACCACTGCATGGAGGAACGGGTGAGGTGAAGTAACAGCAGGAGACTATAGGTATGACTATGACCTGGGACAAGGGACACCTCCCTCCTAGATCTGTGTAGTTACCACTGCATGGAGGAACGGGTGAGGTGAAGTAACAGCAGACTATAGGTATGACTATGACCAGGGACGGGGGACACCTCGACCCAACTAGATCTGTGCACTAACCACTCCCAGCAGGAACGGGTGAGGTGAAGTAACAGCAGACTATAGGTATGACTATGACCAGGGACAAGGGACACTTGGACCCAACTAGATCTCTGTACTTGCCACTCCTAGGAGGAACGGGTGAAGTTAAGTAAGAGCATGCTATAGGTATGACTATGACCAGGGACAAGGGACACCTCGCTCCTAGATCTGTGTAGTTACCACTGCGTGGAGGAACGGGTAGGGTGAAGTAACAGCAGGTTATAGGTATGACTATGACCAGGGACAAGGGACACCTGGCCCCTAGATCTGTGTAGTTACCACTGCATGGAGGTACGGGTGAAGTGAAGTAACAGCATGCTATAGGTATGACTATGACCAGGGACAAGGGACACCTCGCCAATAGATCTGTGTAGTTACCACTGCATGAAGGAAAGGGTGAGGTGAAGTAACAGCAGGCTATAGGTATGACTATGACCAGGGACAAGGGACACCTCGCCCCTAGATCTGTGTAGTTACCACTCCCAGGAGGAACGGGTGAGGTGAAGTAACAGCAGGCTATAGGTATGACTATGACCAGGGACAAGGGACACCTCGCCCCTAGATCTGTGCACTAACCACTCCCAGGAGGAACGGGTGAGGTGAAGTAACAGCAGGCTATAGGTATGACTATGACCAGGGACAAGGGACACCTCGCCCCTAGATCTGTGTAGTTACCACTGCACAGAGGAACGGATGAGGTGAAGTAACAGCAGGCTATAGGTATGACTATGACCAGGGACAAGGGACACCTCGCCCCAACTAGATCTGTGTAGTTACCACTGCATGGAGGAACGGGTGAGGTGAAGTAACAGCATGCTATAGGTATGACTATGACCAGGGACAAGGGACACCTCGCCCCTAGATCTGTGTAGTTACCACTCCCAGGAGGAACGGGTGAGGTGAAGCAACAGCAGGCTATAGGTATGACTATGACCAGGGACAAGGGACAACCCGCCCCTAGATCTGTGTAGTTACCACTGCATGGAGGAAAGGGTGAGGTGAAGTAACAGCAGGTTATAGGTATGACTATGAACAGGGACAAGGGACACCTCGCCCCTAGATCTGTGTAGTTACCACTCCCAGGAGGAACGGGTGAGGTGAAGCAACAGCAGGTTATAGGTATGACTATGACCAGGGACAAGGGATACCTCGCCCCTAGATCTGTGTAGTTACCACTGCATGGAGGAAAGGGTGAGGTGAAGTAACAGCAGGTTATAGGTATGACTATGACCAGGGACAACGGACAACTCGCTCCTAGATCTGTGTAGTTACCACTGCATGGAGGAACGGGTGAGGTGAAGTAACAGCAGGCTATAGGTATGACTATGACCAGGGACAAGGGACACCTCGCTCCTAGATCTGTGTAGTTACCACTGCATGGAGGAACGGGTGAGGTGAAGTAACAGCAGACTATAGGTATGACTATGAACAGGGACAAGGGACACTTCGACCCAACTAGATCTGTGTACTTGCAATTCCCAGGAGGAACAGGTGAAGTTAAGTAACAGCATGCTATAGGTATGACTATGACCAGGGACAAGTGACACCTCGCTCCTAGATCTGTGTAGTTACCACTACATGGAGGAACGGGTGAGGTGAAGTAACATTAGGTTATAGGTATGACTATGACCAGGGACAAGGGACACCTCGCCCCTAGATCTGTGTAGTTACCACTGCATGAAGGAACGGGTGAAGTGAAGTAACAGCATGCTATAGGTATGACTATGACCAGGGACAAGGGACACCTCGCTCCTAGATCTGTGTAGTTACCACTGCATGGAGGAACGGGTGAGGTGAAGTAAGAGCAGACTATAGGTATGACTATGACCAGGGACAAGGGACACCTCGCCCCTAGATCTGTGTACTTGCCACTCCCAGGAGGAACGGGTGAGGTGAAGTAACAGCAGGAGACTATAGGTATGACTATGACCAGGGACGGGGGACACCTCGACCCAACTAGATCTGTGTACTTCCCACTCCCAGGAGGAACAGGTGAGGTGAAGTAACAGCAGGGGACTATAGGTACGACTATGACCAGGGACTTGGGGCACCTCGACCCAACTAGATCTGTGTACTTGCCACTACCAGGAGGAACGGGTGAGGTGAAGTAACAGCAGGAGACTATAGGTATAACTATGACCAGGGACGGGGGGCACCTCTACCCAACTAGATCTGTGTACTTGCCACTCCCAGGAGGAACGGGTGAGGTGAAGTAACAGCATGCCATAGGTATGACCATGACCTGGGACAAGGGACACCTCGCCCCAACTAGATCTGTGTAATTACCACTGCATGGAGGAACCGGTGAGGTGAAGTAACAGCAGGCTATAGGTATGACTATGACCAGGGACAAGGGACATCTCGCCCCTAGATCTGTGTAGTTACCACTGCATGGAGGAACGGGTGAAGTGAAGTAACAGCAGGCTATAGGTATGACTATGACCAGGGACAAGGAAAACCTCGCCCCTAGATCTGTGCACTAACCACTCCCAGCAGGAACGGGTGCTGTGAAGTAACAGCAGGTTATAGGTATGACTATGACCAGGGACAAGGAACACCTCGCCCCTAGATCTGTGCACTAACCACTCCCAGGAGGAACGGGTGAGGTGAAGTAACAGCAGGTTATAGGTATGACTATGACCAGGGACAAGGAACACCTCGCCCCTAGATCTGTGCACTAACCACTCCCAGGAGGAACGGGTGCGGTGAAGTAACAGCAGGCTATAGGTATGACTATGACCAGGGACAAGGGACATCTCGCCCCTAGATCTGTGCACTAACCACTCCCATGAGGAACGGGTGAGGCGAGGTAACAGCAGGCTATAGGTATGACTATGACCAGGGACAAGGGACAACTCATCCCTAGATCTGTGTAGTTACCACTTTCAGGAGAAACGGGTGAGGTGAAGTAACAGCAGGCTATAGGTATGACCATGACCAGGGACAAGGGACACCTCGCCCCTAGATCTGTGTAGTTACCACTCCCAGGAGGAACGGGTGAGGTGAAGCAACAGCAGGCTATAGGTATATCTATGACCAGGGACAAGGGACACCTCGCCCCTAGATCTGTGTAGTTACCACTGCATGGAGGAACGGGTGAGGTGAAGTAACAGCAGACTATAGGTATGACTATGACCAGGGACAAGGGACACCTCGCCCCTAGATCTGTAGAGGTACCTCTGCATGGACGAACGGGTGAGGTGAAGTAACAGCAGGCTATGGTTATGACTATGACCAGGGACAAGGGACACCTCGCCCCTAGATCTGTGCACTAACCACTCCCAGGAGGAACGGGTGAGGTGAAGTAACAGCAGGCTATAGTTATGACTATGACCAGGGACAAGGGACACCTCGCCCCTAGATCTGTGCACTAACCACTCCCAGGAGGAACGGGTGAGGTGAAGTAACAGCAGGCTATAGGTATGACTATGATCAGGGACAAGGGACACCTCGACCCAACTAGATCTGTGTAGTTACCACTGCATGGAGGAACGGGTGAGGTGAAGTAACAGCAGGCTATAGGTATGACTATGACCAGGGACAAGGGACACCTCGCCCCTAGATCTGTGTAGTTACCACTGCACAGAGGAACGGATGAGGTGAAGTAACAGCAGGCTATAGGTATGACTATGACCAGGGACAAGGGACACCTGGCCCCTAGATCTGTGTAGTTACCACTGCATGGAGGAACGGGTGAAGTGAAGTAACAGCATGCTATAGGTATGACTATGACCAGGGACAAGGGACACCTCGCCCATAGATCTGTGTAGTTACCACTGCATGGAGGAAAGGGTGAGGTGAAGTAACAGCAGGCTATAGGTATGACTATGACCAGGGACAAGGGACACCTCGCCCCTAGATCTGTGTAGTTACCACTCCCAGGAGGAACGGGTGAGGTGAAGTAACAGCAGGCTATAGGTATGACTATGACCAGGGACAAGGGACACCTCGCCTCTAGATCTGTGCACTAACCACTCCCAGGAGGAACGGGTGAGGTGAAGTAACAGCAGGCTATAGATATGACTATGACCAGGGACAAGGGACACCTCGCCCCTAGATCTGTGTAGTTACCACTGCACGGAGGAACGGATGAGGTGAAGTAACAGCAGGCTATAGGTATGACTATGACCAGGGACAAGGGACACCTCGCCCCAACTAGATCTGTGTAGTTACCACTGCATGGAGGAACGGGTGAGGTGAAGTAACAGCATGCTATAGGTATGACTATGACCAGGGACAAGGGACACCTCGCCCCTAGATCTGTGCACTAACCACTCCCAGGAGGAACGGGTGAGGTGAAGTAACAGCATGCTATAGGTATTACTATGACCAGGGAAAAGGGACACCTCGCCCCTAGATCTGTGTAGTTACCACTGCATGGAGGAAAGAGTGAGGTGAAGTAACAGCAGGTTATAGGTATGACTATGACCAGGGACAAGGGACACCTCGACCCAACTAGATCTGTGTAGTTACCACACCCAGGAGGAACAGGTGAGGTGAAGTAACAGCATGCTATAGGTATTACTATGACCTGGGACAAGGGACACCTCGCCCCTAGATCTGTGTAGTTACCACTGCATGGAGGAAAGGGTGAGGTGAAGTAACAGTAGGTTATAGGTATGACTATGACCAGGGACAAGGGACACTTCGCTCCTAGATCTGTGTAGTTACCACTGCATGGAGGAACGGGTGAGGTGAAGTAACAGCAGACTATAGGTATGACTATGACCAGGGACGGGGGACACCTCGACCCAACTAGATCTGTGCACTAACCACTCCCAGGAGGAACGGGTGAGGTGAAGTAACAGCAGACTATAGGTATGACTATGACCAGGGACAAGGGACACTTGGACCCAACTAGATCTCTGTACTTGCCACTCCTAGGAGGAACGGGTGAAGTTAAGTAAGAGCATGCTATAGGTATGACTATGACCAGGCACAAGGGACACCTCGCTCCTAGATCTGTGTAGTTACCACTGCATGGAGGAACGGGTAGGGTGAAGTAACAGCAGGCTATAGGTATGACTATGACCAGGGACAAGGGACACCTCGCCCATAGATCTGTGTAGTTACCACTGCACAGAGGAACGGATGAGGTGAAGTAACAGCAGGCTATAGGTATGACTATGACCAGGGACAAGGGACACCTCGCCCCAACTAGATCTGTGTAGTTACCACTGCATGGAGGAACGGGTGAGGTGAAGTAACAGCATGCTATAGGTATGACTATGACCAGGGACAAGGGACACCTCGCCCCTAGATCTGTGCACTAACCACTCCCAGGAGGAACGGGTGAGGTGAAGTAACAGCATGCTATAGGTATTACTATGACCAGGGACAAGGGACACCTTGCCCCTAGATCTGTGTAGTTACCACTGCATGGAGGAAAGAGTGAGGTGAAGTAACAGCAGGTTATAGGTATGACTATGACCAGGGAAAAGGGACACCTCGACCCAAGTAGATCTGTGTAGTTACCACACCCAGGAGGAACAGGTGAGGTGAAGTAACAGCAGGCTATAGGTATGACTATGACCAGGGACAAGGGACACCTCGCTCCTAGATCTGTGTAGTTACCACTGCATGGAGGAACGGGTGAGGTGAAGTAACAGCAGGAGACTATAGGTATGACTATGACCAGGGACAAGGGACACTTCGACCCAACTAGATCTGTGTACTTGCCACTCCCAGGAGGAACGGGTGAAGTTAAGTAACAGCATGCTATAGGTATGACTATGACCAGGGACAAGGGACACCTCGCTCCTAGATCTGTGTAGTTACCACTGCATGGAGGAACGGGTAGGGTGAAGTAACAGCAGGTTATAGGTATGACTATGACCAGGGACAAGGGACACCTGGCCCCTAGATCTGTGAAGTTACCACTGCATGGAGGAACGGGTGAAGTGAAGTAACAGCATGCTATATGTATGACTATGACCAGAAGACAAGGGACACCTCGCCTATAGATCTGTGTAGTCACCACTGCATGGAGGAACGGGTGAGTTGAAGTAACAGCAGGCTATAGGTATGACTATGAGCAGGGACAAGGGACACCTCGCCCCTAGATCTGTGCACTAACCACTCCCAGGAGGAACGGGTGAGGTGAAGTAACAGCAGGCTATAGGTATTACTATGACCTGGGACAAGGGACACCTCGCCCCTAGATCTGTGCACTAACCACTCCCAGGAGGAACGGGTGAGGTGAAGTAAAAGCAGGCTATAGGTATGACTATGACCAGGGACAAGGGACACCTCGCCCCTAAATCTGTGTAGTTACCACTGCATGGAGGAACGGGTGAGGTGAAGTAACAGCAGGCTATAGGTATGACTATGACCAGGGACAAGGGACACCTCGTCCCTAGATCTGTGTAGTTACCACTGCATGGAGGAACGGGTGAGGTGAAGTAACAGCAGGCTATAGGTATGACTATGACCAGGGACAAGGGACACCTCGCCCCTAGATCTGTGTAGTTACCACTGCATGGAGGAACGGGTGAGGTGAAGTAACAGCATGCTATAGGTATGACTATGACCAGGGACAAGGGACACCTCGCTCCTAGATCTGTGTAGTTACCACTGCATGGAGGAACAGGTGAGGTGAAGTAACAGCATGCTATAGGTATGACTATGACCAGGGACAAGGGACACCTCGCCCCTAGATCTGTGTAGTTACCACTGCATGGAGGAACGGGTGAGGTGAAGTAACAGCAGGCTATAGGTATGACTATGACCAGGGACAAGGGACACCTCGACCCAAGTAGATCTGTGTAGTTACCACTCCCAGGAGGAACAGGTGAGGTCAAGTAACAGCAGCAGCTATAGGTATGACTATGAACAGGGACAAGGGACACCTCGACCCAAGTAGATCTGTGTAGTTACCACTCCCAGGAGGAACAGGTGAGGTCAAGTAACAGCAGCAGCTATAGGTATGACTATGACCAGGGACAAGGGACACCTCGACCCAAGTAGATCTGTGTAGTTACCACTCCCAGGAGGAACAGGTGAGGTCAAGTAACAGCAGCAGCTATAGGTATGACTATGACCAGGGACAAGGGACACCTCGACCCAAGTAGATCTGTGTAGTTACCACTCCCAGGAGGAACAGGTGAGGTCAAGTAACAGCAGCAGCTATAGGTATGACTATGACCAGGGACAAGGGGCACCTCGACCCAAGTAGATCTGTGTAGTTACCACTCCCAGGAGGAACAGGTGAGGTCAAGTAACAGCAGCAGCTATTGGTATGACTATGACCAGGTACAAGGGACACCTCGACCCAAGTAGATCTGTGTAGTTACCACTCCCAGGAGGAACAGGTGAGGTCAAGTAACAGCAGCAGCTATAGGTATGACTATGACCAAGGACAAGGGACACCTCGACCCAAGTAGATCTGTGTAGTTACCACTCCCAGGAGGAACAGGTGAGGTCAAGTAACAGAAGCAGCTATAGGTATGACTATGACCAAGGACAAGGGACACCTCGACCCTAGTAGATCTGTGTAGTTACCACTCCCAGGAGGAACAGGTGAGGTGAAGGAACAGCCGCAGGCTATAGGTATGACTATGACCAGGGACAAGGGACACCTCGACCCAAGTAGATCTGTGTAGTTACCACTCCCAGGAGGAACAGGTGAGGTCAAGTAACAGCAGCAGCTATAGGTATGACTATGACCAGGGACAAGGGACACCTCGACCCAAGTAGAAGTGTGTAGTTACCACTCCCAGGAGGAACAGGTTAGGTCAAGTAACAGCAGCAGCTATAGGTATGACTATGACCAAGGACAAGGGACACCTCGACCCAAGTAGATCTGTGTAGTTACCACTCCCAGGAGGAACAGGTGAGGTGAAGGAACAGCCGCAGGCTATAGGTATGACTATGGCCAGGGACAAGGGACACCTCGACCCAAGTAGATCTGTGTAGTTACCACTCCCAGGAGGAACAGGTGAGGTGAAGGAACAGCCGCAGGCTATAGGTATGACTAGGACCAGGGACAAGGGACACCTCGACCCAAGTAGATCTGTGTAGTTACCACTCCCAGTAGGAACAGGTGAGGTCAAGTAACAGCAGCAGCTATAGGTATGACTATGACCAGGGACAAGGGACACCTCGACCCAAGTAGATCTGTGTAGTTACCACTCCCAGGAGGAACAGGTGAGGTCATGTAACAGCAGCAGATATAGGTATGACTATGAACAAGGACACGGGACACCTCGACCCAAGTAGATCTGTGTAGTTACCACTCCCAGGAGGAACAGGTGAGGTGAAGGAACAGCCGCAGGCTATAGGTATGACTATGACCAGGGACAAGGGACACCTCGACCAAAGTAGATATGTGTAGTTACCACTCCCAGGAGGAACAGGTGAGGTCAAGTAACAGCAGCAGCTATAGGTATGACTATGACCAGGGACAAGGGACACCTCGCTCCTAGATCTGTGTAGTTACCACTGCATGGAGGAACAGGTGAGGTGAAGTAACAGCATGCTATAGGTATGACTATGACCAGGGACAAGGGACACCTCGCCCCTAGATCTGTGTAGTTAGCACTGCATGGAGGAACGGGTGAGGTGAAGTAACAGCAGGCTATAGGTATGACTATGACCAGGGACAAGGGACACCTCGACCCAAGTAGATCTGTGTAGTTACCACTCCCAGGAGGAACAGGTGAGGTCAAGTAACAGCAGCAGCTATAGGTATGACTATGACCAGGGACAAGGGACACCTCGACCCAAGTAGATCTGTGTAGTTACCACTCCCAGGAGGAACAGGTGAGGTCAAGTAAAAGCAGCAGCTATAGGTATGACTATGACCAGGGACAAGGGACACCTCGACCCAAGTAGATCTGTGTAGTTACCACTCCCAGGAGGAACAGGTGAGGTCAAGTAACAGCAGCAGCTATAGGTATGACTATGACCAGGGACAAGGGACACCTCGACCCAAGTAGATCTGTGTAGTTACCACTCCCAGGAGGAACAGGTGAGGTCACGTAACAGCAGCAGCTATAGGTATGACTATGACCAGGGACAAGGGACACCTCGCCCCTAGATCTGTGTAGTTACCACTCCCAGGAGGAACGGGTGAGGTGAAGTAACAGCAGGCTATAGGTATGACTATGACCAGGGACAAGGGACACCTCGCCCCTAGATCTGTGCACTAACCACTCCCAGGAGGAACGGGTGAGGTGAAGTAACAGCAGGCTATAGGTATGACTATGACCAGGGACAAGGGACACCTCGCCCCTAGATCTGTGTAGTTACCACTGCACAGAGGAACGGATGAGGTGAAGTAACAGCAGGCTATAGGTATGACTATGACCAGGGACAAGGGACACCTCGCCCCAACTAGATCTGTGTAGTTACCACTGCATGGAGGAACGGGTGAGGTGAAGTAACAGCATGCTATAGGTATGACTATGACCAAGGACAAGGGACACCTCGCCCCTAGATCTGTGTAGTTACCACTCCCAGGAGGAAAGGGTGAGGTGAAGCAACAGCAGGCTATAGGTATGACTATGACCAGGGACAAGGGACACCCCGCCCCTAGATCTGTGTAGTTACCACTGCATGGAGGAAAGGGTGAGGTGAAGTAACAGCAGGTTATAGGTATGACTATGAACAGGGACAAGGGACACCTCGCCCCTAGATCTGTGTAGTTACCACTCCCAGGAGGAACGGGTGAGGTGAAGCAACAGCAGGTTATAGGTATGACTATGACCAGGGACAAGGGATACCTCGCCCCTAGATCTGTGTAGTTACCACTGCATGGAGGAAAGGGTGAGGTGAAGTAACAGCAGGTTATAGGTATGACTATGACCAGGGACAACGGACAACTCGCTCCTAGATCTGTGTAGTTACCACTGCATGGAGGAACGGGTGAGGTGAAGTAACAGCAGGCTATAGGTATGACTATGACCAGGGACAAGGGACACCTCGCTCCTAGATCTGTGTAGTTACCACTGCATGGAGGAACGGGTGAGGTGAAGTAACAGCAGACTATAGGTATGACTATGAACAGGGACAAGGGACACTTCGACCCAACTAGATCTGTGTACTTGCAATTCCCAGGAGGAACAGGTGAAGTTAAGTAACAGCATGCTATAGGTATGACTATGACCAGGGACAAGTGACACCTCGCTCCTAGATCTGTGTAGTTACCACTACATGGAGGAACGGGTGAGGTGAAGTAACATTAGGTTATAGGTATGACTATGACCAGGGACAAGGGACACCTCGCCCCTAGATCTGTGTAGTTACCACTGCATGAAGGAACGGGTGAAGTGAAGTAACAGCATGCTATAGGTATGACTATGACCAGGGACAAGGGACACCTCGCTCCTAGATCTGTGTAGTTACCACTGCATGGAGGAACGGGTGAGGTGAAGTAAGAGCAGACTATAGGTATGACTATGACCAGGGACAAGGGACACCTCGCCCCTAGATCTGTGTACTTGCCACTCCCAGGAGGAACGGGTGAGGTGAAGTAACAGCAGGAGACTATAGGTATGACTGTGACCAGGGACGGGGGACACCTCGACCCAACTAGATCTGTGTACTTCCCACTCCCAGGAGGAACAGGTGAGGTGAAGTAACAGCAGGGGACTATAGGTATGACTATGACCAGGGACGGGGGGCACCTCGAACCAACTAGATCTGTGTACTTGCCACTACCAGGAGGAACGGGTGAGGTGAAGTAACAGCAGGAGACTATAGGTATAACTATGACCAGGGACGGGGGGCACCTCTACCCAACTAGATCTGTGTACTTGCCACTCCCAGGAGGAACGGGTGAGGTGAAGTAACAGCATGCTATAGGTATGACCATGACCTGGGACAAGGGACACCTCGCCCCAACTAGATCTGTGTAATTACCACTGCATGGAGGAACCGGTGAGGTGAAGTAACAGCAGGCTATAGGTATGACTATGACCAGGGACAAGGGACATCTCGCCCCTAGATCTGTGTAGTTACCACTGCATGGAGGAACGGGTGAAGTGAAGTAACAGCAGGCTATAGGTATGACTATGACCAGGGACAAGGAAAACCTCGCCCCTAGATCTGTGCACTAACCACTCCCAGCAGGAACGGGTGCTGTGAAGTAACAGCAGGTTATAGGTATGACTATGACCAGGGACAAGGAACACCTCGCCCCTAGATCTGTGCACTAACCACTCCCAGGAGGAACGGGTGAGGTGAAGTAACAGCAGGTTATAGGTATGACTATGACCAGGGACAAGGAACACCTCGCCCCTAGATCTGTGCACTAACCACTCCCAGGAGGAACGGGTGCGGTGAAGTAACAGCAGGCTATAGGTATGACTATGACCAGGGACAAGGGACATCTCGCCCCTAGATCTGTGCACTAACCACTCCCATGAGGAACGGGTGAGGCGAGGTAACAGCAGGCTATAGGTATGACTATGACCAGGGACAAGGGACAACTCATCCCTAGATCTGTGTAGTTACCACTTTCAGGAGGAACGGGTGAGGTGAAGTAACAGCAGGCTATAGGTATGACTATGACCAGGGACAAGGGACACCTCGCCCCTAGATCTGTGTAGTTACCACTCCCAGGAGGAACGGGTGAGGTGAAGCAACAGCAGGCTATAGGTATATCTATGACCAGGGACAAGGGACACCTCGCCCCTAGATCTGTGTAGTTACCACTGCATGGAGGAACGGGTGAGGTGAAGTAACAGCAGACTATAGGTATGACTATAACCAGGGACAAGGGACACCTCGCCCCTAGATCTGTAGAGGTACCTCTGCATGGACGAACGGGTGAGGTGAAGTAACAGCAGGCTATAGTTATGACTATGACCAGGGACAAGGGACACCTCGCCCCTAGATCTGTGCACTAACCACTCCCAGGAGGAACGGGTGAGGTGAAGTAACAGCAGGCTATAGTTATGACTATGACCAGGGACAAGGGACACCTCGCCCCTAGATCTGTGCACTAACCACTCCCAGGAGGAACGGGTGAGGTGAAGTAACAGCAGGCTATAGGTATGACTATGATCAGGGACAAGGGACACCTCGACCCAACTAGATCTGTGTAGTTACCACTGCATGGAGGAACGGGTGAGGTGAAGTAACAGCAGGCTATAGGTATGACTATGACCAGGGACAAGGGACACCTCGTCCCTAGATCTGTGTAGTTACCACTGCACAGAGGAACGGATGAGGTGAAGTAACAGCAGGCTATAGGTATGACTATGACCAGGGACAAGGGACACCTCGCCCCTAGATCTGTGCACTAACCACTCCCAGGAGGAACGGGTGAGGTGAAGTAACAGCAGGCTATAGATATGACTATGACCAGGGACAAGGGACACCTCGCCCCTAGATCTGTGTAGTTACCACTGCACGGAGGAACGGATGAGGTGAAGTAACAGCAGGCTATAGGTATGACTATGACCAGGGACAAGGGACACCTCGCCCCAACTAGATCTGTGTAGTTACCACTGCATGGAGGAACGGGTGAGGTGAAGTAACAGCATGCTATAGGTATGACTATGACCAGGGACAAGGGACACCTCGCCCCTAGATCTGTGCACTAACCACTCCCAGGAGGAACGGGTGAGGTGAAGTAACAGCATGCTATAGGTATTACTATGACCAGGGACAAGGGACACCTCGCCCCTAGATCTGTGTAGTTACCACTGCATGGAGGAAAGAGTGAGGTGAAGTAACAGCAGGTTATAGGTATGACTATGACCAGGGACAAGGGACACCTCGACCCAACTAGATCTGTGTAGTTACCACACCCAGGAGGAACAGGTGAGGTGAAGTAACAGCATGCTATAGGTATTACTATGACCTGGGACAAGGGACACCTCGCCCCTAGATCTGTGTAGTTACCACTGCATGGAGGAACGGGTAGGGTGAAGTAACAGCAGGTTATAGGTATGACTATGACCAGGGACAAGGGACACCTGGCCCCTAGATCTGTGTAGTTACCACTGCATGGAGGAACGGGTGAAGTGAAGTAACAGCATGCTATAGGTATGACTATGACCAGGGACAAGGGACACCTCGCCCATAGATCTGTGTAGTTACCACTGCATGGAGGAAAGGGTGAGGTGAAGTAACAGCAGGCTATAGGTATGACTATGACCAGGGACAAGGGACACCTCGCCCCTAGATCTGTGTAGTTACCACTCCCAGGAGGAACGGGTGAGGTGAAGTAACAGCAGGCTATAGGTATGACTATGACCAGGGACAAGGGACACCTCGCCCCTAGATCTGTGCACTAACCACTCCCAGGAGGAACGGGTGAGGTGAAGTAACAGCAGGCTATAGGTATGACTATGACCAGGGACAGGGACACCTCGCCCCTAGATCTGTGTAGTTACCACTGCACAGAGGAACGGATGAGGTGAAGTAACAGCAGGCTATAGGTATGACTATGACCAGGGACAAGGGACACCTCGCCCCAACTAGATCTGTGTAGTTACCACTGCATGGAGGAACGGGTGAGGTGAAGTAACAGCATGCTATAGGTATGACTATGACCAGGGACAAGGGACACCTCGCCCCTAGATCTGTGCACTAACCACTCCCAGGAGGAACGGGTGAGGTGAAGTAACAGCATGCTATAGGTATTACTATGACCAGGGACAAGGGACACCTCGCCCCTAGATCTGTGTAGTTACCACTGCATGGAGGAAAGAGTGAGGTGAAGTAACAGCAGGTTATAGGTATGACTATGACCAGGGAAAAGGGACACCTCGACCCAACTAGATCTGTGTAGTTACCACACCCAGGAGGAACAGGTGAGGTGAAGTAACAGCAGGCTATAGGTATGACTATGACCAGGGACAAGGGACACCTCGCTCCTAGATCTGTGTAGTTACCACTGCATGGAGGAACGGGTGAGGTGAAGTAACAGCAGGAGACTATAGGTATGACTATGACCAGGGACAAGGGACACTTCGACCCAACTAGATCTGTGTACTTGCCACTCCCAGGAGGAACGGGTGAAGTTAAGTATCAGCATGCTATAGGTATGACTATGACCAGGGACAAGGGACACCTCGCTCCTAGATCTGTGTAGTTACCACTGCATGGAGGAACGGGTAGGGTGAAGTAACAGCAGGTTATAGGTATGACTATGACCAGGGACAAGGGACACCTGGCCCCTAGATCTGTGAAGTTACCACTGCATGGAGGAACGGGTGAAGTGAAGTAACAGCATGCTATAGGTATGACTATGACCAGTGACAAGGGACACCTCGCCTATAGATCTGTGTAGTTACCACTGCATGGAGGAACGGGTGAGTTGAAGTAACAGCAGGCTATAGGTATGACTATGAGCAGGGACAAGGGACACCTCGCCCCTAGATCTGTGCACTAACCACTCCCAGGAGGAACGGGTGAGGTGAAGTAACAGCAGGCTATAGGTATTACTATGACCTGGGACAAGGGACACCTCGCCCCTAGATCTGTGCACTAACCACTCCCAGGAGGAACGGGTGAGGTGACGTAACAGCAGGCTATAGGTATGACTATGACCAGGGACAAGGGACACCTCGCCCCTAAATCTGTGTAGTTACCACTGCATGGAGGAACGGGTGAGGTGAAGTAACAGCAGGCTATAGGTATGACTATGACCAGGGACAAGGGACACCTCGCCCCTAGATCTGTGTAGTTACCACTGCATGGAGGAACGGGTGAGGTGAAGTAACAGCAGGCTATAGGTATGACTATGACCAGGGACAAGGGACACCTCGCCCCTAGATCTGTGTAGTTACCACTGCATGGAGGAACGGGTGAGGTGAAGTAACAGCATGCTATAGGTATGACTATGACCAGGGACAAGGGACACCTCGCTCCTAGATCTGTGTAGTTACCACTGCATGGAGGAACAGGTGAGGTGAAGTAACAGCATGCTATAGGTATGACTATGACCAGGGACAAGGGACACCTCGCCCCTAGATCTGTGTAGTTACCACTGCATGGAGGAACGGGTGAGGTGAAGTAACAGCAGGCTATAGGTATGACTATGACCAGGGACAAGGGACACCTCGACCCAAGTAGATCTGTGTAGTTACCACTCCCAGGAGGAACAGGTGAGGTCAAGTAACAGCAGCAGCTATAGGTATGACTATGAACAGGGACAAGGGACACCTCGACCCAAGTAGATCTGTGTAGTTACCACTCCCAGGAGGAACAGGTGAGGTCAAGTAACAGCAGCAGCTATAGGTATGACTATGACCAGGGACAAGGGACACCTCGACCCAAGTAGATCTGTGTAGTTACCACTCCCAGGAGGAACAGGTGAGGTCAAGTAACAGCAGCAGCTATAGGTATGACTATGACCAGGGACAAGGGACGCCTCGACCCAAGTAGATCTGTGAAGTTACCACTCCCAGGAGGAACAGGTGAGGTCAAGTAACAGCAGCAGCTATAGGTATGACTATGACCAGGGACAAGGGGCACCTCGACCCAAGTAGATCTGTGTAGTTACCACTCCCAGGAGGAACAGGTGAGGTCAAGTAACAGCAGCAGCTATTGGTATGACTATGACCAGGTACAAGGGACACCTCGACCCAAGTAGATCTGTGTAGTTACCACTCCCAGGAGGAACAGGTGAGGTCAAGTAACAGCAGCAGCTATAGGTATGACTATGACCAAGGACAAGGGACACCTCGACCCAAGTAGATCTGTGTAGTTACCACTCCCAGGAGGAACAGGTGAGGTCAAGTAACAGCAGCAGCTATAGGTATGACTATGACCAAGGACAAGGGACACCTCGACCCAAGTAGATCTGTGTAGTTACCACTCCCAGGAGGAACAGGTGAGGTGAAGGAACAGCCGCAGGCTATAGGTATGACTATGACCAGGGACAAGGGACACCTCGACCCAAATAGATCTGTGTAGTTACCACTCCCAGGAGGAACAGGTGAGGTCAAGTAACAGCAGCAGCTATAGGTATGACTATGACCAGGGACAAGGGACACCTCGACCCAAATAGAAGTGTGTAGTTACCACTCCCAGGAGGAACAGGTTAGGTCAAGTAACAGCAGCAGCTATAGGTATGACTATGACCAAGGACAAGGGACACCTCGACCCAAGTAGATCTGTGTAGTTACCACTCCCAGGAGGAACAGGTGAGGTGAAGGAACAGCCGCAGTCTATAGGTATGACTATGGCCAGGGACAAGGGACACCTCGACCCAAGTAGATCTGTGTAGTTACCACTCCCAGGAGGAACAGGTGAGGTGAAGGAACAGCCGCAGGCTATAGGTATGACTATGACCAGGGACAAGGGACACCTCGACCCAAGTAGATCTGTGTAGTTACCACTCCCAGTAGGAACAGGTGAGGTCAAGTAACAGCGGCAGCTATAGGTATGACTATGACCAGGGACAAGGGACACCTCGACCCAAGTAGATCTGTGTAGTTACCACTCCCAGGAGGAACAGGTGAGGTCAAGTAACAGCAGCAGATATAGGTATGACTATGACCAAGGACACGGGACACCTCGACCCAAGTAGATCTGTGTAGTTACCACTCCCAGGAGGAACAGGTGAGGTGAAGGAACAGCCGCAGGCTATAGGTATGACTATGACCAGGGACAAGGGACACCTCGACCCAAGTAGATATGTGTAGTTACCACTCCCAGGAGGAACAGGTGAGGTCAAGTAACAGCAGCAGCTATAGGTATGACTATGACCAGGGACAAGGGACACCTCGCTCCTAGATCTGTGTAGTTACCACTGCATGGAGGAACAGGTGAGGTGAAGTAACAGCATGCTATAGGTATGACTATGACCAGGGACAAGGGACACCTCGCCCCTAGATCTGTGTAGTTACCACTGCATGGAGGAACGGGTGAGGTGAAGTAACAGCAGGCTATAGGTATGACTATGACCAGGGACAAGGGACACCTCGACCCAAGTAGATCTGTGTAGTTACCACTCCCAGGAGGAACAGGTGAGGTCAAGTAACAGCAGCAGCTATAGGTATGACTATGACCAGGGACAAGGGACACCTCGACCCAAGTAGATCTGTGTAGTTACCACTCCCAGGAGGAACAGGTGAGGTCAAGTAACAGCAGCAGCTATAGGTATGACTATGACCAGGGACAAGGGACACCTCGACCCAAGTAGATCTGTGTAGTTACCACTCCCAGGAGGAACAGGTGAGGTCAAGTAACAGCAGCAGCTATAGGTATGACTATGACCAGGGACAAGAGACACCTCGACCCAAGTAGATCTGTGTAGTTACCACTCCCAGGAGGAACAGGTGAGGTCACGTAACAGCAGCAGCTATAGGTATGACTATGACCAGGGACAAGGGACACCTCGACCCTAGATCTGTGTAGTTACCACTCCCAGGAGGAACAGGTGAGGTCAAGTAACAGCAGCAGCTATAGGTATGACTATGACCAGGGACAAGGGACACCTCGACCCAAGTAGATGTGTAGTTACCACTCCCAGGAGGAACAGGTGAGATCAAGTAACAGCAGTAGCTATAGGTATGACTATGACCAGGGACAAGGGACACCTCGACCCAAGTAGATGTGTAGTTACCACTCCCAGGAGGAACAGGTGAGATCAAGTAACAGCAGTAGCTATAGGTATGACTATGACCAGGGACAAGGGACACCTCGACCCAAGTAGATGTGTAGTTACCACTCCCAGGAGGAACAGGTGAGATCAAGTAACAGCAGTAGCTATAGGTATGACTATGACCAGGGACAAGGGACACCTCGACCCAAGTAGATGTGTAGTTACCACTCCCAGGAGGAACAGGTGAGATCAAGTAACAGCAGTAGCTATAGGTATGACTATGACCAGGGACAAGGGACACCTCGACCCAACTAGATCTGTGTAGTTACCACTCCCAGGAGGAACAGGTGAGGTCAAGTAACAGCAGCAGCTATAGGTATGACTATGAAAGGGACAAGGGACACCTCGACCCAAGTAGATCTGTGTAGTTACCACTCCCAGGAGGAACAGGTGAGGTGAAGGAACAGCCGCAGGCTATAGGTATGACTATGAAAGGGACAAGGGACACCTCGACCCAAGTAGATCTGTGTAGTTACCACTCCCAGGAGTAACAGGTGAGGTGAAGGAACAGCCGCAGCTATAGGTATGACTATGAAAGGGACAAGGGACACCTCGACCCAAGTAGATCTGTGTAGTTACCACTCCCAGGAGTAACAGGTGAGGTGAAGGAACAGCCGCAGGCTATACGCTGCCAGACAGAGACTCGCAGAAATGGTAACGATAGCAAACTTGATGACCCGGTCACAGCCCCGGGCGGCTCAGAGTAGGCGTCTCATTGCAGGGCCGAGAAGAACTCTACAACGAGCAAACATCGCACCACGTGTCCGACACTGCGCAGTCCTTATGTCTACCTGAAACATGGAAGGGGAAGCGGAATGCGGGAGTTGAAGAGAAATTACCTCAGAATTCGCCTGTCACTCAGTGAAAACCACGAAAAAGGTATTGTCAGTATGGTCGGTCCCAGGAATCGAACCTAATTCGGGTCTGGTTCGTTACCCCGTAGCCATGTTGCTCGGTTTAGTTTACAGTTGCTAGTAAGTAACTTCTGAATGAGAATTAAACTCTCGAGCAATCACATTTATTTAAAGGTAATCTTTATTTAAGAAACGTTTTTGTAACCTTTGCCAAAATGTTAACCACTCCCTGAATCCAAGTAAAGTATTTTTAGAAAAATGTCTGTATGTGTGAACAGCATAACTCAAAAACGAGATAACAAATTTGGTATCTAAGATGTGCCGACGATTTTCAACAAAACCTCCCGCAGCATACTACACCTGGTATGGAAAAATATAGGATCTTGCACTCTCTCCAAAGAAGAATGGCGTTCAGCATTTGAAAGGATGAGACGGTGTATAGAATGCAATGATGAGATCTAAATTTTTAATATTTTATTGCGTCCATTCTCAAAACTTTAGGAGTGACCGTATGTATGAGATAGATAAAATCTAACTACACAGATCTCTTTAAAACACGCAATTTTATTTATAATTTTGTTGTAGCATCAACCATTTCTGATATATTCATTATATTTGGTTTGAATTGTTGAATACCCTTGTCAGTTTTAAAGCGGTGATGCTATGTAAAGAGTATGCTACGTATATAACGACCTGGTTTTACTATCACTTGGATCTGCTGTTGTGCCCAATCAAACTGTTCCTGTGAACGCTTATCTCGATTAACGTGACGTACATAAAAAACCATATAAGGGATAGAGAAAGTAACACGTCAGCAAGTGCACGTTGTAACCAAGCTCCTTTGGTGACATGTTTATAACGTGGCTTTGCGCAGAGAAGAGATAACACGACTCCAACTTAAGCTATGCACAAACACGCTGCTGTAATGTAACGTCTTCAATCATCATAGGATGTAAATTAAATCTGATGTGACACATCCACATGACCTACTCTGCACTTTATCGTTTATCACAAACTATCCTTACTCGACCTTATTTTTCTTACTACTTCATTTTAATCCGAACAAACCTTTACAGAAACAGCTACTTTACACATTTCTTTATAGATACAAAGAGAACAGCGTTAGTCAAATGTTTAACAACTGAACGCTATATGCTGGCCTTAAAATTCCATATGTTTTCATGATATCGCGAAAAACCACTGGATATCGACAGGATTAAACCATTGTCTTAAGTATTGAACAATTCAAATAATTAATAACGAATATCTCGGAAGTTACTGATGCCACAATCAAAAAATTTGTAATAAATAGTGTGTTTTAAAGAGATCTAATTTTTTTGTGTACTACGCTTTCGTCTATCGCTTAACGTTTAACAGTTATACAAGATTATATAAAATTCCTTCCGAATGAAGAGGACTTCACAGGCCATTCCATGAAAATTCAAGATATACATTTTATTTCTCAAGTAAATATATACAGTATGGGGTATTTTAATCAAAATATTCCAACCATTTTTGTAAAATAAATTCGAAAAATGCTCCATGAAATTAAATGAAACTGCGTTTTATTTGTGGAGCTCTTTAACTGCCGTGGTCCATAACGTCCCATTCTTTATTGGGTGTGAAAGACCGGTAATTTTGATCAGAGGCCTCTTTATCAGGCTTGAGGTTCTTTTACGTGCTGTAAATCTACGACACGGGACCACCGACTTTACTTCCCTTCCGAAAAAAGCCGTACTAAGGATTTTTACGCCCGAAACAATCCATCGCCCTATGCTAGGTTTGAATCCGCGACCTCGGCAACTAGAGGGTAGCATGGTAACCACTACACCACGGAGGACGACAAAATGTTTCATGTAAAGGGTAATCTGAGGTGGGGGGATTTCTACAAAATCTACGTGTCACATCTTTGGAAAATAGTAAACCTAAATATCAAGTTTGGTACTTATCCAAATTTTCGTTTTTGCGTACTGCTGTTTACACACGGACCTTTTTCTAAACACGTTATTTTCGGATTCAGGGGCCTCAAAACATGTATTTCCGGTGAAATCCTAGTATCAAATTTTTGGATGGAATGCAATGCTTCTCTACTATTGCAGCTATCATCCCCAGGAGGAAGGGATGAAGTGAATGAATGAAAGGAGGCTAAATACAATGTATACAACAGAGAGGGACACCTGGAGCACTGTGACCTACATAGATCTATTGCAACTATTACCCCCAGAAGGAAGGATGAAGTGAATGAATCACAGGAGACTACAGTACAATGTATACAACAGAGAGGGACACCTGGACCACTGTGACCTACATTGCTCTATTGCAGCTATCAACCCCAGGTGAAAAAGATGAAGTGAATGAATCACAGGAGGCTACAGTACAATGTATACAACAGAGGGGGGCACCTAGCACACTGCCACCTACATTGATCTATTGCAGCTATCACCCTGAGGAAGAAGGGATGAAGTGAATGAATCACAGGAGGCAACAGTACAATATATACAAAAGACAGGGACACCTAGAACATTGTCACCTACACAAATCTATTTCAGCTATCACCCTCAGGAGGAAGGGAAGAGTTGAATGAATCACAGGAGGCTACAGTAAAATGTATACAACAGAGACGGACACCTGGACCACTGTGACCTACATTGATCTATTGCAGCTATCACACCCATGAGGAAGGGATGAGGTGAATGAATTACAGGAGGACAGTACAATGTATACAACAGAGGGGGACACCTGGACCACTGTCACCTACATAGATCTATTGCAGCTATCACACCCAGGAGGAAGGGATGAGGTGAATGAATTACAGGAGGACAGTACAATGTATACAACAGAGGGGCACACCAGGACCACTGTCACCTACATAGATCTATTGCAGCTACAACACCCAGGAGTAAGGGATGAAGTTAATCAATCACAGGAGGCTAAATACAATGTATACAACAGAGACGGACACCTGGAACACTGTCACCTACATTGATCTCTTGCAGCTATCACCCCCAGAAGGAAGGGATGAAGTGTATGAATCACAGTAGGCTACAGTACAATGTATACAAGAGAGGGGTACACCTGGAACACTGTCACCTACATTAATCTATTGCAGCTCTCACCCCAGGAGGAAGGGATGAGGTGAATGAATCACAGGCGGATACAGTACAACGTATACAACAGAAGGGGACACCTGGAGCATTGTCACCTACACTGATCTATTCCAGCTATCACCCCCAGGAGGAAGGGATGAAGTGAATGAATCACAGGAGGCTACAGTACAATGTATACAACAGAGAGGGGCACCTAACACACTGCCACCTACATTGATGTATTGCAGCTAACACCCTGAGGAGGAAGGGATGAAGTGAATGAATCACAGGAGGCTACAGTACAATGTATACAACAGAGGGGGACACCCGGGCCACTGTGACCTACATTGATCTATTGCAGCTATCACATCCAGAAGGAAGGGATGAAGTGATTGAATCACAAGAGGCTACAGTTCAATGTGTACAACAGAGAGGGACACCTGGACCACTGTGACCTACATAGATATATTGCAGCTATCACACCCAGAAGGAAGGGATGAAGTGAATGAATCACAGGAGACTACAGTACAATGTATACAACAGAGGGGGACACCTAGCCCACTGTCACCTACATAGATCTATAGCAGCTATCACACCCATGAGGAAGGGATGAAGAGAATGAGTCACAGCAGGCTACAGTACAATGTATACAGCAGAGGGGGACACCTAGCCCACTGTCCCCTACATAGATCTATAGCAGCTATCACACCCATGAGGAAGGGATGATGTGAATGAATCACAGGAGGCTACAGTACAATGTATACAGCAGAGGGGGACACCTAGCCCACTGTCCCCTACATAGATCTATAGCAGCTATCACATCCATGAGTAAGGGATGATGTGAATGAATCAAAGGAGGCTACAGTACAATGTATACAGCAGAGGGGGACACCTAGCCCACTGTCCCCTACATAGATCTATAGCAGCTATCACACCCATGAGGAAGGGATGAAGAGAATGAGTCACAGCAGGCTACAGTACAATATATTCAACAGAGAGGAACACCTAACACACTGTCACCTACATAGATCTATAGTAGCTATCACCCCCAGGAGGAAGGGATGAAGTGAATGAATCACAGGAGGCTACAGTACAATGTATACAACAGAGAGGGACACCTAGCACACTGTCACCTACATATATCTATTGCTGCTACAATACCCAGGACGAAGGGATAAAGTGAGTGAATCACAGGAGGCTACAGTACAATGTATACAACAGAGAGGGACACCTGGACCACTGTGACCTACATAGATCTATTTAAGCTATCACCCCCAGGAGAAAGGGATGAGGTGAATGAATCACAGGACGCTACAGTACAATGTATACAACAGAGAGGGACACCTAGCACACTGTCACCTACATAGATCTATTGTAGCTATCACACCAAGGAGGAAGGGATGAAGAGAATGAGTCACAGCAGGCTACAGTACAATATATTCAACAGAGAGGGACACCTAACACACTGTCACCTACATAGATCTATTGCAACTATCACACCCAGGAGGAAGGGATGAAGTGAATGAATCGCAGGAGGCTACAGTACAATGTATACAACAGAGAGGGACACCTAATACACTGTCACCTACATAGATCTATGGCAGCTATCACACCCAGGAGGAAGGGATGAAGTGAATGAATCACAGGAGGCTACAGTACAATGTATAAAACAGAGGGGGACATCTGGACCACTGTCGCCTGAATAGATCAATTGCAGTTATCACCCCCAGGAGGAAGGGATGAAGTGAATGAATCACAGGAGGCTAAAGTACAATGTATACAACAGAGGGGGACACCTGGACCACTGTCACCTGAATAGATCAATTGCAGTTATCACCCCCAGGAGGAAGGGATGAAGTGAATGAATCACAGGAGGCTAAAGTACAATGTATACAACAGAGAGGGACATCTGGACCACTGTCGCCTGAATAGATCAATTGCAGTTATCACCCCCAGGAGGAAGGGATGAAGTGAATGAATCACAGGAGGCTAAAGTACAATGTATACAACAAAGAGGGACACCTCGACCACTGTGACCTATATTGATCTATTGCAGCTATCACAACCAGGATAAAGGGATGAAGTGAATGAATCACAGGAGGCTACAGTACAATGTATACAACAGAGGGGGGCACCTAATCCACAGACACCTACATAGATCTATTGCAGCTAACACCCCCAGGAGGAAGGGATGAAGTGAATGAATCACAGTACGCTACAGTGCAATGTATACAACAGAGGGGGACACCTAGCCCACTGTCACCTACATATATCTATGGCAGCTATCACCCCCAGGAGGAAGGGAGGAGGTGAATGAATCACAGGAGGCTACAGTACAATGTATACAACAGAGGGGGACACCTAGCCCACTGTCACCTACATAGATCTATTGCAGCTATCACACCCATGTGGAAGGGATGAGGTGAATGAATCACAGGAGGCTACAGTACAATGTATACAACAGAGAGGGACACCTAGCCCACTGTCACCTACATAGATCTATTGCAGCTAACACCCCCAGGAGGAAGGGATGAGGTGAATGAATCACAGCAGGCTACAGTACAATGTATACAACAGAGGGGGACACCTAGCCCACTGTCACCTACATAGATCTATAGCAGCTATCACCCCCAGGAGGAAGGGATGAAGATAATGAGTCACAGCAGGCTACAGTACAATGTATACAACAGAGAGGGACACCTAACACACTGTCACCTACATAGATCTATAGCAGCTATCACACCCAGGAGGAAGGGATGAAGATAATGAGTCACAGCAGGCTACAGTACAATGTATACAACAGAGAGGGACACCTAACACACTGTCACCTACATAGATCTATTGCAGCTATCACACCCAGGAGGAAGGGATGAAGTGAATGAGTCACAGCAGGCTACAGTACAATATATACAATAGAGGGGGACACCTAGCCCAATGTCACCTACATAGATCTATAGCAGCTATCACACCCATGAGGAAGGGATGAAGTGAATGAATCACAGCAGGCTACAGTACAATGTATACAACAGAGGGGGGCACCTAGCCCACTGTCACCTACATAGATCTATTGCAGCTATCACACCCATGAGGAAGGGATGAAGTGAATGAATCACAGCAGGCTACAGTACAATGTATACAACAGAGGGGGACACCTAGCCCAATGTCACCTACATAGATCTATAGCAGCTATCACACCCATGAGGAAGGGATGAAGTGAATGAATCACAGCAGGCTACAGTACAATGTATACAACAGAGGGGGACACCTAGCCCAATGTCACCTACATAGATCTATTGCAGCTATCACCCCCAGGAGAAAGGGATGATGTGAATGAATCACAGCAGGCTACAGTACAATATATTCAACAGAGAGGGACACCTAACACACTGTCACCTACATAGATATATTGCGGCTATCACCCCCAGGAGGAAGGGATGAAGTGAATGAATCACAGCAGACTACAGTACAATGTATTCAACAGAGAGGGACACCCGGACCACTGTGACCTACATAGATCTATTGCAGCTATCAGCCTCAGCAGGATGGATGAAGTGAATTAATCACAGGAGGCTACAGTTCAATATATACAACAGAAACGGACACATACACACTGTCACCTACGTAGATCTATTGCAGCTATCACCCTCGGGAGGAAGGGATGATGTGAATGAAACACAGCAGGCTACAGTACAATATATACAACAGAGAGGGACACCTAACACACTGTCACCTACGTAGATCTATTGCAGCTATCACACCCAGGAGGAAGGGATGAAGAGAATGAAACACAGCAGGCTACAGTACAATATATACAACAGAGAGGGACACCTAACACACTGTCACCTACATAGATCTATTGCAGCTATCACCCTCGGGAGGAAGGGGTGATGTGAATGAAACACAGCAGGCTACAGTACAATATATACAACAGAGAGGGACACCTAGCCCACTGTCACCTACATAGAACTATTGCAGCTATCACCCTCGGGAGGAAGGGATGAGGAGAATGAAACACAGCAGGCTACAGTAAAATATATACAACAGAGAGGGACACCTAGCCCACTGTCACCGACATAGATCTATTGCAGCTATCACCCCAAGGAGGAAGGGATGATGTGAATGAATCACAGCAGGCTATAGTACAATATATTCAACAGAGAGGGACACCTGGTCCACTGTAATCTACATTGATCTATTGCAGCTATCACCCCCAGGAGGAAGGGATGAAGTGAATGAATCAAAGGAGGCTAAATACGATGTATACAACACAGACGGACGCCTGGAACACTGTCACCTACATTGATCTATTGCAGCTATCAGCCTCAGCAGGATGGATGAAGTGAATGAATCACAGGAGGCTACAGTAAAATGTATACAACAGAGGGGGCACCTGGACCACTGTCACCTACATAGATCTATTGCAGCTATCACACTAGGAGGAAGGGATGAAGACAATGAATCACAGCAGGCTACAGTACAATGTATACAACAGAGTAGGACACCCACAGCACTGGCACCTATTTTGATCTATTGCAGCTATCACCCCCAGCAAAAAGGGATGAAGTGAATGAAGCACAGGCCGATGCAGTACAATGTATACAACAGAGGGGGACACCTGGACCACTGTCACCTACATTGATCTATTGCAGCTTTCACCCCCAGGAGGAAGGGATGAAGTGAATGAATCACAGGCGGATACACTACAATGTATAAAACAGAAGGCGACACCTGGACCACTGTCACCTACATTGATCTATTGCAGCTATTTTACTCAGGAGGAAGGGATGAAGTGAATGAATCACAGGAGGCTACAGTACAATGTATACAACAGAGAGGGACACCTGGACCACTGTCACCTATATAGATCTATTGCAGCTATCACCCCCAGGAGGAAGGGATGAAGTGAATGAATCACAGGTGGCTACAGTACAATGTATACAACAGAGAGGGGCACCTAGCACACTAAAACCTACACTGATCTATTGCAGCTATCAATCCCGGGTGAAAAAGGTGAAGGAAATGAATCACAGGAGGCAACAGTACAATGTATACAACAGAGAGGGACACATAGAACATTGTCACCAACACAGATCTATTTCAGCTATCACCCTCAGGAGGAAGGGATGAGGTGAATGAATCACAGGAGGCTACAGTACAATGTATGCAACAGAGACGGAAACCTTGACCACTGTGACCTACATTGATCTATTGCAGCTATCACCCCCAGAAGGAAGGGATGAAGTGAATGAATCACAGGAAGCTACAGTACAATGTATACAAGAGAGAGGGACACCTGGACCACTGTAAACTGCATAGATCTATTGCAGTTATGACCCCCAGGAGGAAGGGATGAAGTGAATGAATCACAGCAGGCTACAGTACAATGTATACAACAGAGACGGACACCTGCAGCACTGTGACCTACGTTAAACTATTGCAAATATCACACCCAGGAGGAAGGGATGAAGTGAATGAATCACAGGAGGCTACAGTACTATGTATACAACAGAGGGGGACACCTAGCCCACTGTCACCTACATAGAACTATTGCAGCTATCACCCCAAGCAGGAAGGGATGAAGTGAATAAATTACAGCAGGCTACACTACAATGTATACAAAAAGAGGGACACCTAGCCCACTGTCACCTACATAGATCTATTGCAGCTATCACACCCAGGAGGAAGGGATGAAGTGAATGAATCACAGGAGGCTACAGTACAATGTATATACAACAGAGGGGGACACCTGGTCCACTGTCACCTACATAGATCTATTGCAGCTATCACACCCTGAAGGAACGGATGAAGTGAATGATTCACAGGAGGCTACAGTACAATGTATATACAACAGAGGGGGACACCTGGTCCACTGTCACCTACATAGATCTATTGCAGCTATCACACCCTGAAGGAACGGATGAAGTGAATGATTCACAGGAGGCTACAGTACAATGCATACAACAGAGGGGGACACCTGGGCCATTGTCACCTACATAGATCAATTGCAGCTATCACCCACAGGAGGAAGGGATTAAGTGAATGAATCACGGGAAGCTACAGTACAATGTATACAAGAGAGAGGGACACCTGGACCACTGTAAACTGCATAGATCAATTGCAGTTATGACCCCCAGGAGGAAGGGATATAGTGAATGAATCACAGGAGGCTAAAGTACAATGTATACAACAGAGAGGGACACCTGGACCACTGTAACCTACATTGAAATATTGCAACTATCACCCCAAGGAGGAAGGGACAGGTGAATGAATCTCAGGAGGACAGTACAATCTATACAACAAAAAGGGACACCTGGACCACTGTCACCTACATTGATCTATTGCAGCTATCACACCCAAGGAGGAAGGGATGAAGTGAATGAATCACAGCAGACTACAGTACAATGTATACAACAGAGAGGGACACCTGGTCCACTGTCACCTACATAGATCTATTGCAGCTATCACACCCTGAAGGAACGGATGAAGTGAATGATTCACAGGAGGCTACAGTGCAATGTATACAAAAGGGGGACACCTAGCCCACGGTCACCTACATAGATCTATTGCAGCTATCACACCCAGGAGGAAGGGATGAAGTGAATGAATCACAGGAGGCTACAGTACAATGTATACAACAGAGAGGGACACCTGGACCACTGTGACCTACATAGATCTATTGCAGCTATCACCCTCAGAAGAAAGGAATGAAGTGAATGAATAACAGGAGGCTACAGTACAATATATACAACAAAGAGGGACACCTGGACCACTGTGACCTATTTTGATCTGTTGCAGCTATCACCCCCAGGAGGAAGGGATGAAGTGAATGAATCACAGGAGGCTACAGTACAATGTATACAACAGAGAGGGACACCTAGCACACTGCAACCTACATTGATCTATTGCAGCTATCACCCCCAGGAGGAAGGGATGAAGTGAATGAATCACAGGTGGCAACAGTACAAGAAATACAACAGAGAGGGACACATAGAACATTGTCAACTACACAGATCTATTTCTACTATCACCCTCAGGAGGAAGGGATGAGGTGAATGAATCACAGGAGGCTACAGTACAATGTATACAACAGAGGGGGACACCTAGCCCACTGTCACCTACATAGATCTATAGCAGCTATCACCCCCAGGAGGAAGGGATGAGGTGAATGAATCACAGCAGGCTACAGTACAATGTATACAACAGAGGGGAACACCTAGCCCACTGTCACCTACATAGATCTATAGCAGCTATCACCCCCAGGAGGAAGGGATGAGGTGAATGAATCACAGCAGGATACAGTACAATGTATACAACAGAGGGTGACACCTAGCCCACTGTCACCTACATAGATCTATAGCAGCTATCACCCCCTGGAGGAAGGGATGAGGTGAATGAATCACAGCAGGCTACAGTACAATGTATACAACAGAGGGGGACACCTAGCCCACTGTCACCTACATAGATCTATAGCAGCTATCACCCCCAGGAGGAAGGGATGAGGTGAATGAATCACAGCATAGTACAGTACAATGTATACAACAGAGGGGGACACCTAGCCCACTGTCACCTACATAGATCTATAGCAGCTATCACCCCCAGGAGGAAGGGATGAGGTGAATGAATCACAGCAGGCTACAGTACAATGTATTCAACAGAGAGGGACACTCGGACCACTGTGACCTACATAGATCTATTTAAGCTATCACCCCCAGGAGAAAGGGATGAAGTGAATGAATCACAGCAGGCTACAGTACAATGTATTCAACAGAGAGGGACACCCGGACCACTGTGACCTACATAGATCTATTTAAGCTATCACCCCCAGGAGAAAGGGATGAAGAGAATGAATCACAGCAGGCTACAGTACAATGTATACAACAGAGAGGGACACCCGGACCACTGTGACCTACATAGATCTATTTAAGCTATCACCCCCAGGAGAAAGGGATGAACAGAATGAATCACAGCAGGCTACAGTACAATGTATTCAACAGAGAGGGACACCCGGACCACTGTGACCTACATAGATCTATTTAAGCTATCACCCCCAGGAGAAAGGGATGAGGTGAATGAACCACAGGACGTTACAGTACAAGGTATACAACAGAGAGGGACACCTAGCACACTGTCACCTACATAGATCTATTGCAGCTATCACCCTCAGGAGGAAGGGATGAGGTGAATGAACCACAGAAGGCTACAGTACAATGTATACAAAAGAGACGGACACCTAACACACTGTCACCTATAGATCCATTGTAGCTATCACACCCAGGAGGAAGGGATGAAGTGAATGAATAACAGCAGGCTACAGTACAATGTATACAACAGAGGGGGACATCTGGACCACTGTCGCCTGAATAGATCAATTGCAGTTATCACCCCCAGGAGGAAGGGATGAAGTGAATGAATCACAGGAGGCTAAAGTACAATGTATACAACAGAGGGGGACACCTGGACCACTGTCACCTGAATAGATCTATTGCAGCTATCACCCCCAGGAGGAAGGGATGAAGTGAATGAATCACAGGAGGCTAAAGTACAATGTATACAACAAAGAGGGACACCTCGACCACTGTGACCTATATTGATCTATTGCAGCTATCACAACCAGGATAAAGGGATGAAGTGAATGAATCACAGGAGGCTACAGTACAATGTATACAACAGAGGGGGGCACCTAATCCACAGACACCTACATAGATCTATTGCAGCTAACACCCCCAGGAGGAAGGGATGAAGTGAATGAATCACAGTACGCTACAGTACAATGTATACAACAGAGGGGGACACCTAGCCCAATGTCACCTACATAGATCTATAGCAGCTATCACCCCCAGGAGGAAGGGATGAGGTGAATGAATCACAGCAGGCTACAGTACAATGTATACAACAGAGGGTGACACCTAGCCCACTGTCACCTACAGAGATCTATAGCAGCTATCACACCCATGAGGAAGGGATGAAGAGAATGAGTCACAGCAGGCTACAGTACAATGTATACAACAGAGAGGGACACCTAACACACTGTCACCTATATAGATCTATTGCAGCTATCACACCCATGAGGAAGGGATGAAGAGAATGAGTCACAGCAGGCTACAGTACAATGTATTCAACAGAGAGGGACAACCGGACCACTGTGACCTACATAGATCTATTGCTGCTATCACACCCAGGAGGAAGGGATGAAGTGAATGAATCACAGCAGGCTAAAGTACAATGTATACAACAGAGGGTGACACCTAGCCCACTGTCACCTACAGAGATCTATAGCAGCTATCACACCCATGAGGAAGGGATGAAGAGAATGAGTCACAGCAGGCTACAGTACAATGTATACAACAGAGAGGGACACCTAACACACTGTCACCTATATAGATCTATTGCAGCTATCACACCCATGAGGAAGGGATGAAGAGAATGAGTCACAGCAGGCTACAGTACAATGTATTCAACAGAGAGGGACAACCGGACCACTGTGACCTACATAGATCTATTGCTGCTATCACACCCAGGAGGAAGGGATGAAGTGAATGAATCACAGGAGGCTACAGTACAATGTATACAACAGAGGGGGACACCTGGACCGGTGTCACCTGAATAGATCAATTGCAGCTATCACAACCAGGAGCAAGGGATGAAGTGAATGTATCACAGCAGGCTACAGTACAATGTATACAACAGAGGGGAACACCTAGCCCACAGTCACCTACATAGATCTATTGAAGCTATCACCCTCAGGAGGAAGGGATTAAGTAAATGAATCACAGGAGGCTAAAGTACAATGTATACAGCAGAGGGGGACACCTGGACCACTGTCACCTACATAGATCTATTGAAGCTATCACCCTCAGGAGGAAGGGATTAAGTGAATGAATCACAGGAGGCTAAAGTACAATGTATACAGCAGAGGGGGACACCTGGACCACTGTCACCAACATAAATCAATTCAGCTTTCACCCCCAGGAGGAAGGGATGAAGTGAATGAATCACAGGAGGCTAAAGTACAATGTATACAACAAAGAGGGACACCTCGACCACTGTGACCTATATTGATCTATTGCAGCTATCACAACCAGGATAAAGAGATGAAGTGAATGAATCACAGGAGGCTACAGTACAATGTATACAACAAAGAGGGACACCTCGACCACTGTCACCTACATAGATCTATTGCAGCTATCACCCCCAGGAGGAAGGGATGAAGTGAATGAATCACAGTACGCTACAGTACAATGTATACAACAGAGGGGGACACCTAGCCCACTGTCACCTACATAGATCTATTGCAGCTATCACACCCAGGAGGAAGAGATGAAGTGAATGAGTCACAGCAGGCTACAGTACAATGTATACAACAGAGGGGGACACCTAACACACTGTCACCTACATAGATCTAT
Organism: Deroplatys truncata; assembly: GCA_030765065.1. NCBI lineage: Eukaryota > Metazoa > Arthropoda > Insecta > Mantodea > Mantidae > Deroplatys > Deroplatys truncata. Next base: position 211,636,843 of record CM060980.1, on the reverse strand, counting down.
TGCAGCTATCACACCCAGGAGGAAGGGATGAAGTGAATGAGTCACAGCAGGCTACAGTACAATGTATACAACAGAGAGGGACACCTAACACACTGTCACCTACATAGATCTATTGCAGCTATCACACCCAGGAGGAAGGGATGAAGTGAATGAGTCACAGCAGGCTACAGTACAATGTATACAACAGAGAGGGACACCTAACACACTGTCACCTACATAGATCTATTGCAGCTATCACACCCAGGAGGAAGGGATGAAGTGAATGAATCACAGGAGGCTACAGTACAATGTATACAACAGAGGGGAACACCTAGCCCAATGTCACCTACATATATCTATAGCAGCTATCACCCCCAGGAGGAAGGGATGAGGTGAATGAATCACAGCAGGCTACAGTACAATGTATACAACAGAGGGGGACACCTAGCCCACTGTCACCTACATAGATCTATTGCAGCTATCACACCCATGTGGAAGGGATGAAGAGAATGAGTCACAGCAGGCTACAGTACAATGTATACAACAGAGAGGGACACCTAACACACTGTCACCTACATAGATCTATTGCAGCTATCACACCCAGGAGGAAGGGATGAAGAGAATGAGTCACAGGAGGCTACAGTACAATGTATACAACAAGGAGGGACACCTAGCACACTGTCACCTACATAGATCTATTGCAGCTATCACACCCAGGAGGAAGGGATGAAGAGAATGAGTCACAGCAGGCTACAGTACAATGTATACAACAGAGAGGGACACCTAGCCCACTGTCACCTACATAGATCTATTGCAGCTACAATACCCAGGAGAAAGGGATGAAGTGAGTGAATCACAGGAGGCTACAGTACAATGTATACAACAGAGGGGGACACTTAGCCCACTGTCACCTACATAGATCTATTGCAGCTATCACCCCCAGGAGAAAGGGATGATGTGAATGAATCACAGCAGGCTACAGTACAATGTATACAACAGAGGGGGACACCTAGCCCACTGTCACCTACATAGATCTATTGCAGCTATCACACCCAGGAGGAAGGGATGAAGTGAATGAGTCACAGCAGGCTACAGTACAATGTATACAACAGAGAGGGACACCTAACACACTGTCACCTACATAGATCTATTGCAGCTATCACACCCAGGAGGAAGGGATGAAGTGAATGAATCACAGTACGCTACAGTACAATGTATACATTAGAGGGGGACACCTAGCCCAAAGTCACCTACATAGATCTATAGCAGCTATCACCCCCAGGAGGAAGGGATGAGGTGAATGAATCACAGCAGGCTACAGTACAATGTATACAACAGAGGGGGACACCTAACACACTGTCACCTACATAGATCTATTGCAGCTATCACACCCATGTGGAAGGGATGAAGAGAATGAGTCACAGCAGGCTACAGTACAATGTATACAACAGAGAGGGACACCTAACACACTGTCACCTACATAGATCTATTGCAGCTATCACACCCAGGAGGAAGGGATGAAGTGAATGAATCACAGGAGGCTACAGTACAATGTATACAACAGAGAGGGACACCTGGACCACTGTGACCTACATAGATCTATTGCAGCTATCACCCTCAGAAGGATGGAATGAAGTGAATGAATAACAGGAGGCTACAGTACAATATATACAACAAAGAGGGACACCTGGACCACTGTGACCTATTTTGATCTGTTGCAGCTATCAGCCCCAGGAGGAAGGGATGAAGTGAATGAATCACAGGAGGCTACAGTACAATGTATGCAACAGAGAAGGACACCTAGCCCACTGTCACAAACATAGATCTATTGCACCTATCACACCCAGGAGGAAGGGATGAAGTGAATGAATCACAGGAGGCTAAATACAATGTATACAACAGAGACGGACACCAGGACCACTGTTCACCTACATTGATCTATTGAAGCTACCACATCCAGGAGGAAGGGATGAAGAGTATGAATCACAGCAGGCTACAGTACAATGTATACAACAGAGAGGGGCACCTAGCACACTGCAACCTACATTGATCTATTGCAGCTATCAACCCCAGGAGGAAGGGATGAAGTGAATGAATCACAGGTGGCAACAGTACAAGAAATACAACAGAGAGGGACACGTAGAACATTGTCAACTACACAGATCTATTTCTACTATCACCCTCAGGAGGAAGGGATGAGGTGCCTGAATCACAGGAGGCTACAGTACAATGTATACAACAGAGGGGGACACCTAGCCCACTGTCACCTACATAGATCTATAGCAGCTATCACACCCATGTGGAAGGGATGAAGTGAATGAGTCACAGCAGGCTTCAGTACAATGTATACAACAGAGGGGGACACCTAGCCCACTGTCACCTACATAGATCTATAGCAGCTATCACCCCCAGGAGGAAGGGATGAGGTGAATGAATCACAGCAGGCTACAGTACAATATATTCAACAGAGAGGGACACCTAACACACTGTCACCTACATAGATCTATTGCAGCTATCACCCCAAGGAGGAAGGGATGATGTGAATGAATCACAGCAGACTACAGTACAATATATACAACAGAGAGGGACACTTAACACACTGTCACCTACATAGATCTATTGCAGCTATCACCCCAAGGAGGAAGGGATGATGTGAATGAATCACAGCAGACTACAGTACAATATATACAACAGAGAGGGACACCTAACACACTGTCACCTACATAGATCTATTGCAGCTATCACCGCCATGAGGAAGGGTTGATGTGAATGAATCACAGCAGGCTACAGTACAATGTATACAACAGAGGGGGACACCTAGCCCACTGTCACCTACATAGATCTATTGCGACTATCACCCCCATGAGGAAGGGATGATGTGAATGAATCACAGCAGGCTACAGTAAAATATATACAACAGAGGGGGACACCTAGCCCAATGTCACCTACATAGTTCTATTGCAGCTATCACCCCAAGGAGGAAGGGATGATGTGAATGAATCACAGCAGGCTACAGTACAATGTATACAACAGAGGGGGACACCTAGCCCAATGTCACCTACATAGATCTATTGCAGCTATCACCCCAAGGAGGAAGGGATGAGGAGAATGAGTCACAGCAGGCTACAGTAAAATATATACAACAGAGAGGGACACCTAACACACTGTCACCTACATAGATCTATTGCAGCTATCACCCCAAGGAGGAAGGGATGATGTGAATGAATCACTGCAGGCTATAGTACAATGTATACAACAGAGAGGGACACCTAGCCCACTGTCACCTACATAGATCTATTGCAGCTATCACCCCAAGGAGGAAGGGATGATGTGAATGAATCACAGGAGGCTACAGTACAATGTATACAACAGAGAGGGACACCTGGACCACTGTAATCTACATTGATCTATTGCAGCTATCACCCCCAGGAGGAAGGGATGAAGTGAATGAATCAAAGGAGGCTAAATACGATGTATACAACACAGACGGACGCCTGGACCACTGTCACCTACATTGATCTATTGCAGCTATCAGCCTCAGCAGGATGGATGAAGTGAATGAATCACAGGAGGCTACAGTAAAATGTATACAACAGAGGGGTACACCTGGACCACTGTCACCCACATAGATCTATTGCAGCTATCACACTAGGAGGAAGGGATGAAGAGTATGAATCACAGCAGGCTACAGTACAATGTATACAACAGAGTAGGACACCCACAGCACTGGCACCTATTTTGATCTATTGCAGCTATCACCCCCAGCAAAAAGGGATGAAGTGAATGAAGCACAGGCCGATACAGTACAATGTATACAACAGAGGGGGACACCTGGACCACTGTCACCTACATTGATCTATTGCAGCTTTCACCCCCAGGAGGAACGGATCAAGTGAATGAATCACAGGCGGATACAGTACAATGTATAAAACAGAAGGCGACACCTGGACCACTGTCACCTACATTGATCTATTGCAGCTATTTTACTCAGGAGGAAGGGATGAAGTGAATGAATCACAGGAGGCTACAGTACAATGTATACAACAGAGAGGGACACCTGAACCACTGTCACCTATATAGATCCATTGCAGCTATCACCCCCAGGAGGAAGGGATGAAGTGAATGAATCACAGGTGGCTACAGTACAATGTATTCAACAGAGAGGGGCACCTAGCACCTTAAAACCTACACTGATCTATTGCAGCTATCAACCCCGGGTGAAAAAGATGAAGGAAATGAATCACAGGAGGCAACAGTACAATGTATACAACAGAGAGGGACACATAGAACATTTTCACCAACACAGATCTATTTCAGCTATCACCCTCAGGAGGAAGGGATGAGGTGAATGAATCACAGGAGGCTACAATACAATGTATGCAACAGAGACGGATACCTGGACGACTGTGACCTACATTGATCTATTGCAGCTATCACCCCCAGGAGGAAGGGATGAAGTGAATGAATCACAGGAGGCTACAGTACAATGTATACAAGAGAGAGGGACACCTGGACCACTGTAAACTGCATAGATCTATTGCAGTTATGACCCCCAGGAGGAAGGGATGAAGTGAATGAATCACAGCAGGCTACAGTACAATGTATACAACAGAGACGGACACCTGCAGCACTGTGACCTACGTTAAACTATTGCAAATATCACACCCAGGAGGAAGGGATGAAGTGAATGAATCACAGGAGGCTACAGTACTATGTATACAACAGAGGGGGACACCTAGCCCACTGTCACATACATAGATCTATAGCAGCTATCACACCCATGTGGAAGGGATGAAGAGAATGAGTCACAGAAGGCTACAGTACTATGTATACAACAGAGGGGGACACCTAGCCCACTGTCACCTAATAGAACTATTGCAGCTATCACCCCAAGCAGGAAGGGATGAAGTGAATAAATTACAGCAGGCTACAGTACAATGTATACAAAAAGAGGGACACCTAGCCCACTGTCACCTACATAGATCTATTGCAGCTATCACACCCAGGAGGAAGGGATGAAGTGAATGAATCACAGGAGGCTACAGTACAATGTATATACAACAGAGGGGGACACCTGGTCCACTGTCACCTACATAGATCTATTGCAGCTATCACACCCTGAAGGAACGGATGAAGTGAATGATTCACAGGAGGCTACAGTACAATGTATATACAACAGAGGGGGACACCTGGTCCACTGTCACCTACATAGATCTATTGCAGCTATCACACCCTGAAGGAACGGATGAAGTGAATGATTCACAGGAGGCTACAGTACAATGCATACAACTGAGGGGGACACCTGGGCCATTGTCACCTACATAGATCAATTGCAGCTATCACCCACAGGAGGAAGGGATTAAGTGAATGAATCACAGGAAGCTACAGTACAATGTATACAAGAGAGAGGGACACCTGGACCACTGTAAACTGCATAGATCTATTGCAGTTATGACCCCCAGGAGGAAGGGATGAAGTGAATGAATCACAGGAGGCTAAAGTACAATGTATACAACAGAGAGGGACACCTGGACCACTGTAACCTACATTGAAATATTGCAACTATCACCCCAAGGAGGAAGGGACAGGTGAATGAATCTCAGGATGGCAGTACAATCTATACAACAAAAAGGGACACCTGGACCACTGTCACCTACATTGATCTATTGCAGCTATCACACCCAGGAGGAAGGGATGAAGTGAATGAATCACAGCAGGCTACAGTACAATGTATACAACAGAGAGGGACACCTGGTCCACCGTCACCTACATAGATCTATTGCAGCTATCACACCCTGAAGGAACGGATGAAGTGAATGATTCACAGGAGGCTACAGTACAATGCATACAACAGAGGGGGACACCTAGCCTAGAGTCACCTACATAGATCTATTGCAGCTATCACCCCCCAGGAGGAAGGGATTAAGTGAATGTATCACAGCAAGCTACAGTGCAATGTATACAACAGAGGGGGACACCTAGCCTACGGTCACCTACATAGATCTATTGCAGCTATCACACCCAGGAGGAAGGGATGAAGTGAATGAATCACAGGAGGCTACAGTACAATGTATACAACAGAGAGGGACACCTGGACCACTGTGACCTACATAGATCTATTGCAGCTATCACCCTCAGAAGGAAGGAATGAAGTGAATGAATAACAGGAGGCTACAGTACAATATATACAACAAAGAGGGACAGCTGGACCACTGTGACCTATTTTGATCTGTTGCAGCTATCACCCCCAGGAGGAAGGGATGAAGTGAATGAATCACAGGAGGCTACAGTACAATGTATACAACAGAGAGGGACACCTAGCCCACTGTCACAAAGATAGATCTATTGCACCTATCCCACCCAGGAGGAAGGGATGAAGTGAATGAATCACAGGAGGCTAAATACAATGTATACAACAGAGACGGACACCTGGACCACTGTTCACCTACATTGATCTATTGAAGCTACCACATCCAGGAGGAAGGGATGAAGAGTATGAATCACAACAGGCTACAGTACAATGTATACAACAGAGAGGGGCACCTAGCACACTGCAACCTACATTGATCTATTGCAGCTATCACCCCCAGGAGGAAGGGATGAAGTGAATGAATCACAGGTGGCAACAGTACAAGAAATACAACAGAGAGGGACACATAGAACATTGTCAACTACACAGATCTATTTCTACTATCACCCTCAGGAGAAAGGGATGAGGTGACTGAATCACAGGAGGCTACAGTACAATGTATACAACAGAGGGGGACACCTAGCCCACTGTCACCTACATAGATCTATAGCAGCTATCACACCCATGTGGAAGGGATGAAGTGAATGAGTCACAGCAGGCTGCAGTACAATGTACACAACAGTGAGGCGCACCTGGACCACTGTGACCTACATAGATCTATTGCAGCTATCACCCCCAGGAGGAAGGGATGAAGTGAATGAATCACAGGAGGCTGCAGTACAATGTATACAACAGAGAGGCACACCTGGACCACTGTGAGCTACATAGATCTATTGCAGCTATCACCCTCAGGAGGAAGGGATGAAGTGAATAAATCACAAGAGGCTACACTACAATGTATACAACAGAGAGAGGCACCTAACAAACTGCCACCTACATTGTACTATATCAGCTATTACCCTGAGGAGGAAGGGATGAGGTGAATGAATCACAGGAGGCTATAGTACAATGTATACAACAGAGGGGGACACCTGTACCACTGTGACCTACATTGAACTATTGCAGCTATCACCCCCAGAAGGAAAAGATGAATTGAATGAATCACAGCAGGCTACAGTGCAATGTATGCAACATAGGGGGACAAGTGGACCACTGTCACCTACATAGATCTATTGCAGCTATCACAACCAGAAGGAAGGGATGAAGTGAATGAATCACAGGAGGCTACAGTACAATGTATACAACAGAGAGGGACACCTAGGCCACTGTCACCTACATAGATCTATTGCAGCTATCACACCCAGAAGGAAGGGATGAAGTGAATGAATCACAGGAGGCTACATTACAATGTATACAAATGAGAGGGACACCTAGCCCACTGTAGCCTACATAGATCTATTGCAGCTATCACAACCAGGAGGAAGGGTTGAGGTGAATGAATCACAGGATGCTACATTACAATGTATACAAAAAGGGGGACACCCAGCACACATTGTCACCTACATTGATCCTTTGCAGCTATCACCCCAGGAGGAAGGGATGAAGTGAATGAATCACAGGAGGCTAAGTACAATGTATACAACAGAGAGGGACACCTGGACCACTGTCACTTACATAGATCTATTGCAGCTATCACACCTAGGAGGAAGGGATGAAGTGAATGAATCACAGGAGGCTACAGTACAGTGTATACAACAGAGAGGGGCACCCAGCACACTGTCACTTACATAGATCTATTGCAGCTATCACACCCAGGAGGAAGGGATGAAGTGAATGAATCACAGGAGGCTAGAGTACAATGTATAGAAATGCGGAGGACACCTCGAACACTGTCACCTACATAGATCTATTGCAGCTATCACACCCAGGAGAAAGGGATGATGTGAATGAATCACAGGAGGCTAGAGTGCAATGTATAGAAAAGAGGAGGACACCTCGAACACTGTCACCTACATAGATCTATTGCAGCTATCACACCCAGGAGGAAGGGATGAAGTGAATGAATCACAGGAGGCTAGAGTACAATGTATAGAAAAGAGGAGGACACCTCGAACACTGTCACCTACATAGATCTATTGCAGCTATCACACCCAGGAGGAAGGGATGATGTGAATGAATCACAGCAGGCTACAGTACAATGTATACAACAGAGACGGACACCCGTACCACTGTCACCTACATATATCTATTGCAGCTTTCACACCCAGGAGGAAGGGATGAAGTGAACGAGTCACTGGAGTCTAGAGTACAATATATACAGCAGAGAGGGACACCTAACACACTGTCACCTACATAGATCTATTGCAGCTTTCACACCCAGGAGGAAGGGATGAAGTGAATGTATCACAGGAGGCTACAGTACAATATATACAGCAGAGAGGGACACCTAGCGCACTGTCACCTACATAGATCTATTGCAGCTTTCACACCCAGGAGGAAGGGATGAAGTGAATGTATCACAGGAGGCTACAGTACAATATATACAGCAGAGAGGGTCACCTAGCCCACGGTCACCTACATAGATCTATTGCAGGTATCACCCTCAGGAGGAAGGGATTAAGTGAATGAATCACAGGAGGTTACAGTACAATGTATACAACAGAGATGGACACCTGGAGCACTGTGACCTTCATTGATCTATTGCAGCTATCACACCCAGGAGGAAGGGATTAAGTGAATGAACGTCAGGAGGCCTCAGTACAATGTATACAACAGAGACGGACACCTGGACCACTGTCACCTACATAGGTGTTTTGCAGCTATCACCCTCAGCAGGAAGGGATGAAGTGAATGAATCACAGGAGGCTACAGTACAATGCATACAATAGAGGGGGACACCTGGACCACTGTCACCTACATAGATCTATTGCAGCTATCACACTCACAAGGAAGGGATGAAGTGAATGAATCACAGGAGGCTACAGTACAATGCATACAATAGAGGGGGACACCTGGACCACTGTCACCTACATAGATCTATTGCAGCTATCACACTCACAAGGAAGGGATGAAGTGAATGAATCACAGGAGGCTACAGTACAATGCATACAACAGAAAGGGACACCTAGCCCACTGTCACCTACATAGATCTATTGCAGCTATCACACCCACAAGGAAGGGTGACGTAAATGAATCACAGGAGGTTACAGTACAATATATTCAACAGAGAGGGACACCTAACACACTGTCACCTACATAGATCTATTGCAGCTATCACCCCCAGGAGGAAGGGATGATGTGAATGAATCACAGCAGGCTACAGTACAATGTATACATCAGAGAGGGACACCTGGACTACTGTGACCTACATTGATCTATTGCAGCTTTCACCCCCAGGAGGAAGGGATGAAGTGAGTGAGTAACAGGAGGCTACAGTACAATGCATACAATAGAGGGGGACACCTGGAGCGCTGTGACCTACATTGATCTATTGCAGCTATCACCCCCAGGAGGAAGGGATGAAGTGAATGAATCACAGGAGGCTACAGTACAATGTATACAACAGAGGCGGACACCTGGACCACTGTCACCTACATAGATCTATTGGAGCTACTACTCTCAGGAGGAAGGGATGAAGTGAATGTATCACAGGAGGCTACAGTACAATGTATACAACAGAGAGACACCTGGACCACTATCACCTACGTAGATCTATTGCAGCTACCACACCCAGGAGGAAGGGATGAAGTGAATGAATCACAGGAGGCTACAGTACAATGTATACAACAGAGGGGGACACTTAGCCCACTGTGACCTACATAGATCTTTTGCAGCTATCACACCCAGAAGGAAGGGATTAAGTGAATGAATCACAGGAGGCTACAGTACAATGCATACAACAGAGAGAGAGACACCTGGACCACTGTCACCTACATAGATCTATTTCAGTTATCACCTCCAGAAGGAAGGGATGAAGTGAATGAATCACAGGAGGCTACAGTACAATGTATACAACAGAGAGGGACATCTGGACTACTGTCACCTACATAGATCTATTGCAGTTATCACCTCCAGAAGGAAGGGATGAAGTGAATGTATCACAGGGGGCTACAGTACAATGTATACAACAGAGCGGGACACCTGGACCAATGTGACCTACATAGATCTATTGCAGCTACAGCCCCGGTTTGGAGTGAGGGAACTACAGCAGGCTACAGTTCGTAGAGAGGCGCGGAACTTTAAGGGGTTAGGGTCGAAGACCCGTCCCTCTACTGAAGCGGCGATGAATGACTGACTGGTTGAACCAAGCAGCCGTGTACTGTCCAATGAAGGTACTCTTTTGTTTTAGCAAGCATCGTGGGGCTCTGTCGACACAGAACATACCTGAAGAATGAGAAGGAAATGCTGGTAGAGAAGAGAGCACAAAGGATGTATGGGCCAGTGTGGGAGGTCTTGGGGATCGAACCCGAGAGTTACCGCGAGTACAGCAAGTGATATGAACGTCAGATTTGTTGTTTAAATGGAGACTCGCAGTATTTGTAAACATGTGCTGGACCTAGCACCGGTAAACATACATGCAACACGTTACACAATGTGACCTTTTGTCGTTGTAGTTGCAGTGTTGCCAGATTCAGTTAACTCGTCTGTCGTGGCCTGTTTCAGGCCTCCACCACGTTACGCGGTTAGCGTTTGAAACTCGAATCTTTATGACGTTGCTGTACAATGAGCTATAAGATTTTAATGGTCAATCCTCTCCATTTGCCCCTAATAATTGTAAATTCCTGCAGCCCCGGATCTTGCTAATTACGGATGAAAAATCCCATTATATGCGCACAAAAAGACTTGCTTAACCTCCCCCGACAGTCTTGCAAATACTGCGTAGTCTATAAGCACCCTTGGTGATGGAACAATCATCGGTTGGAATGTACAGTAACTTGTTAGGTAAACCCCATTCCGCCAGAGAGAAGCCCTTTCGAGCAGTGCGAAGTTGCGAGCCGGTCTTCAAGCTTGTGACCTGTCTGCCTGTGGTGTGATACGGCCACAAAGAGGTGTCATAGTGTTAGTACTGCGAAGCGAGTATCACCATCACTGAAGACTTACCGGCCCGTCCTGCACCAAACAATGCCATGCTGATGATCTCCTCGCCAGCCATCCCTCCCTTCTCCAACGACACATTCTGCTCATACCTGCAACAAACATAGAACCTTCTCAGTACAGCTTCCAGCCTACTGCTGAGGTCCTTAACACAATAACTTACTGTCCGACGAGAAAACGTTTGCGAGTACCACGTGGCAGCAACGTTAGTATCCCAGCGTGTAGCAGTGTTCAGGTGTTTTCTCGTCATTTATAAAGGTATTTACAACGCCGGTGAGAAATGAACAACTCTACAGTCAAGCCCGAGAAATAGTTGCTAACAACATTCAAATCTGTGACGAGAAAGCAAACAACAGCAACTGGTCATTCAGCAATATTAGCAGACGAGCGTATGTCTTGTTAATACATATGTTCTCAGGACTGTTGGTGTCAACACATTCCTTAGATACATTCTCGTGAGAGGAACACAGTACAGCTGAGTGTTGTGGAGAGGAACTCACGAGCATATATTGAGTCCAACTGAGGTATTCTTAGAAATAACTCACGAGCATATATTGAGTCCAACTGAGGTATTTTTGGAAAGTAACTCACGAGCATATATTGAGTCCAACTGAGGTATATTTGGAAAGTAACTCACGAGCATATATTGTGTACAACTGATGTATTCTTGGAAAGTAACTCACGAGTATATATTGTGTACATCTGAGGTATACTTGGAAAGCAACTCACGAACACATATTGTGTTCAACTGAGGTATACTTGGAAAGCAACTCACGAGCATATATTGCGTACAACTGAGGTATTCTTGGAAAGTAACTCACGAGCATATATTGTGTACAACTGAGGTATTCTTGGAAAGTAACTCACGAGTATATATTGTGTACAACTGAGGTATTCTTGGAAAGTAACTCACGAGCATGTATTGTGTACAACTGAGGTATTCTTGGAAAGTAACTCACGAGCATATATTATGTAAATCTGAGGTATTCTTGGAAAGTAACTCACGAGCATATATTGTTGTCAACTGAGGTATTCTTGGAAAGTAATTCACGAGCATATATTGTGTACAACTGAGGTATAACTGGAAAGCAACTCACGAGCATATATTGTGTACAACTTAGGTATTCTTGGAAAGTAACTCACGAGCATATATTGTGTACAACTGAGGTATTCCTGGAAAGTAACTCATGAGCATATATTGTGTACAACTGGGGTATACTTGGAAAGTAACCCACGAGCATATAGTGTATACAACTGAGGTATTCTTGGAAAGTAACTCATGAGCATATATTATGTCTAACTGGGGTATTCTTGGAGAGTAACTCACGAGCATATATTGTGTACAACTGAGGTATACTTGGAAAGTAACTCAGGAGCATATATTGCGTACAACTGAGGTATTCTTGGAAAGTAACTCACGAGCATATATTGTGTACAACTGGGGTATTCTTGGAGAGTAACTCACGAGCATATATTGTGTACAACTGGGGTATACTTGGAAAGTAACCCACGAGCATATATTGTGTACAACTGAGGTATTCTTGGAAAGTAACCCACGAGCATATATTGTATACAACTGAGGTTTACTTGGAAAGTAACCCACGAGCATATATTGTATACAACTGAGGTTTACTTGGAAAGTAACTCACGAGCATATATTGTGTACAACTGAGGTATACTTGGAATGTAACTCACGAGCATATATTGTGTACAACTGGGGTATTCTTGGAGAGTAACTCACGAGCATATATTGTGTACAACTGGGGTATACTTGGAAAGTAACCCACGAGCATATATTGTGTACAACTTAGGTATTCTTGGAAAGTAACTCACGAGCATATATTGTGTACAACTGGGGTATACTTGGAAAGTAACCCACGAGCATATATTGTATACAACTGAGGTTTACTTGGAAAGTAACTCACGAGCATATATTGTGTACAACTGAGGTATACTTGGAATGTAACTCACGAGCATATATTGTGTACAACTGGGGTATACTTGGAAAGTAACTCAGGAACATATATTTTTGTACAATTGAGGTATTCTTGGAAAGTAACTCACGAGCAAATACTGTGTACAACTGAGGTATTCTTGGAAAGTAACTCACGAGCAAATACTGTGTACAACTGAGGTATTCTTGGAAAGTAACTCACGAGCAAATACTGTGTACAACTGAGGTATTATTGGAAAGTAACTCACGAGCATATGTTGTGTACAACTGAGGTATCCTTGGAAAGTAACTCACGAGCAAATACTGTGTACAACTGAGGTATTATTGGAAAGTAACTCACGAGCATATATTGTGTACCAGTGAGATGTTTCTGGAAAGTAACACCGGTATAAATTGCCTATAAGTGAAGTATTTTTGGAAGTAACTCAGGGTAATATATTGTCTATAACTGAAGCATTTTTGGAGGTATCTCACGGGCAATATATTGTCTATATGTGAAGTATTTTTGAAAGTAACTCACGGGTATATATTGTCTATAACTGAAGTATTTTTGGAAGTAATTCACATAACTGAAGTATTTTTGGAAGTAACTCACGGGTATATATTGTCTATAACTGAAGTATTTTGGAAGTAACTTACGGGTATATATTGTCTATAACTGAAGTATTTTTGGAAGTAGCTCAGAGTATGTATTGTCTATAACTGAAATATTTTTGGAAGTAACTCACGGGTATATATTGTCTATAACTGAAGTATTTTTGGTAGTAACTCAGGGTATGTATTGTGTATAACTGAAGTACTTTTGGAAGTAACTCACGGGTATATATTGTCTATAACTGAAGTATTTTTGGAAGCAAATCACGGGTATGTATTGTCTATAACTGAAGTACTTTTGGAAAGTAACTCGTGGGTATATATTGTCTATAACTGAAGTATTTTTGGAAGTAGCTCAGGGTATGTATTGTCTATAACTGAAATATTTTGGCAGTAACTCACGGGTATGTATTGTCTATAACTGAAGTATTTTTGGAAGTATCTCAGGGTGTATATTGTCTATACCTGAAGTATTTTTGGAAGTAACTCACGGGAATGTATTGTCTATAAGTGAAGTATTTTAGAAGTAACTCACGGGTATGTATTGTCTATAACTGAAGTATTTTAAGTAACTCATGGGTATATATTGTCAATAATCGAAGTATTTTTGGAAGTTATTCAGGGTATATATTGTCTATAACTGAAGTATTTTTGAAGTAACTCACGGGTATATGTTGTCAATAACTGTAGTATTTTTGGAAGTAACTCACGGGTATATATTGTCTATAAACGAAGTATTTTTGGAAGTTACTCACGGGTATATATTGTCAATAACTGAAGTATTTTTGGAAGTAACTCACGGGTATATATTGTCAATAACTGTATTATTTTCGGAAGTAACTCACGGGTATATATTGTCTATAACTGAAGTATTTTTGGAAGTTACTCACGGGTATATATTGTCAATAACTGAAGTATTTTTGGAAGCAACTCACGGGTATGTATTGTCTATATCTGTAGTATTTTTGGAAGTAACTCACGGGTATATATTGTGTCTAAATGAGGTACTTTTGAATGTAACTTACAGTTATATATTGTCCATGACTGAAGTATTTTGGAAATTAACTCACGGGTATATATTGTCTATAAGTGAAGTGTTTTCGAAAGTAACTCACCGGTATATATTGTCCATTACTGAAGTATTTTGGAAATTAACTCACAGGTATATATTGTCCATAGGTGAAGTGTTTTCGAAAGTAACTCACCGGTATATATTGTCCATGACTGAAGTATTTTGTAAATTAACTCACGGGTATATATTGTCTATAAGTGAAGTGTTTTCGCGTTATATATTGTTCATGACTGAAGTATTTTGGAAATTAACTCACGGGTATGTATTGTCTATAAGTGAAGTGTTTTCGAAAGTAACTCACGGGTATATATTGTGTCTAAATGAGGTACTTTTGAAAGTAACTTAGGTTATATATTGTCCATGACTGAAGTATTTTGGAAATTAACTCACGGGTATATATTGTCTATAAGTGAAGTGTTTTCGAAAGTAACTCACCGGTATATATTGTCCATTACTGAAGTATTTTGGGAATTAACTCACGGGTATATATTGTCCATTGGTGAAGTGTTTTCCGGACGTAACTCACGGGTATATATTGTCTACAGCTGAGGCCTATTTTGGGGTGTAGTTTACTGGTAAGGATTGCCTAAAGTTTATGTTATTTTGCTATAAGTACTCTCTGGTATCCCGCGCCTACAGCTGAGTTCATGAAACACTAACGTTAGTCACTTACTTTGCATAGAGGTAGTCCACCGGGGGTGGATTCTGCGGACCCTCGGTGTAAGGAGATGCAAGTTTGTACTTGAGTGTAGCCATTTCTTGTCGGACTGAACCAAATTGGATCGTTAACCTTTTATGTAAGAGACCTTATCGTGGATCTTGTGACCCCACAGAGACCCTAGTTTATTTTATTACGTCACTCATTCATCATGTGCAGTCCAGTCTGTCAATCTGTACATCGTGCCTTGGTTGGTCCTGGAAGTATAAATGGCGCAACAGTTCTAGACATGTGAAAATCTTAATGACAGCTATGAAGCGAGTTGCTTACCAGATCAGGAGGTGACCGGTCGTCTGCATGCTGGAGGAGTGCGTGGTACAGTCATTGTCAAATATCCGCACAGCGATTATGCACTGCAGTAATCAACTTATAGTTATATGCAGTATATTTAAATACACCGCTGTAAAATGCCCTTGATATGAAAACACTGTCAACCATCTGCTTCCAGTTCTTCCACATCTGACAGCCCTTCCTCTTCTGCGGAATCACTCACATCATTGCCGTCAATACTGCTGTCACTACTTTCTGCACCATTATCCTGGATGAGAATTTTTTCTATTTGATTTTCTGCAATTCCATATTTTTCGAAATAATGATTCTCAATTTATTCAACATGTCGACATACATTTTCCCATTCTGGCCTTCCAATTTCTACAAATCGCTGGCCACATAACTGCTCCACATAGTTTAGTTTAAAAGTGATATTTCTGCAGGCCACGCATTTTTTGACATCTGCCCAGATTAATTTGATTGGGTTTAGATCAGGGTGATACGGTGGCAGTCTAAGTACATTATGGTGATGTATTAATATCTGGCAAAGTATTATGATTTCTGAAGGGGTTTGTTGGCTTTAACTAAGTTATATTTGTTTCACTCATGCTTTCATCAAAAGCTATATTATGCCTAAGTAATCTGGCTCTCATTTCTTCTTTAAAGGAATTTGAGGTAGGTGGTTTGTCAATTTGAGTGTTGACGCATTGTAAAGCATTGTCGATAACCAGAACAGACCCAGCAGGCATATTAGGTATCAACATGGCGTTGATTCACTTCATGTAATTTTCTGTATTCATTTCTTGATGAAAATATCCTGTTTTTTTTTGTTGCGACTTGTAAAAGAAGGGCATTTGGAAGGAAGTCGATCTTTCCAACAGCATGAACAATAATAAGTATTTGCCTTTAGCAACAGGTACCTGCAAACCTAATTCGCTATTGTCACTCCACTTTTAGATGTTGTATGGCTGCTGTGCAAGTATGAGTCATCTTCATATACTATAGTTTGACGCTCTGAGTAAGGTACTCTTCCAGCTGAGATCGTATGTCGTGTTTTTCTATTAGAACTCTCCTATTTGATTTCGTTTTCTTCCACTTGAACCCTAAATCTTTTATAATTTTTCTGAGATTTGTAGCACCACCTTGAAAATTTATGCTGATATAACTACACATAAAATTATAGTCATTTAGAAAGGTAGAATCAGACTGAAAAATTCAATGCCATAGTCGGGATTTGAGCCACGGATCTTAGGCTTTCCGTGCCGCTGCTCTAATCGAATAAACTATCATGCAACATTGTTTTTGCTTTTCTATTAGAACTCTTCTATTTGATTTCGGTTTCTT
Source organism: Deroplatys truncata (assembly GCA_030765065.1). Taxonomy (NCBI): domain Eukaryota; kingdom Metazoa; phylum Arthropoda; class Insecta; order Mantodea; family Mantidae; genus Deroplatys; species Deroplatys truncata. The sequence goes on along the minus strand of CM060980.1, from coordinate 211,619,688 downwards.
CCACTTGAACCCTAAATCTTTTATAATTTTTCTGAGACTTGTAGCACCACCTTGCTTGATGAGCAATCTGCTTACTGTTGGCACACTTTTTTCTTCCACATAGAAATTGTGTATCGTGCGCCGAATGACGCATTTGTCGAAATCGTCTATTTTTGTAATACGTTTAGGGACCTTATGTTTCTTCACAGGTGTGTCAAATGGTACTCTTTCATCCATATGGTTTTTCTTATCTTTGAGAACTCCGGAAACGGAAACTCAGTGAAACACCAGTTGCTTTGGTTACTCTTTCTTTCACTCTCTTAAGGCTTTTGTGGAACTCGGGTGAACATATGTTTTCTTCCTTCTCTGCTTCTTGTTTCATGAAGTCGAGGACATTTGCAATTATTTCCCTGCTTTGATTATGTAACACCTTACCACTTAACTTTGAAAACGTAGGAGCCATGGTTATAAATATAACAAATATAAAATAAGTACTATTTAGGTGCTGCTCTCTTTGAAATTACAACCAGATGCATTCACTTTCTGTGCAGACTGTATGTGTTACACACTGTGAGTAAGCAAAGGTATTATATCGCTTTCGTTGAGTAAACTAAACATAAACCATTCCTAGGCTCGGCAGCTGGGGTGGCAATCAAGGTCACGATTTCAGAAGTTTTGCGCCAGTTTTTATAAAGTGGTATTTTTTTGTGGATGCAAACATAACCTCAACATTTTTAAACAGTTTGCAACTTCATTCCCTCTCTGTGTTGTATTGTGGGTGCTAATAATGTCTATAAATATTGCTGGTGCCGGTAGCTGGCCCTATAGGTATACACTATAGAGGATTCATTTCTAATTTAAATTTAACTAGTTATGTAAATAACAAAAATAGGGAAGAAATTGCATTTATTTATTTAACGTACCTAACTCTTACGTTTTAAGACTAGAAAGGTAGGTAGGTAACTGCGGTTTAATGTTAATTTATAACCCATTTGGTAATTAAATTTTAGATGCAAGTAATGCGTAAGGATCTAGATTATAATTACTATAATCTAGCATCTGAAATTGATCGCAACTGTTGGAACTGTATTGTTGCACTTCATAAACAAATTGAATTATAAAATGGTTGATATTTTGAGTTTATTGTATGTTCCTTGCCTGGTACATTAATGACTGTCACTGCTGGAACCTTGCGCATGCGCGGTTAAAATGGGAATTTTCCTGTCACAACGATATCGATTGTCGCCAATGACCTTGAATACACGACTCGAGTTTATCGCCAATGTCCTTGTGCGTATCGCATACCACAGTCTACCAATGGCAACGCAGTTATCATGCGCCGCCATCTTTCCGCGTCTCCGAGTTCAACATTATAGCGCAGGTCGCTTTTGGCTTCCCCTAAAAACAGAACACGCCTCTTTTTACCTCTGGTAAGGAGAGCGAATACTCTAAAAACTTTCAGCGGAAATATAAGTATTGAAGCTTCCCTGAATTAAAAATAATCTTTCTAGAACAACGTAGTATGTCTATCAACACCATAACTCAACTAGTCGGTTAAATGCGACACGAAGTTTTTTTAGTTTCTCTGCTACGTATAGTAAGTAGCGGAAGTATTGTATTACACCCAAAAATTCGATACCGAGATTTCACCGGAAATACATGCTTTGAGATCCCCTGAATCCCAAACAATCTGATGTGTTACACTCACATGACTTTCTCTATTCTTGTACAAACTATTTTTACAAAGTCTTATTCTCCATCTATTTCATATTAATCGAGATAAACATTTCCAGAAACGATCTTTTGACATGCAAAGAGAATTACATTTTACACATAGCGACCTGTTCTAAAAATATTTGACTATCGCTTAAGGCGTACTATGTTCCCCTTGTTTTGTATTAGCAAGGGCAATATAGAAATACAGTAGCCTTTAAGCATATACATATCTCTTAATAGCAGGTTACTATGTGCAGCACCATTCTCTTTGCCTTAGATTAATACTCTTTGCATATCCAAGACAAAAAAATCTGATGTGTTACACTCACATGACTTTCTCTACTCTTGTACAAACTATTTTTAGAAACGCTTATTCTCCATCTACTTCATGTTAATCGAGTTAAACATTTGCAGAGTCTTATCTTATTACTAATTTTCTTGTAGATGTAAGGGGAATATATATTTACAAGGGCAATATAGAAATACAGTAGCCTTTAAGCACATACATATCTCTTAATAGCTGGTTGCTAGGTGCAGCAGCATTCGCTTTCCCACAGATTAATACTCTTTGCATATCCAAGACAAAAAAATGAATAACGAATTCCCATTTGAGAAAATAAGTATTGAAAAATTTAAGGGAATAATAAGTGATATCTCGAAAATGGTTCACTCAACAAAAAAAAATGTATATGACATAAATTGTGTATTTTAACGCGATCTACATTGTTTGTGTAGTAAAATTTTGTCTATCTCTTATGGTTTACCAGTTATGCAAAAGTCGTTCACAATGAAGATTACTTTGGAGACATTCCCAGGAAATTCAAGATATATATTTTATTTGTCATAAAAATATCTTAAACATATGATATTTTAATCAAAATCGTTAGAGCCATTTTTGAGAAAATTAAAATTTTCGAAAAGTCTTCCATGTAAAGGGTAATCTGGGGTGGGGGGATTTTCTTGAAAACCTTCGTGTCGCATCTCTGGAAGATACTGAACCTAAATACCAAGTTTTGTGTTTATCCGACTGTTCGTTTGAGTTATGCTGTTCACACACACACACACACACACACACACACACACACACACACACACACACACACACACACACACACATAGCGACATATTTCCAAAAATGCTTTTTTTGGATTCAGGGGGTCTCAAACCATGTATTTCCGGTGAAATCTCGGTATCGAATTTTTGGGTGGAATGCAATACTTCCCCTACTTACTATACGTAGTGGAGAAAGTAAAAATGAATAACGAATTCCCATTTGAGAAAATAAGTATTGAAAAATTTAAGCGAATAACAAGCAATACCTCGAAAATGGTTCTCACCAAAAAAAATGTATAAGACATAAATTGTGTATTTTATCGCGATCTACATTTTTTGTGTAGTAAAATTTTGTCTATCTCTTTTGGTTTACCAGTTATGCAAAAGTCGATCACAATGAAGAATACTTTTAGAGGCATTTCCAGAAAATTCGAGATATACATTTATACATTTCATTTGTCATGAAAATATCTTGAACATATAATATTTTAGCGATTTTTGAGAAAATTAAAATTTTCGAAAAATGGTCCATGTAAAGGGTAGTTTGGGGTGGGGGGATTTTCTTGAAAACCATCGTGTCACATCTCTGGAAGATACTGAACCTAAATACCAAGTTTGGTGTTTATCCGACTGTTCGTTTCTGAGTTATGCTGTTCACAGACACAGACACGGACATGTTTCCAAAATTACTTTCTCTTCTACGTATAGTAAGTAGGGGAAGTATTGTATTCCACCCAAAAATTCGATACCGAGATTTCACTGGAAATACATGTTTTGAGACCCCCTGAATCCAAAAAAATCTGATGTGTTACACTCACATGACTTTCTCTACTCTTGTACAATCTAATTTTACAAACGCCTATTCTCCATATGCTTCAAGTTAATCGAGATATCGAGATGTCAATCTTATTGGTAATTTTCTTGTAGATGCAAGGGGAATATGGTAGTTTTTAAGCGATAGTCAAATATTTTAACGCTGGTTGCTATGTGGCGCATTCCATTCTCTTTGCATGTCCAGGACATAAAAAAAAATCTGATGTGTTACACTCACATGACTTTCTCTACTCTCGTATAATCTATTTTTACAAACGCCTATTCTCCATATGCTTCATGTTAATCGAGATATCGAGATGTCAATCTTATTGGTAATTTTCTTGTAGATGCAAGGGGAATATGGTAGCTTTTAAGCGATAGTAAAATATTTTAACGCTGGTTGCTATGTGGTGCATTCCATTCTCTTTGCATGTCCAGGACATAAAAAAAATGAATAACGAATTTGAGAAAAAGTATAAGTATTGGAAAATTTAAGGAAATAACAAGCAATATCTCCAAAACGGTTCACTCAACAAAAGAAATGTATATGACATAAGTTGTGTATTTTAACGCGATCTACACTTTTTGTGTAGTAACATTTTGTGTATCTCTTATGGTTTACCAGTTATGCAAAAGTTGTTCACAATAAAGAATACTTTTGGAGACATTCCCAGAAAATTCGAGATATACATTTCATTTCCCATGACATTATCTTAAACATATGATATTTTCATCAAAATCGTTAGAGCCATTTTTGAGAAAATTAAAATTTTCGAAAAATCTTCCATGTAAAGGGTAGTTTGGGGTGGGGGGATTTTCTTGAAAACCTTCGTGTCGCATCTCTGGAAGATACTGAACCTAAATACCAAGTTTGGTGCTTATCCGACTGTTCGTTTTTGAGTTATGCTGTTCACACACACAGACACACACACAGACACACACACACACAGACACACAGACACACACACGGACATGTTTCCAAAAATGCTTTTTTTGGATTCAGGAGGTCTCAAAACATGTATTTCCGGTGAAATCTCGGTATCGAATTTTTGGGTGGAATGCAATACTTCCCCTACTTATTATACGTAGTAGAGAAAGTAAAATGAATAACGAATTTGAGAAAAAGTATAAGTATTGGAAAATTTAAGGAAATAACAAGCAATATCTCGAAAACGGTTCACTCAACAAAAGAAATGTATATGACATAAGTTGTGTATTTTAACGCGATCTACATTTTTTGTGTAGTAAAATTTTGTCTATCTCTTATGGTTTACCAGTTATGCAAAAGTCGTTCACAATGAAGAATACTTTTGGAGACATTCCCAGAAAATTCGAGATATACAATTCATTTCTCATGACATTATCTTAAACATATGATATTTTCATCAAAATCGTTAGAGCCATTTTTGAGAAAATTAAAATTTTCGAAAAATCTTCCATGTAAAGGGTAATCTGGGGTGGGGGGATTTTCTTGAAAACCTTCGTGTCGCATCTCTGAAAGATACTGAACCTAAATACCAAGTTTGGTGTTTATCCGACTCTTCGTTTTTGAGTTATGCTGTTCACAGACAGACACACAGACAGACACACACACACGGACATGTTTCCAAAAATGCTTTTTTTGGATTCAGGAGGTCTCAAAACATGTATTTCCGGTGAAATCTCGGTATCGAATTTTTGGGTGGAATGCAATACTTCCCCTACTTACTATACGTAGTAGAGAAAGTAAAAAGCATTTTTGGAAAATGTCCGTGTCTGTGTCTGTGAACAGCATAACTCAGAAACGAACAGTTGGATAAACACCAAACTTGGTATTTAGGTTCAGTATCTTCCAGAGATGCGACACGAAGGTTTTCAAGAAAATCCCCCCACCCCAGATTACCCTTTACATGGAAGATTTTTCGAAAATTTTAATTTTCTCAAAAATGGCTCTAACAATTTTGATTAAAACATCATATGTTTAAGATATTTTTATGACAAATAAAATATATATCTTGAATTTCCTGGGAATGTCTCCAAAAGTATTCTTCATTGTGAACGATTTTTGCATAACTGGTAAACCATAAGAGATAGACAAAATTTTACTACACAAACAATGTAGATCGCAATAAAATACACAATTTATGTCATATACATTTTTACTTTCTCTACTACGTATAGTAAGTAGGGGAAGTATTGCATTCCACCCAAAAATTCGATACCGAGATTTCACCGGAAATACACGTTTTGAGACCTCCTGAATCCAAAAAAAGCATTTTTGGAAACATGTCCGTGTGTGTGTCTGTGTGTGTGTCTGTGTGTGTGTCTGTGTGTGTGTCTGTGTGTGTGTGTGTCTGTGAACAGCATAACTCAAAAACGAACAATCGGATAAGCACCAAACTTGGTATTTAGGTTCAGTATCTTCCAGAGATGCGACACGAAGGTTTTCAAGAAAATCCCCCCACCCCAGACTACCCTTTACATGGAACATTTTTCGAAAATTTTAATTTTCTCAAAAACGGCTCTAACGATTTTGATTAAAATATCATATGTTTAAGATATTGTCATGAAAAATAAAATGTATATCTCGAATTTTCTGGGAATGTCTCCAAAAGTATTCTTCATTATGAACGACTTTTTCATAACAGGTAAACCATAAGAGATAGACAAAATTTTACTACACGAAAAATGTAGATCGCGTTAAAATACACAATTTATGTCATATACATTTCTTTTGTTGAGTGAACCGTTTGCGAGATATTGCTTGTTATTCCCTTAAATTTTCCAATACTTATACTTTTTCTCAAATTCGTTATTCATTTTTTTATGTTCTGGACATGCAAAGAGAATGGAATGCCCCACATAGCAACCAGCGTTAGAATATTTGACTATCGCTTAAAAGCTACCATATTCCCCTTGCATCTACAAGAAAATTATCAATAAGATTGACATCTCGATATCTCGATTAACATGAAGCATATGGAGAATAGGCGTTTGTAAAATTAGGTTGTACAAGAGTAGAGAAAGTTATGTGAGTGTAACACATCAGATTTTTTTTTGAGTGAACCATTTGCGAGATATTGCTTGTTATTCCCTTAAATTTTTCAATACTTATTTTCTAAAATGGGAATTAGTTATTCATTTTTTTGTCTTGGATATGCAAAGGGTATTAATCTGTGGCAAAGGGAATGGTGCTGCACCTAGCAACCAGCTATTAAGAGATATGTATATGCTTAAAGACTACTGTATTTCTATATTGCCCTTGTAAATATATATTCCCCGTGCACCTCCAAGAAAATTAGCAATAAGATTAACATGAAGCATATGGAGAATAAGCGTTTGTAAAAATAGTTTGTACAAGAGTAGAGAAAGTCATGTGATTGTAACAGTTTTTTTATGGCTCTAACGATTTTGATGTGTTATTTCGTGACAAAATGTATATGTTGAATTTTGTAAGCATTCCGTGTGAAGTCCTCTTCATTGTGTGAGTGGTAAACGTAAGAGATAGAGTGTTACTATAAAATAAATATATCTCTGTTGCGTTACATTCATATGACGTTCTCTACTCACTCTTCCACAAGCTAATTATTATAGGCACTTCTTGTGACTGTCCAGTTCACATTTCGTACGGTACAGTAGCCCAAAGCGATAGTCACATTTTTAAAAAGCGGGTCGCTTATGTGATGACTTTGAAATTCCATGCTCTCTGCACAAGGAGGAGAAAACAAAGAAAAAGCAAACATTTGTAAATCCAAACCAATAACAAGGAATATCTCAGGAATTGGTAAATAAAGATATAACTTGTCTCTTTAACGAGATCTACATTTTTTGTGTACTAAGATTTTATCAATTTCTTACGGCTTAGCATTACCTACACGAAATTCTTTCAGAATGAAGGCGACATCACAGAAAATACAAGATATACATTTTATTTGTCAAGCAAATATCTTAAACATGTGGTAGGTAGGTAAGTACTTTAATTAAAATCACCATTTTCCAAAAAGCTTCAATGCAAAGCATAGTTTGGGGCGGAGGGATTTTCTCCATGCAGAACATGGTGTTTATCTGACTTCTCATTTTCAGATATGCAAACATGGAACTTTTGAGTTTATGGAGCTTCAAAACGTGTATCTCGACATGGAAATGTTGTGCGGAATACAATACTTATTGCAAGTAGTAGAGGATCGCACGCACTTTATGTTATAACAGTTTTTAGCGACGTTATAATTGTTGGTACCGGTGGCCGAATGCTTACTGTAAGTAGTAGTAAACAGAACGAGGTAGCCCCGTAATAACGTGTCAGCTTCGCACTCGGAACCTCCAAGGTTCGATTCCAGACCACAGCTCACTCTGAACTTCGGTGGCTTCTCGTCGACCACGATTTCTAGTTCATGCCGCGGATGCTCGCTCAAAGGAAACAGTGGATACTACTGGGCTGCTTGGTTCCTCCAACTCTCCAGCAGCTTGTGCATGGAGCCAGAAATTGTTAGGGACTACCGGCGTCTCTGTGGCCTGTCCCCCTCTGTTGTATACACTATATTGTCGCTGCCTGTGATTCCTTCACTTCATCCCTTCCTGTTGGCAATGGTAGCTACAATAGACTTATGTAGGCCCCAGTGTGCGAGGTGTCCCCCTCTGTTGTATACACTATATTGTCGCTGCCTGTAGTTCCTTCACTTCATCCCTTCCTGTTGGCAATGGTAGCTACAATAGACTTATGTAGGTCGCAGTGTGCAAGGTGCCCCCCTCTGTTGTATACACTATATTGTCGCTGCCTGTGATTCCTTCACTTCATCCCTTCCTGTTGGCAGTGGTAGCTACAATAGATTTATGTAGGTCGCAGTGTGCCCCCCTCTGTTGTATACACTATATTGTCGCTGCCTGCAGTTCCTTCACTTCATCCCTTCCTGCTGGCAATGGTAGCTACAATAGATTTATGTAGGTCGCAGTGTGCGAGGTGTCCCCCTCTGTTGTATACACTATATTGTCGCTGCCTGTAGTTCCTTCACTTCATCCCTTCCTGTTGGCAATGGTAGCTACAATAGACTTATGTAGGTCGCAGTGTGCAAGGTGTCCCCCTCTGTTGTATACACTATATTGTCGCTGCCTGTGATTCCTTCACTTCATCCCTTCCTGTTGGCAATGGTAGTTACAATAGATTTATGTAGGTCGCAGTGTGCGAGGTGTCCCCCTCTGTTGTATACACTATATTGTCGCTTCCTGTGATTCCTTCACTTCATCCCTTCCTGTTGGCAATGGTAGCTACAATAGACTTATGTAGGTCGCAGTGTGCGAGGTGTCCCCCTCTGTTGTATACACTATACCTCCTTCGGTTCCTTCACTTCATCCCTTCCTGTTGGCAATGGTAGCTACAATAGACTTATGCAGGTCGCAGTGTGCGAGGTGTCCCCCTCTGTTGTATACACTATATTGTCGCTTCCTGTGATTCCTTCACTTCATCCCTTCCTGTTGGCAATGGTAGCTACAATAGATTTATGTAGGTCGCAGTGTGCGAGGTGTCCCCCTCTGTTGTATACACTATATTGTCGCTGCCTGTGATTCCTTCACTTCATCCCTTCCTGTTGGCAATGGTAGCTACAATAGACTTATGTAGGTCGCAGTGTGCGAGGTGTCCCCCTCTGTTGTATACACTATATTGTCGCTGCCTGTAGTTCCTTCACTTCCTGTTGGCAGTGGTAGCTACAATAGATTTATGTAGGTCGCAGTGTGCAAGGTGTCCCCCTCTGTTGTATACACTATATTGTCGCTGCCTGTGATTCCTTCACTTCATCCCTTCCTGTTGGCAATGGTAGCTACAAAAGACTTATGTAGGTCGCAGTGTGCAAGGTGTCCCCCTCTGTTGTATACACTATATTGTCGCTGCCTGTGATTCCTTCACTTCATCCCTTCCTGTTGGCAATGGTAGCTACAATAGACTTATGTAGGTCGCAGTGTACAAGGTGTCCCCCTCTGTTGTATACACTATATTGTCGCTGCCTGTGATTCCTTCACTTCATCCCTTCCTATTGGCAGTGGTAGCTACAATAGACTTATGTAGGTCGCAGTGTGCGAGGTGTCCCCCTCTGTTGTATACACTATATTGTCGCTTCCTGTGATTCCTTCACTTCATCACTTCCTATTGGCAGTGGTAGCTACAATAGACTTATGTAGGTCGCAGTGTGCGAGGTGTCCCCCTCTGTTGTATACACTATATTGTCGCTGCCTGTGATTCCTTCACTTCATCCCTTCCTGTTGGCAATGGTAGCTACAATAGATTTATGTAGGTCGCAGTGTGCGAGGTGTCCCCCTCTGTTGTATACACTATATTGTCGCTGCCTGTAGTTCCTTCACTTCATCCCTTCCTGTTGGCAATGGTAGCTACAATAGACTTATGTAGGTCGCAGTGTGCCCCCCTCTGTTGTATACACTATATTGTCGCTGCCTGTAGTTCCTTCACTTCATCCATTCCTGTTGGCAATGGTAGCTACAATAGACTTATGTAGGTCGCAGTGTGCCCCCCTCTGTTGTAGACACTATATTGTCGCTGCCTGTAGTTCCTTCACCTCATCACTTCCTGTTGGCAGTGGTAGCTACAATAGATTTATGTAGGTCGCAGTGTGCAAGGTGTCCCCCTCTGTTGTATACACTATATTGTCGCTGCCTGTGATTCCTTCACTTCATCCCTTCCTGTTGGCAGTGGTAGCTACAATAGATTTATGTAGGTCGCAGTGTGCGAGGTGTCCCCCTCTGTTGTATACACTATATTGTCGCTGCCTGTAGTTCCTTCACTTCCTCCCTTCCTGTTGGCAGTGGTAGCTACAATAGACTTATGTAGGTCGCAGTGTGCAAGGTGTCCCCCTCTGTTGTATACACTATATTGTCGCTGCCTGTGATTCCTTCACTTCATCCCTTCCTGTTGGCAATGGTAGCTACAATAGACTTATGTAGGTCGCAGTGTGCAAGGTGTCCCCCTCTGTTGTATACACTATACCTCCTTCGGTTCCTTCACTTCATCCCTTCCTGTTGGCAATGGTAGCTACAATAGACTTATGTAGGTCGCAGTGTGCAAGGTGTCCCCCTCTGTTGTATACACTATATTGTCGCTGCCTGTTATTCCTTCACTTCATCCCTTCCTATTGGCAGTGGTAGCTACAATAGACTTATGTAGGTCGCAGTGTGCGAGGTGTCCCCCTCTATTGTATACACTATATTGTCGCTTCCTGTGATTCCTTCACTTCATCCCTTCCTATTGGCAGTGGTAGCTACAATAGACTTATGTAGGTCGCAGTGTGCGAGGTGTCCCCCTCTGTTGTATACACTATATTGTCGCTGCCTGTAGTTCCTTCACTTCATCCCTTCCTGTTGGCAATGGTAGCTACAATAGATTTATGTAGGTCGCAGTGTGCGAGGTGTCCCCCTCTGTTGTATACACCATATTGTCGCTGCCTGTGATTCCTTCACTTCATCCCTTCCTGTTGGCAATGGTAGCTACAATAGACTTATGTAGGTCGCAGTGTGCGAGGTGTCCCCCTCTGTTGTATACACTATACCTCCTTCGGTTCCTTCACTTCATCCCTTCCTGTTGGCAATGGTAGCTACAATAGACTTATGTAGGTCGCAGTGTGCAAGGTGTCCCCCTCTGTTGTATACACTATATTGTCGCTGCCTGTAGTTCCTTCACTTGATCACTTCCTGTTGGCAGTGGTAGCTACAATAGACTTATGTAGGTCGCAGTGTGCAAGGTGTCCCCCTCTGTTGTATACACTATATTGTCGCTGCCTGTAGTTCCTTCACTTCATCACTTCCTGTTGGCAGTGGTAGCTACAATAGAGTTATGTAGGTCGCAGTGTGCAAGGTGTCCCCCTCTGTTGTATACACTATATTGTCGCTGCCTGTAGTTCCTTCACTTCATCCCTTCCTGTTGGCAATGGTAGCTACAATAGACTTATGTAGGTCGCAGTTGGCAAGGTGTCCCCCTCTGTTGTATACACTATATTGTCGCTGCCTGTGATTCCTTCACTTCATCCCTTCCTGTTGGCAGTGGTAACTACAATACATTTATGTAGGTCGCAGTGTGCGAGGTGTCCCCCTCTGTTGTATACACTATATTGTCGCTGCCTGTGATTCCTTCACTTCATCCCTTCCTGTTGGCAGTGGTAGCTACAATAGACTTATGTAGGTCGCAGTGTGCAAGGTGTCCCCCTCTGTTGTATACACTATATTGTCGCTGCCTGTAGTTCCTTCACTTCATCACTTCCTGTTGGCAGTGGTAGCTACAATAGACTTATGAAGGTCGCAGTGTGCAAGGTGTCCCCCTCTGTTGTATACACTATATTGTCGCTGCCTGTAGTTCCTTCACTTCATCCCTTCCTGTTGGCAATGGTAGCTACAATAGATTTATGTAGGTCGCAGTGTGCGAGGTGTCCCCCTCTGTTGTATACACCATATTGTCGCTGCCTGTGATTCCTTCACTTCATCCCTTCCTGTTGGCAATGGTAGCTACAATAGACTTATGTAGGTCGCAGTGTGCGAGGTGTCCCCCTCTGTTGTATACACTATACCTCCTTCGGTTCCTTCACTTCATCCCTTCCTGTTGGCAATGGTAGCTACAATAGACTTATGTAGGTCGCAGTGTGCAAGGTGTCCCCCTCTGTTGTATACACTATATTGTCGCTGCCTGTAGTTCCTTCACTTGATCACTTCCTGTTGGCAGTGGTAGCTACAATAGACTTATGTAGGTCGCAGTGTGCAAGGTGTCCCCCTCTGTTGTATACACTATATTGTCGCTGCCTGTAGTTCCTTCACTTCATCACTTCCTGTTGGCAGTGGTAGCTACAATAGAGTTATGTAGGTCGCAGTGTGCAAGGTGTCCCCCTCTGTTGTATACACTATATTGTCGCTGCCTGTAGTTCCTTCACTTCATCCCTTCCTGTTGGCAATGGTAGCTACAATAGACTTATGTAGGTCGCAGTTGGCAAGGTGTCCCCCTCTGTTGTATACACTATATTGTCGCTGCCTGTGATTCCTTCACTTCATCCCTTCCTGTTGGCAGTGGTAACTACAATAGATTTATGTAGGTCGCAGTGTGCGAGGTGTCCCCCTCTGTTGTATACACTATATTGTCGCTGCCTGTGATTCCTTCACTTCATCCCTTCCTGTTGGCAGTGGTAGCTACAATAGACTTATGTAGGTCGCAGTGTGCAAGGTGTCCCCCTCTGTTGTATACAATTTATTGTCGCTGCCTGTAGTTCCTTCACTTCATCACTTCCTGTTGGCAGTGGTAGCTACAATAGACTTATGAAGGTCGCAGTGTGCAAGGTGTCCCCCTCTGTTGTATACACTATATTGTCGCTGCCTGTAGTTCCTTCACTTCATCCCTTCCTGTTGGCAATGGTAGCTACAATAGACTTATGTAGGTCGCAGTGTGCAAGGTGTCCCCCTCTGTTGTATACACTATATTGTCGCTGCCTGTAGTTCCTTCACTTCATCCCTTCCTGTTGGCAATGGTAGCTACAATAGACTTATGTAGGTCGCAGTGTGCAAGGTGTCCCCCTCTGTTGTATACACTATATTGTCGCTGCCTGTAGTTCCTTCACTTCATCCTTTCCTGTTGGCAATGGTAGCTACAATAGATTTATGTAGGTCGCAGTGTGCGAGGTGTCCCCCTCTGTTGTATACACTATATTGTCGCTGCCTGTAGTTCCTTCACTTCATCCCTTCCTGTTGGCAATGGTAGCTACAATAGACTTATGTAGGCCCCAGTGTGCGAGGTGTCCCCCTCTGTTGTATACACTATATTGTCGCTGCCTGTAGTTCCTTCACTTCATCACTTCCTGTTGGCAATGGTAGCTACAATAGATTTATGTAGGTCGCAGTGTGCAAGGTGTCCCCCTCTGTTGTATACACTATACCTCCTGTGATTCCTTCACTTCATCCCTTCCTGTTGGCAATGGTAGCTACAATAGATTTATGTAGGTCGCAGTGTGCGAGGTGTCCCCCTCTGTTGTATACACTATATTGTCGCTGCCTGTAGTTCCTTCACTTCATCCCTTCCTGTTGGCAATGGTAGCTACAATAGATTTATGTAGGTCGCAGTGTGCAAGGTGTCCCCCTCTGTTGTATACACTATACCTCCTGTGATTCCTTTACTTCATCCCTTCCTGTTGGCAATGGTAGCTACAATAGATTTATGTAGGTCGCAGTGTGCGAGGTGTCCCCCTCTGTTGTATACACTATATTATCGCTGCCTGTGATTCCTTCACTTCATCCCTTCCTGTTGGCAATGGTAGCTACAATAGACTTATGTAGGTCGCAGTGTGCGAGGTGTCCCCCTCTGTTGTATACACTATATTGTCGCTGCCTGTAGTTCCTTCACTTCATCACTTCCTGTTGGCAGTGGTAGCTACAATAGATTTATGTAGGTCGCAGTGTGCAAGGTGTCCCCCTCTGTTGTATACACTATATTGTCGCTGCCTGTGATTCCTTCACTTCATCCCTTCCTGTTGGCAATGGTAGCTACAATAGACTTATGTAGGTCGCAGTGTGCAAGGTGTCCCCCTCTGTTGTATACACTATATTGTCGCTGCCTGTGATTCCTTCACTTCATCCCTTCCTGTTGGCAATGGTAGCTACAATAGACTTATGTAGGTCGCAGTGTGCAAGGTGTCCCCCTCTGTTGTATACACTATATTGTCGCTGCCTGTGATTCCTTCACTTCATCCCTTCCTATTGGCAGTGGTAGCTACAATAGACTTATGTAGGTCGCAGTGTGCGAGGTGTCCCCCTCTGTTGTATACACTATATTGTCGCTTCCTGTGATTCCTTCACTTCATCCCTTCCTATTGGCAGTGGTAGCTACAATAGACTTATGTAGGTCGCAGTGTGCGAGGTGTCCCCCTCTGTTGTATACACTATATTGTCGCTGCCTGTAGTTCCTTCACTTCATCCCTTCCTGTTGGCAATGGTAGCTACAATAGACTTATGTAGGTCGCAATGTGCCCCCCTCTGTTGTATACACTATATTGTCGCTGCCTGTAATTCCTTCACTTCATCCCTTCTTGTTGGCAATGGTAGCTACAATAGACTTATGTAGGTCGCAGTGTGCGAGGTGTCCCCCTCTGTTGTATACACTATATTGTCGCTGCCTGTAGTTCCTTCACTTCATCACTTCCTGTTGGCAGTGGTAGCTACAATAGATTTATGTAGGTCGCAGTGTGCAAGGTGTCCCCCTCTGTTGTATACACTATATTGTCGCTGCCTGTGATTCCTTCACTTCATCCCTTCCTGTTGGCAATGGTAGCTACAATAGACTTATGTAGGTCGCAGTGTGCAAGGTGTCCCCCTCTGTTGTATACACTATATTGTCGCTGCCTGTGATTCCTTCACTTCATCCCTTCCTGTTGGCAATGGTAGCTACAATAGACTTATGTAGGTCGCAGTGTGCAAGGTGTCCCCCTCTGTTGTATACACTATATTGTCGCTGCCTGTGATTCCTTCACTTCATCCCTTCCTATTGGCAGTGGTAGCTACAATAGACTTATGTAGGTCGCAGTGTGCGAGGTGTCCCCCTCTGTTGTATACACTATATTGTCGCTTCCTGTGATTCCTTCACTTCATCCCTTCCTATTGGCAGTGGTAACTACAATAGACTTATGTAGGTCGCAGTGTGCGAGGTGTCCCCCTCTGTTGTATACACTATATTGTCGCTGCCTGTGATTCCTTCACTTCATCCCTTCCTGTTGGCAATGGTAGCTACAATAGATTTATGTAGGTCGCAGTGTGCGAGGTGTCCCCCTCTGTTGTATACACTATATTGTCGCTGCCTGTAGTTCCTTCACTTCATCCCTTCCTGTTGGCAATGGTAGCTACAATAGACTTATGTAGGTCGCAGTGTGCCCCCCTCTGTTGTATACACTATATTGTCGCTGCCTGTAATTCCTTCACTTCATCCCTTCCTGTTGGCAATGGTAGCTACAATAGATTTATGTAGGTCGCAGTGTGCGAGGTGTCCCCCTCTGTTGTATACACTATATTGTCGCTGCCTGTGATTCCTTCACTTCATCCCTTCCTGTTGGCAATGGTAGCTACAATAGACTTATGTAGGTCGCAGTGTGCGAGGTGTCCCCCTCTGTTGTATACACTATATTGTCGCTGCCTGTAGTTCCTTCACTTCATCCCTTCCTGTTGGCAATGGTAGCTACAATAGACTTATGTAGGTCGCAGTGTGCGAGGTGTCCCCCTCTGTTGTATACACTATACCTCCTTCGGTTCCTTCACTTCATCCCTTCCTGTTGGCAATGGTAGCTACAATAGACTTATGTAGGTCGCAGTGTGCAAGGTGTCCCCCTCTGTTGTATACACTATATTGTCGCTGCCTGTAGTTCCTTCACTTGATCACTTCCTGTTGGCAGTGGTAGCTACAATAGACTTATGTAGGTCGCAGTGTGCAAGGTGTCCCCCTCTGTTGTATACACTATATTGTCGCTGCCTGTAGTTCCTTCACTTCATCACTTCCTGTTGGCAGTGGTAGCTACAATAGAGTTATGTAGGTCGCAGTGTGCAAGGTGTCCCCCTCTGTTGTATACACTATATTGTCGCTGCCTGTAGTTCCTTCACTTCATCCCTTCCTGTTGGCAATGGTAGCTACAATAGACTTATGTAGGTCGCAGTTGGCAAGGTGTCCCCCTCTGTTGTATACACTATATTGTCGCTGCCTGTGATTCCTTCACTTCATCCCTTCCTGTTGGCAGTGGTAACTACAATACATTTATGTAGGTCGCAGTGTGCGAGGTGTCCCCCTCTGTTGTATACACTATATTGTCGCTGCCTGTGATTCCTTCACTTCATCCCTTCCTGTTGGCAGTGGTAGCTACAA
Organism: Deroplatys truncata; assembly: GCA_030765065.1. Lineage (NCBI taxonomy): Eukaryota > Metazoa > Arthropoda > Insecta > Mantodea > Mantidae > Deroplatys > Deroplatys truncata. Next base: position 211,603,274 of record CM060980.1, on the reverse strand, counting down.
TAGACTTATGTAGGTCGCAGTGTGCAAGGTGTCCCCCTCTGTTGTATACACTATATTGTCGCTGCCTGTAGTTCCTTCACTTCATCACTTCCTGTTGGCAGTGGTAGCTACAATAGACTTATGAAGGTCGCAGTGTGCAAGGTGTCCCCCTCTGTTGTATACACTATATTGTCGCTGCCTGTAGTTCCTTCACTTCATCCCTTCCTGTTGGCAATGGTAGCTACAATAGATTTATGTAGGTCGCAGTGTGCGAGGTGTCCCCCTCTGTTGTATACACCATATTGTCGCTGCCTGTGATTCCTTCACTTCATCCCTTCCTGTTGGCAATGGTAGCTACAATAGACTTATGTAGGTCGCAGTGTGCGAGGTGTCCCCCTCTGTTGTATACACTATACCTCCTTCGGTTCCTTCACTTCATCCCTTCCTGTTGGCAATGGTAGCTACAATAGACTTATGTAGGTCGCAGTGTGCAAGGTGTCCCCCTCTGTTGTATACACTATATTGTCGCTGCCTGTAGTTCCTTCACTTGATCACTTCCTGTTGGCAGTGGTAGCTACAATAGACTTATGTAGGTCGCAGTGTGCAAGGTGTCCCCCTCTGTTGTATACACTATATTGTCGCTGCCTGTAGTTCCTTCACTTCATCACTTCCTGTTGGCAGTGGTAGCTACAATAGAGTTATGTAGGTCGCAGTGTGCAAGGTGTCCCCCTCTGTTGTATACACTATATTGTCGCTGCCTGTAGTTCCTTCACTTCATCCCTTCCTGTTGGCAATGGTAGCTACAATAGACTTATGTAGGTCGCAGTTGGCAAGGTGTCCCCCTCTGTTGTATACACTATATTGTCGCTGCCTGTGATTCCTTCACTTCATCCCTTCCTGTTGGCAGTGGTAACTACAATAGATTTATGTAGGTCGCAGTGTGCGAGGTGTCCCCCTCTGTTGTATACACTATATTGTCGCTGCCTGTGATTCCTTCACTTCATCCCTTCCTGTTGGCAGTGGTAGCTACAATAGACTTATGTAGGTCGCAGTGTGCAAGGTGTCCCCCTCTGTTGTATACAATTTATTGTCGCTGCCTGTAGTTCCTTCACTTCATCACTTCCTGTTGGCAGTGGTAGCTACAATAGACTTATGAAGGTCGCAGTGTGCAAGGTGTCCCCCTCTGTTGTATACACTATATTGTCGCTGCCTGTAGTTCCTTCACTTCATCCCTTCCTGTTGGCAATGGTAGCTACAATAGACTTATGTAGGTCGCAGTGTGCAAGGTGTCCCCCTCTGTTGTATACACTATATTGTCGCTGCCTGTAGTTCCTTCACTTCATCCCTTCCTGTTGGCAATGGTAGCTACAATAGACTTATGTAGGTCGCAGTGTGCAAGGTGTCCCCCTCTGTTGTATACACTATATTGTCGCTGCCTGTAGTTCCTTCACTTCATCCTTTCCTGTTGGCAATGGTAGCTACAATAGATTTATGTAGGTCGCAGTGTGCGAGGTGTCCCCCTCTGTTGTATACACTATATTGTCGCTGCCTGTAGTTCCTTCACTTCATCCCTTCCTGTTGGCAATGGTAGCTACAATAGACTTATGTAGGCCCCAGTGTGCGAGGTGTCCCCCTCTGTTGTATACACTATATTGTCGCTGCCTGTAGTTCCTTCACTTCATCACTTCCTGTTGGCAATGGTAGCTACAATAGATTTATGTAGGTCGCAGTGTGCAAGGTGTCCCCCTCTGTTGTATACACTATACCTCCTGTGATTCCTTCACTTCATCCCTTCCTGTTGGCAATGGTAGCTACAATAGATTTATGTAGGTCGCAGTGTGCGAGGTGTCCCCCTCTGTTGTATACACTATATTGTCGCTGCCTGTAGTTCCTTCACTTCATCCCTTCCTGTTGGCAATGGTAGCTACAATAGATTTATGTAGGTCGCAGTGTGCAAGGTGTCCCCCTCTGTTGTATACACTATACCTCCTGTGATTCCTTTACTTCATCCCTTCCTGTTGGCAATGGTAGCTACAATAGATTTATGTAGGTCGCAGTGTGCGAGGTGTCCCCCTCTGTTGTATACACTATATTATCGCTGCCTGTGATTCCTTCACTTCATCCCTTCCTGTTGGCAATGGTAGCTACAATAGACTTATGTAGGTCGCAGTGTGCGAGGTGTCCCCCTCTGTTGTATACACTATATTGTCGCTGCCTGTAGTTCCTTCACTTCATCACTTCCTGTTGGCAGTGGTAGCTACAATAGATTTATGTAGGTCGCAGTGTGCAAGGTGTCCCCCTCTGTTGTATACACTATATTGTCGCTGCCTGTGATTCCTTCACTTCATCCCTTCCTGTTGGCAATGGTAGCTACAATAGACTTATGTAGGTCGCAGTGTGCAAGGTGTCCCCCTCTGTTGTATACACTATATTGTCGCTGCCTGTGATTCCTTCACTTCATCCCTTCCTGTTGGCAATGGTAGCTACAATAGACTTATGTAGGTCGCAGTGTGCAAGGTGTCCCCCTCTGTTGTATACACTATATTGTCGCTGCCTGTGATTCCTTCACTTCATCCCTTCCTATTGGCAGTGGTAGCTACAATAGACTTATGTAGGTCGCAGTGTGCGAGGTGTCCCCCTCTGTTGTATACACTATATTGTCGCTTCCTGTGATTCCTTCACTTCATCCCTTCCTATTGGCAGTGGTAGCTACAATAGACTTATGTAGGTCGCAGTGTGCGAGGTGTCCCCCTCTGTTGTATACACTATATTGTCGCTGCCTGTAGTTCCTTCACTTCATCCCTTCCTGTTGGCAATGGTAGCTACAATAGACTTATGTAGGTCGCAATGTGCCCCCCTCTGTTGTATACACTATATTGTCGCTGCCTGTAATTCCTTCACTTCATCCCTTCTTGTTGGCAATGGTAGCTACAATAGACTTATGTAGGTCGCAGTGTGCGAGGTGTCCCCCTCTGTTGTATACACTATATTGTCGCTGCCTGTAGTTCCTTCACTTCATCACTTCCTGTTGGCAGTGGTAGCTACAATAGATTTATGTAGGTCGCAGTGTGCAAGGTGTCCCCCTCTGTTGTATACACTATATTGTCGCTGCCTGTGATTCCTTCACTTCATCCCTTCCTGTTGGCAATGGTAGCTACAATAGACTTATGTAGGTCGCAGTGTGCAAGGTGTCCCCCTCTGTTGTATACACTATATTGTCGCTGCCTGTGATTCCTTCACTTCATCCCTTCCTGTTGGCAATGGTAGCTACAATAGACTTATGTAGGTCGCAGTGTGCAAGGTGTCCCCCTCTGTTGTATACACTATATTGTCGCTGCCTGTGATTCCTTCACTTCATCCCTTCCTATTGGCAGTGGTAGCTACAATAGACTTATGTAGGTCGCAGTGTGCGAGGTGTCCCCCTCTGTTGTATACACTATATTGTCGCTTCCTGTGATTCCTTCACTTCATCCCTTCCTATTGGCAGTGGTAACTACAATAGACTTATGTAGGTCGCAGTGTGCGAGGTGTCCCCCTCTGTTGTATACACTATATTGTCGCTGCCTGTGATTCCTTCACTTCATCCCTTCCTGTTGGCAATGGTAGCTACAATAGATTTATGTAGGTCGCAGTGTGCGAGGTGTCCCCCTCTGTTGTATACACTATATTGTCGCTGCCTGTAGTTCCTTCACTTCATCCCTTCCTGTTGGCAATGGTAGCTACAATAGACTTATGTAGGTCGCAGTGTGCCCCCCTCTGTTGTATACACTATATTGTCGCTGCCTGTAATTCCTTCACTTCATCCCTTCCTGTTGGCAATGGTAGCTACAATAGATTTATGTAGGTCGCAGTGTGCGAGGTGTCCCCCTCTGTTGTATACACTATATTGTCGCTGCCTGTGATTCCTTCACTTCATCCCTTCCTGTTGGCAATGGTAGCTACAATAGACTTATGTAGGTCGCAGTGTGCGAGGTGTCCCCCTCTGTTGTATACACTATATTGTCGCTGCCTGTAGTTCCTTCACTTCATCCCTTCCTGTTGGCAATGGTAGCTACAATAGACTTATGTAGGTCGCAGTGTGCAAGGTGTCCCCCTCTGTTGTATACACTATATTGTCGCTGCCTGTAGTTCCTTCACTTCATCACTTCCTGTTGGCAGTGGTAGCTACAATAGACTTATGTAGGTCGCAGTGTGCCCCCCTCTGTTGTATACACTATATTGTCGCTGCCTGTAGTTCCTTCACTTCATCCCTTCCTGTTGGCAGTGGTAGCTACAATAGACTTATGTAGGTCGAAGTGTGCAAGGTGTCCCCCTCTGTTGTATACACTATATTGTCGCTGCCTGTAGTTCCTTCACTTCATCCCTTCCTGTTGGCAATGGTAGCTACAATAGACTTATGTAGGTCGCAGTGTGCAAGGTGTCCCCCTCTGTTGTATACACTATATTGTCGCTGCCTGTGATTCCTTCACTTCATCCCTTCCTGTTGGCAGTGGTAGCTAGAATAGATTTATGTAGGTCGCAGTGTGCGAGGTGTCCCCCTCTGTTGTATACACTATATTGTCGCTGCCTGTGATTCCTTCACTTCATCCCTTCCTGTTGGCAGTGGTAGCTACAATAGACTTATGTAGGTCGCAGTGTGCAACGTGTCCCCCTCCGTTGTATACACTATATTGTCGCTGCCTGTAGTTCCTTCACTTCATCCCTTCCTGTTGGCAGTGGTAGCTACAATAGACTTATGTAGGTCGCAGTGTGCGAGGTGTTCCCCTCTGTTGTATACACTATATTGTCGCTGCCTGTACTTCCTTCACTTCATCACTTCCTGTTGGCAGTGGTAGCTACAATAGACTTATGTAGGTCGCAGTGTGCAAGGTGTCCCCCTCTGTTGTATACACTATATTGTCGCTGCCTGTAGTTCCTTCACTTCATCCCTTCCTGTTTGCAATGGTAGGTACAATAGACTTATGTAGGTCGCAGTGTGCAAGGTGTCCCCCTCTGTTGTATACACTATATTGTCGCTGCCTGTAGTTCCTTCACTTCATCCCTTCCTGTTGGCAATGGTAGCTACAATAGACTTATGTAGGTCGCAGTGTGCAAGGTGTCCCCCTCAATTGTATACACTATATTGTCGCTGCCTGTAGTTCCTTCACTTCATCCCTTCCTGTTGGCAATGGTAGCTACAATAGACTTATGTAGGTCGCAGTGTGCAAGGTGTCCCCCTCTGTTGTATACACTATATTGTCGCTGCCTGTAGTTCCTTCACTTCATCCCTTCCTGTTGGCAATGGTAGCTACAATAGACTTATGTAGGTCGCAGTGTGCAAGGTGTCCCCCTCTGTTGTATACACTATATTGTCGCTGCCTGTAGTTCCTTCACTTCATCACTTCCTGTTGGCAGTGGTAGCTACAATAGACTTATGTAGGTCGCAGTGTGCAAGGTGTCCCCCTCTGTTGTATACACTATACCTCCTGTGATTCCTTCACTTCATCCCTTCCTGTTGGCAATGGTAGCTACAATAGATTTATGTAGGTCGCAGTGTGCGAGGTGTCCCCCTCTGTTGTATACACTATATTGTCGCTGCCTGTGATTCCTTCACTTCATCCCTTCCTGTTGGCAATGGTAGCTACAATAGATTTATGTAGGTCGCAGTGTGCGAGGTGTCCCCCTCTGTTGTATACACTATATTGTCGCTGCCTGTGATTCCTTCACTTCATCCCTTCCTGTTGGCAATGGTAGCTACAATAGATTTATGTAGGTCGCAGTGTGCGAGGTGTCCCCCTCTGTTGTATACACTATATTGTCGCTGCCTGTAGTTCCTTCACTTCATCACTTCCTGTTGGCAGTGGTAGCTACAATAGACTTATGTAGGTCGCAGTGTGCGAGGTGTCCCCCTCTGTTGTATACACTATATTGTCGCTGCCTGTGATTCCTTCACTTCATCCCTTCCTATTGGCAGTGGTAGCTACAATAGATCTCTGTAGGTCGCAGTGTGCGAGGTGTCCCCCTCTGTTGTATACACTATATTGTCGCTGCCTGTGTCTCCTTCACTTGATTCCTTCCTATTGGCAGTGGTAGCTACAATAGACTTATGTAGGTCGCAGTGTGCGAGGTGTCCCCCTCTGTTGTATACACTATATTGTCGCTGCCTGTGATTCCTTCACTTCATCCCTTCCTATTGGCAGTGGTAGCTACAATAGATTTATGTAGGTCGCAGTGTGCGAGGTGTCCCCCTCTGTTGTATACACTATATTGTCGCTGCCTGTAGTTCCTTCACTTCATCCCTTCCTGTTGGCAATGGTAGCTACAATAGACTTATGTAGGTCGCAGTGTGCGAGGTGTCCGCCTCTGTTGTATACACTATATTGTCGCTGCCTGTAGTTCCTTCACTTCATCACTTCCTGTTGGCAATGGTAGCTACAATAGATTTATGTAGGTCGCAGTGTGCAAGGTGTCCCCCTCTGTTGTATACACTATATTGTCGCTGCCTGTAGTTCCTTCACTTCATCCCTTCCTGTTGGCAGTGGTAGCTACAATAGATTTATGTAGGTCGCAGTGTGCGAGGTGTCCCCCTCTGTTGTATACACTATATTGTCGCTGCCTGTAGTTCCTTCACTTCATCCCTTCCTGTTGGCAATGGTAGCTACAATAGATTTATGTAGGTCGCAGTGTGCAAGGTGTCCCCCTCTGTTGTATACACTACATTGTCGCTGCCTGTAGTTCCTTCACTTCATCCCTTCCTGTTGGCAGTGGTAGCTACAATAGATTTATGTAGGTCGCAGTGTGCGAGGTGTCCCCCTCTGTTGTATACACTATATTGTCGCTGCCTGTAGTTCCTTCACTTCATCCCTTCCTGTTGGCAATGGTAGCTACAATAGATTTATGTAGGTCGCAGTGTGCGAGGTGTCCCCCTCTGTTGTATACACTATATTGTCGCTGCCTGTATTTCCTTCACTTCATCCCTTCCTGTTAGCAATGGTAGCTACAATAGATTTATGTAGGTCGCAGTGTGCAAGGTGTCCCCCTCTGTTGTATACACTATATTGTTGCTGCCTGTAGTTCCTTCACTTCATCCCTTCCTGTTGGCAATGGTAGCTACAATAGATTTATGTAGGTCGCAGTGTGCAAGGTGTCCCCCTCTGTTGTATACACTATATTGTCGCTGCCTGTAGTTCCTTCACTTCATCCCTTCCTGTTGGCAATGGTAGCTACAATAGACTTATGTAGGCCCCAGTGTGCGAGGTGTCCCCCTCTGTTGTATACACTATATTGTCGCTGCCTGTAGTTCCTTCACTTCATCACTTCCTGTTGGCAATGGTAGCTACAATAGATTTATGTAGGTCGCAGTGTGCAAGGTGTCCCCCTCTGTTGTATACACTATACCTCCTGTGATTCCTTCACTTCATCCCTTCCTGTTGGCAATGGTAGCTACAATAGATTTATGTAGGTCGCAGTGTGCGAGGTGTCCCCCTCTGTTGTATACACTATATTGTCGCTGCCTGTAGTTCCTTCACTTCATCCCTTCCTGTTGGCAATGGTAGCTACAATGGATTTATGTAGGTCGCAGTGTGCAAGGTGTCCCCCTCTGTTGTATACACTATACCTCCTGTGATTCCTTTACTTCATCCCTTCCTGTTGGCAATGGTAGCTACAATAGATTTATGTAGGTCGCAGTGTGCGAGGTGTCCCCCTCTGTTGTATACACTATATTGTCGCTGCCTGTAGTTCCTTCACTTCATCACTTCCTGTTGGCAGTGGTAGCTACAATAGACTTATGTAGGTCGCAGTGTGCGAGGTGTCCCCCTCTGTTGTATACACTATATTGTCGCTGCCTGTGATTCCTTCACTTCATCCCTTCCTATTGGCAGTGGTAGCTACAATAGATCTCTGTAGGTCGCAGTGTGCGAGGTGTCCCCCTCTGTTGTATACACTATATTGTCGCTGCCTGTGATTCCTTCACTTGATTCCTTCCTATTGGCAGTGGTAGCTACAATAGACTTATGTAGGTCGCAGTGTGCGAGGTGTCCCCCTCTGTTGTATACACTATATTGTCGCTGCCTGTGATTCCTTCACTTCATCCCTTCCTATTGGCAGTGGTAGCTACAATAGATTTATGTAGGTCGCAGTGTGCGAGGTGTCCCCCTCTGTTGTATACACTATATTGTCGCTGCCTGTAGTTCCTTCACTTCATCCCTTCCTGTTGGCAATGGTAGCTACAATAGACTTATGTAGGTCGCAGTGTGCGAGGTGTCCACCTCTGTTGTATACACTATATTGTCGCTGCCTGTAGTTCCTTCACTTGATCACTTCCTGTTGGCAATGGTAGCTACAATAGATTTATGTAGGTCGCAGTGTGCAAGGTGTCCCCCTCTGTTGTATACACTATATTGTCGCTGCCTGTAGTTCCTTCACTTCATCCCTTCCTGTTGGCAGTGGTAGCTACAATAGATTTATGTAGGTCGCAGTGTGCGAGGTGTCCCCCTCTGTTGTATACACTATATTGTCGCTGCCTGTAGTTCCTTCACTTCATCCCTTCCTGTTGGCAATGGTAGCTACAATAGATTTATGTAGGTCGCAGTGTGCAAGGTGTCCCCCTCTGTTGTATACACTATATTGTCGCTGCCTGTAGTTCCTTCACTTCATCCCTTCCTGTTGGCAGTGGTAGCTACAATAGATTTATGTAGGTCGCAGTGTGCGAGGTGTCCCCCTCTGTTGTATACACTATATTGTCGCTGCCTGTAGTTCCTTCACTTCATCCCTTCCTGTTGGCAATGGTAGCTACAATAGATTTATGTAGGTCGCAGTGTGCGAGGTGTCCCCCTCTGTTGTATACACTATATTGTCGCTGCCTGTAGTTCCTTCACTTCATCCCTTCCTGTTAGCAATGGTAGCTACAATAGATTTATGTAGGTCGCAGTGTGCAAGGTGTCCCCCTCTGTTGTATACACTATATTGTTGCTGCCTGTAGTTCCTTCACTTCATCCCTTCCTGTTGGCAATGGTAGCTACAATAGATTTATGTAGGTCGCAGTGTGCAAGGTGTCCCCCTCTGTTGTATACACTATATTGTCGCTGCCTGTAGTTCCTTCACTTCATCCCTTCCTGTTGGCAATGGTAGCTACAATAGACTTATGTAGGCCCCAGTGTGCGAGGTGTCCCCCTCTGTTGTATACACTATATTGTCGCTGCCTGTAGTTCCTTCACTTCATCACTTCCTGTTGGCAATGGTAGCTACAATAGATTTATGTAGGTCGCAGTGTGCAACGTGTCCCCCTCTGTTGTATACACTATACCTCCTGTGATTCCTTCACTTCATCCCTTCCTGTTGGCAATGGTAGCTACAATAGATTTATGTAGGTCGCAGTGTGCGAGGTGTCCCCCTCTGTTGTATACACTATATTGTCGCTGCCTGTAGTTCCTTCACTTCATCCCTTCCTGTTGGCAATGGTAGCTACAATAGATTTATGTAGGTCGCAGTGTGCAAGGTGTCCCCCTCTGTTGTATACACTATACCTCCTGTGATTCCTTTACTTCATCCCTTCCTGTTGGCAATGGTAGCTACAATAGATTTATGTAGGTCGCAGTGTGCGAGGTGTCCCCCTCTGTTGTATACACTATACCTCCTGTGATTCCTTCACTTCATCCCTTCCTGTTGGCAGTGGTAGCTACAATAGATTTATGTAGGTCGCAGTGTGCGAGGTGTCCCCCTCTGTTGTATACACTATATTGTCGCTGCCTGTAGTTCCTTCACTTCATCACTTCCTGTTGGCAATGGTAGCTACAATAGATTTATGTAGGTCGCAGTGTGCAAGGTGTCCCCCTCTGTTGTATACACTATACCTCCTGTGATTCCTTCACTTCATCCCTTCCTGTTGGGAATGGTAGCTACAATAGACTTATGTAGGTCGCAGTGTGCGAGGTGTCCCCCTCTGTTGTATACACTATACCTCCTGTGATTCCTTCACTTCATCCCTTCCTGTTGGGAATGGTAGCTACAATAGACTTATGTAGGTCGCAGTGTGCGAGGTGTCCCCCTCTGTTGTATACACTACATTGTCGCTGCCTGTGATTCCTTCACTTCATCCCTTCCTGTTGGCAATGGTAGCTACAATAGATCTCTGTAGGTCGCAGTGTGCAAGGTGTCCCCCTCTGTTGTATACACTATATTGTCGCTGCCTGTGATTCCTTCACTTCATCCCTTCCTATTGGCAATGGTAGCTACAATAGACTTATGTAGGTCGCAGTGTGCCCCCCTCTGTTGTATACACTATATTGTCGCTGCCTGTGATTCCTTCACTTCATCCCTTCCTGTTGGGAATGGTAGCTACAATAGACTTATGTAGGTCGCAGTGTGCGAGGTGTCCCCCTCTGTTGTATACACTATATTGTCGCTGCCTGTGATTCCTTCACTTCATCCCTTCCTGTTGGCAGTGGTAGCTACAATAGATCTCTGTAGGTCACAGCGATCCAGGTGTCCCCTTCCGTGGTGTACTCTATACCAGAGCCCCCTGTGGTTCCTTCAATTCATTCCCTCCTGCTGGTTGTGATAGCTAGAATAGATCTATATAGATCTCAGTGTTGGAGGTTCCCCCTCCGTTGTATACACTATACTGTAACCTGATGTGGTTCTTTCACTTCATCCCTTCCTGCTGTGTGGTAGCTACAATAGATATACAAGGGCAGTCCCAGAAGCACCCGACCTGACGTATATATAGCGGTTGTTGTTTCAAACAAATGACTATAGTAGAAAGTACCACCCTTATAAAGCTTAAGTTTGAAAATGCTACGTTGTTTAGTAATTGTTTGGCAGCCATTAATAGTGAACTCTCTCAGGACATGGATAAAACTGGCCATTATTATGTGATGCAATACTTTCATTGGAAAGGTTCTAGTCCAACTAATATTAAAGCTGAGCTAGATTCTACACTGGGGGAGTCTGGTCCTTCGTTTACAACAATAAAATATTGGGTGGCAGAGTTTAAGTGAGACCGTACGAGCTGCCAATACGAACATCGCAGTGGTCGACCAAATGAGGTGACCATGCCGGAAATTGTGAGGAAAATCCACAAAATGGTATTGGATGGCCGTCGACTGAAAGTGCGCGAGCTAGCAGACGTCGTAGACATTTCAAAAAGTGCTGTACATAGCACACTAACTGAAAATTTATACATGAGAAAGCTGTGCACAAGATGGCTGCCGCGTTTACTCACAATGGAACAAAAGCAGCATTGTGAGGATGTTTCAGTCGAGTGCTTGGAGATGTTTCGCTGTAATAAAGTCAATTTTTGGCGTCCATTCATAACTATGGATGAAACATGGGTCCATCACTTTACACCTGAGATGAAGGAACAGTCAAAACAGCAGATTGAAAGGGGAGAATCGGCTCTAAAGAAGGCGAAGACAGTTCCATCTGCAGACAAGGTCATGGCATCAGTTTTTTGGGATGCATGTGGGATAATTTTCATTGATTATCTTCAAAAAGGAAAAGCAATCAATGGTGAGTATTGTGCAAACTTATTGCAGCCTTTGAATGATGAAATCAAGCAAAAACGATAGAGAAAGTTCTGTTTCAGCAAGACAATACACCAGTTCTCACATACATTATCGCCATAGCCAAAATCAATGAGTTAAAGTTTGATTCCTCATGCACCCTATTCGCCAGGCATAGCCCCCTCTGATTATTTTCTGTTTCCAAAGTTGAAGAAATGGCTTGGTGATAAAAGATTTGCCAACAATGAAGAGGTGGAGTTTGCAGAACTCAACGGTTCTTACTATAAACAGGGTATCGAAGCTATTGAACATCGCTGGGAAAAGTGTATCGAGCTGAAAGGAGACTACGTAGAGAAATACAAATGTTTTTTCCCAATATTTTTGTGTTTTCTTTGTTAGGTCAGATGCTTCTGGGACAGCCCTCATATGTAGGTCACAGTATGGGCAGGGTTCCCGTGCAGTGTGGGAATACCCTATAGGAGGTAGTAGAGAAGTTTTTTAATACAGACATGCCACTTAATCTCCATCGCATTAAACCCTTTTTGCATGCATCACAAGCAATGCCAAGACAAAAGTAATTTTGTTTTGCTTTCCCTACTTGTAGCAGGGAAATAAAGTATTGTATTCCAACCAAACATTCTGTATTGATATTTCACCAGAAATACATGTTTTGACAATGGTTTCATAGTTGAAGATCTCTGTTCTTCCTGATACCAACATGAACTATTAGACAGTTTCTGAAATCAGATGCTGAATGGCTAAAAGGTAAATTACAGGTTGACCTGGATATTAGAATACAAACATGTTGGCGTTATAAAATAACACACTTCGTTGAGAATGTCATGGTGTGGAAAATAGTTGAACATGCATGTAAAACAACACAAATACTGCAGATATTTGATTCCAAGCACTACACAGAGATAGTCATGAGAAAGCAGGAGACAGTACGATATGTATGTGATACAAAACCTTTTGGAAATTGTTTTGTTCATTACCAGCCTATTATAAGCATATAAAGAGAGAAAATTGTTTCTAGCGTAACATCACAAATTATTCAACTGATATTTATAATTAACAAGTGAAACGATTATTTTTCTCGGTGGTGACATTTCCAAAATGTTTAACTTGGTTCATATTCACCAGCTTCATATTGTATATTGATGTTTCTGTGTAGTCTTTGTTATTAAATAACTACGGGACCAAAGGGAAGCTACAAAACTTTATCTTCTGTGATAATATCTAAAAATCTGATGTGTTACACTCACATGACTTTCTCTACTCTTGTACAATCTAATTTTACAAACGCCTATTCTCCATATGCTTCATGTTAATCGAGATATCGAAATGTCAATCTTATTGGTAATTTTCTTGTAGATGCAAGGGGAATATGGTAGCTTTTAAGCGATAGTCAAATATTTTAACGCTGGTTGCTATGTGGCGCATTCCATTCTCTTTGCATGTCCAGGACATAAAAAAATGAATAACGAATTTGAGAAAAAGTATAAGTATTGCAAAATTTAAGGAAATAACAAGCAATATCTCGAAAACGGTTCACTCAACAAAAGAAATGTATATGACATAAGTTGTGTATTTTAACGCGATCTATATTTTTTGTGTAGTAAAATTTTGTCTATCTCTTATAGTTTACCAGTTATGCAAAAGTCGTTCAGAATGAAGAATACTTTTGGAGACATTCCCAGAAAATTCGAGATATACATTTCATTTCTCATGATATTATCTTAAACATATGATATTTTCATCAAAATCGTTAGAGCCATTTTTGAGAAAATTAAAATTTTCGAAAAATGTTCCATGTAAAGGGTAGTCTGGGGTGGGGGGATTTTCTTGAAAACCTTCGTGTCGCATCTCTGGAAGATACTGAACCTAAATACCAAGTTTGGTGTTTATCCGACTGTTCGTTTTTGAGTTATGCTGTTCACACACACACAGACACACAGACACACACACACACAGACACACACACACACAGACACACACACGGACATGTTTCCAAAAATGCTTTTTTTGGATTCAGGAGGTCTCAAAACATGTATTTCCGGTGAAATCTCGGTATCAAATTTTTGGGTGGAATGCAATACTTCCCCTACTTACTGTACGTAGTAGAGAAAGTAAAAATTACTGGACCATTCTGATACAGTCTCTAAAACATGAGTGACTGCCGCAGGGTTAAGGAAATAATTAAAACAAAGTAATTATTAATTATTGGAGGTTTGGCAACACTGAGTGAGTCAGCTATTGATAAAAGGAAAGTTTGTTTCTGTCTACTGGTTGCTAATCCTGACAATGTTAGTAGAAATGGTGTATTACACATAGTTGCCTACATGATGTTAATGCAACAGTCAAATGTTTAAAAAGCAGGTTGCTTTAAGGTGTCTTTGAGATTGCATTGTATTGACATGGGTTGTTGAGAAAACAAAAGAAAACAAAAACGCTTAAAGTGCTGGAAAATTGAAACTAACAAAACTGAAAATTTAAAAAATAATTATTACAACAAAAAGGTTTAACGTACACTTTAATGAGATCTGTATTTCTTATGCTTTCACTATATTCACTCAGAGTGACGAGGACTTAAAAAGCTCAGGTTACAAATTTTCATTTTATCTACTACTTATGTATATAAGAATAGCAACTATTGCACTAAAAAGTTAGTTAAGCTGTTTCTTCATGCATTGTGCCCCCCCCCCCCACAAGAACAATTTCTGGCTTTGCCACTGATGATGTGTTTATCCTAACCAGAACACCATTACATTTACTATGGTTTAAAGTTTGAACTGGGCTGTCTCCATGCACCGTCATACAATAATTGCAAACGCTGCCCCCCTAACCTAATTTTTATTTCACAATATCAGTTCTCCATGACTGCTTACTCTCACATAATGTATATATGATGGAAGAACAATACTGTTTTGAGCGAAAGATGAGAACACAGAAAGTAATGCTCATTATTTTGGCTTTAATCCTTAATACATGGGCAGTTTTATTATAGGGTAGGGAGTGGAGACATCGCCCTCCAGGATAAAGCTGTACTGGCTTCAAACACTCAGGTTTATAAATGTGTTGCTGGCACAAAAAGGTTATTCTGATGATAATCATCAATGAGAGTGACTAATTCCTGTCGTAATTTGTCACCAGTTTCAGAAAAACCAGAAATTTGCTGGAATTTAAGTTTAATTTGTAATTCTGTCCTATTTTCAAATATCTTCTTCACGTTTTAAGATTTTGATGCCCCTAAAACTTGCCACCCCCTTGAGTTTTGAAGGAGCCTGTACTAACTGTAAGTAATGAGTCTGTAAGCTATTTACATTACATAATAACCACTAAGACAATGAAGCTGAAGAACTTATTTTCTCGAGCCAGTTTTTTTGGTTCATTTCCTGTTCATGCTGGAAAGTCAAGTTTTGTGCATTCAGTGCCAGTAACCTAACCTAGCTGCATGAACTACATTAAATCCTCTATTATTTTGCAGACATGGAATGTAATCAGTTTACCATTTAAATCTTGCTTCCTGTTTGTTAATGCATGCAAGCCATACAGCGATATTTGGCGTACCTATGGGAACCTTGAAGTTGACTGTCCAGGAGCCCACTCAATCAACATTCTATGACTCTAAGTTTGCATCATCACCACGAAACCTTGTTTGTTACAACTGAAAGCATGTCACAACTATGTTCATGGGCCACTTTTGCAATGCTGGAGGCCACAGAACTCTGCACCTGTAACCTTCTGTTAAATAAACGGAAGGCTAACAAATCAAAATTTTATATCCCTTTAGCACAAACAACATTGTAAGTTACAAAACTTTAAGACATTAAGTTACTCTAAATAAATCATAAACCTTTTGTTTAAGTTTAAATTTCAGTTACCTTGAAGACTTCTTTGTGAACAAGAAGCTTTTGTTAGGAATGGGAGAGTAAAACAAAATACCATGACTGCAAGATCATCAGTCGCAGTTGACCACCAATGTTAAGGCTGGTGACCTTGCTACTGGAACCACCATGTTCAACAGCTGTTGAGAATTCATTTTATTTTTGTGCAAGTACTATTTCTGTTATTCATTATCACTGTGTGCGGCTCACGAGCATTGGAGAATCTCAGAACTAGAAAATATGAGATAAAGACTCCTGCTTGTTCTATACTTGTGTCACAATAGGTATGCTATTGCATGTTATGGAGAAAATAAAGTAAGTTATCTTTATACTCAAATTGTGTTCATTGGTGACTCTTTGGTGTTTGGATGGGAGCAAAAACAGGAAGTGGCAGGAAAACAGAAGCAAAAAGAAGGCTGCAATTCAGGTATAAGAATATGTATATACAAACTAGAAATGCCAACCATTAATGCAATGATATATCCAGCAGAAACTTGGGCAGGGTGGTAGGGGAGGTTCAGATTTAAGCAAAAAACTCTGATATGTTACACTCACATGACTTTCTCTACTCTTGTACAAACTACTTTTACAAATGCTTATTCTCCATATGCTTCCTGTTAATCGAGATGTTAATCTTATTGCTAATTTTCTTGTAGATGCAAGGGGAATATGGTAGGTTTTAAGCGACAGTCAAATCTTTTAAGCGCTGGTTGCTATGTGGCGCATTCTATTCTCTTTGCATGTCCAGGACATATAAAAATGAATAACGAATTTGAGAAAATGTATAAGTATTGAAAATTTAAGGGAATAACAAGCAATATCTCGAAAATGGTTCACTCAACAAAAAAAATGTATATGACATAAACTGTGTATTTTAATGTGATCTACATTTTTTGTGTAGTAAAATTTTGTCTATCTCTTATGGTTTACCAGTTATGCAAAAGTCGTTCACCATGAATACTTTTGGAGACATTCCCAGAAAATTCAAGATATACATTTCATTTGTCATAAAAATATCTTAAACATATGATATTTTAATCAAAATCGTTAGAGCCATTTTTGGGAAAATTAAAATTTTCAAAAAATCTTCCATGTAAAGGATAGTCTGGGGTGGGAGGATTTTCTAGAAAACCTTCGTGTCGCATCCATGGAAGATACTGAACCTAAATACCAAGTTTGGTGTTTATCCGACTGTTCGTTTCTGAATTATGCTGTTCACAGACAGACACACACACACATGGACATGTTTCCAAAAAGGCTTTTTTTTGATTCAGGGGGTCTCAAAACATGTATTTCCGGTGAAATCTCGGTATCGAATTTTTGGGTGGAATACAATACTTCCCCTACTTACTATACGTAGTAGAGAAAGTAAAAAGTAGACCATACATACAAAATGTTCTTTACAGAATTATTATTAGGGTTACCCAGAGTAGCTTTAGAGAGGTAGAAGAACAAGAAAGAAAAGACTAATAACATTTTGGTTCAGATGTTTAATGAAAAAAGAGGGAGAAATGTTAACCCCTTAATGATATGGCATTCTTAGACAGGTTTTCACATCTGAAGCAGTCAGAATAGCCATGCTCGTTAAAGTGAGATGAAATGGACTGGCCATCCATTCAAAGCCAAAAGTTGCGAGTTTGAATTCCAGCGATTGCACTCAAACGTGCCTGTGGTAATGGATGGGTAGGGCCCAAGTAAACTAACCAGTGTGAAGGCTGATGGGCTTACATTTACTGCAGTTGCATAGATTCTTCTTCTTCTTCTTAAAAAAACTACAGTTGTTTTGCAAAAATTCAATATTTTTACAACATAAAACAGATATACATATTTGTATTTTATTGTTGAAGGTTAGTATAATATGAAATTAGAAAGAAAAAAAAGGCAATTAAAAATGTAAAACCTTAACAAAACAGTTGCGCATCAAGTATGGTACATCAGACTATATAGCGTTAGAGTTTGAATCAGCAGGAATAGAGAAAACTATGAAGAGAATAGGAATGGGAACTGGAAGAAAGACACAATTATGTTGGGAAACTGGTAAACAGCAGAATAGAACACATAAGACAAGAGATATGCAGAAGCTTACAAAATAAGGAATTATTAATTTTATGTAGAAGAATAAAAAGAAGAGAAGGGTACGTTGTCCATTGTAATAGGCAAGAAAAGGAAGGATTTTCATGGAGTAAATGTCATAAGAGATGCTGAAATAGGAATCTGTAAACTGTGTGGTGGAAGGGAAACATATTACATCATCTGATAGGATGTAAAGAATTAACGCTATGGAGGAAAAAACAAACTGGATGATAAAATTGTAGCCATAAAATGTTCACAGAAAAAGAGAATCAGAAACGTGGGTGACTTTTTTAAGGAAAGCAAACGAAAAATGGGCTAGAAAAGTAAGAAATATAAGAAAAGAAGAATAACAAAGAGAAAATGGGAAGTAGACAATATAAAAGGTTAAAGCTGGACAAACGGCTAACCAGCAGAGCTGAAAGGCCTGACAGATAATTTGTATATAGTGTAAACTACGTATACAGGATATGTAAATTGAGAGGTACAAATTCAGTGAGAACGGTTTCGAAGATGTTTGTCTTCATCATCAAGTGTATGTGATGTCCCACTCACAACTTTAGCTCATTGTTTGTAAATTATCATGTGGAAAGTTTAGATGAATGCTTTCTAGGCAATTGTGCAGAACAGAGTCCACATTCTTACATCTACTTTATTAACACTAAAACACTTTATTTACAAAAGTAATACTTATAGCTTACAAGAGAAGACGAACGGTCCAAGTGCTTGCATGGTGCAGACGTTGCCCTTAGGATTTCTTCACCCAATCTGTATGGAAAAAGAATAGTGAAACAAGTGGCAGGATCAAAAGGAGTGGAACATTTTTTCTATATTTATTTCCTTATAAAAATATAAATACTGCTTACAAAAGTCTTTACATTTTATGGTAACTGTTAACTGCATATCTATAAACGGGAGCAAAGCAATTACATGTTTCTAGGGAAGGGTCTGGTGAAGAAACGCTACTTTTGGCCAATATCAGTGGCCTAGAGTGTGGAGCTCTGGTTCCTGGCTACGGATGCGTCCTGGTTCGATATCTGGGTATAGGACTGCTGCCCTCTCAGCACCACAAGAAAAGTGAGGAGCTGTAATAGACAGCGGTCCTGACCTCATAAGCCAACTTTTCGGCTAGGGGGTGCATGATGCTGACCACATCACCTCGCTGTATTGGTTGGATGATCGCCTACCTCTGTCGTGTGTAAGTGGGCGTGAGGTCGGCAGCGGTCCTGGCCTCATAAGCCAACTTTTCTGCTAGGGGGTGCATGATGCTGACCACATCACCTCGCTGTATTGGTTGGATGATCGCCTACCTCTGCCGTATGTAAGTGGGCGTGAGGTCGGCAGCGGTCCTGGCCTCATAAGCCAACTTTTCGGCTAGGGGGTGCATGATGCTGACCACATCACCTCGCTGTATTGGTTGGATGATCGCCTATCTCTGCCGTGTGTAAGTGGGCTTGAGGTCGGCAGCGGTCCTGGCCTCATAAGCCCACTTTTCTGCTAGGGGGTGCATGATGCTGACCACATCACCTCGCTGTATTGGTTGGATAATCGCTTACCTCTGCCGTGTGTAAGTGGGCGTGAGGTCGGCAGCGGTCCTGGCCTCATAAGCCCACTTTTCTGCTAGGGGGTGCATGATGCTGACCACATCACCTCGCTGTATTGGTTGGATGATCACCCACCTCTGCCGTGTGTAAGTGGGCGTGAGGTCGGCAGCGGTCCTGGCCTCATAAACCCACTTTTCTGCTAGGGGGTGCATGATGCTGACCACATCACCTCGCTGTATTGGTTGGATGATCACCCACCTCTGCCGTGTGTAAGTGGGCGTGAGGTCGGCAGCGGTCCTGGCCTCATGAGTCAACTTTTCTGCTAGGGGGTGCATGATGCTGACCACATCACTCCCTATATTGGTTGGATGATCACCCACCTCTGCTGTGTGTAAGTGGGCGTGAGGCCGGCAGTTGGGTTGGCAGGCCCAGTGCCACAGGATTAATTTGTTTTATCTGTTTGGTCAAAATTGTTAATTTTCTGTATATCAGAAACTTTATAAACGTTGATTGAGAACTTAATTATTATTATTATTTTTCTGTGCCAGTATTTTTTATGCAGACTAGTGTTGAAGGATCTAGCAGATATTTGTGGTGAATTCTGCCCCCTTATAACTGAAATGTCCTCAAAATAACATATGAAAAATTCCAGATATTCAAGGAAATGCATATGAAAAATTGGCAAATGTTATATTTCTTATTTCCCCTCTGTTGTATAGTCTGTAAGTGAAACAATTAGCAGAATGGTTAAGTAATGTTTAGATAATACAGAAGATGAACTTTGGTCCCTAACAACGAAACTGGCAATAAGAGAAACCCCACCAAGTTAAACATTTACTGGTTACTTGAAAATGATAAAATTGTGGTATTCAACCCTAAAATGCTATAACATCCAGCTAAGAATTTTCTTAATGGATATGATCAGGACCTTTCCTTTTGTTTTTCTTTCATTTGACATATTCATAACCTCACGTACACTCAGAATATGAATAATTGAAATTATAATCTTAAATTCTTTACTTTTTCTACCATGTACCTATAGGGTAGAGAAAGTAAGGCATTCACTCAAAATTTTGATGTTGAGATTTCACTGGCAATGACTGTTTTGAGGCTCCATGAATCCAGAAAAGCATTTTTAGAAAGAGGTCTGCATGTAAACAGTATAACTCAAAAATGAAATGTTGAACAAAAAAATCAAATTTGACATTCAGGTTCAGTATCTTCTAAAGATGTTACCTGAAGATTTTGCAGGAAAATTGCCCACCCAAACTACCATTCACTTTCCTTTTTGTTTATTTTAATTTTCTGAGAAACTGCTCTAACAATTTTTAGTAAAATACTATACCTATATTTAAGACTTTATATGTTGAATAAAATACATATGTCAAATTTTCCATGAATATCCTCTGAAGTCGTCTTTTGTATAATGGTTAACAAATAAGAAATAGACAAAAACATAA